>CM051235.1:176961836-178161836 GCA_027917425.1 Gastrophryne carolinensis
CCCATCCCATCTCTTTATTCCCAGCTCTGTCCCATCCCATCTCTCTTTTCCCAGCTCTGTCCCATCCCATCTCTCTATTCCCAGCTCTGTCCCATCCCATCTCTCTATTCCCAGCTCTGTCCCATCCCATCTCTCTATTCCCAGCTCTGTCTCATCCCATCCATCTCTCTATTCCCAGCTCTGTCCCATCCCATCTCTCTATTCCCAGCTCTGTCCCATCCCATCTCTCTATTCCCAGCTCTGTCCCATCCCATCCCTCTATTCCCAGCTCTGCCCCATCCCATCTCTCTTTTCCCAGCTCTGTCCCATCCCATCTCTCTATTCCCAGCTCTGTCCCATCCCATCTCTCTTCCCCCAGCTCTGTCCCATCCCATCTCTCTATTCCCAGCTCTGTCCCATCCCATCTCTCTATTCCCAGCTCTGTCCCATCCCACCTCTCTATTCCCAGCTCTGTCCCATCCCACCTCTCTATTCCCAGCTCTGTCCCATCCCATCTCTCTATTCCCAGCTCTGCCCCATCCCATCTCTCTTCCCCCAGCTCTGTCCCATCCCATCTCTCTATTCCCAGCTCTGTCCCATCCCACCTCTCTATTCCCAGCTCTGTCCCATCCCACCTCTCTATTCCCAGCTCTGCCCCATCCCATCTCTCTATTCCCAGCTCTGTCCCATCCCATCTCTCTATTCCCAGCTCTGCCCCATCCCATCTCTCTTTTCCCAGCTCTGTCCCATCCCATCTCTCTATTCCCAGCTCTGCCCCATCCCATCTCTCTTCCCCCAGCTCTGTCCCATCCCATCTCTCTATTCCCAGCTCTGTCCCATCCCACCTCTCTATTCCCAGCTCTGTCCCATCCCACCTCTCTATTCCCAGCTCTGCCCCATCCCATCTCTCTATTCCCAGCTCTGTCCCATCCCATCTCTCTATTCCCAGCTCTGCCCCATCCCATCTCTCTTTTCCCAGCTCTGTCCCATCCCATCTCTCTATTCCCAGCTCTGTCCCATCCCATCTCTCTATTCCCAGCTCTGTCCCATCCCGTCTCTCTATTCCCAGCTCTGTCCCATCCCATCTCTCTCTGTTTATTTAAAATCAGTGCACCAAGGGTAAGAGCTGTAGGCTCGACATGGTCAAACAAAAAAAAAAGTTGCTGTTTTTTTCCTCCCCAATGTCCAATAGATATAATGCCAGAGGGGGGACAAGCAGCCTTTATTTAATTATGCTTCTGGAATATATAGCTCCCTGGTGCACTGATTTTAACCTACCCCCCGGTTCCGGACCTTCAGCTTGTGGCATACTGCTACAAGCGGACCTCTACAAAAAGTTCTTGAGTACCCCTGGTCTAGTCTTTAAAATATGTGCTTCTGCTAATGCTCCACTATCAGCACCCCTACTGCCGTCTATTAACACCAGCCCTACACCACCACCACATTTCTTCTGTCCCTCTGCCTAGTCTGTTAATGCCACTACTACCACCAACAGCACCTCTGCTGCCACCCTCTGCTACTACTACCACAACCGCAGTTTAACCCTGCGATGCTCAAGATGGGAACATTTTTCAAGGCTTGTAAAACCCCATTGTTTGTCTTCTTCAACTAAATTGTCAAGATGCCAATCCTGCCGCTACCCCCTGTAAAAATGGGACAATTTTCGGAGGTCTTGCCCGCTACTGCCAGGCCTACACAATGACCACAGGTTTCCTGTGCTACAGCCTAATCTTTCTTCAACAGTTGCTACTACTCTTACCACCAAATGGGTACATTTTTCAACACTTGTAAAAAGCCATTACTTCTTTTCACTTTCCAGGAATGCCAACCCTGTTGATTCTCCCCATTATTTTATGTGCTTTAAACTATCAAAGACAGACACAGGCTATTGAAATGCTAATTAGGTTGTGGGTCATTCAAATGTTAATCAGTCCACTAAAAATGTTTTTATACAGCCTTGGATGCTATAAAGGACTTTCAGGCATTATTTTCCATGCGTTTTAGAAAAAAAGTTTGTCCCAAACTAAACTTTTTTGGACAAGTCCGGCAAACCGAACTTTTGAAAAGTTTGCTGATCTCTATTAATGTGTCACCAGCATCACACTTTTCTTGCCCTCCAGGCGTTTTGAGCCTGGATACTCAGGAAACTCTTGACAACTAGTTTCCAGGGTTGATGTGTTGTGAAAATTTGACCTGCCATGATTATAAGCCCTAGCATGATTTTTTCTTTTTCAATTTTTTATTTGAAGGGTTTTACAAAGTCACAGTACCTATACATTCCATTAATGATTTTTGTAGAAAAGAAGAGAACTGAACATATGGTAGCACACCAACTCAAGAGACGCAGGCGGTTCAAATATAGTTGGTCAGAGCACTGCTTAGTAGAACTGTGATCCAAGTCGTCTTCATTCATGGATTCTGGGAGGCTCCTTACTTGCAGATTACCCCTCCTAGCTCTGTTCTCGAGATTCTCCATCTTTAACTGAATGGAGTCTGTATCTCTGGCCTGGGCTTCTATCGCTGAGGCGGCTTTGTCCATTCTGTTCTCTAGAATGATGGTTCTTTCCACCAGCTTGTGTACCTAAGATTTTAGAGGGGTAGCCGATGCTTCAGTTACTGATTTTAGCTCCTGCTGGTGTAGTATTTTAATTTTAGCTAATAGGTTAGCATCTCTGAGTTCTACAGATGTTATTGTGTCAGAGGCTTGTGCTTGAGGGCTCTGGGGACCTGCAAGGTTAGACAAACTTTTTACAAAGGAAAACATGGAGAACTCACCATGTGGTGAGAAGTGCTCAGCAATTGTGGCATCCTAGCTGTCTTCCTCTTTCTGGTCTGGTGTTAGGGGTGCTCTGTCAGCTCCGCTCTCCTCCACTGGCTGGCTCCATGCCCCCCTCCGGGCCCCGGGTGTTGTCTCCCGGCCTAGGTCTGCAGTGTTATCTTCTGATTTTTGCCCCTTTTTTTGCCCACATTTGCATTTGCACATTTATCCACATAATACATTACATAGATTTTCAATCTCAAACTTTTGGCTGGTTTAGGCTTTAATGTGTTCTTTTATGTCAGATTCCTCCAAAGCGTTTCACCCATCTGGCTTCCTCAGGGAGGACTACACTCCAGCAATTGGTATCTTTGTATACACTGGAGTATCTTTGTAGGCATAGGGCAAAGTTTCTTTCTATCTAGCAGTTGTTCTTGCTATGATCTTTCATTTATTCAATCCAGCGCCACCGTCATGGGCTGTCCTGCTGGGTTCCCGCTCTCATTCTCTACTCCTCGCGGGTGGTAACATCCCTGGCGCACCCAGACCTTCAGATAGGCTGGGCACATGGGAGCAAGTACTCCACAGATGAGGCAGGGAGGCGTCCACTAGTTCACCTATGACAGCGAGAAGTTCATATTAGTATGCGCCACATAAAGTGTTGATTGGATGCATGTGCTGTGGTCACAGCGGAAAGGTGAGTGAAAGTGGGTGATCTGGGGGGTTTCACACGGGAGGGCACCCTACAAAGGGCTAGCAAGTGCTGGGCTCTCATTCATAGATTGGGCAGACCCACTGGTGTCACTCCATGCCTAAATGTGTATATTAGAGTATAGTGGCTGCTTCCAGTCACCAGGGGGAGAAAACTACTACATCTACAGTGCAGTGGAATTCAGAGAACAGCAGCTAGAAAACTGACAGCGCTTAATGTAAATTGTTTATATATATATATATATATATATATATATATATATATATATATATATATAAAAATAAGCCGTAACGCATCCTTCGGAGCAAATATCAACATAAGACTCTGTTATTTTTGGGATAATGCAGAACCTCGAGCTGCAGGTTGTGGGTGACAATGCTCCTCAGCCAACTTGGGTTCTCATCCATGATTCCAGGCATGATGGAGCAGAATCCCTCCTGATTGGACTGAGGGACACACTATATGCCCGGCCACCCAATCATCATCTGATCAGCAGCACATCTACATGAATATTCCAGCTGTCAGTATTACTCCTGTGTGGCATCCATATTCCCTCTAAGCAGAAGTCCTATAGGCTGAGGAAGCTGCTCCTTCAAACTATTGAGTGAGCCAATAAATAAAGTCACTATAATGTTACTGATTCCGCTGAGAATGTTTGTTCAGTATGAATATTGCATGTGTGTAATTATAACAATCATGTCAGCATGTATGGGCAGCAGCACACCTCACATATGATGCGGGGGGATCAGGTGACTTGAGCGTGGCAGGTAAGGAGAGCTGGGGGCACCAAGCATGTCCAGGTAATGCGTCTCAGAATTCAAGCAATGCAAGCAAGAGAATGACTAGGTGCCAGACTACAAAACCCAGGAGACGGCCGAGTCATGAGAGCTGCGATCCAAGGGGACCACCCGGGCCCACAAATCGTAAGTCTTAATCACAACTACATCTGGAGGGGCAAAAGGGTTAATAAGACAATCAGAAGGGGGGTCCTGAAATCCACAGCTATGTACAACCTATGCAAGACTAAACAATGGAGATAACGGTAAATCATGTTTGATTAAAAAATAATCTAGTGCTGGTCACATACCTTACAATCTTCATACAATCCTTTGTAGCATAGAAGCCCTGACTGACCGGCTATTACACTGGACATATACAGACTTAGAATTACAGGATTACCCATGGTACTTTGCGATTGATGTCATATTTCTGCTATGGTACTCATAGAAAATGCTGTGCAAGCAATGCTTGGATATAGCTTTTATTGTCTCCACAGCTCATACTTGTGGAAACAATCCAAATTGGGATGCCCCCATGCTTCAACGATCAGAGGAAGCCCAGTCAGTTTTATTTACATGCCATATCCAAGCATTACTGTGTTTTCTGTGAACTTGAGATCTTAAAGAGACAAACAGAGGTAAATTAAATGGCTTTGCCTGCATGCTTGAATCACGGATAATCCTGTTATTCTGTTTGTGCCATGGAAATTCTGTTTTATAAAAGAACCCTTTTACTCCTAAATGGGAAGCTTTTATTATTATTTGTTCCTAAAAAGAGTCTCTCTCTAAGGTGGCACATTACTGTGTGTTACTACTGAGGTTTAGTAAGACTGTAGAGTGCTCAGATCAGATTGTATAATGAGTGGTCAGCACTGTACAGCCCTACAGATAATAGCAGCTTGGATCTTCAGCTGTCAGAAGCCATCTGCTTGTTCCAGGTCTGACCCCTGCGTATTGCTCTGGCTACAGGTCCTCTTTAAGCCTGGGTGGGGATGAATCATCGGCTGAATGATCCTTTTCCAAGTTCAGGTGGGGAGGTCAGGGTGAGCACTGTTCTCATCTATAATTTAGCAGCCCATTAGCTCGGGTGTCGCAGGCTTTCTCGGCTTAGGTTGCTTTCCATCAAGGTCACATAATAAGGCCAAATTATCATTATGGATTCATATAGCAACAGCGTCTTCCATAAAAAGAACCTACAGGCTGGGGAAGCAATTTGAAGATGCACTGTTACTTCCTCTTTGCTCCAACTGCTGACGGTTTAAGGAGGCAAGTTCTCCCCCAAAGCCAGGCAACAGAATTGAAAGAATTGACATTGCAAAGCCTGGTGAAACCAAAGGGGTGGTTTTCATTTGAATAACTCTGTTCTAGTCAATAAATCCTGGAGCCTTTCTTTTCTTGATTTATCAGCATTAGTGAGACCCACACAACCAGTGCTGCCATCAGGGCAGAAACGGCATCACTGCATCACTGCTGTATGGGGCTAAAGGACCAGGGGGAGCTGGACACAGCACGTGTTCATATAAACCCTGGTAGACAAGGCTGCTTATTGAAGGTGCAAGAAAGTTCAGATCTGATCCTATGGGCTCTCTATGTTGGCATAAAACACGGTTACTCACCTCCTGTCCCCTGCAGCAGATGGCATCGCCACTGATGCTCACAAACCTACCGGTTTCTGAGATTCGGTCCTGCTCCATCCTTGTATACAGGGAGCTTGCTGAGGCAGTGGTTATCAGGGTTAACCAGCAGTAATCACGGTCAGCTGTAATTGCAAACCCCAGTATGTCATGGTGTTAGCTTATTTCAAGCAATGTCACAGCACAGAAGTATACTAGTCTAGTCGAGGGTAAGGGTTAATGGGACTGCAGCATGGGGAGCTGACAAGATGGTATCACAGCAGACAGACAATTAAGCAGGATGAGTGAAAGCATCAGCTTGTTTTATTGTTGCAGGGTCATGAAAAGAAAGGTTTAAAGCTTTAATCCTCGTCACGGTCATATACACATATTCATAGGCCAAAAAAACTTGCATCCCTTTGTAGAAAACCGACACAGGCATAATTACTTCATAAGGATGTTTCAGTGTGAGGGTTAAATAGTCTCATGGCACAGCTACACTTGCTTATCAGCATATTTCAGGGAGAGGGTCAATCAGGCTTGTGTCAGGCATGGACCACAGTTCTCATATAATAATAGCAGATTAGGGGTTCCGCCACCCCTACTTTGATGGGAATTACGCAGTAGGGGTGTCACAAAAAATTGATTCTGTCAAGTATTGCGATATTTAATTCAACGATACTAGAATCGATTTTTTTCCCTCGTTCTATCTGGCCGGGACCTCACGCCATTTTTGGGAAGGATTTTTAAGGGTTTTAACCCTATTTGAGACAGAATTGGAATATATTGGGATATATCGTATCGTCATACATGTATCGAGATACGTATCGTATCGGCAGCTTCTTGACAATTCACACCCCTATTACGCTGTGTATGGAGTGCTAGGGAAACTGCCTTCACTATGTAGGTTCAGGATTTCCAGTGGTCCCACTGGGTCTAAGCTTAGAATCAGATCTTCCCCTGAGGATAAGGGTTTCCAACTACAGGGACAGCTGCACCTTACCAGAGTCTAGGCACTTTTCTCGGCCTCCTCCACTCACACGGCAGATGGCTCCTTACTGTTACTTTCATGCCAAAGGCACCGCCATGGGTTGTCTCTACTCTGACAGCTTCCCCTCCAGGCATCCCGAAACACTTGCACTCTGAAGCACTATAGCCTCCTGCACTGTGCTTGCTGTTCTTGCCACTTCTCCGATTCCCATCCCATCCATCTTACATGGGATGTGAGCTATGGATAATCTCCCTATCTGTCCCTCTGGCTTTCCCTTATGAAACCTCATACTTTATATAAATTATTGTCTGCCATTTTCCCTCCAAAAAGCTCCCAACCAATCTTAGCAGGTTCCTGTTGTTCCCCAAATGTATCTTATGCCACCTGGCTCATCCTAATGGGCAACTCTGAGCTATAATTCTGGGCTTGAATAAAATTCTGCTTTTCTTATGTGTGGTCTTATACCCCCATCTAGTGACCAAACTGGTAATAGCGACACATTTTATATTTTAATAGAAAATACACCCATAATTCCCTTTTTAATGAGAAGAGGGGGTTTTTCCATTCCTACTACAGCAGTGCCTGGCATGACATTTTGATCAGTAGTCCCATCCATCACTTGGCTTGTGAATGGTGGTTTATAAATAATCCCTGGGCACATATACACCGCAATATCTGATCTCTGACTCAAGTATGTTTCAGGGAACCAGCCCTGGACAAGCTGCCGTGGAGGACAGAAGGTGAGCATCTTTGATTTTGCTTGGACAATGCCTTTTAATTGGCAGTCCGGCCAAAATAGAAAGAAACAGACACTCTACCTGCCAAACCCAAGTGAATTGAAGTTAAAAGGAAAAACCTAAACAGCACTAGATCCCCCGGGGGGGAACAGTACTGAGCAGCAGTGCTACTAGCTTCCCCGCAGCCATACTGAGCTTAGGTGACTGTTGACTTCACCAAATGACTGCACAGCGGCAGTGCTGGCTGCTTTTGGAGAACCACTGTAAGTAAAGGTGAGTATTTTTTCATTTTACCCACAAATCAGGCTTATTGTTAGGGGAGTGCAGTGGAATTTTGAATACATGGTGTAAGGAATTTGGGGAGAGGGGAAAGGGGTCTGTTATGATGAGGAAGAGAGAGGAAGGGGCAGATGAGAGGGCAGTAACAGGATCCAGGGTTGGGGTAAGTAGCACATGACAGGTTGGGCCCAGAACCCTCTCCATGCCCATTGAGCTTCAGACTTCAACAGCTGTAGGGGTAATGTTGTGCTCCAGCACCAGCAGGACGAGCCGCAGGCTTTATGTGGGCTTCATGCATTCGAAAGTGCAGGAATGCGCTATATTAGCCAATTGATCAGCTTCCAGTTAGAGAGGCTGGGTTGACCCTTTTATGTGGCTGGGCAACATGGCCAACTACATGCATTTCCAATTCTTCTATGATGCTTTGTAGAGTGTCTGGAGGCCGGTTCACATGACCAACCAGCATGCTCGCATGACATCACCTCTGCCAGGCATCTACCTGAAGTGCACCTCCATGATCATGGACACAGCAAACTTTACCATCAATTACACAGCACCCGCCACCCCCCACCTACTGAGATCCTCACTCAGCCCCAAGACCGCCCAGTCCTCACCCAGAGTCAGCTCTTCATTCCAGCCAGCACTCGGTAATCCTGCCTGCCAGGTAATTAGAACCAATCAGATCCCAGTATTCTCATCTTATACATGCCTTTATACATGTCACCCACTATCCCTACCACTATCTCCGCAGGTCTCTTGGTCCAGCTGTAAGCCAGCAACATCCCCAACCCATTGCAATGACCCCAATGTGAGGATGACATTGCAGTATGTGGGCACTAAAATCTCTGTCACTGGTGAGATCATCAACCCCAAAGACCAGCTCAGCGTCTTTCAGCAGGTGTGCGGTGGAGAGAACCTCTGCCTGTTCCGGGGGTATCTGAGCCCTGGAGGTAAGTGGTCATCTGTGCAAGATATTGTCATGGGGAGGGTAAGTCTGGAACTAAGTCCTTACTAATCCTGGGAGAAAGTTTTCATCAGTGGAAGACTCCTGGGAGATCCATCCTGCACTCATAGAGAGGAAATTTCCTGACAATGGTAGGCCTGGGTCAGGGGTTAAAGTGATACAGCAGGCAAAGGTAATTGTTACACCATTGTCTCAGGTCACATTTGGTACCATCCTAAACTGTTTTCCATTTTTAAAATGGAGCAGAAATGGGCGAGATTTTGGGGTTTACATGTTCAACCAATGACGTTAAATTTTTCCTCCCATCCCCCAATCAGCTCAGTAGAGCTGGAATAGGACTGCAGGTACCTCCTTCCATCTTCCCGCCCCTCCTTCCACCTCCTCCTTCTCCAGATTCATTACATAGCTGACAGCGCTCCCCACCGCCTCTCCCAGCTGCCTAGGACAGTGACAAATGTAACCCAATGCAAGGGTTATGTTGCCTTAGCATTGCAAAGCTCAGCAGGTAAGTGGCCCTGTGACATGGTATTGGCCTGTATCCTGTTACCAGGATTTTCCACCTCCCCAATCCCTTCCGTGGGGAAAGGCCATTACACCTAGATTCCATCTTATGAGTTGCTATTGACCAAACACCCAAAAAAATATTGTAGATTGATTTAAAAGATAATCTCTCAGAGGGAGAGAGAGTGAGAGAGAAAAATGGAAAGAAGAAGGGAAGAGAAACAAAAGGAAGAAAGGGAAGAGAGAGGAGAAGGGGAGAAAATTAAAGGAAGGAGGGAAAAGGGGAAGGAAAGGAAAATAATGCGTTGCGATGGCTAGACATTGGGTATAGCATACAGAGAAGCCAAAATGAAGATCCCAAACGGATGAAATGATGCTACTTCCCCTAAAATAAGGCTTTATCTGTAATGATAGGTCAGGGATAGGGTACCTGGACTTGCTTCAACCTGTTTGGCTGTCACTGTGTTGATTTGTGCCGCAGAGATGTTCCAGATTGTCTCCCGCCATCATGAAGGCTTTCCATTCAGCGCCAGCTTTTATGTCAACGGTCTGATTGTGGCCCGACTCAGAGTCTGCTGTGAGTACCGTTACCGTGCTGGGCTACAGCTGGAAAAGCGTGGCTGTTTCCAGATCACCCACCTGAGCGGAGGGAAGCCCTGTCACAGGTAAGTGTATGAAGGAGGCTGCCTTGGCCTCACACTCTGTACTATGCCGCCAGGTTCTCTCCTACCCTCAAATCCACAATCATGTCCTTCTATTCACTATTTACCTGACTCACACTGGATTACCAAAGACCAAAAACATCTACCTTTTCTAAGATTCCAGCAGCTACAGACCTTAGGAATGCTGTAGATCCTGGGATACTTCCGGGACTTGATGTACAGCCCTCACAGGGCACCAAAGCTTTCCCCACAGTACAGACTGATGAATGTGAGCCAATAACGTGCCATGGAAGGGCCCTGTGACCGCTTCAGACTCTGAGGTCCAATGCAGCTCTTCTGAATAATCCAGTGTCACACATGGTGCCGGCAGATCCAATAGAAAGCAGTTATGTAGGATTCCTGACCCTCCTCTGGCAAGGAACTCTGCTAAGTCTTAGTGGGACAGTCTCACCAGTTGTTGGGGTAACGGCTATTTGTTGTGACTTATAGATGCGCAGGCCGTTGTGACTGGAAAAAAGCAGGAAGGGATCATTCCACCAGCAGTGCCTGTGAAGAGCCTGTCACCAGTAAGGACAAAGGTAGGGTTCTATTTTATACTTTTAGGCTGGTAGGGGAAGGTGGAGTTGGCATTGTGTATAATGTCATAATAGCAAAAAAGAGGCAGAACAGCTCCTCTGACATCAGAAATGCTGCAAATCTTTCCCCAACTCGCAGGAACAACTGGAAACACCCAGCCACCCTGCCCTGACCATGGCACCCAGCTGCAAGCACTGCCCCCTGCCAGGCAGAAGAGGAGAAGGAAGAGGAAGAAGCATCCACCCCCGCAGAACCAATCAGACTCAGAGCAAGAGAATAAGCTGTACGGTATGGGCCTGTCACACCGGAGGCTGCAGCAAAGAGGTAATACTGGCCACACAAGCAGATTGTCCAAGCACTTCCATCAAAACACCAAACTGTATCCAATCCTCTTCCTCAGCCACCTGCAAACACTGAGCAATTTGGTCCAAAACACCTAACTATAAGAAAGCTCTATGCACCCCAGCTCTGGAGGCTTCCTGTTTTATACGTAAATATAGAGGGTGCGGGGAGTGACTGCACTGGGACCCAGAAGGTCAGGGGACCCCATCATTGTTGCTCCTCCACTTTAGTTATCAGATTTGTTCACATCACTTGCCATCAGTCTTTAGGAGTCTAGCGGCATCTGAATGAGTTAAAAGACAGAAAAATATTTTTCTGTAGGAGCCATTTAATGTTGGAACCAGGACCATGTCACATTTAGTTACACCTGCTCCCAGTGTCTTCCTATGCACAAGCAGGATTTATGACCCTAGCTTTGCACCATTTATGATGAATCCACAGTTAGAGAAAGCCAGTGAGGCAGGAATAGGGACCCGACCAAAGCCTTCCTTGGGTAATGAACATGGAAGACGCCGACCACAATGTAACAAATATCACCACTGAAGTTGACACGTGAATGGTCCTCTAAATGCTTCAAGTCAGATGTAACTACAGCTAGATACACAACGTGTCCCATCGCTGCAAGTTTTGTCTGGGCCCCATTCAAGCTAACTTCTTATAATGCCCTGGCCATAACCAGTGCTGGGTGATGCTGTAGGGCTGTTTGAATTCAGAATGATTTGTATTTCAGACTCCAAAAGAAGCCTCCAATCTGCCTCCAGGACCCCGGGCACCACTATTGCAGGAAAGGACAGCGGGATGGACCGAGAACACCATAGTGCACTGACAGTCCGGGATGGCAGACGTGTAAGCTCAGCAGACAAGGTGAAGAATTCAAACAAAACACTGCATAGCCCCTGGCCTTCCAAAGAGACCCTCCCGCCATACAAACACGGAGGATTACCCCCAGACACAGAGCAGCAAGGAGAGTCTGGTAGGTAGCATAACCAGGGTAGGGGGTATATTATTCAGAGAAGCCCATTTAACACTGAATGCATACCTCCCAAATGTCCCTCTGCTGAGTCTATGTCTCCCTGTCCCTCGTTCTTCTCTGTCCTTTGAGGTTGCATCAATAAATGGTTCATTTGCCTATTCAAAGTGTTTATATTGTTGTAACTGTTACACCCTATCCATTCCTCAATATGGGTGTGTGGCTTAATTTAACACATGTCCCTCTTTCCCACTCTCAAAATTTGAAAGGTATGTTTAATGTATGCTGTTCCTTTTTAGCAGTTCAGTGCGTGGGGCTCTCAGATCACTGGGGTAGAAGTTTAGGGTGCTCCTCATCCCCCAAAAATTGTGCAAAATATATATATATAATGCACATCTGCACTGTTCTCAGCCCTGTATCCCCTATGGTAGGAGTGTATATGGGATACACCTTAATAGGGGTGGCTCATAAGAATGATCATTGCTAATATTAGCCTCTGCCAGGCTCTGTCATTAGAGGCAGACACTCTCCATTACTCTATGGGATCGGCATTGTCTGAGCTCTACATAGTAACTGGATATGTACTTTTTCATCAGCGCAGAGCATCCACGGGAGGTTGGCCAGAGCGCTCAGCAAAGGAACAAACTACTCGGAAGTGGAACTGAGTGACTCCAGCGACAGCAGCAGCGAGAGCCACAGTGCAAGCGGTAGGTGACCTCTCCCAGAGTAACACAAATAGCTGACCTAAACCCTCCTGGTAACTCTGTGACCTGCAGGACAGCCACATACAAATGTAGAACAGCATCTTTTTTAATAGGAGTTGTGCGGCACTACAGTGTGCAGCTGTTTCTTATACCCGGTCACACAAAGTTCCATGCCCGGTTAGGTCATCCTAGGGATCTTTCATCCCCAATTGTTAAAAAGTGACCTTAAACCAGACCTTCAGCATTATTTAATTACAATCCCAAACCCTTAAAAAACTATTCCCCTAAAATGAATATATTTTAAGTTTTTAGTAACTTACTAATTATTTCCCCCACTAAGCTGCAACTCTGTTCGGGCTTCTAGGATAGGGGCGCCGCCATCTTGACTTAGAAGCATCACACATACTGAGGAGAGGAGAGCAGGATAAAGTGCAGAAAGAGCTGGGGTCAGGGAAAGGACAGCAATCCTAGAATGCAGAGCAGCACAGTCAGAAGGCACTTCCTGTTTGCAGGCTGCCTGATACTCCATGAGCTGCCATCTTGGGTCTTTAAAGGCTCATAACATGTAGTAGAAGCAGGTAGGATGATTTTTAATGTGAGCAATCTGTATGTACAGGGTGTGGTAAAAATAATTTTGTTCATTTTTTTGCTTAAAGCGTAATTCCACTTTTGATGGCCTTTTTAAAAAGTTTCCATTATTGTGTGCCAAAATGATATCCCCAATGTGCTGAGCTTATCTGATATTATTTTACTTTTTTATTTGTTTGATACTGTAGCAACAATGTGTTTATATTAGCAATGTGAACAATGTGTTGTTCTGGAGAACATATCTGAGATATCCGGACTCTGGCTTGTTCATAACCTGATTGGATAAGGCAGAGATGACAGGTTGAACCCCATCTGCTGTAATTCAAACTCTGCAGATACGGGGATCACAATCTTGTGTTCCAAAGCTAAAGGGTTACTGGCAGCATTCTCACCCGGGGAGATCATTACTTCTGCATGATTTAGCCAAAGCTGCTGGTGACCTCACCTGTTACAGTGGAAGGATTCTGGGACTTGTAGTCAGTAGTTTTTACTCAAGGCCAGGAAAACCACCCCCACTTTAGGACCACAGAGCCACAGGAATATAATAAAAACCTTGGAAGCAGCATGCTGATAAGTAAATCACAGGTCTGGGGGCACAACCCGAACACAAATGTTTATTTTGCATTCCAAAAGAGGAAAACAAAAAGGCAGAACACCAAAAAACTGACAAAAGGGAAAGGTGTATGGGGTGGGCGATCTGGGGGGTTTTGCACAGTGTAGCACCTCAATTCGGGATGCCCCCGGGGCAAGAACCAAACACCAGGATAGTCAAGGATGATTTATACAGCTTAAGCTGCACTTTAATGTTTTCATTACTGATGGACATGGACTTCATGGCTTCCACTATATTAAACTTTGTCCGATTATTTACCAAGCATCACAGGTACTTCACATGGCATCCAGTATCCAGAGGATACAGCAGCCAGCAGCGAAGATAGATGAGGAGGAAGGTCCTGGACCAGTGATATCATCTGGAGAAAAGGCACCAGTCACAGCACACAAAAAAGTTGCTCAGATAAAAGAGGTGGAGGAGGGTGCAGAACACACATCAGCTGAAGGAAAGCCTATCCAACAGAGAACGGCAGAGAGTATTGAATCAAGCTGGGGTCCAAGCCTTACTGCAGGGATGGAATGGAATGAGGAAAGAATACAACCAGAACATCTTAGGGCAGCTGAGGGCAATGAGGAGGGTCAGGGCACACACTTTGACCTAAGAGTGGCATGTAATAAGGGAATACCACCAAAACCAGATCAGAAAGGGGAAGCAGAGGAATCAATCACTGAAGATTCAACCATTCCAGAGCCAGAGCAGCAGCTGACAGAGAGAAAGGAAACTAATCAAATGAAAAGACCTAGTTTAGTGAGGTCATATAATAAAGGGGCAGTACAGTCAGGGCCAGACCACAGGGAAGCAGAAGAGAGGAAGGAAGAGGTGGGTAATGGGGGATGTTCAGCCCCAGCGATGTCATCCAACAAAGAGGAAGCTCCATCTGGGCCAGTCCAGCAGGCACTAGAAAAGATCCAAGATGAAGCTTTGGGTGAGGCACCATTATTACTGGAGGTGGAGAAGATGGAAGATGAAGATGCCCCTCAAAGAAAACACCAGGCAGATGCAGGACTCCTCTCACAGGTGAGATAACAACCCTTTTCTTCTCCATGTTCCTGTGTGTTCAGCAGAGGTTATGGCAAAAGTTAGGGCAGAAGTCAAGTAAAAAAAAAAGAGCTGTGATTAAAAAAGAGTTCAAAGAAGAGATTTGGAGGCACAGACTTTTTTTTTTGAGGAAGTCAGTGAATAGCTGTAGAAATAAGTCTAAGGAAACTGAACTTGTTGAGTTGTTGTTTATTAAGACATTCCACCACTCACCTGAAGGGTTTCTTAGTTTAAGTGGTTGGTGGCAGGACTACCCCTGTAAGGATCTGTGTGATCCAATCAGAAGGCTGCATTTACCAGTCACAATGGAGACAATGGCCTTGATATACTGTGATGTATGTAGTGGGGAGAGGCTTCCAGCAGCACAAAGCAAGTCCAATTTGTTTTTCTGATGTGTGCGGGTGTCATGGCAGTGGCTGACCAGTGGGCTTACACTCCGGCAGGTTGCAGACCTCATTGCCATTCTCCAGCAGAGCGATGAAGTGGATGAGCTGGTGCTCAGAAACACGGGTATGACAAATGCACTACTTGACCTCCTCGCTCCAGCTATTGTAGAAAGCAGCTCCGAGGTGAAGAGTATCAACCTGAACCTGAACGAGATCAGCCCTGAAGGAGTGGATACCCTGTTGCATCTGCTGAGGAGGAAGCGCTCCATTCAGAGTCTCCTGTAAGTAACTAACATCCCACCTGCTCGCTTCACTGCTCATAGTAATGGCAGAATACAAACAAGGCAGTGGACATTGTTGAGTATCATATAAAAATGCTCAAAGCTCACAGTAAATTAGTAACCTGTAACTGGGGCTGATACTGCATTGTTGTTCCTGCTTTGTCAAAATTGAAGCTAGAGGATAAGCATGGCAGCCATGGGGTGGTCAGAAATGGCAGCTGGCTTCCTTGCCACGGGCAGCTGTAACACGATACATGCAGTAGAATAAGGCACATACTGTAATTCAGTGTGTTGGCATGTCAAATGGCTTGGAACCATGACAGCGGCCTGGTTTTAGATCACGGACAGGAGGCCAAGTCAGCAACATCAATCAGATTCAGACACGGTAGAGGGCGGCAGCAGATTGAACACGGTCAAGTGGCGCAACAAAAGTCAACAACATGTATCAGACCCAGATGTTGTAGGGGGAGGCAGTATTAGTCTCAGACTCTCTAGCACACCAATCACAATGATGTATCCCCTTGGCGGGAAATGGAGACAGAGTGGGCACTGCAGTACTGGAGGTGATCAGTCATCTTAGGAAGCTTTGAGCAACACTGGCGGCCAGAGGTGGTTGTTTTTATGGGTATCCAGCATGGGTTGCTTCATCTTCAATTCTTCACATTTGGGTAATCCACCACCAGGTGGCACAGTCGACTGCAGGAAGACTTGTGCCTCCTCCCGGCCCATAAAAGGGCAGGAATTACCCAAAATACCCAGTGTTGAGAAGCAGTAATGCAAGAAGCCGGGAGGCAAAACACAGCCCCACTAAGAAAGAACTCTCTCAAAAAAATCATCATAACAAGGCAAAAGAGGATAACAACAACAACAACAAGGGAGGGATGAAGCAACCCGTGCTGGATACCCATAAAAACAATTCTACAGGTGAGTAATCACAGAATTGTATATTTCTTGGTATCCAGCACGGGTTGCTTCATCTTCAATTCTTCACATTTGGGACATCCAAAAGCAGTGTCCAAGAAGAAGGGTGAGATCCCCAGTGAGCAACAGCAGGTAGTTCAAGCCACTACCGCCTGAAGCACCTTGCAGCCAAAAACAGCATCAGCTTAGGCCCTAACATCAACCTTGTAAAACTTAGAAAAAGTATGAACTGAAGACCAAGTAGCGGCCTTACAAACCTGTTCAACTGAAGCCTGGTGCTGAAAAGCCCAAGAAGCTCCAATAGCTCTAGTGGAGTGAGCAGTAACACGGAAAGGGGGTTCCTTCCCCTTGGCAGAGTATGCTTGCACCACCGCCTGTCTGATCCACTTGCTAATAGTGGATTTGGCCAGAGGCAAGCCCTTCCTAGGCCCAGCAGGGAGCACAAACAGAGAATCCGACTTCCGAAAAGACGCAGTGGCAACCAAATAGTATTTCATCCAGAGAATATTTCCTTATAATTTGACAGGGCGGGACACAAGGAAGGCAAGACAATGTCCTAATTGAGATGAAAAGCAGAGACAACCTTGGGCAAGAATTCCGGTTTAAGACGGAACACCACCTTATCCTGGTGCCGTTCAAAATAAGGGGGCTTCATAGAAAGCGCCGCCAGCTCGGAGACGCGACGCACCGAAGTGATAGCAACCAAGAAGGCCACCTTAAGAGTCAGAATGGATAGAGCAGCATCACACAAGGGCTCGAAGGGGTGACCCTGGAGAGCAGAAAGCACCAAGTTCAAATCCCACATCGGTAGCAGGGGCTTACGCGGTGGACGTACATGAGTAACTCCTTGGAAAAAAGTCTTGACAAGCCTACGATTGGCGAAAGATCTTTGGAAAAAGATTGCCAAGGCCGAAACCTGTCCTTTGAGGGTACTCAGTTGTAGACCCGACTCTAGACCATGTTGTAGAAACTCCAAAATTCTGGAAATGGAAAAAGTGCGACAAGGAAAAGACTTAGACTTACACCAGGCAATGTAAGCACGCTAGACCCTGTAATAAATCATAGAAGAGGATTTCTCCCGAGCCTGAATCATAGTACTGACCTCAGCGGCGACACAGATCATGAAAGATCTTGTTGCTGAGAGACCATTCCCCCAGACAAGACGTCCCCCTGCTCAGGGAGTCCGCCTCCTGGTTCTCCACCCCTGGAAGGTAAACCGCCGAGATGCAGGGAACATTCTTCTCTGCCCAAGACAACATCAGGGACACTTCCTTGAGGGCTCGTTTGCTCCGAGTCCCCCCTGATGATTGATGTAGGCGACCGCCGTCTGATTGTCCGAGCGGACCAGGACCGCACGACCCCGTAGGTGGGGAGTCAGCTGGGAGAGGACCAACCTGATCAATCTCGGCTCCAGACGATTGATAGGTAAATGAGCCTCCTGTGGGCCCCAGTGGCCCTGGAACTTCAGCGATTGCCAGAACCCTCCCCAACCAGACAGACTGGCGTCCGTGGTGACTATCTCCCAGCACGGAGGGAGAAAGGACCTGCCCACTAGCAGATTTCTCGAATCCAACCACCACGAGAGGGACTGACTGGCCAGAGGGGACAGAGCAAATTCCTGCTCCAGCGACTCCTGTGTCCGATCCCAAGCGGTTAAAAGATTCAGCTGAAGAGGTCTCATGTGGAACTGAGACCCAGCCTCGAAGCAAGACACCATGAGGCCCACCAACTGCACCCCCAGACGGATGGAGGGATGAGGACACGACAGCAAGGCCCACGCCTGCATCTGAAGGCCCTCCACCTTCTGCTGAGGAAGAAACACCTTGACCTGAGAAGTATCCAGCGTCATGCCCAGGAAGGACGTCACCAATGACGGAGTGAGATGAAGTTGCCTGGCCGAAGGGAGCTCACCGCCGACCGTAAGGTCTCCATGCGGAAATGTTTGAACCTGACAAATCTGTTGAGACCCTTTAGGTCCAGGATGGGTCTCAGGGAACCGTCCTTCTTGGGCACCGTGAACAGATTGGAGTAGAACCCCCGACCCTGTTCCTGAAGAGGCACAGGACAAACCACTCCGGACGATAGAAGACGTTGGACGGCCAACCTCAGGCCCTACGGCGTCACAGGATTTTGGGAGATCCGGGACCGAAGGAATCTTGGGGGCGGCCAAGCTGCCAGCTCTATCTTGTAGCTGGAGGACACCACCTCCTGAATCCACCGGTCCGAGACGTGTTGTCTCCAGACGTGAGCAAAGAGCAGAAGCCGTCCCCCCACCCGAATGGGTGACGGCGTCCCCTCATGCCTGAGGGGGCTTGGTGGGGGGTTTGGGCTTGGACCCCCAGGAGAGACCAGGACGACCACGGGATCTACCTCGTCCCCAAGGGTCTCTGCGACTACCAGGGAAGGAAGAGCCACGTCCCCCACGGGAAAGGCGAAAGGAAGAAGAACCCCGAAAGAGCCGAGAATGCTTTCTACGCCGAGGGAGCCGACCATCCTTGGCCAATACATCAAGATGCTCCGCAAAGAGACGGAGCCCCGTGAAGGGAAGCCCGGTGAGGGACTTCTTAGCAGCAGCTTCGACCGCCCACTACCGCAGCCAGATAGACAGACGCATGGCAACCAGCATGGCCGAAGCCCTACCACCAAGCAGGACAGCATCATCCATGGCAGAGAGCACAAAGGCAATAAAGTCAGTGCAAAGCAAAAGTTCCTTATACTCGTCCACTCGCTTGCGAGATCTGGCGGCCTCAACAAGGCGCTTATTCTTCTTCTTGATGCAATGGCTACAATAGCCGTGGCGCAGACCGGGCGAAGACCAGCCCCCACAAAGGTGAAAGCATGGCAAGCGAGTTGATCCATGCGCCGATCAGCATTGTCGCGTAAGGTAGTGGTGTCAGGAGACGACATAACAGAAGTATTGGAGAGCCCCAGGATGGGAGCGTCCACCTCTGGGGGACAAGACCAAAGACAGACCAACTCTGGAGAAAAGGGATACCTTCTATCCAGTCCCTTAGGTACCAAAGGCAACCTGTTGGGCTGCTCCCATTCCTTAAGAACCATCTTGGAAAGATGTCCCTGCTCCAGGAAACTCTAGGCGTTGCCTATCAGGGCGGAAAAGTTCACCCCGTTTCTTTTTTGCCGCCTTAAGAGGAACAATGTGCAAGGTCTCAAAAACCGCAGACAACAGTCTATCCGTATCATCGGGGAGCCAAGTGTCCTCATCCGAGGAAGACCCAAGGTCACTGTCAAAACTGCCCGGATGTTCCCCGGAGGAGTCGGAATCATGGAATAACTCACCCTCCTCCATGGAGTCACGGCCGCCAAAGGTATCATAAACGTCGTCATCATCGGCAAGGAGGGAATAAGCCAGTTCCAAATGCCTCTTCTTACTAGAGGCCTTACCGGCCAACTGCTGCTTAAGGCTGGCCACGCACAGCACCAGTTGGGACCCCTTGCTGGCTTCCCCCTCGCTAGGGGCTAAATGCAGGCGTGGGGGTGTAGGCAATGCTGTAGGCAGGATAGGACTGGGGAGAGTAGCGCTCGCCCATCCTGCTCAGCAATGACACTCTGGACGCAGGGGACACAAACCGCGCTGCGACCGCACAAAGGGGATGCCCCGCACATGAGACACAGCTGAGCCCGCCCCGAGGGGCCCCCAAGCTCGCTATCCCCAGAAGCCTCCATATGGTGATTATAGCAATAAAAAATATATGAGCCAATACACGGGTAATCAGAGCTAAGGCTCGACCCGGAATCCCCCAACAGGGTCCCCTAACCAAAAAAAGGGGAGTTGTGGTGGTGGGTGTGTGGGTGGGGGTGGGGTACTGGACCGGGAGAAACCACAAGCAAGAAAGGAAGGAAAAAAGGGCCTGTCTGAAAAACATAAGGAAATGGCCAATGAGCATCCCACAGCACATGCACAACACCAGAACCATACATAAAACACCATAAAGAGAGGACCGGACTCACGGACCAGCGGAGGGGACTCCTTCATCCCGAAGAGTAGCTGATCGGATCGGTGGCACAGCAGACCAGGCAAGTGGTGTCCGTATCAGAGAGCCGCTCCGGCAGCAGAAAGAGCAGGAGGCCCGCACAGGAGCACACACAAAATGGCACCGGGCTGCCAGAACCTCGAGGGGCGGGCCGCGCGATGACGCAATTTGTGTGCGAAGAATCCGGGCACCAGAGTGACAAATGGCGCCCGGAGGAGAGACAGAGAGGGGGGTGAGAGCACCCCTCCTCAAGTTACCCCCGCGGAGGAGCACACATGCGTCCGCAGCGGCGGAGCAACAGCCGGTCGGCCGCCGAGACGCGGCCGGTCCCGCCCCCCCCCCTGGCCCGGACAGCAGGCAGAGGGTAGGAGAGGAGAGGGGGGGAGGGGCCACAGGGAAGGCACACAGTGAAGTAAAAAGAGAAGTATCAAGGGAAAACACACACAAGGCAGGTGCCGCATGAAAGACATTCCCAAGACAAGAAAAAAACAGTAAAGCTTGTGGGATGAAAGGCCAAGTGGTTTCTACCCCCCCCCCCCCCAACTAGGCTCACCATAGCCTATGGCCAGCTACCCTTTGGGTCCAGGGTCTGCGGCCCAGAGCATAGCTCCGGATGGGTCCGGAACAGGTGGGAATAGGCCTACAGGGCCGACGGGCTGGGGATGCCCCGCTCGCCTGCGAAAATCCAGAGAGAGAGAATATCTTCTGTCTTTGCAGTCAGAGCTGCAGAAAAACTCTGGGTATTCTGGGTAATTCCTGCCCTTTTATGGGCCGGGAGGAGCCACAAGTCTTCCTGCTGTCGACTGCACCACCTGGTGGCGGTTTACCCAAATGTGAAGTATTGAAGATGAAGCAACCCATGCTGCATACCAAGAAAAGTCAGCCCAGGATTTTAGCAGCACCTTACCTGCCTATGACCAGTCACTGGCATTTCTTCTGCAGCCAGTCAACCAGCGTGCTCCAAGGCTGAGGTCAAATGATTAGGGGACAGGACATGGGCTGGGGTTGCTTGGGTGTAGAGGTAGAGTGGTGAAGGGAGTGAGGGGCTGGGGATAGGCAGGGATTGGATGGTAGTGTAAGTAAAGGTAGCAGCCCAGACTGTTTGGGCACCCTATACCATAAAAAAAGAAACCTCAAGGACATTGGCTAGGGCAGAGAGCTGCTGACAAGTTAGCTGCTGGGATGGGCAACTGTGGTAACAGCCAGAGGGAGTCTGCATGGATGAGAGCTCTGAATTCCTGGAAACCCATGGGAAAGCATATGCTTAAAAAAGGGAAAGAAATAAAAAAAAATCTTCGCAGCAAAAAAGGCTGCAGTGGGTCTTCAAGGCAGCCAAAGGGCTGGAAACTGAACTGGGGGAAGGTCTTTCACATTTTAAAGAAGACATTCAGCCTTTTTATAATGTTATCTAAACTAAATTGTTGTATATATAATGGCCCTGATCTGCTGCTTTTGCAGTTGGCTCCTTCAGGGGTCATGGTATGTCCTAGACCCATAGCTGCTGTGTATGGCAGCAACAGTAACCAGAGGATTGCAGCAACAAGTTGATTTTGTTTGGCTAATTGGCCAAATCAGGCTCTGTGAACTGGTTGTGATCTTCCTACCATAAAGACATGTGTCGAATGTAACTCCTGCCTCACCTGTGTCCTCACAAACCAACTCCCACTTACTCATGTCAGTGACGCCAGAGGCTTAAATTAGACCTACAACCCTTTAGGGGGGCTAGGCCATTTCACAAATAAAACCTCCCTCACACTGGCAGCATAGTTGCCCCTGAAGCCACATCCCTATTCACAGGACGGGGCAATTTTAAAATGTTTACTCATACTAATGGGCTGCAGCAGACAACTGCAGCAAGAAAGCTGAAGCTGCCAGCCAGAAGAGCAGGGATGAGGGTAGTATATCCTTGCAACCAGTTTGGAGAAAGTGGAAGGCTTCTGGGAAATGTTGGGTTTTAGCCAATCAAAGTGATGCGATGATCACCAATCTGCAGAAGTGTTCGATCTATTGTATGAGTTTCCATGGTAATGAGGCATCCCATCTGCTTTCAGGTTATACGGAAACCGTCTAGGAGATGATGGTGTGAAGACCCTCATGCTCGGCCTATCAGAGCTCACCTTCACGCAGCGGGGTGAGGAAACCATCTTGTCACCTGAACCTCTGATCCTGTCAGAACTGGATCTCGGAGGAAATAATCTGGGACATGAAGCTCTCAGCAGGATTGCCGCCTACCTGAGTCAGAACCCGCCACTCACACACCTGGGCCTGGCCAACCTGACTGCACCAGTCACCGCCTGGAGGGCCCTGTGTCATGCCCTGAAGATCAACACCAACCTCACCCACCTCCTCCTGGAGGGGAACAGCCTAGGAGATGCAGGTGCCAAACAGATTGCAGAGGTTTTACAAGAGAACCAGTTTCTGGTCACCATCGACCTGGACAGCAATGAGATTGGGGAGGAAGGAGGACGGGCCATTGCAAAAAGCCTGGTGGCTGTTACAGGAGCAGTGCTTACAACTATAAGCTTAGAGGACAATCACATCAGTGAAGAAACACTGGCATCCATACAGAGATCCCTGACCCAAAACCAGGGTCTATGGTCAGACAGATGAAAGAGAGAAGACTGAGAGAAAGCTCAAAATTACCTCACAATGAGCCACCATGGAGGTCCTTCCTTCCAATGAATCTTCACTTTCATTGGCAGGCAAACAGGAAATCCCCTGCTCGCCTCTATCAGAACCCCATCAGGACACAGAGCTCTCAATTTCACCCACACGTTATAACAAGACACGTTATAACAAGATGGAGTCCGCTTCCTCTTCCAATACACATCTCAGCCAGTGAGGATGTGGAGACTTCATGTTCTGCTTTGTTCTTGCAGGCTTCACTTCAAAGACATGGAGATTATGCTGTCCCAGCTGTAAAATTCCCATCTTGTTTAGTCGCATATTGTCTATTCAGCTTATTCCAGTTCACTTACATATATTTACAAGTCTGTATTCATAACGATACGTTTCTTTCATGCATTCTAGCTTTGTTTTCATGCTGTATCTCTGACTACATTTCCCATCATTCTCGTCTGCCTGTCTTCCCCCTTGTCTGACATCACTTCCTGCTTCTTGTGGCTGTCCTCCATCGCGACTGTGTACTGACACCCTTCTCTTCAGTCTGCATGAAGCATTGTGTTTTGACCGCATGGCAGCTCATTCTTCAAGGTAAAGCCATTAAAAGTACCTGGAATCACGACCATTGTATCCTCTCTACATTTAACTGGCAGAGCTGTGAATGAGTCAGTCAGTGAGTTCAGCTATCTGCTTCCGGCTTATATAGAGATTGCACTCACAACCTCTCAGAGACTTCTCTAACATATATCTGTGGCAGAATAGTCAAAACACAGCTGAATCCGCAGTCCCTGCAAGATCTACACACAGTCTGCAAGCAAGCATAGAGCTGTCCTCCATTTTAGGAGCACATCGCATCCACAGCATTGTGATTACACCGCAGCCCCATCTTAAAGAGACAGTACCACATAAACGGGGAGTAACATGTCCACAAAAGGCCATATAGATTCCTCAGTCATTGAACAAAGGGAAGTGAATCCCGCCACCAGAGACTCAGATAAACAGGGAACAGATTCCATGTTCCAGGAAGAGCAAATTGTAAGATCCAAGCGTGTTAGCAAACCCACACTAAAGATTATAGAGAACTATGAAGTGAATAAAGAAGAATTCTGTGATAATCTTGATGTTTTATGGCAAAGAACTGAACACTATATAGCAGCCATCTCACGCAATGACAGTGACGCAGCAAAAATAACCACAACATTAAATCGCTTATCTGCCGCCTACGAAGGCTACCAGCGCCTGTCTGCAAAGTACATCACATTCCTTAGTAACGCTGATTTTGATGACCCTACAGCAGAGCTAGCTGAGACAGAGACTTTACTCCAAACTAAAGATACCATAGTGAAAGACGCCAAAGATAAGGCAGAACTCCGCATCGCACACCTGCAAGAAGTAAGGTCTCACCAGTCTACCTCAACAAAACGTACACAATCATCTTCTAGAACGTCCCGCTCCAGAAGGTCAGCATTACATGACAGGCTCATAGAAATCCGTGCTGATGCAGAAGAAGCTAGCGTCAGGAGCGCCTTTGCCAAGAAGGAAGCAGAGATAGCACAAAGGCGAACAAGGGCAGAAATGGCGAAGAGGGAAGCAGAGATGGCACAAAGGCAAGCAGAAGCAAAGGCAGAAATGGTGAATCGAGAAGCGGAAGCCCAGCTAAAAATTCTCCAGATGGAAAAGGAGGAAGCAGCCGCCTTAGCCAAGCTAAAGGTTCTTGAACAAGCATTAGGCCAAGATACCGACCTAGACGGCTCCATTCCTGCCGGAATGGAAGTGGAAGACCCAGCTGACCGCACTGCCAACTACGTGCTGAAGCAATCATCTCCTACACCGCCCGCTATGTTGCCTACACCAGCAGCACTTCAAACCTACCACACAGCCGTACCTGTGAAGCATCAGATGATGCCACCTACCCAGATAAAGGTAATTTCCAGCATCATACCAGCAGATCCTCCAGAGGCTAAACCTCAGCTTAACCCTTATGCTACATCATTTAACCCTGATTCATCTCAGCCCCATATGCCAGAGTATTTACACGCCCCAGGGATATCACAAGGTAATCTGGTGTCACGAGGTGGGAGATCAGACATGTCGGACTTTGCCAGATACATGATACGCAGGGAGCTGATAAACATTAGTCTCTCAAAGTTTGATGACCACGCTGAGAATTATAGAGCCTGGAAATCCACCTTTGAAGCAGTAATCAATGATCTTAACCTCACTGCCAAAGAGGAACTTGACTTACTTGTTAACTGGTTGGGCCCAGATTCTGCGGAACGCGTAAAGACATTGAGAGCAGTTCATGCGGGTCACTCAGGGGAAGGTCTTGCTGCGGCATGGGAGAGACTTGAACAGACTTATGGCAGTTCTGAAGCTATAGAAAGTGCCTTATTTAAGAGACTTCACACCTTCCCAAAAATCACCAACAAGGACAACCGCAAGCTTCAAGACCTGAGCGACCTTCTAAGGGAACTAGAGCTGGCTAAGATGGATCCACGCCTATCTGGGCTAAGTTACCTTGATACAGCTCACGGTGTTAACCCAGTTGTGTCCAAACTACCATATGGCATGCAAGAAAAATGGGCAGACATGGGCTCCAGATACAAAAGACAACACAACGTGTCCTTTCCACCTTTCTCCTATTTCTCCAGATTCATCAGTGACCAAGCTAGGAAGAAGAATGATCCCAGCTTTGACTTCACAGAATCTGCTCTACCAGCTTCATCATCATGCTCAAGGTATGAAAGCACAACAAGCAAACGTAGAGACTTAAGGGGGACAGTATCTGTTAGGAAGACAGACGTCCCACTCACTGCATCCTGCACCACTAGAAAGGACACTCCTGTCCCTAAAGACAAAGACCCTAACCGTATGTGCCCTATCCACAAAAGACCTCACCCGCTGAAGGAATGCCGTGGGCTTAGGGCAAAGACTTTGCAAGAACGCAGAGACATGCTCAAGGAGCTAGGAGTATGTTATAAGTGTTGTGCCTCTTCAGACCATTTTGCTAAAAACTGTAAGGCTGCCATCAAGTGTTCTGAATGCAATAGTGACAAACATGTTGCAGCCATGCATCCTACCTCTTCTTCTGACAACCCACAACCTCAAGCAGCATCCAAGGCCGTCACAGCGCATGGCGGGGAGCCATCAGCTCAAGTCTCAGCTACTACCACTGTCTCCTCCTCCTGCATGGAAGTATGTGGCAAAGAGAATGGTCCCAAGTGCTGTGCCAAGGTGTGTCTAGTGAGTGTCTATCCAGAGGGGCGACCTGAAAAGGCCATCATTATGTATGCCATAATAGACGAACAAAGCAACAGGTCTCTAGCAAAGCCCAAGTTCTTTGAGATCTTCGGTATAAAGGGAGAAGCAATACCATACACCCTTAACACTTGCTCTGGTCGCATAGAGACCTTTGGCAGAAGAGCCACTGGATACCTCATCTCACCAATTAACAAGAATATCCAGATATCCCTACCAACGTTAATTGAATGTGACCAGATACCCGATGATAGAGAAGAAATTCCTACTCCGGAAGCTGCTTGTCATCATCCCCACTTGAGACACCTGGCTAAGGAGATTCCTCCTATGGACATGAATGCAGACATCCTATTGCTGCTCGGGAGAGACATTCTGAGAGTCCATAAGGTACGCCAACAATGCAATGGTCCAGATGATGCCCCATATGCACAAAGACTTGATCTAGGCTGGGTAATCATCGGCAATGTGTGTCTGGACAGGAATCTTGCACCATCTCAAGTGAACTCCTTTAAAACCTTTGTGCTCAATAATGGTCGCACAACCCACTTCAAGCCGTGCCCTCATCACTACGAGGTAAAGGAGCATCTTTCTACCATCAGTAAGGCAACAGACATCATTCCTACGCCTTACGATGACTTGGGAGGATCAGTGTTTCACACAACACAAGATGATAATCGAGTAGCTTTGTCCATAGAAGATAAAGACTTTATCAAAATAATGGACAGTGAATGCTTCAAGGATCAATCTAACCATTGGGTTGCACCCTTACCTTTTCGGGCTGAAAGAGCCAGGCTTCCCAACAACCGGGAACAAGCATTATCCAGATTCACCTCCTTGCAACGTACGCTAGGAAACAAGCCTGATATGAAAGATCACTTTGTGGCCTTCATGGAAAAGATATTTCTCAAAGACCACGCAGAGCCAGCTCCACCTTTGCAAGAGCATGAAGAACGCTGGTATCTTCCTTCCTTTGGAGTATATCACCCTAGGAAACCCAACCAGATCAGGGTCGTATTTGACTCCAGTGCCAAGCATCATGGGGTATCCCTGAATGACGTTCTCCTCACAGGCCCAAACCTGACCAACAACTTGGTGGGAGTGCTTATGCGATTCAGAAAGGAGCCAGTCGCCATTACTTTTAATTTAATTTTTTAATTTTAATTTTAATGCATAGATGGCCATTGTATGCTTGCGCACACATAGGAATTTGTCCTCCGCATTTAACCCATCCATGCAGTGAGTATACACATGCCTGGAGCGGTGGGCTGCCCTAATTACGGCGCCCGGGGAGCAGTTGGGGGGTTAGGTGCCTTGCTCAAGAGCACTTCAGTTATGTCCCAGGACCGGGATTCGAACCTGCAACCCTCCAGTCACAAGTCCGCTCCCCTTACCTCTAGGCCACAACTGACCCCCATTACTGCTGACATTGAGCAAATGTTCCATTGTTTCATCGTAAGAAAAGACCACAGGGATTACCTCAGGTTTCTGTGGCACAGAGACAATGACACTGACAAAGAAATGGTTGAATACCGCATGAAGGTGCACGTGTTCGGTAACAGTCCTTCACCTGCTGTTGCAACGTATGGCCTACGAAGGACTGCTTCTGATGGTGAGTCAGAGTTCGGGAAGGATGCTCGTCACTTTGTCGAAAGAGACTTCTACGTAGACGACGCACTCAAATCCTTGCCCACGGCAGAAGAAGCCATAGACCTGCTCAAAAGGACACAAGGTATGCTGTCTAAAGCTTGTCTGAGGTTACACAAAATTGCCTCCAACAGTACTGCTGTCATGAAAGCTTTTCAGCCCACTGATCATGCCACAGAATTCAGAGACTTGAACCTAGGCATAGACAATCCTCCAGTACAGAGAAGTCTGGGTTTGAGATGGGTCTTGCTAAATGATTTACTTGGCTTTCAGGTCAATTGTACAGACAAGCCATTCACTAAGCGTGGAGTCCTCTCAGTGGTGAACAGCCTATATGATCCACTCGGATTTGTGGCACCATTGACTGTACAAGGCAAATTCCTACTAAGACAGCTCTCAGGGGCTATTGAGGACTGGGATACTCCACTGCCCCATGACAAGCAGCGAAAATGGGAGTCCTGGAAAGAATCCCTGCATGCCTTGGACGGGATTCACATACCACGTTGCTACACTTCAGCATCTCTCACCACAAGCCAGAGAAGGGAAGTCCACATATTCTCAGATGCATCTACTGAGGCCATCGCAGTTGTTGCCTATCTCAAGGTAATTGACAATTGCAATAACGTTCATGTGGGGTTTCTGTTTGGAAAGGCGAAACTGGCTCCTAAACCAGAGCACACCATCCCTAGACTTGAGCTTTGTGGCGCTGTACTGGCTGTAGAGATTGCGGACTTTATACAACGTGAGCTTGATATTCATGTGGACGACATTCAGTTCTACACTGACAGCAAGGTCGTCCTGGGTTACATAACCAATCAGACTAAACGTTTCTATGTCAGTAACCGCATAGAAAGGATTAGGAAATCCTCTAACCCTAAGCAGTGGCACTATGTTCCATCTCACCTCAACCCCGCAGACTGTGCCACCAGACCGTCATCTGTCAGTGCCTTTGCAAAATCTACTTGGTTGACAGGTCCAGAGTTCTTGCTGAGTGAGAGTACAGAAACATCTGATGAAGACAACTTCAATCTCCAAGATCCTGACAACGATCCCGAGATTCGTCCTGAAGTCAGTGCTCTCATCACCAAGTCTGAAACGAGGTACGGCTTGAGCTGTCACCGCTTTGAACGCTTTTCCAGATGGCTAAAGCTTGTACGCACCATCGCAAGGTTAGTTCACATTGCACATTGCTTTCACACCCAGGACAATAACTCTAGATGTCGTGGTTGGCACGTGTGTCACAAGCCCCTTTCCGCAGAAGACATTGCACTAGGTGAGATGTTAGTGATACGTAGTGTACAGCAGAGTGCCTTTCACTTGGAACTGAAATGTCTTCGTTACAAACAAAACATTCCTAAAAGCAGCCCTATAGCCAACCTCAAACCTGTAGTTGATGACCATGGTATGCTGAGGGTGGGCGGTCGCCTGAACAGGGCCAAGTTGGAGATGTATGAGAAGAATCCCCTCATTATTCCTGGCCACTGCCATGTTACTACATTGCTTATGCAGCATTATCATGAAAGGGTCAAACATCAGGGCAGACATTTCACTGAGGGTGCTTTAAGAGCCGCAGGTCTGTGGATAGTAGGAGCAAAAAGACAGATCGCTCACCTAATTCACAACTGTGTAACGTGTCGCAAGTCAAGGGGTAAATTGCAGCAACAGCAAATGTCTGATTTACCAGCTGACAGGACAAGCACTGAGCCACCGTTTACCTATGTTGGCCTGGATGTCTTTGGGCCATGGACAGTCTCAGCACGCAGAACCAGAGGTGGTCATGCTGAGAGCAAACGATGGGCAGTCTTGTTTACATGCATGAGTGTACGTGCTATACACATTGAGGTCATAGAATCCATGGACACTTCCAGTTTTATCAATGCTTTAAGGCGTTTTCTTGCCATCAGAGGGCCAGTAAAGCAATTGAGGTCCGACTGTGGAACCAACTTCACAGGTGCCTGCCGAGAACTGCAAATAGACTCTAAGCCAGTTCAACACTACTTGGCCGACAACGGTTGTACATGGATCTTTAACCCTCCTCATGCCTCTCATATGGGTGGATCATGGGAAAGAATGATAGGCATCACCCGTAGGATATTGGACTCTATGTTCAGAGACTCAAGCACCTCAAGACTCACCCACGAGACTTTAGCCACATTCCTAGCTGAGGTGTCTGCTATTGTGAACTCCAGACCTCTTGCTCCTGTATCTGCGGACCCAGAGTCTCCTGCTGTTCTCACTCCAACAACTCTTCTCACTCAGAAGCTCGGATCGGTTCCCAGTCCGCCTGAAGGTCCTTCATCTGGTAACATCTATCAGAAACGGTGGAAACACGTTCAGCATCTGGCCAATTGCTTCTGGGGCAGATGGAAGAAGGAGTATCTGGCTCTTCTTCAAGGACGACGAAAGTGGCAGCAGGTCCAACCAAACTTAAAGGTTGGAGATCTTGTTCTGATGAAGGACCAGAAAGTAGAAAGAAATGCGTGGCCCTTCGGGCTCATCTCACACGTTTTTCCCAGCGAGGATGGCAAAGTTCGTAAGGTGGAAGTGACCATCACTCGTCAAGGAGACTCCAAGGCATTCATCAGACCTGTATCTGAGACTGTCCTCCTGTTACCCGTTGAGGAATGAGTCAAGCATAACGAACTTTGCTAGTACATTGACTCAGTTGTTCATTTACTGGACTTTGCCAGGAACAGCCTGCAAAACTGGGATTACGTACCATTGAACTGTTCCTGATCACCCATTTACCAGTTTGGTTGTTGCCTTATTGCATCTTTCTCCCTTAGGTTTTAGAATCTTCATTCTACCCCCCATGGACATTCATTGTATGTCGTTTTATATAGTGAAATCCAAGGATTTCAGACGGGGAGTATGCTGTCCCAGCTGTAAAATTCCCATCTTGTTTAGTCGCATATTGTCTATTCAGCTTATTCCAGTTCACTTACATATATTTACAAGTCTGTATTCATAACGATACGTTTCTTTCATGCATTCTAGCTTTGTTTTCATGCTGTATCTCTGACTACATTTCCCATCATTCTCGTCTGCCTGTCTTCCCCCTTGTCTGACATCACTTCCTGCTTCTTGTGGCTGTCCTCCATCGCGACTGTGTACTGACACCCTTCTCTTCAGTCTGCATGAAGCATTGTGTTTTGACCGCATGGCAGCTCATTCTTCAAGGTAAAGCCATTAAAAGTACCTGGAATCACGACCATTGTATCCTCTCTACATTTAACTGGCAGAGCTGTGAATGAGTCAGTCAGTGAGTTCAGCTATCTGCTTCCGGCTTATATAGAGATTGCACTCACAACCTCTCAGAGACTTCTCTAACATATATCTGTGGCAGAATAGAGATCAACTCCTTAAAAAGCAAGTTAAGTATCATTTCTAGGCCTCTCTTCCCAGCCTCTGAAAGGCTTGGATTCTCCCAGCCAATCACTATCACAATAAAAATGTACACCTGTATGTTACCTTCTCCATCCATCCATCCTTCCCTGGAAAAGTCCTCAGACATGGAACTACAAGCCCTCACATGACCTGTCATCTGTATAGTTATATTTGGCATTTAGAGACTCTAGAAGTGTGAGGCTGTTAATAAATCCTTCAATGCAGGGAAGCTGTAGAGCATAGTCTTCACTTAAATCTTCTGACCTGTGAGGGAACAACAGGAACCAGCTTAACCTTCCTTCCAAATCCTGCACCAGTTGGGGTGGGAAAGCTCAGCATGGCTGGAATAAAGGATGCTGGAATCGGCTACTCACTGATACATATTAATAAACACCTAATGTTTTTAAACCTTTTACTGAACAATTTTTTTCTAATGAGGGCTGGAGCCAGAGGCATACTCAGTTCGGGATAGCCTCCCCCCAGGGTACCTCACAGCTGGTCAGCAAGTGCTTTAGCTGAGACTATAGCACTGCAGTGGCAGATCATGGGCAGGGGTGGGTATGGCTAGTCTTAAGGGGGTGGTATTGAAGCTTTATCAAGTATTGTATGGAGAGATGGCAGGGGAGGGGCTATGGATGCTGGGGCTACAAGCATTGCAGTGGCAGATCATGGGCTGCGGTGCCATGGTTGGGGGTACAACAGAGCCAGGTGTAGAGTAAGGGGTTGGGGAGACTTGGGAAAGGGTTGTTAGGAGAGGACAGAGTGAATTCCAGCAGTGCTGCCCACCAGAAATACTCCCTAGTCAGTCTGCACCTGACAGGAGCTAATGTTCTTCAGACTGTTTATCAAAAAGGAAGGGGCTAGAAGGGCAGTGCTAAGGTTCTCCAGCCAATCAAGCATGAGGAGAAAGAGGGGCGATGCATGTGTTCACTATCCTGCCTATCAAGCATGAGGGGACAGAAGGGCGATGCTTGTCTTCTCCAGCTTGTCCAACAATCATGAGGGAACAGAGGGGCGATGCTTGTGCTCTCCAGCCTATCAAGGGGTGATCTCCAGCATTTCTATCAAGCATGAGGAGACTAAAGAGGCAAGGCTAAGGTTCCCCAGTCAATATATCAAGCACACGGGGCTGAAGGAATAAGGTTAATGTTCTCCCGTCTGTCTAATAAGCATGAGTGATCTGAAGGAGTGGGGCTAAAGTTCTCAGGGCGGCCAAGCATAAGGGGGTGGAAGGAAGAGTGCCAATGTGCTCCAGGTTACCAGTCATGTATGAGGGGGCTGGAGGGGCAGAACCCTTAGAGGTTTGTCAGATGAATATACAGGTCTCTTTGCGATTTCTTTGCAAATACTCCTCAGATGAGTTTGCTCTTTAGGCACCATTTTATCTGTGTTCTTCTTTAAAGTCAATGTCCAAGCAAAAAGAGCACTTTATACTCACCTTTGGTCCTCTGCAGATGGTTTCTCCTACCCTGCCACTCCATATCTTAACCAACACCTGTTTCCCTGCTAACGGTGTGGCTCTGGGTCCGGCCGCATTCAGAGAGGCTCGGCGGTCACGTGGGTTGGGGTTGCGTCATCGGTTTTGGACGCCAAAAGGGCCCGCCTACATGAACGCAGGTGGTCGCGGAGATGCATTCCCAATCGAGGAAGAGGTAAGAATTTCAGGCATTCTGGGGGGCGATGTCGGGGGGTTCTCCAGCCATCTGGAGCAATCTGAATGCAGACGGACCCATACCCGTTAGGCCAAACAAAGGAGTGCACACACAGGGAAACAAGCGCCCCTATGCCAGCGCTTAGTCTAAAACAATGGACTTAAATCGCACATTAGTATGCATGGCATAAAGCGCTGATTGGACAAGAGTCCTTGCATGGTTTTGATTACACATAATTTCATATACTAAGAATGAGATATTTACAGTCTCATGGGCAGGCTGAGACAGAGAAGGAAATAATGCAGATGGATGAGGGGAAGAGGCAGCCCATAAGATTAAAAAAAAGAGACCACATGACTTACAAAGAGAGATATATATTTCTATGCAATGTAAACAAGCTCCACACACAACTATCACTAAATCAGAGCCTTCCTACAAGTAAGTGCTTTGTTTGGTCACTTTCTTCCATCTTCAACCGACAAACCAAAGTCCATTTGCCCAAAATAAGATGGCCACTGCCTCCATACAGAGCCCTCTATTCTGCTCCCTCCACAGCCACAGCAGACGTGGCCTGAACGTAATAGGGTCCCTCCCGCAGGTAAGCGCGCAGGCGCAGGTAGTGCTGATTACCCAACACGTCCGCCGCTGAGTTGGAGCTCGCCAGAGCCTTCACCAGTGCAAATTTGGCATCCTTGGAATCTTTGTCGGGATCCACAGTTCTGTCTACAACATATTCTATGAAGCCCGGACTTCCAATCATCAGCTTCTGGGCCCACGGCTGGTTGGCAATGGCCTATGGGGCAAACAAAAAAATAAAATGAGAACAATAAGCTCAATAACTTGCCTTACCTACCTCTGTCCATATAGGAGAGTGTCCAGCACTTCTGGGAGGAGATAAGTTCCCAATCACTGTTTCCCCTCCAGTGTGCCATGCTCTTCCCTCAATCTCAGGTTTCTGGGTGCAGGGGGACACTGTCCACCACTATGAGGTCACAGAATGCTGCTGGTTGGATGGAAACAAACATTTCCAGCAGCCATGGAAATGCCACACATTAGAGGAGTGGCAAGGTTGGTGCTAATGTAAAATCAGCAGTTTCCCTTTAAAGTGGCCACATAAATATTATAGAACACCTCTTGCTGAGTAAATTAGACCTCCACTGAAAAATGACTTGAGGTCCCGCTCACACTCCTACCCCCAGGGTTTCCAGATATGTAACTCCCCAGTTTAAAGTAGAATAAAACCTGCCAGGATTTTGATGATCCCAGGTTTTGTTCCTTGCCCTGGGAGCATTCCCAATTAGGGATGCCCCGCTGTGTGATACCCCCCAGTTCACCTGTAACAGCTTACCTTTCCCTGCTCCAATGGTGAATGCACAGACTTTCGTCCAATCAGAGCAGTTTGCCGTGCATATGTAATTCGGCAAATGGATCGGCCCTTCTCCGATCAAAAGCTCATGCTGCCGCATACCCAACAGCACCCACGTTCCCGCTCCAGCCTGTCTGGGCGGCTGGGGAGGGAGCATGCGCACAGCCAGAAGATGCGGGGATGCGCTCTTATGGTGAACTGCTGTTTCACCTGCACGCGGAGGGTGGCCATGTTTTCCACAGCACCCAGCAAAGACAACTACAGAAGACCAATTGCTGGGTTTAAAGCGTCTAAACATACATCGCTGGCATATCGGCTTAGAGGAGCTTTATTGCCTTAAATAGTCTAATAACAAATTCAATGTAAATAATCCAGTGTGCATATAGGTCCAGCAAGGGAAAAAATCCAGCCTAGCTTGTTCCCTTTTAGAGAAAGAAGATAGAGAGGTGATAGTTTGTGAACCATTCTGCTCTTGAGTCCTGCTCAACTGTAATACCCTAAGCCAGAGACTATGCTGAATTAACAGTGTATTCTAATGTGTATCTATGCTTTTAATCATAATGCATTGTTTTGGGCAGATATCATGATTAATGCTGTTGTCCCCCAAAGGCTGGCTCAAGGGACAGGCAGAAGTGAGCAGTTCTCCCCTGTAAAAGTGAAATGGTAAGATCAGAAACTTGCTGATTATTATTGACAAGTAGCACCTCCTCTTGCTATCTACCCTAGTGAATGAGGATCTTTAATATTCTAATGTTTTACTGATCTAGCTCCTTCAAGAATCACAATAACCATAGCTTAAATGGGACTGTAAACCCAACAGTAATAATAAGGCAACAAGCAACTTACCCGATTCCTGTCCCATGTGCCTCGCCTCCATTTTCTAGCAGCGTACAGTAGAAGCTGTGGTAGGGCTCCAGATGGCCTTCCTTTCCATTACAGTTGGCCATCCTTTCCATTACATTCCTTTGGGACCATGCAAAAAAGTGGTCTAACAGCCACTCTGTCCCCTGGCGTTCTTTGCGTGAGAGAGCATGGCAAGCTACAGTGGTCCTACAACTGACCACAGCAATGTCCATACATGACTCAAAGCTGCACCATGACACTTCCTCCCCAGCTTAGCCAAGACCCACAGATGACAGTGGAAAAAAGCAGTTTTGCTTAGAATACAAAAGGTATTTACATGTAATTGGAGATTTTGAGATGCCTAGAAATGGCTCATTTTTCACCGTTCCCATGGGGGATAAGGTGGAAGAAAGTTACTGTGTGCCTGGACAGGGACTTTAATCCACAATGAAAGGGCCAATTTAGAAGTCAGCTCCAGTCAACCATTTTTAACCCCATATAAAGGCTACCCTAGCAAAGCATGAAAATCAAAAGCAAAGTGGAAACTTACAGTGAAGACTCTTAAAGCTGCGCAGTGCAGCTCTGGGAAAGGCTGGGTGGCAATGCTGCGGAACAGATCCATTGGCTGATTGGAGAGTGCAGTGAACCAGGCTTCAGCCATGGCTAGGAGGTCCTCAGTGTGGTGATCCAGCTGACAGAGAAAGACATAGTCTAAGATTAACCCTTCCTGAATGCATCATGCGTACTTAGCGTGAAAGGAGGTCAGAGGTTTTTTTGAGGGGCCCTCTGTAAATTGGCTAATACCACTTCCCCCCAGTCAACCACTTTAAGAGGTGGCTGGGTTTTCTGCAGCAGGAGCTGGCACCTGCACAATGCTCTCTAGAGAAACATGTGCAAGAACCCAGATGAGAAGCTATCCCGCCCCCCTCCTGCCCTTTACAGGACGATTCTTTGTTGGACTCCTTCAGAAATATCCATTTATTCAGTTTCTAACAACCCCCCCATCTGGCCACGAAATGTGACTGCAGCCCCCCCCCCCAATCAATCGCAATCGATTTTTACTTATACAGTGTTATACAGGAAATAGAACTAAGAACTCTGTGCTGAAGACTATGCATACAAAGAAAAACAGAGAAGCTCTTGCAATTATGGTGGAGCACCAAGTCTGCAGGGGGCACAGTACAGCAACAAGAGTTCCTCATCCGGCAACGGGAAGCAGCGGCACTTACCGGCAAGTGCAGCAGAGATGAAATGGCGTCCAGGCATCGCACTCGTAGCTCTGTGGGGGCGTTTTTGGCATGGCCCCCCATTCTCCTACATACTTGATTAAACCTGGTGCCTGGAGAACACAGAGACCGCCAATCACACCAAACTTCCAGTGGCAGAACAAAATAGAGGTTGGAGATAGGTGATTGTATGATCCTTAAAGCGGAGCTATAGTTACTATATGTGCCACCCACATCTCTATTTATGATTAGGGGTATGCTTTAAAGTGGACCCACATCCATTAGCATTCTCTCTGCACAGGGTCTTATGTGCTGGGGTTCAGAAGATGCTGTGCACTTTACTATAGGTGGTACCGGCAGTGTGTGCTGTAGTATCCAGTCCCATGTAACAGGAGGACCGGTACTTGAGCTGTGAGGTAGGCTGAGCGGGTTGGAGGGGGCAAACCTGGGTGGGAATGGGGTATTTGAGAACACTTACCCATCTTGTGCAGAACTTGTTTTCCTTCCACAGTAGAACCTAGAACTCCCAGCGTGTCCACAGCCACTCCAATCATCGTGGTCTCATGACCCTCTGCCATGCTGAAAACTTTCTCTAGGAATGCTGGGTAATGCTCACAGATCTGCTGTGGACTGTCCATCACTGCTAGGTTCCCGAAGAACTTCACTAACCCTGCAGGAGAGAGCAGTGCACATCTAGCAAGAGCCTGGCAAAAGGGGTTGAAAACCTGCCCAGCATTTTCTTACCAGTCCCACCTGTCCTCCCTAAACCCACTTGAATCCTCTGGCCTAAGCCTGGCCCATCCCTCTGTCCTACCTTAGGCCTGACCATTTTTTTTACTCTCTGTCCCCGCCTTAAGCCAATCAAGTCACACTCTGTCCAACCTTAAGCCTGGCCCATCTCTGTGTCTCGCCTTAAGGAGGAACCTCCCCCAAACCTCAGACTGCTCTGTCCGATCATAAGTTTGGCCCCGTCCCTCTGTCCGATCATAAGCTTGGCCCCGTCCCTCTGTCCGATCATAAGCTTGGCCCCGTCCCTCTGTCCGATCATAAGCTTGGCCCCGTCCCTCTGTCTGATCATAAGCTTGGCCCCGTCCCTCTGTCCGATCATAAGCTTGGCCCCGTCCCTCTGTCCGATCATAAGCTTGGCCCCGTCCCTCTGTCCTATCCTAAGCTGGGCCCCGTCCCCCTGTCCTATCCTAAGCTTGGCCCCGTCCCCCTGTCCTATCCTAAGCTTGGCCCCGTCCCTCTGTCCTATCCTAAGCTTGGCCCCGTCCCTCTGTCCTATCCTAAGCTTGGCCCCATCCCTCTGTCCTATCCTAAGCTTGGCCCGTCCCTCTGTCCTATCCTAAGCTGGGCCCGTCCCCCTGTCCTATCCTAAGCTTGGCCCCGTCCCTCTGTCCTATCCTAAGCTTGGCCCCGTCCCTCTATCCTATCCTAAGCTTGGCCCGTCCCTCTGTTCCACTTAAAGTCGGACTAAAATTCAAAAGACTTAGAGTTAGGGAAAGGGGCAGGGAGTGCTCAGTGGAAGCCTGTCAGCAGTTTCATGGTCACTACATGAGCACTCCAGACACATACCCGGTAAATAGAATCCAGAGAAGGGGTCAGTGTCCGAGCCAAGAATCATGTTGGATATCTTATCGATAATGCCGTGCTGCGCCAGGTACTGGCGGCCATGCAGTGTAGCAGCAAGTGAGGTGACCATCTCTGTGCAGGTGACTCTGCAGGACACAATTGAATCATAGACGATTACCACTAAACTGAACACACAATATGGATTAAGGCCCATCACATCATAATTTTGAAGTTCACACGCTCCTGCTCCACCTCAGGATGTCATAAATGGGACAATAATCTGGAAAAACGTTCCAGTCAGTTTTAAATTTATTTGCTGTAAAATATTTTTGAGGTAAAACTAGGGACACAAATTCTAAAATAATTTGCTTGTAACTATTGGCTCTACCTATGAGGAGGTTGGACACAGTATAGAGCTCTGGTGGGAGCTATGGAAACCCTAAATCATACAGGAAGCAGAATCCAAGATTGCTACACCTATCCATGCTTTCAACCAAAACATCTGCTAGAGCTTAGTGAAGTTTTTATAGGCCCTCACCAGAAAATATCTTTAGTGTCCAACCTCTCGGTAGCCACAGTCTATATCCCTACAAATAAGGAGTTAAGCAACTATGATTAAGAAATAGGAGAACTCCTGTTTTCTCGGTTGTCCTAGAAATGGGCACTGGCACATAGTGTGTGAGGTGTCAGACTGACATGTGGATTAGCTCATCCACCATAGTGAGAACAGCTTTCATCTCAATCTTGGCAATGGCAGAATGGGGCTCTACTGGGGATCAGGACAGGGTGTACATTCAGGGAATAGTGACTGGGATTAGGTGAGAAGGGGGCTAGGACCACTTACCTGAGCAGGACGTCGTCCCCGGTGAGCTCCTCTAGTAACTGTGCCAGAATGCCACTGTCCTCACAGAAGCCCAGCGACTCTGCCGACACAGAAGAGACCTCCACTATCAGCTGACACAGAGACAGGAGACATACTGGTTAGTAAATGATTCCCAGCACTTATCTGTACTACAAGAGGAGGAGAGCTGCATCCCATGAATCAGGCAGCCTAATCTCACCTCCAGCCTAAATCCAAAAACGCAGTCCGTCCTAAAACACCAGGTGAGAGGGCGGCCTTACCTCATACACGCGATATCGCACAATGTCACTGACAGCCATGACAGCTTTTAATTCAGCCAACAGGTTGCTTCCAAAAAGGACAGCGAGGCCTTGGGGAGTCTGTGCGATCCTGGAAAGACACCGAATTGCCTGAAGGACAAAAACAAATAATTCATCACCAAACACTCCAAACATCTCCTGCTGAGACACAAGCTCAAACAATATGGTGGCTCACAGGGCAGCCACTACCTCAGGGTGTCTAGCACCGGCTTGCAGTGGCTGCTGTGCTTCTACAGGTTTCTAGGGGGAGCTCAGAACCAGACTGGAAAACTGGTAGGACATGCTGCTGCATTTTGGTAACATCACTCTCTGGCTTGGCAGGAGAAGAGCAGCGAGGTTAGGTATTATTTGGGGTACACATGCCTGCTAGACACCTTGAGGCAGAATATCTGGTATGGTGGTGTCTAGCAATGCAATTGCCCTGTGCCACTTTAAGTTATGATGGGTGCACTCACCTCCTTGGCCACAGCAATGCGCTCGCTGCCGATGCACAGGATGATTTGCTGCAGGAGCTGCAGGTTGTTGAGGATCTCGGTTACGGCCTCTGAGCACTCCAGCATTCTCCCAACCTGCAAAGGACACACAGGATAGTCTCACTATTCTGACATTACCATCACACAGTGGGTAACATGGAGGGAATCTTGAGAAAGGTCCCACTGCCTGTGATTCTCAAAATCAAATATTAGTCCCAGGCGTGTTACCCAGCAAGAGAATAAGGATGTTTTCAGGGTTTCCCAATGGACTCCTTACAATGGGAACAAGCAGAGGGGTTAATCCTTGGTGGAACCCTCATAATCCTATTCTAACCTATAGGTAGCTATATAACTAACGCCCCTCCCCTGTGTCATATAGCTCTGGCAAGGCAGGTAAGCTGGAACCACAGTGTCTAGTGAAAATTGTGTCTTCATGGTGACAGGTTTTGATGAAAGAGGCAACATAGGTCAAACTAGAAAATTTTCCGCATACAGTGCAGTCTTGCTAGGTGTACACTCAGGGCCATATTTACCATTATGCATCTGTAGGGGAGCATGGCCGCTACGGGGTACATTTTAAATTGTAAAATGAATGTGAACAGGGCTGGTAGCGTTTCACACAGGCTGCAGTTATGTCTTTTCACCACTGGGGGCAGGGATGCGACCTAAGTCTTACATGGAAGAGAGCCTAGACAGGAAGGATAAAATCAACTCCGCCTCCGCGTGACTGCTCTTCTCTCTGTCTTCACTAAACTGAAGTAGGTGCTGCCGATTTTCTGTGGCAGGGGGGCGTCTGCGAAGCTAGAGCTTGCAGTTCTCCAGGCCTATAGATGGTGAGCAGCTGGGCTATGTAGTTCCCAAGGGTTGGGGAGGCATAGCAGCTGAGTCTTTGGTACCCTGAGGGCAACTGGGCCTTGTAGTTCCTCCAGAGTCAGCTGGGGCTTGAAATTCCCCAGGACTGAGGAGGGGAAGCAACTGGGCCTTGTTGTTCCTCCTGGGGTAGCTGGGCCTTGTTGTTCTCCAGAGTACTGCAGGGAAAGCAGCTGGGCCTTGCTGTTCTCCTGGGCCCCCCTGGGGCCTGTAGTCACCCAGACCTGCAGAGGAGAAGCAGCAGTTTGGGTTCCGTTTTCTATAACGTAGAAGATCTTCCTCCCTATAACTATAGGCCCCAGCTGGCCCAGTGTGAACATCAAGCACTCGCAGGTGTCTAGTGTGGCCTTGAGTGGGGGCATACCAATGTTGGATGCTGCATATACCCCAAGTATAACCAGGTATTAACAAAGCATCACCCGCTCACCTTTTTTTTTTTTTATTATGCCTTCTGCTTTTTTACCTTCCCTTCAACAACTTCAACACCCCTCCATCTCATTTCACCTTTACAATCAAACTTTATAACAGAAATTTGTGGGTTCAGATGGGATGCCCCGATTAAGAAAAAATGATTTTCATTTGTGTTAGTGGTGTATGTTTTTTAATATTAATAAAATGAATTCTTGAGAATTTAGGATTATGTGAATTATTGATCAGGTGGGAAGGTGCGACAGATTGTTTTGTGGTTGCTAGTGCTGCACAGGAATCGGTATTTATGTAGACATCAGTTAGATCTGTGGGCCCACACGCATTGATCTATTGAATTGATAGGCAGTGCAGGGTTACCTCTTGTTTTTGTGAACTTTATTACAGCTTAATGAGTATCTTCCCAACACCGCCCAAGTTAGAGCAGTCCTGAAACCGTTTAAAAAGAACATTTGAATACTTGTGTTAAAAATACCTCTACCTGGTCCTTTTCCCAGCAGAAGCCAGGGCCTGTATCTTTCAATGCATGGGTGGGATGTAGTGACACTTTTCTCTCTCAATCACTGCCTCAGCCACAGCAGCCACATCTGCATAAATAGGCTTCTATCCAGGGAAAGGGCTGCAGGTGCAGGATGGGTAGGTATTTTTAGGTAAGTATGCATGTCAGGATAAATGGGGGAGGAAGTGAGCACTAAAAGTACCTAGGGCAGCTTAAACCCTAAATACAGAATGTCAGGATAAATGGGGGAGGGGGTGAGCACTAAAAGTACCTAGGGCAGCTTAAACCCTAAATACAGCCCGGTGTACACCGCCAGCCATGGGACTATTTATCAACCACCACGGGACACTGACATTTGGCTTCTGGTAAATAGATAATAATAATAAATGATTGGATGAACCCAATGCACAGGTTTCATCTTAGACACCCACCCCCCATATTACCTAACCTTTGGATGAATGCTCTGGTAAGCCAGCAGAGTGCATAAGATTATTAATGGGGTGTAGCATCCAATCATGGAGCACCAACACACTGCACTGCAGGACTGTACCACCCCCTAGCTATCCAGTTGCCAAGTTAAGCCAGAGGGGGTAATGTATGAACAGGCTTTGGGAAACACAAGCATCACATGTGCAATGCAATAAGAACGGCAAAAAGCGAGTTTACTGGGTGATCTGGTGGTGGGGTTGTGCGGTTCACATGGCACTCCAAATCGGGGGGCCTGGGGCAAGGACCAAAATCTGGAACAGTCAAAATTCTGGGTTTTGGTCTGCTTTAAACTTATCCTAAAAGTGTGAAGCCGGTTATAGTACCTAGGGGATGCACCACAGCATATAACCATAGAAGTTCCAAAATCAGGCTAAATACTCACCGACCTCCAGATTCCTGCGGCAGCAGTGAAATGTAGCAGAGAGAAGTCAGATGCAAATAATGGTTACCCCTTCTTCCTCTACTCCTGCCGGTCCTGGCACTGCCATGAGGGAGCGTGGATGTCACTTATATCATCATACCTGCTATGGTACCTCAGAATTAGGTGAGCGTTTATTTCTATAGGGTTATACACTGTGAGGCATCACAAAAGTCCAAATTGGGACTTTATTCAGTAATACTAAAACCTTGCTGGAGTGGAGAGTGAGGAATGGTTAGGGCCAGTGTATCCAATATCCATTCTGCAATGACCAAGCGGGATATTTATTGGGGAGGTCCTGCTCCCATAGCCCTTTGTTCCCTCAGAAGAGCCTTCAGGCCCTCTGTGAAGCTTTGAGACTCCATTGTGATGATGGCCGAGCAGGAAGAAAGGCCTCAGTGAGGGTGACAAAGTGCGTCGTATCCCTTCCACACTGTAGGTGAGGCTGGTACCTGAGCGATGGCGAGCAGCCGGACGGCATCCTCTGGGTGGTGGAGTCCTCGCTGCAGGTCCTCCTTGTAATGTCGGGCGATATGGAGGGGGGGTAACGCCTGCAGCAGCCGCTCTAGTATGGCCACACACAGCTCCACCTGCTCCCTGCAGACACAACGAAAGGTTAGTGGCACCTCGGTTTCTCATATACATATGGGGGAACACTGGGGGATGAGAAACACACTGCAGTTTCCCATCTTACACTTCTGCCTCATTACAATGGCAGCAACGTTATTGTGCATCCTCATATCACTATTTTTGGCCTATACAGTGGGGAGAGGTTAGAACCATAGTAATGTTATAACTGTGTCATGGGAGCAGACATTTTGTCTCCCTCTCATCAGATAAAAGGCTTTATAGCATTTAAGAGCCTCTAATCCTTGTGTAACACATCTGGGCGCTTAAGTGAGACCCTAACCTGGAACAAGCAATCACAGAGGTCTCCCTCCTGAGGACCCCGCCAGGCTGCTTGTTCCAGGTGCGGGGGTTTGGGCCGTGACGTAACAACCAGCACCCTCTAGTGGGCCTGACCCTGTATAGGAGCGCCGCCTGGCGGTGGAGGGAGGCTTGTCACCTGTCACGGCTGCCCATCAGGTTGAACACGGGCTCCAGGCGGAGGGCGGCCGCCGTGTCAGACAGGGTGCTAAGCGGGAGGGCGAGCACGGCGGTCTTCAGGCTCCGGAGTTCCTCTATGGGCTCTTCCTGGCCTGACAGCGCACCCAACAGCTGCTCGATGGAGGCCGCCATCTTCCTCCCAGCTGCGCTACGTCTGCCAGTGACGTCACGACGCAGCAACTGGGTGCTGACCCCCCAGAATCCCCTGCGCGGGTTGCCATGGCAGGAGGTAGCCAGTCATGTAGACTTAACGGTATTACTTCCTGTAAGAGGAAAACACACAAACCTCGACCCCTTCGTCACCCATTGAGGTGGGCGTTATGTGGGGGACACAGATCATACCTTCCAACATTTCAGGTTGGGACAATGGGGACATTTGTTAAATTAGGCCACACACCCTCGTTGAGGGATGGATAGACAATGGAGTGTAAAACTAAAACACTTTAAATAGGCAAATTAATCATTTTTTGATGTAGATCTGAATGTTACACCTGAAAGGGGCAAAGGAGAAAAACCAGAGGCAGGGGCATGCAGACATGAACATTTTTTGGCAATTAGCTTGATCACAAAGCATCTGATTTTGGGATGCCCTGTTGTATGAAACCCAGAGGGTCACCAGTAAGCTTAATTTACCGGCAGCCCTCATGCCCCCCACTGTTTACTGGCAGTTCCCCTGTAGATGAGGCACATTCCTGTGCCTAGACATTCAGATAGGCTGGGGCAGGAGCACGCCCCAGGCTACAGGGAAACCGGCGATACGGCCAGCTACCTGGTCACTTGAGCCGGCATTCTTAAGCCCAGCCAATAAGTGATCTCAAAAATGCCATGTGGGCGTGGCCTCAGCAGGCACTGCTAAGCAAGCTGCATCGCCCAAGGTTTGAATATTTCCTAAAACAGGGCCTTCCAATCCCCAAGAGAGTGCATGGCCCTGAGGGTAGGTTAGGCTGTACACTCAGCAGCAGAGGTAGAGATCGCCTCTAGTGACTCAAAGCTGGCCTCAGGAGGGATCGGATCACCACTATCCTTGGCAGGAAAAGGCTACCAGGAGGTAAGCAGGACAGGGCCTCCACTTCAGGGAACTAGGCCACCCAGCAGGGGAGTTGGCAGGGCTGGGTTCACCACAATTCAGAGGCAAGGCAGTGAGCCAACGGGGCTGCTACTCAGTAGTCCTCAAGTCCCATGGTACCCTGGCTCTACAGCTGGGTAAAAATACCATTTTGTGAATACTCACCTGTAAAATGGGTATTATAAGTATGTCACACACCCCGCTTCAAGACATTCATTACATGTGGGTATACTGACCTGTAGATGGCGATCTTGCAGAGATGTCAATGAAAAAAGGTAAGACCAGGAAAGCCAATTAAAACAAAGACTCACCATATAAAGGATCCAGAATACAAAGAGCAGGGTGAAGCGGGGTGTGTGACAGGTTTACAGGTGAGTATTCACAAAATGGTATTATTCTAAGTATGTCACACACCCCTCTTCAAGACATTCATTACATGTGGGACATCCAATAGCAGTGTCCATAAAGGACAGGGATCCAAAAAACAAGGCACAAACTTAAACCACTGCAGCTTGCAGAACCTTGCGGCCAAAAACAGCATCCGCTGAGGCCCGCACATCAACCTTGTAAAACTTGGAAAAAGTGTGAACCGAAGACCAAGTAGCAGCCTTACAAACCTGCTCAACAGAAGCCTGGTGCTGGAAGGCCCAGGACGCCCCAACAGCACGAGTAGAATGAGCAGTAACACAAAAAGGGGGAATCTTCCCCTTAGCAGAATAGGCCCCAACAATGGCCTGGCGAATCCATTTACTAATGGAAGACTTGGCGGGAGCCAAACCCTTCCTAGGCCCAGAGGGCACCACAAAAAGAGCGTCAGTCCTACGAAAAGGGGGAAGTAGCCACCAAATAGTACTTCACACAGCGAACCACATCCAAAGAATGCAAAACCCTCTCCTTGTCATTGCTAGGCTTAGGACACAAGGAGGGTAGAACAATATCCTGATTAAGATGAAAAGCAGAGACCACCTTAGGAAGGAAATCTGGCTTGAAGCGGAAAACAACCTTGTCCTGATGCCTCTCAAAGTAAGGGGCCTTAATGGACAAGGCCGCCAACTTCGAAACACGCCGAACAGAAGTGATGGCAACCAGAAAAACAACCTTCTGAGTAAGTGCAGAAAGCGCAATATCCTGCAAAGGTTCAAAAGGAGGACCCTGCAAGGCAGAAAGAACCAAGTTCAAATCCCAAACTGGGAGCAAAGGCTTCCTAGGAGGCCGCACATGTGTAACCCCCTGGAAAAAGGTCTTAACCAGAGGATGAAGAGCAAAAGACTTTTGAAAGAAAACCGCCAGGGCAGAAACATGCCCTTTCAGCGTACTAAGCTGCAAACCTAGTTCCAGACCATGTTGCAGAAATTCCAAGACCCTAGGGATAGAAAACGCCCTGCAAGGCAAGACCCTGACCTCACACCAATCAATATAAGACTTCCAAATCCTATAGTAGATGGCAGAGGAAGACTTCTTTCTAGCCCTAACCAGAGTCTGAATGACAGCATCAGAAAGACCTTCCTCCTTCAAGATGGAGGTTTCAGCAGCCACGCTGTCAAAGCCAGCGTTGGTAAATTAGGGTAGAGCAGTGGACCCTGAGTGAGTAGATCCAGCAGAAGGGGGCAGAACTAACGGATCCTCTGCCAAAATTACCACGTCTGCAAACCAAACCTGTCTTGGCCACCTTGGAGCCACCAGGATTGCTGACGCGCCCTCTAGGGCCAGGTTGCGCACCACTTTGCCCACCATGGGAAACGGAGGGAACAAGTATAGAAACCCCAGATCCCTCCAGTTCAGAGACATGGCATCCGCTGCCAGAGCCAGCGAATCCCGCGAGAGAGACACAAATGCCGGAAGAATGTGATTGTGACGAGAGGCAAAGAGGTCCACCTCCGGAGTCCCCCACTGGTGGCAAAGCGACCGAAACACCTTGGGGCAGAGCGACCATTCCCCCCGGCTAGATGACCCCCTGCTCAGGGAGTCCGCCTCAGTGTTTTCCACTCCCGGAATGTACACTGCCGAGATGCATGGGACATTGCCCTCTGCCCAATCCAGGATCAAAGACACTTCCCTGAGGGCACACCTGCTGCGAGTCCCTCCCTGGTGATTGATGTAGGCAACCGCCGTCCGATTGTCCGACCGAACGTGAACCGGTAGTCCCCGTAACTGATGAGACAAGTGAGCCAGAACCAACCTGATGGCTCTCAGCTCCAGAACATTGATGGTATCGTGAGCCTCCTGAGGCCCCCACAGTCCCTGAAACTGAAGATCCTTCCAAAATCCCCCCCCAACCTGACAGGCTGGCATCCGTGATGACTGTCTCCCAATGAGGAGTCAGAAAAGACCTGCCCCTCGTCAGATTGCTTGGCCTCAGCCATCACCGAAGGGAACGCAGCACCCGAGGGGACATCAGAAAGGACTGATATAATGACAACGGGGACCCGTCCCAGGCCGCCAAGAGATGGAGCTGGAGCGCCCTCGTGTGAAACTGGGCAAAGGGAAATGCCTTGAACAATGCCACCATCAATCCCACCAGTCGCATCCCTAGCCGGATGGACGGGCGGGGGATGGATAGGAGACGCTGAGTCAATTCCTGAATCAGAAGAACCTTGGCTCGGGGGAGGAACACCCTGGCCTGAGAAGTATCCAGAGACATTCCCAGGAACTCCACCACCCTGGAGGGAGTGAGGCAGGACTTTGGAGAGTTTCGGTTGGGTGATCAACTATCCCGAGTGGACACCACGGTCCTGGTATCCAGCTGCGCCTGACTGAGGGAAGACGCCATGATAAGGAGATTGTCCAAATAGGGCACGATGCGGATACCCCTGGCTCTGAGGATGGCCATCACTCCTGCCAACACCTTGGTAAAAACCCTTGCAGCCGAGGTAAGGCCAAACGGAAGAGCCACAAACTGAAAATGTTGATTTCCCACGACAAACCTGAGGAATCTCTGGTGTGCCGGAAATATTGGAATATGCAGGTAAGCATCCTTGATGTCTATGGACGTCATGAAGTCCCCCTGACGAAGTGAGTGGATGGCTGAGTGCAGAGTTTCCATACGGAACTTCCGGGGACGGACGAACCTGTTGAGCAACTTCAGATCCAGAATGGGACGAACGGATCCATCCTTCTTGGGCACCGTGAACAAATTGGAATAGAAGCCCAGGCCCCGGTCTGAGGGGGGCACCGGACAGATGTCAGCCATGTCCAAGAGACTTGCTACTGCCGCCCGAAGTCCCTGGGCGGCCAGAGGATCTGACGGCACCCGAGACCTGAAGAATCTGGGAGGGGGCCGGAACTCGAACTCCAGCTTGTAACCGGAAGACACCACTTCCTGAATCCACCTGTCCAAGACCTCTTGGACCCAGATCCGGGAGAAGAGTTGCAGCCGTCCCCCCACCCGCAAGGGTGAGGGCGCCCCCTCAATGCTGAGCCGTCTTGGCAGCGGCTCTAGGCTTGGAGCCCCAACTGTGTCCTGGACGGGCCAAACCCCTGCTCCTAGGCCTGGAATCATCCCCGGACGAAGGGTAGGCCGAACCCCTGCGAACTCTAGCCCCATGAAAGGACTGAGAGAAGGAAAACCGCCCCCCGAAAGGGGCGACGCTGCTTCTTACGCTGAGGTAACTTACCTCCGTTTGCCACCGAATCCAATTTTTCTCCAAAGAGCCGCAACCCCACAAAGGGAAGGGCCGTAAGCGACTTTTTGGACACAAAATCAGCCGCCCACTGGCGTAACCAAACCGACCGCCGGATAGCCACAAGCAAGGCCAAAGTTCTGCTACACATCACCAATGTGTCATCCAAGGCGGACAGCACAAAAGGACAAAAATAACTCACAGCGCTTAAGGTCGGCAAACTCCTCACTAGCCGGGTCAAGCCCGGAAGAGGTCAACAGTCCTCTAACAACCGACCTGGCAGCTACCAATAAAAGCGCTGAAGCACAAACCGGCCGCAAGGCCGACCCAACACTGGCAAAACCATGACAAGCCATCTGGTCAATGCGTTTATCCTCACCATCCTTGAGAGTAGTGCACTCTGGAGAATGCAGGATTGAGGAACTGGACAACCCCAAAACAGGAGCATCCACATCGACCAGTGCTTGACCGCATCCGCCGGAAAGGGATATTTTTTGTCCCAACCCTGAGGGATACCCGGAAGCCGAGTCGGCCTCTCCCATTCCTTGAGAATGATACCATCAAAATTCTTTTGATGAGGAAATTCCAAGTGCGGCTTGTTCACCTCAAAGAACTCCCCCTTCAGCGGAGGAGCCGCCTCGGGGGGAGAAATAGCCAGGACCTCAAACATATGAGCCAGGACCCTAGAGGTATCCAAGGAATCCCCCTGGCCCTGCTCGGTATCAGCACCCACAAACTGCTGGTCATCGGAGCCCTCAGACTCCTCATACAGCTCCCCTTCCTCACGCGGGGAACAATCAGACCAATCCAGGGTGTCAAACTCCTCCATATCAAGGGCCTGCTTGGCTGTATACAAATGTTTTCGCTTTGTCGTGGCCTTTTTAGCAACGGCACTGGAAAACAATTTTTCAAGATTGGCCAATCTGGCACACACCTCAGATTGCGACTCCCCGCCAATGACCACATCACATGGGGTATGTGTCAAGCGAGGGGGAGACGGAGAAGAGACTGGCGGAGCAGAACCAGACGCCTGAGATCCGGTCTGCCGCGTAATAGACCGTTGCGCACAGGGTACACAAAGAAATACATCATCCCCCAAAAGGGATACCCCACACCCCAAAAACAGCCTGGATTGCCCCGAGGGGGGCACAAGCCCAGTATCCGGGGAAGCCTCCATATGGTGATTTTTTAATATATATATATATATATATATATAATGCTCCGAGGGAATTATGCAGTAATGCAACTCGGGATGCCCCTTTAAGTCCCGAGTGGGAGGAATTTTAAGTCAACTAAATTTTACCAGGGACCCTAGGACCGGGAGAACCCCCCTTTAATAGGATCAATGGTCCACCTGGAACACACAAACAAAACACACAATCAGACCATGCTATCAAATGTCCTTAAAGAGTTAATAACAGAGCATCTGATGGGCCACAGGCCACTCACCCAACCTTCACCCCACCGGAGTCCCGCACGCCAGGCAGAAGGGGAAGTGGAAGACGCATAGTGTGCAGTAGGAAGAGGGAGGGCGGGCCGGCGCGGTTCCTTGAAGCGGGGTGTGTGACATACTTAGAATAAATCTGCATCACTGGTTCTTCCCCACCCGCTCGTAGAATCTTAAGCTTCCTTATCACACCTCTCTTCCCTGTCCCTCTACCCTTTATACCTAGGCCCCATCCAGCATCTATCGCACCCCGAGTCTTGCTCCATCTTCTATCCCCCAGGAAAGTATCCTCTCAAGATGAACCCTAGGCATGGATGGGGTTGCCCAAGGCTAAGAGCTGTCCAGCCAAACCCCGCACCCAACCCAATCCTGCTTCGGCCTGATGGGCACCTAGGGGCTTAGAGGAGACATAGTAACATAGTATGTAAGGCTGAATAAAGACTTTAGTCCATCCAGTTCAGCCTGTTTATCTCCTTCCAGTGGTCTAGTAGCCATAGCCGGAAATGTTATTACATGCCAGAAAGGAATCCAGGCCACTTATAAACATTTTTACTGTATCCTTCTTTACTACCTCCTCTGGCAGCGAGTTCCATAGTCTCACTGCTCTTACAGAGAAGAATCCCCTCCTATGTCGGTGGAGAAAGCACCTTTCCTCTAACTTTAGTGGATGCCCTTGGGTTATGGTTACACTCCGGGGTATAAATAGATTGTGGGACAGATCTTTGCATTGACCCCAAATATATTTATACATAGTTATTAGATCACCTCTCAGGCGTCTTTTTTTCTAAACTAAATAAACCTAACTTTGACAATCTTTCATGGTACTCTAGTCCCCGCACTCCTTTTATTAACTTAGTTGCCCTCCTTTGAACACGCTCCAGTTCTGATATGTCCTTCAGCACAGGTGCCCAGAACTGTACACACCCCATATGGGGTCTGACCAGTGACTTGTACAGGGGTAATATGATGTTCTGGTCATGAGCACCTATGCCCCTCTTGATGCACCCTATGATCCTGTTTGCTTTGGCAGCTGCTGCCAGGCATTGATTACTACAGTTAAGCCTATTGTTAACTAAAACCCCTAGGTCCTTTTCTATTGTTTTACCAAGCATTTCTTTATTTAGTGTGTAATCATGACACAGATTTCTCCTTCGCATGTGCATAACATTTATCTGTGTTAAACTTCATTTGCAATTTAACTGCCTATGCTTCCAATTTATCAAACTCTGTAGCTGCCTGGTGTCCTCTTTTGTTTTATATATATATAAAGAATTGGTCCCAGAACTGACCCTTCTGGTACTAGTAACCGCTAGTAACGGTGACCCAATCTGAGTGTGTACCATTGATAACCACCCTCTGCTTCCAATCATTAAAGTGGACCAACAGGCTGATTGGCCCGGGAATCTATTAAGATTCCCGGGCGATCAGATCCCTCCCCACGGGGCCGCTGTGTGAAACCCCCCAGGACACCCCATTCACCTTACCTTACTCCCGTTCCAACAGCGCATGCGCGGGCCGCAGTCGCATCTCGCGCTTCTCTCTAGCGGGCACGCTCCCTGTTAGAGGGAAGCACGAGATGCGGCCGCCAGCGTGCTCGGAGCCGCTGTGGTTGTCCGTCCCTTGTACGTGCATACCACAGCGGCTCTGAGCGCGCCGATTGGACGAGGCCTACGCATGCGCCGTAGGAGCGGGGTGAGGTGAGTTCTTTTCTGCCATTCTGGGGGGTTTCACGCAGCCGATCGGGGTGCCCTGCGGAAGTGAACCAAAACCCAGGATATTGAAAATCCTGGGTGTTGGTCCACTTTACGCCAATTTCTCACCCATCTTCACACATTTTCCCCCAGTGCAAGCATTCTCAACTTTTGTACCAGTCTTTTATATGGCACAGTATCAAATGCTTTAGAAAAGTCAAGATATACGATATCCAATGACCCTCCCCCCTCCCCCCCATCCAGTCTTGACACAAAATCAAAAGATTCCAGGACTGGTTGCTGGCTTTTCCCCTGGAGCATTGCGAATTGGGATTCCCCACTTTGTGAAACCACCCTGCCGCCCATAAAAACTCACCTTTCCCTGCTCCAATGGCACACGTGCAGGCTCTTGTCCAGCCAGAGCCGTTAGCCTCTCTGATGGTTTACAGTGGTGTGCGCATGCTGTTGCATCGCCAACAGTGAGCACACGCTCTCCCGCCCCAACCATTCATTTCAATCAGAGCCCTTTGACGAATTATGTAGTCAAGGCTAAGGGCTCTCATTGAACAGCCTGTGCATTGCTGTTGGAGTGGTGGAAGGGGCGTTTTCGTGGGCTTCCTGGGGAGTTTCACAAATCGAGGTATCTCAAATCAAGGTGTCCCAAAACAAAACCTGGGAAATTCCTGGCTTTTGTTCCACTTTAAAGTGTGCTCCAAGGACAGGTGGACACAATTTGCAGGCTGCTGTGAGGTTATTTTTAAAAACTATAAAGAAGCATTTGTGTTGCAGATATATCACAAGTTTTATTGATAGTTTATGGTGTACATACATTGCAATGACATCACATACAGCATGGTAAAATCACCATATTCCAGCTTTATAAAACCTACTGCTGACTTTCTGCTTTAATAAACACAAATCCAGATGATTTCATTCCAGAATGGGTGGGCGGGGCACAGCAAGTTCCGCCCTTTAGGCCAAATGTAGGAGCATTCCTCTTCTTGCACATATGATTGGCGGCTGCCAGATTTGGAAAGCAGATTACAGAAAGTACGGGCATTGTGGCACCAGAGCTCCCCCCCCCCCCACCCCAGCATTTACTGCCTAGTTCAGTAACCAATCGCTACACCGGGTCGAAATTGGTAATTACACATAATACTTACAAGAGGCTGATTGTCAGTAGTGTGGTTTCTAAAACCCCCCAGCCCTCACGTTCTCCATACATCGGCTGGTGGTCGAGAATATTCTCCACATTCTTCTGCTGGTTGTAGCACCGAGCACTGATGCATTAAACTAAAGCCAGGGCAACAGCTCCTAATAAAGTGCTACTGCTATCAGCTTAAGCCATCCATATTCAGCAGAACTACATGCACCAGCATTGCCTGACTGTAACACGCCGCTGCTGCCATGACACTGGACTTGGTATTGCACTTTATAAGGAATGCGCCAGAAAGTTGGATATCTGTGTGTGCAGATCAGACAGCAGAACATCAATCCCCTGTCCCAAAAGGAAGGACACTTAGCAGCAATATAAAAAAGGGATTCGTCATCTGTGAGGAAGTCCCCTTTGCTGGTCTACAGTAATAGAACAGACTTAGAAGAGGGGAGATCCAGAAACATGCTCAGAGATCCAGAAACATGCTCAGAGCTGGAGTCAGGTCCAGAACAGAGAATAACCCCCAACATCCACCATTCCATTTTAGTGACAGGATTACCATAATACAACCAGAACTTTCTGGTTTAAGCCATAAACACAACTCACAATAAAAAAATGGGGGACTAGAAATATAGGGACACCTAAAATGGTTACATAGACTGAAAGCTCAGCATCCACCTCTATGCTAAACTGACTGTATTTCAGAAGGTGTGTGCCAGTATTGAGTGTGCAGAATTCGTGGCCATGAACCGCTGCTCCAGCCTGCTTCCTGGCGCCTTGTTGCCCCTGCACTTATTGTGGGCTGAGGGTAACAGACCAGGGCACCTGTATGTAGGCAGATCACAGTCATTTCTGACAGGGGCACAGTCACCTACAGAGCTGGGAACACAAGGCCCCTGCCAGGGGAGACCCCACTGCTACATATACATACAGTAGCATATATCTCTGTATCTTACATTCTACGGGTCAGTGGGCTACACAAAGGGCTTTGTGGGCAGAGTTTTCTCAAGCATGAATTTATTACACTTTTCATAAAGCAACAATATCACTAAACAGTCCCCTGAAACAAGCAGGTGCTGCCCACAACCGGCACATGAGGTGTGCGGCAGCATTACACTCCAACTGGATGCTCAAGCTGGCCATGCTGCTCTCTGCTGCACACCCACTCCATTCATTGCAATGGAGGGGGCAAGTTAAGGGCCAGTATGCCACCTCTAGTGTAGTAAACAGTGAGTGTGGAGAGCTGGATGGTCGTCTTGATGGCATCCGTTCCCTCAAGAATGATGACCTTTGTTGGATGACAGGCATTCAATCTCAGCAGGTTTTAGCACACAGGAGTAGGACTGAAGAGCTGTGGGGCGCAAAAGGTAAGTATCGATTTTTGCTTACCTTTCTGGTGCTCCCGTGCAACATTATCTGGCTGCGGCCACAACCCTGGCCCTCCTACAGTGAAGACGCGCTGCTGCGGCCAGCCATTCACATAATGGGCTGCATAAAATGAATGGCATGGGAGATTCAACTAGTGGGGAATACAGATTTGGGATAAGGATGTTTTACCAGGATAGTATGAATCCTGTTCACAGGTCCACTTTACCTCTCTGTGCTTTAACACTGCAGAACATCCCACCTGTAGATCTTGGTTGCCAGACCAAAATACAATTCTGTGATTACTCACCTGTAGAATTGGTATTATATGTATACAGCACGTCCTGTTCCAGAAGATATTCCTTACACTTGGGTTATCCATTCAGTAGATGGTGCTGGACTGCAGAGACAGAAAAGTGGATCCTCTCGGCCCCATATATACCAGGGACCTCCCACAAATTCCTCAGTATTGAAAAGCAGTTAAAATTGAACCGGGAGAACTATAGCCATTACAAAAACTAAACAAACAATCACCATACAGAGGTAACTTAAGAAAAATGATAACAAGGGTGGGGTGGAACAGGACGTGCTGTATACATATAATACCAATTCTACAGGTGAGTAATCACAGAATTGTATTATTCTATGTATACAGCACGTCCTGTTCCAGAAGATATTCCTTACACTTGGGACATCCAATAGCAGTGTCCATAAGGTAGGGTGGGATCCCCAAAAGTAACAGCAGACAGTTTAAACCACTGCCGCCTGCAGAACATTGCGGCCAAAAGCAGCATCAGCTGAGGCCCTAACATCAACCTTGTAAAACTTTGAAAAAGTATGAACAGAAGACCAAGTAGCGGCCTTGCAAACTTGTTCAACAGAAGCTTGGTGCTGAAAAGCCCAAGAAGCACCAATAGCACGAGTAGAATGAGCAGAAAGGTGGAAGGGAGGCTCCTTCCCCTTAGCACAGTAGGCCTGTATCACAGCCTGACGTATTCACTTGCTGATAGTGGACTTAGCCGGAGCCAGGCCTTTCTTGGGTCCAGACGGAAGAACAAAAAGATTCAGTAGCCACCAAATAGAACTTCAGAGTTCTGACTACATCCAAAATATGTAAAACCCTCTCCTTAGGGTTGCTAGGATTAGGACACAGATGGCAAAACAATGTCCAGATTGAGATGAAAGGCAGAAACAACCTTAGGCAGAAAATCTGGCTTAAAACTAAACACCACCTTGTCCTGGTGTCTCTCAAAATAAGGAGGCTTGATGGAAAGTGCCAACTCAGAAACACGCCTAACAGAAGTGATAGCCATCAAAGAGACTACCTTAAGCGTAAGAATGGACAAAGGGGCCCCTTGCAAGGGCTCGAAGGGAGACCCCTGCAGGGCAGATAAGACCAAGTTCAAGTCCCAGACTGGTAACATAGGCTTACGTGGGGGGCACACGTGAGTAACCCCCTGGAAAAAGGTCTTGACCAGGGGATGTTGAGCATGAGCAAAGGATCTTTGGAAAAAAATGGCCAAGGCAGAAACATGACCTTTCAGAGTACTTAGCTGAAGACCCAGATCCAAACCATGTTGGAGAAACTCCAGAATCCTAGGAATAGAAAACACACGACAGGGAAGCGATTTACTCACACCAGTCAATGTAAGTACGCCAAACCCTGTAGTAGATGGAAGAAGAGGACCATTTCCTAGCCCTGATCATGGTATTCACAACCGAAGCAGGCAGCAGATGGAGGTTTCAACAGCCAGGCCGTCAAAGCCAGCGTTTGTAAACTGGGGTGGCATAGGTGCCCCTGATTGAGCAGATCTGGAACCCGGGGAAGGGCGTACTGATCTACTGCCAGCTGCACGATGTCTGCGAACCACACTCTTCTTGGCCAACAGGGGGCCACCAGGATGGCTGGCACCCCTTCCTGAACTATCTTGCACAGCACCCTGCCCAGCAGGGGAAACGGGGGAAACACATACAGGAGCTGAAAGCTCTTCCAAGACATTGCCAGGGCATTCGTAGCCAAGGCCAGAGGATCCTGGAATAGAGAGACAAAGACTGGAAGCTTGTGATTGCGACGGGATGCAAACAGATCCACATCCGGCTGACCCCAGTGGTGGCACAGGGAGCGAAACACCCTGCTGCTGAAAGACCATTCTCCCAGATGAGAGGTCCCCCTGCTCAGAGAGTCTGCCTCCAGATTCTCCACCCCCGGGATGTACACAGCTGAGATGCAGGGAACATTCTCCTCCCCCCAGGACAGTATCAGGGACACTTCCTTGAGGGCCCTCTTGCTCTGGGTCCCTCCCTGATGATTGATGTAGGCAACCACCGTCTGGTTGTCAGAGCGGACCTGAACAGCCCGACCCTGCAGGTGTGGGGTTAAGTGGGCGAGAACCAACCTGATCGCCCTCAATTCCAGAATGTTGAGGGCCCCACTGACCCTGTAATTTAGGGACTTCCAAAAGCCCCCCCAACCTGTCAGACTGGCATCCGTCTCCCAGCAGGGGGCCAGAATGGATCTGCCCCCCAGCAGGTTCCTTAAGTCCATCCACCACAACAGAGACCGCCTGACCAGAGGGGACAGGACAAACACCTGATCCAAGGACCCAGGGTTCCGATTCCATACTGACAAGAGGTTAAGCTGAAGAGGCCTCATGTGAAACTGAGCATATGGAACCGCCTCGAAGCAGGACACCATCAGGCCCACCAGCTGCATTCCCTGCCTGATGGATGGATGAGGACAAGACAGCAGGAGCTGAGTTTTCTCTTGAAGAATCTCCACCTTCTGCTGAGGAAGAAAGATCTTGACCTGAGATGAATCCAGAATCCTGCCCAGAAAGGACTTCACCATGGAAGGAGACAGGGAAGATTTGGGGTGGTTGATCACCCAGCCGAATGACTCCAGTGTGGACACCACCCGCTGGGTGTCCAGCTCTGCCTGATGGAAGGACTGAGAAGCAATATGCATGTCGTCCAAGTAGGGAAGAATGCGCAAGCCCTGAGATCTCAGCAGAGCCATCACTCCTGCCAGCACCTTGGTGAATACCCTGGGAGCCGAGGTGAGACCGAAGGGCAAGGCCACAAATTGGTAGTGCTGATTCTCCAGAGCGAACCTGAGGAATCTCTGATGACCTGGAAAGATAAGTACGTGAAGGTAAGCATCCTTGATATCTACAGAAGTCATGAAGTCCCCTGGGCGTAGGAAAGTCACAGCTGAGCGCAGAGTCTCCATGCGAAAGTGTCTGAATCTGACAAATTTGTTGAGGTGCTTCAAATCCAGGATGGGTCTGATGGACCCATCTTTTTTGGGGACAATGAAAAGATTGGAATAATAGCCTTTTCCCCTTTCCCTCAAGGGTACCCGGCAGATGACACCCAGTTCCAGAAGGCCTTGGACAGCCAGGGACAGACCCTGAGCAGACAGGGGGTTTTGAGCTTACCGAGATTTGATGAAATTTGAGGGCGGCCAGGCTGCAAACTCTATCTTGTAACCGGAGGACACTACCTCCTGAATCCACCGGTCTGAGACGTGAAACCTCCAGACATGAGCCAAGAGCTGAAGCCGTCCCCCCAACCGGATGGGCGAGGACGCCCCTTCATGCCTGAGGGGGCTTGGGGGGAGGACTTAATCTTGGGACCCCAGGGGGTCCAGCAAAGGAAGCTCCCCGTCCAATTCTGGAGCCTCTGAGGGAAGGAGAAAAAGGCAACTGAACCCTGAAAGGACCAGGGCTGCCTTCTATGCTGAGGTAACTTGCCTCCTTTAGCAAACAAGTCCAGATGTTCACCAAAGAGGCACAGCCCCTTGAATGGAAACCCAGTGAGAGCCTTAGCAGCGTTGTCAGCTGCCCACTGGCGCAGCCAGCCCGAGCGGTGTATCACCACCAAGAAAGCAGAAGCCACACATTCTAATGGTATCATCCAAGGCAGAGAGGACATATGCAACAAATTCCTCACAAAGCAGAAGAGCTCTATACTTTTCACTACCTGCATCAGCAGGGGCCCCATCTAAGAGACCTCTGAGCAGGCTTTTAATAGCAACAGCCGTAATAGCAGAGGCACAGACCGGACGGAGCGCGGTCCCCACACAGGCAAAAGCATGGCAAGCCAACTGATCAATGCGCCTGTCCTCCCCGACCCTCAGTGTAGTAGAGCTTTTTGGCACCCCGGGAGGCCGGCTAGGCCGTTCCCACTCTTTGAGCACCAGATTATTAAAATGAGCTTGTTCAGGAAACTCCAAGCGTGGTTTAACAGTATGAAACAGCTCCTCATGTTGGTGCGGAGCCAGTACAGAGTACATCGAAAATGTGAGCCAAAAGCCTGTCAGTATCATCTGAAGCCCATGGGTCATGCCCAGAATCGGGACCATACGCTCTAGAATGCTCCTCAGATGATTCTGACTCAGAAAACAATTCCCCCTCTTCTAGGGGGGGGTATAACCGGTAACATCAAATTCCTCTGCCTCCATAAGAAAGAGGGAAACACCAGGTGATAAATGCTGCTTCTTAGCAGAAGCCTTACGCGGGCCAGAGCCAGCAATCTGTCTCTCAATGCTGGCCATCGAAGCAGCCAAATCAGGTTGAGACTCCCCACTGGTATGCACCTCACTAGGAGTCAGATGTAAGCGTGGGGGGGTAGGTGAAGCCAGAGGGGGCGCAGCACTAGGCACAGCCACCGGTAAGCCAGACTGCAATGCAAGCGTCTGCTGGGCACAGGGTTCACACACCCTGACATCATCACTTATAGGGGATACCCCACACGCCACCCACAGCCGGGCTTGTCCCGAAGGAACCCCAAGCACATTATCCTGAGAAGCCTCCATATGGTGATTATTGTGGCACAATAGGCCAATTGGGCCAAAAGGCTACCCGGGATGCCCCAATAACCCGCTAGGGAAGTGGGAGATATAAAATACAATAGCCCTCTAATAGGGAGTTAACACTAAATAGAGGGGATAGGACCGGGAGAAACCACAAAAGTTTGACCCGCCTGCAAGACATAAGCAAAAAGATCCCGTAAGCAATGTGCAATACAGAAAATACAAAATAAATCAGCCTGCCGGGGCACTTACGGGCCGCGTTAGGGGGACGCCAGACACACGCAGCAAAAAAACAAAATGGCGCCCGCATATACCTCGAGGGGCGGGCCGTGGAGACAGTGATGCGGAACGCGGCAGCCGCAAGGCCCACCCCCCGAAGAGTGCGAAAATGCGCCTACATGACAAAGCCAGCCAAAAGGAAACGGGTGGGAATAGTCCTACAGGGCCGCAGGCTAATAGCCCCGCTCACCTGCGAGTAGAGAGAGCCATCTTCTAGTCATCCCAGCCCAGACTGCAGAGAAGAACTGGGGAATTTGTGGGAGGTCCCTGGTATATATGGGGGCCGGGAGGAGCCACTTTTCTGTCTCTGCAGTCCAGCTCCATCTACTGGAGTATATCCCAAGTGTAAGGAATATCTTCTGGAACAGGACGTGCTGTATAGTTAGAATAAGTCTTTTTAGACGTTTGGTCCAGTTTTATGTACAGCTGACCTAAACCCGTACTTGTAACTCTTTACTAAGGAAGGTTCTAACAACCCTGCATTCCATCAATGAGCCCTGCATTGAGTTAATCAGCTTTCCGTTGTGTTCTTGACAGCGTGCAGGTATTGCTGCACACACGTATGTATTGTAGCAACTATACCTCCTCAAATAAGAGGTGTTCAAATGGCTGGACCTGGCCTAAGGCACATGAGCAGCATATTTTGACTTCTGGGGACTGTTTAGTGATGAATCCTCTTTAAAAGGAGGTATATCTCAAAATTGTGTAATATTAAAAATCCATATAAAAAACACGCTGGCTAATTAGGGGAGGGGTCACTTATACACCCGAACTGAATAAAACTCCCACCAAGCTTGTGGTTTTCCTCTCCTGGTAAGAATACAATCCAGGGATGCCAGGTTTGAATTTATCAGGGGAGACAGAACCTGCCCCATCTGATTTTCTCTTCCTTCTCTCCTCCCGCCATCCAGCATATTTATATTGACTTATCATTGGGCCATTTTTCATGGTACTCCACCTTTAACCCTTTTGTTGCCAAGCACGTAACACCTACGTGCTGGCTTGGCTGGGCCTTAAGTGCCAAGCCCGTAGGTGTTACGTGCTTGACTTTGATCGCTTCTAGTTTAAAAAATAAAAATAAAAAATACTCACCTGACCCCTTGTTGGATCCGGCCGGGTCTCCTCTTTAATTTGGTGCCATCCGATCCCCCGTGGGGGGTCGGATGGCTCCAGGAGAGCCCCCGGAATAGGCCGCCCCCCCCCCCCCGCTTCTGCAGCAGCAGCTGCTAACTGTAAAAAAAAAAAAAAAATAAAAATGACATTCACTTACCTCCATGTGCGCTGGCTCCCGCTGTCCCTCCTCTTCACCTGGGGGGCCTCCGATCCCCCCCCAGGACTTACCGATCTTCAGGAGGGAGCCTGGGAGGCTCTCTCCTCTCTTCTTCAAGATGGCGACCGCCATCTTGCCTCTAAGCCCCGCCCCCTTGGGGGCGGGGCTTATGACGTCATCCCGGTCCCGATCACCGGCTTCAGCTTTCTCAGCTTCTCAGATGCCGGTGATCGGTGCCCTGGAAGGAGGTGACAGGAGATCCTCTGATCTCCTGCCTTCTCCTTCTCTGGATGCCGATCACAGGCATCTGTCAGCTGAGCGGCGAGGGACAAGAGCTTGCAATCGAAGGTAAGTACAGTAAAAAAAAATTATTTTTTTTTAATAAAATACTTTTTTTTATTGTGTGGTGTTTTTTTTTTTACAGTTAACCCTTTGTGAGCTGGTAAGGGGTCCATGAGACCCCTTATACCAGTTCACATGGCTGGGGGGGTGGCATTGCCATTAACCCCCGCACCCCCATTACCTGCCTCCCCAAAGGCCAGGGGGGGGCAGAAGAGCCCGGGCCCACATAGGCTATGTGGGCTCGTAGGCTGCAGGGTGGGGGGGCCACCAAAGCTGGCCCCCCCACTCTGTGCCTACAAGCCCCCATAGCTGGTCCCGGGCTGGTTACTTTGGGTAAGGGGGACCCCACGTCATTTTTTTTTTTGGATTTTTAAGGGTTTTTAACCCTTAAAAATCCAAAAAAAAATGGGGTCCCCCTCCCCGGGAAGGGGGACCCTATGTCATTTTTTTTTTTAATTAACCATTTGTCATCCAGCAGCTATAAAAGACTTCTGGGCAGGAAAGGGTGTCTACCTATACATATGTGGTATCGCTGTAAGCGGGAGAAATTGGGGTTTCTCACGCAATAAGATTTTATTGACAAACTTACATTTTTTATTACAAAAAAACTCTACAAATTGTAAAAAAATATATTTTTTTTATTTTTTTTCACACATTTCACCCAAAAATGTTGAGAATACACCTAAAAAACACAAACAAGACATTTCATGTTAAAGCCCAGACTCTGTTGAAAAAAACAATATATAATTTTCCTGGGAAATCCCTGGAAATCCCTTCGAAAATGACAGTTGAACATGTGTAGCGCAAAACAGTCAAACTCAGTCTGGCAACAGGGAGTGGCAAATGCTGCAGGTAGGCTGGCAGCGAAAGGGTTAACAAGGAACTGAATGGAATTTAACAGGTAAAAGGGTAGATGGGCCAATCCTGCCCGTGTTACTGCTTAGCCTTCATTCCTCATTAGACTGGCTTATGTACGTGGCGGGGTAAGGCAATGTTGCATTAAAGTGGACCAACACCCACCAGTGATCGGCCCGGGAATCTATAAGATTCCCGGGCTGATCACCTCCCTCCCCGCGGGACATCCGAGATCGGGATGTCCCGCGGGGTGAAACCCCCCCAAACACCCCAAACTCCCTACCTTAGTTTCCCTCGCGCCCCTCTAGACGTGCGCGCGCCCGCCGTCTGTGAATGGCCGGCGCGGGCACGCGCGCGTCAAGAGGGACGCGCGGGAGGCGGCGGCGGAGGAGCCGCTTGTCCGTCGGTGCGGGGAGAGGTGAGTTCGGGGGGGTTTCACACAGCGGGGCACCCCGATCGGGGGTGCCCCACCGAAGTGGACCAAGACCCAGGATAGTCAAAATCCTGGGTGTTGGTCCACTTTAAGTCAGGAGATCTGCGGCGGGGTTCCTCCATAACCTAAACTAGCAGCCATTTCGAGTTATACATTCTCCAATAAAAAAAAGTCTCTTGACTATAGCAAATACATTTTTACGTTAAAAAAATATATATATTTTTTAGGGCGAGGTTAGGCACCCCGTGGTAAAGAAGCGACCCTCTTCCGTTGCAGATCATAGTTTCCATTGGACAAGGCACATGTGGGCGTCACCCTGCTGAGGCTCCTGAATGGACGAGCTTTTCTAGATAAGCTAAGGTAATAGCATGATGGGAAAACGGAAGGCAACAATGCAGAGATCCAGAAAATGTACATCGTTCAGGGAAGCCTGCAGACAGGTTTGGAGCAAACCGCTAGGGAAGGCACAAGAGGTGCCTCCAGCAAACAGAAGGCACTTTTCCGTCAGTTATGTCTTTACATTCTTCTAGAAAGTTCCAGGAATCCTTTTCCTGTACATTTTAAAAAGCAGCTTGTATAAACCTATATAAAACTATATAATCACCCTTGTTGGGACCAGCTAGAAGTGCTTTAAAAAGGTTTATAGAGTAATTTCTATATATAAAAAGAAGAGCTCGCCCCTCCAGGCAGTCTATACACATTGCAGGCATTCCTACAACCATGTTTTTTATCCTAATCAGATTTTAGGATCCCACTCCCTGGAGTTGGGCTGTACATAGTCCGCGTTTCTACAGTCATGGCGCTGAGCCTGGAGTCATATTCCAAATAGAAATACTGGCATCTTGGCCTCAGGTCTTTTTTGGCAACCATGTTTTATCCATAAGCGGGAGAGGCAGTCCCCCGTGGAGAGATCTTTGGCTCCTTAATCCCGGATGCTGCACTACGGCTATTGTCCTGCTTAAGGTGTCTAAAGATTGCACCCAGTCATTAGGCCTCAGGGGCCTATTCACTATCTGTACCCTGTATAAGTGCTAGCTTCATATACGCAGCAGCATGCTACTGCAGAGTCTGTGAAATGTCTGCATGACCTTCGTGAGGTCACTATATGTGGCCTAGTGAATCCCTGTTACGAGTTTCCTTTTTTTTTTTTTTTTTTTTTTTTTTTTTTAACATGGTGTACTTCCTGTATCCAGGCTGGTAAGCAGTCATCCTGTGCCACTCTGCCAGGGTAGCACAGAGTGTTCCCATTCTACATCCCAGGCCTGCAAAAGTGGGCACAGTGGTAGGTCAGTATGGGGTGGTCCCATCCCACTCCACCAGGTACTGGACTTTGCCCTCGGGGGTGATCCTCCGCGCCAGTACCTGGTATTTCTCTCCACACGCCAACCTTCCTGCGGCTCCAAAGTAGGTGGTGATGGAGGTCTTCAGGTGAGGCATGGAGGACTCGTCCTCGCTGAGGGTCTCATGGCCATGGCCATCCTCAGCGTGCTCCTGGAAATCACAGGAGCGAGTATATTCCAGGGGCTCAGCACAGCTGATCTGTCGCTCTGAGTGCTCCAGTGGCCTCCTCTTGCTCTCTAGTGATGTGTACATCTTAGAGGCCAGCTTCCGCTTGCGGCTCCCGACATTCCCACTGTCACCAAAGAGAGATAAAAGACTGTGAGAGAGGGGCAGTAGGAACCTACAAATCACAGAAAAACAAAGAGGGGGGTGCAAATTTTGCAAGAGACAGGCAGAGGTACATGCAAGGCAGGCAGAGGGACATGCTAGACTGTGAGACACAGGCAGAGGTGCATGCTGAGGCAACCTAAAGGACTGTGAGAGATTGTTGCAGACCTGTACCACCATCTCCTGTGAGATCCAGCTCACCTGGCCTCACAGGAAATGGGAGGGATTATCACCCATTAAGTAAAGTACTATAGTAAAGTCTTCCATGTGTATATACTCTGACACCTCTAATCTTCATTTATAAGAAACAAAAAGGGTTTCCTCTGTATATGCTGTGGATCTGCTCTCCCTCTCTGCTGGCAACCCGTTTCCCACTCCTGCAGCACTGTGAACAGCAGAGGAAGAGCAAGAATTGCATTCCTAGCTTACCCATTTAATACCATGTACAAATCAGCCAGGACACTGCTGGGAACCATAGAGTTTAGACAAAGTTTTTTTTTTTCCTGAACGCTTTCTCCGCTTTCCCCTGCTGTTCTCTGGCTGCAGCAGGGGATCCTATAGCCAGACTCTGGGAACATCACTTACCGAGACTCATATGAAAGGCAAGTGGATGCGGAGCCAGATGTGCTTGCTGCATCATTGGAGTCTAGATCAGAAGTGAAATTTTGCCCCGAACTGGTGCTAGAAACATGGAAAGAAGCATTAAAATGTGCAACCAATATGCGCATGGGACCGGTGCCCACGCGGCAATTCCACTAGTCTAATCGTTCAGCACACCTTTTCAGACTCTGGATCTCATCCAATGTGAAGTCAAAGATGCTGGCCAGGTGATGGTTTGTGCTCCACGCTGCAGCAAAGTCGCTCTGTAACACAAAGATGCATGGACATAAGACCACTGCCAACGCCTGCATGCCCGCCATCCATGAACAAAGAAATGCAGGCGCCATTTATAAAGAGAAGAAAACCTAAAAGTGAACCTCTGGAGTAGCTTGGTCATGATGCCCATGTTCAGGGTGACCATTACAGGCACATGTGCCATCATTTTTTGGGGGGGTGTCTATGGAGTGAAATATACTCTGTGTGTGTGTGTGTGTGTGTGTGTGTGTGTGTCTTGAGAGAGGGTGGGTGTGGCCTATGAGAAGGCCTGCACATGGCTGAGTGTGGCCAATGTACAGCAGCCGTCCCATCACAGACGCAGCCCATAAACAGGCCAACCCCCCATCCGCTGAAGCAATGAAGTCAGCCGCTGGTGAGCCTGTAGGTATGCCAGTTTGTGTGTGTGTAGAGTGCTAGGCATTGGAGGACCAGCGGGCAGCTTATCTGCTTTCTGCACGCTGGTCCTCCATTTGTCTCTCTCCTCATACACACGATAGTGGCTACTGGGGGGGTGGCGGCGCATTTTAGCTCACCATTTGGCCCAGAGTATATATGTGACATACGCTCTGTCTTTTGGATGTCATCACTATTCAGTTGCCCACCGGGTCATTCACTGGCCTTTTCTTAATTAGGTCATTGTATTTTGATACTGTTACAGGCAATGTCATTGTATTTTGACTGCCATTGTGTATTGTTGATTACGTCACAGTCAATGGCATTGTCCTGATTGATTATATTACAGCCTGCTATTGTTCTACTGATTGCGTCACCGGCAGAGTTGAGGGATTGTGTGCCCTGCTGCTATTGGTCAGTGTGGTTGTCATTGCATGGAGACTTGTGTATATAAGGCCTAGAGTGGCACTAATAAAAACACTTCACCTTCACCCTCAATACTGAAGTTCTGTCTCTTATTGGGGGAAACGCTATATTACAATTCACTAGCTCTTGTAAGGGCTGTTCCTGTTTCCTCACGGACGACTCTGGAATTCCAGCAGCACCTCTTACGATTGGGAAAAGGACGTCTCGGGCGGTGAAGCCCTCCGGCGATAAGGGTTATCGCTACAATATATTTATTTTCTTATTTTCCTCCTCTAAACCCTACAGTATGTCCTAATTACTAACAGGCAGGTCTGATGCAAGGCCTCCTTTATAACACATCAGCGCTGTAATAGATTTTCATGGATGCTACTGCAGGTGATGGACTCATCTAGTCTCCTCAAAGCATTCAAGCATACATCCCACAATGCATTTGAGAGAAATTATTCACTGCATCAGAATGGCTCCCATCATGTAGATGTAATCCTTTCCAATTCTAAGAGAACGGTAACCCCCTACCAGGCTGACCTGTTAAACCAAAATCACCTACTTCCCTCATTTGAATGTGGAAAATGGATTAGACAAGATGAACTGGTACTGACACTGGGGATGGCGTCCTCCAGAAGGAACTGTGATGGCTTTCGTCTGATTCCTCGACTCTTCGGTTGCTCACAGTCATGGGGCAGGAGGCTGCAATGAGAGATGCCAAGAGCTGATAGAGTGACTGCTATGCACAGTAATATGCAGATTACAAATCTAGCAGGAATCTGATCTGTGATTGGGGAAAGAAGGGCATCTAGAGTAATTAGGTGTTTTGTCCCGTTCCTGTTCAGACACTGGTGCAATCCTACTTGAGCGAGCACACACACTGGTAATAAAGTATCTAACAAATGATTGGCCTATTATGAAAGCCATACACACTCAGATGCACACAGATCCATGGCTAAAAATACAACTCTGAAGTACTCACCTGTAGAGTTGATATTATATGCATACAGCACGTCCTGCTCCAGATATAGTAATAACATGTGGGTAATCCTCCGCCGCCGTGCACTGCAGACATGTAGAAAACAAGCTCCTCCCAGCCCTACATATACCGAAGGACCTCCCACAAATCCCCAGCATTGAAAAGCAGCGAGAAAGAGAGGCCAGGAGAAAACAACCACCCAAAACTGGCAATAATACCAAAGATAACAATCACCAAACAGGGGATCCAGAACAAGGTGAAACAGGGTGGGGTGGAGCAGGACGTGCTGTATGCATAGAATATCAACTCTACAGGTGAGTACTTCACAGAGTTGTATTATTCTAAGCATACAGCACGTCCTGCTCCAGATATAGTAATAACATGTGGGACATCCAATAGCAGTGTCCGTAAAGAAGGGTGGGATCCCCAACAGAAGGCAACAGCAAGCAGTTTAAACTGCAAAACCTTGCGGCCAAAGACAGCGTCAGCTGAGGCCCTAACATCAACCTTGTAAAACTTTGTAAAGGTATAAACGGAAGACCAAGTAGCGGCCTTGCAAACTTGCTCCACCGAGGCCTGTTGCTGAAAAGCCCAAGAAGCCCCAACAGCTCTAGTAGAATGAGCAGTAAGACGAAAGGGGGGGGAGTCTTCCCCTTAGTAGTATAGGCTTGAACCACAGCCTGACGAATCCATTTACTGATGGTAGACTTGGCGGGAGCCAAACCCTTCCTAGGCCCATGAGGCACAACGAAGAGAGCATCCGTCTTCCTAAAGGCCTGAGTGGTAACCGGGTAAGACTTGACACACCTAACCACATGCAAGGAATGCAAAACCCTTTCCTTAGGGTTACTAGGATTAGGGCACAAGGAAGGAAGTACAATATCCTGATTCAAATGAAACGCAGACACCACCTTAGGCAGGAAGTCTGGCTTGAAGCGAAACACCACCTTATCCCGGTGTCTCTCAAAGTAGGGAGGCTGAATAGACAAGGCAGCCAACTCAGACACACGTCTAACCGAAGTGATAGCTACCAGGAAGACAACCTTGAGCGTGAGCACAGCGAGAGCGGCCTCATGAATAGGCTCAAAAGGAGCCCCCTGCAGAGCCGACAAAACCAAGTTCAGATCCCAAACAGGAACCATAGGTTTCCGAGGAGGACGCACATGAGTGACCCCCTGAAAGAAAGTCTTGATAAGAGGGTGCTGGGCAAAGGTCTTCTGAAAGAAGATAGACATGGCCGAAACCTGGCCCGTCAAGGTACTAAGCTTAAGACCCAAGTCTAGACCATGTTGTAAAAACTCCAGCACCCTGGAGACTAAGAATTCCCGGCAGGGAAGAGACCTGGATTAACACCAGTCAATGTAAGCACGCCATACTCTATAATAGGTAGCAGCAGAAGTCTTTTTCCTGGCTTGAACCATAGTAGCCACAACAGAAGCAGACAAACCCTTTTCCATTAAGATGGAGGTTTCAATAGCCAAGCCGTCAAAGCCAGAGTTAGTAAATTGGGATGGCGTAGAGACCCCTGGGTTAGAAGATCTGGCAACCTTGGCAGATCGTACTGATCTACTGCCATTTGAACCACGTCCGCGAACCACACTCTTCTTGGCCACCTTGGGGCCACCAGAATCGCGGGTACCCCTTCCAGAGCGATCTTGCGCAGCACTCTGCCCAGAAGGGGAATTGGTGGAAACACATACAGGAGCCGAAACTCGCTCCAAGACATTGACAGGGCATCCGAAGCCAGAGCCAGAGGATCCCGAGACAGGGATACAAAGCTCGGGAGCTTGTGATTGTGACGGGACGCAAATAGATCCACGTCTGGCACACCCCAACGGTGACACAGGGACTGAAATACCCTGTCGCAGAGGGCCCATTCCCCCTGACGGGACGACCCCCTGCTCAGAGCATCTGCTAGCAGATTTTCCGCCCCCGGAATGTAGTCAGCCGAGATGCATTGGACATTGGTCTCTGCCCATGTTAGAATCAGAGATACCTCCTGGAGAGCACCCTTGCTCCGGGTTCCTCCCTGATGATTGATGTAGGCTACGGCCGTCCTGTTGTCTGAGCGTACCTGAACCGCCAGACCCTTCAGGTGCTGGGTCAATCGTTCCAGCACCAATCTGACCGCCCTGAGTTCCAGGACATTGATAGGAAGATGGGCCTCCTGAGGGCCCCACCTCCCCTGGAAGCGCAGGGACTTCCAGAATCCCCCCCAGCCCGAAAGACTGGCATCCGTTGTGACCGTCTCCCAAGAGGGAGCCAGGAAGGATCTGCCCCTTGTCAAGTTCCTGTGGTCCAACCACCATGCAAGGGATTGTCTGACCGAGGGGGGAACCACCCAGATCTCGTCCAAGGACGCTGGGTCCTTGTTCCATACTGACAGAAGGTGAAGCTGCAGGGTTCTCAAATGGAACTGGGCAAAGGGCACCGCCTCGAAGCTTGCCACCATCGAGCCCACCAACTGCATTTCCTGCCGGATGGAGGGATGAGGGATCGAGAGCAGGGACCTCGCCTGCGTTGGCAGAGCTTCCACCTTCTGTGGAGGTAGGAATATCCTTGACTGAACCGAGTCCAGAATCATCCCCAGAAACAGGGTCACTGAGGAGGGGGACAGAGAGGACTTTGGGTAATTGATCACCCAGCGGAAGGACTCCAGGGTGGACACCTCCCGCAGAGACCGAGAGGTGATGAGTATATCGTCCAGGTAGGGCAACACGCGTATGCCCTTTAGTCTTAAGAGAGACATCACCCCTGCCAGCACCTTGGTGAACACCCTGGGAGCCGACGTAAGGCCGAATGGCAGAGCCACGAACTGATAATGCTGATCCAACAGCGCAAATCTGAGAAACCTTTGGTGCCCTGGAAACACCGGAACGTGCAGGTAAGCGTCCTTGATGTCCACAGATGTCATGAAGTCCCCTGGGCGCAGCGAGGCAATGGCCGAGCGCAGAGTTTCCATACGAAAATGCCGGTTTCTGACAAATCTGTTTAGGATTTTCAAATCCACAATGGGTCTGACTGACCCATCCTTTTTGGGCACCGTGAAAAGGTTGGAATAAAACCCCATGCCCCTGTGTCTTAAGGGGACCTTGCAAATGACCCCGAGATCCAGAAGGTCCTGCATAGCCAGCATCAAGACTCGAGCTGAGGCAGGGTCCTGTGGGATCCGGGACCCAACGAACCTGGTAGGGGGCAGTACAGCAAATTCTATCTTGTCACTGGAGGACACTACCTCCTGAATCCACCGGTCTGGGACGAGGCGTCTCCAGACATGCTCGAAGTGCTGTAGACGTCCAGGGCGCCCCTTCATGCTTGGGGGGGGGCTTTGGGCTTGGGCCCCCAGGAGGAACCAGGAAGGCGTCCTCGGTTCTTGTTCCAGGAATCTGCACGAGACCCAGCGAAGGACACCCCTCTACCCTGCTTGGCCCCACGGTAGGGGGGGTCGAATGGGAGCTTGGGCCACGAAAGGGCCGAATCTGATGCTTGCGCTGGGGCAACTTGCCACCCTTGGCAAAGATATCTAACCTTTCTCCAAACAGGCGCAGCCCATTAAATGGAAGCCCCGTAAGGGCCTTCTTGGCGATGTTGTCAGCAGCCCACTGGCGTAACCAGACCGCACGGCGTATGGCTACCACCAGAGCAGAGGATCTAGCGCTCAGCTTAATAGCATCGTCCGATGCAGATAGGATATAATTCACAAAGGTCTCACAGGTGGCCAGAGCATTGGCGGCATCAGAGGGCAAGTCCCTTCCAGAGCAGTCTTAACCACAGTCCTGAGCGCCACCGCCGTGATGGCTAAGGCGCAAATCGGGCGGAGCGACGCTCCCACAAATGCAAAGGCATGACATGCCAATTGATCAACTCGCCGATCCTCTAAATCCCGCAGCGTAGTAGTGTCAGGGGAGTGCATAATAGAGGTATTGGACAGACTCAGAATCGGGGCATCGACCTCGGGCGGCGATGTCCAACACTTAACCAGATCGGCAGGAAATGGATACTTATTATCCACAGCTTTAGGAATCCCCTGGAGTTTGCTGGGATGTTCCCATTCTTTCAGCACTAGGCTATTAAAATGAGTTTGTTCGGGAAACTCCAACCGCACCCTAGCGGTATGAAACAGATCACCCCTTTGCCGAGGAGCCGCGGGAGGGGGAGAGAGTGATAGTAACATAGTATGTAAGGCTGAATAAAGACTTTAGTCCATCCAGTTCAGCCTGTTTAACTCCTTCCAGTGGTCTAGTAGCCATAGCTGGAAATGTTATTACATGCCAGGAAGGCATCAAGGCCACTTTTGAACGTTTTCACTGTATCCATCATTACTACCTCCTCTGGCAGCGAGTTCCATAGTCTCACTGCTCTTACAGAGAAGAATCCCCTCCTATGTCGGTGGAGAAAGCACCTTTCCTCTAACCTTAGTGGATGCCCCCGGGTTATGGTTACACTCCGGGGTATAAATAGATTGTGGGACAGATCCTTGTATTGACCCCGAATATATTTATACATAGTTATTAGATCACCCCTCAATCGTCTTTTTTCTAGACTAAATAAGCCTAACTTGGACAATCTTTCCGGGTACTCTAGCCCCCGCACTCCTTTTATTAACTTTGTTGCCCTTCTTTGAACGCGCTCCAGTTCTGATATGTCCTTCTTAAGCACAGGTGCCCAGAACTGTACACAGTATTCCATATGGGGTCTGACTAGTGACTTGTACAGGGGTAAAATGATGCTCTGGTCATGAGCACCTATGCCCCTCCTGATGCACCCCATGATCCTATTTGCCTTGGCAGCAGCTGCCTGGCATTGATTACTACAGTTGAGCTTATTGTCAACTAAAACCCCTAGGTCCTTTTCCATTGTTGTTTTACCAAGTGTTTCTTTATTTAGTGTGTAATCATGACACAGATTTCTCCTTCCCATGTGCATAACCTTACATTTATCTATGTTAAACTTCATTTGCCATTTAACTGCCCATGCTTCCAATTTATCTAAATCTGTTTGTAGTTGCCTGTTGTCCTCCTTTGTTTTAATTACTTTACTCAATTAATTTACTTAATTACTTTAGCTTAGTATCATCTGCAAAGATTGAGACTTTACTGTTTAATCCATACCCAATGTCATTTATATATATATTGAAGAGAATTGGTCCCAGAACTGACCCTTGTGGTACTCCACTAGTAACAGTGACCCAATCTGAGTGTGTACCATTGATAACCACCCTCTGCTTCCGATCATTAAGCCAATTTCCCACCCATCTGCACACGTTTTCCCCCAGTCCAAGCATTCTCATCTTTTGTACCAGCCTTTTATGTGGCACAGTATCAAATGCTTTAGAAAAGTCAAGATATATGATATCCAATGACTCCCCCTGATCCAATCTTGAACTTACCTCCTCATAAAAGCTGATTAAGTTTGTCTGGCAGGAGCGATTCCTCATAAATCCATGCTGATATGGAGTAATAAGGTCATTTTCCCCAAGGTGCTCCAGGATAGTATCCCTTAAGAAACCTTCAAACAGCTTGCCCACCACAGATGTTAAGCTTACCAGTCTGTAGTTCCCAGGTTCCCCCCTAGATCCCTTTTTGAATATTGGCACCACATTTGCCAAGCGCCAATCCATCGGAACAGACCCTGTAGTTATGGAATCCACAAATATTAGAAATAACGGCTTGTCTATTACTGTACATAACTCCCTTAAAACACGAGGATGTATGTCATCTGGTCTCGGTGATTTATCGATTTTTATCTGCTTGAGACGGTGCTGGACTTCTTCCTTGGTTAGACCAGTGACATTTAATGGAGGGTTTTGGTTATTCCCCTGCATTTCACTCGGCATGTCAAATTCTTTTGTGAATATAGAAGCAAAGAAGTTGTTAAGCAAAGTCCCCTCCTTGCTTTTCAGGGGGCCCACACCCTCAGGTTTGTACCTTTTACGGTTTATGTAGCTAAAGAATAATTTGGGGTTAGTTTTACTCTCTTTCGTGACCAGTCTGTCTCCAGCTTAGCTGCCCTTATCTGTTGTTTACATTGTTTATTTTCTTCTTTATATTTTTTTAACGCTTCCGCTGTCCCTTCCTGCTTTAAACGTTTAAATGCCTTTTTTTTGTTGTTTATTGCCCCCCTAACCTTTTTATTTAGCCACATCGGTTTACATGTGCGTCTAATAGTTTTATTCCTGTAAGGTATATATCTGTCACAATGAAAATTAAGTATTCCTTTGAAAGTATCCCATTTAGCGTCCATGCTTTTGTTTTAAGGGCATTTTCCCAGTCAATGCAGTGTAGGGCATCTCTAAGTTGGTCAAACTTTGCCTTTTTGAAGTCCCACGTTTTTGTGGCTCCTTGATAAGGCACCCTAGTGACTGCTAATTGGAAATTAATGATATTATGATCACTGCTTCCAAGGTGTCCCCCAACCTGTACCTTTATTACTTTGTCTGGTACATTGGTTAGTATTAGGTCCAATATGGCTTTCCCCCCTTGTTGGAGCTTGTACTTGTTGGGAAAGGTAGCCATCTTTTGTTTTAGATAAAAAACTATTACTTTTATGCGAAACACATGTTTCAGCATCCCAGTCTATATCCGGGTAGTTAAAGTCCCCCATAATCACTACCTCATTTAGTCTAGCGGCTATATCCATTTGCCTTAGCATCATATTTTCTATGGATTCGGATATATCTGGAGGTTTATAGCAAACCCCCATCAGTATTTTATTTTTGTTTCTCCCTCCATGTATTTCTACCCATACAGACTCCACATGGTCATTCCCCTCACATATATCCTCCCGCAGAGCAGGCTGTAGAGAGGATTTTACAATTAAGCAGACTCCACCCCCTTTGCGTTTGTTACGGTCCCTCCTAAACACACAGTATCCCTGTAAATTTACTGCCCAGTCATAGCTTTCATCCAGCCAGGTCTCTGTTACCCCCACTATGTCATATTGCTCTTCTGTAATTATCAATTCTAGTTCATCCATTTTATTAGTCAAGCTTCTAGCATTTGTAAGCATGCATTTCAAATGCTTATGACAATTTTGATAATTTTGTATATTGCACTTATTCCTGCTAGATGTGCTAACCCCTCCCCCCTCTCCACCCCCAGTTTCATGTCTACACCCACTGTCACTTTCTTTCCTAACTTCCCCTTTGTAACTGCTTTTACCCTCCCCCCAGTGCTCAGTTTAAACACTCCTCTAACATTTTAGCCATCCTCTCCCCCAGAACAGATGCACCCTCCCCATTGAGGTGCAACCCATCCCTGCCAAAGAACCTGTAGCCCACTGTGAAGTCGGCCCAGTTCTCTAAGAACCCAAACCCCTCCTTTTTACTCCAATTTTTGAGCCACCTGTTTACATCTCTAATCTCCCGCTGCCTCTCTGGTGTGGCTCTTGGTACTGGTAGTATTTCTGAGAATACTACAGTTGAGGTCCTTGCCTTAAGCTTACGGCCTAAGTCCCTGAAATCATTTTTTAGGACCTTCCACCTACTTCTTCCTATGTCATTTGTGCCAATATGCACCATGACCGCTGGGTTCACGCCAGCCCCTCCCAACAATCTGTCAGCCCGCTCCGCTACATGCCGTACTCTTGCCCCAGGAAGGCAACACACTGTTCGGCAATCCCGGTCTTTGTGACAGATTGCCCTGTCTGTTCCCCCAATAATAGAGTCACCCACTACCAGCACCTGTCTTGCCTGCCCTGTTCTCCCATTTCCCCTCCCTTCCTTACAGGAGCAGACAGATGTGTCTTGCTGCAGCTGTGCCATCCCTGAGCTAACATCCTCCTCATCTGCCAACCGGGCAAACTTGTTTGGAGGTGCCTGTTCAGGGCTAGCCTCCCTGTAACTTTTACCCCTACCCCGCCTTCTAACTGTTATCCAGCTAGCTGCCTCATTTTCCTGCTTTTCCTCTCCCCCCATACTACCACCCTCCCCCTCCCCTGACCCATGTAGTGCCAGATCAGTGAGATCCAGACTCTTTTGCATGATAACAATTTCTCTCAGTGTTGCCAATCGCTTATTTAGATCGTGAATGACGGCTTCCAAATCAGTGATTCGCAGACATCCAGGGCATATATATCCACCATCGACCGATTGATCAAGAAGTGCATACATACATCGAAGATCTGGGTCAGCAGTCTATCAATGTCGTCCTGGGACCAATGATCAGAACCAGACTCATCCTGACTCCTGGACTCGTCGTCGTAGGACCCCGAGTCAGAGAACAGTTCCCCTTCCTCTGATGGGGAATGTGCATAGGAAAGCAGTAAATCGTCAGATTCTACAGGAAGAATAGTAGATTCAGGATTCAAATGACGCCTCTTGGCAGTAGCCTTGCGCGCCAAGGAGCCAGCAATTACATTTTCCACACGAGCCAGTCTAGTGGCCAAATCAGCGTGAGAGTCCCCACTAGTATTGGGGGTTAGGCTCAAGCTTGGGGGAGTAGGGGAAGTAAGGCGAGGTGCGGGCCCAGCCTCGGAAGAGGTGGGGAGGCCGGCTAGCGCCTGCTGGGCACAAGGGACGTAGACCCGTGTATTGTCACCGCTGCTAGGTAAGACCCCACAAGCTACACACAGACGGGCTTGTCCAACGGGAACCCCGTTCACAATATCCTGAGATGCCTCCATATGGTGATTATTAAGTTCAATATGCCAGTAGGGATTGACGCTATAAAGCAACCCTGGATGCCCCAATAACCCGCTGGGAAGTGGGAGTGATTTCTTAAAATGGTCTGGACCGGGCGCTACACCGGGCCGGGAGAAGCCACCGAAGTCCGCGGTCTGAAAGACACAAGGGGAACAGGGATGTCAGAGCCAAGCGCGAAGAAGCAAAGCTAGGGAAAAAGTCGCCCATGAGGGCACTTACAGATCTGCGAGGGGAGGACAGTCTTCACCACGCACATGTGAGAAGGAAATGGCGCCCAGCGAACCTCGAAAGGCGGGCCAGAGCGGGCGATGACGCGGAACGCGCCAAACCGAACCGCACCCCCCCGGAGGGCGCGAAGCTCGAAGGCGCGCAGCCAATCAGAAGAAAACAGTAGTTATGCTAGAATCACCTCAGAGAAAAAATCTGACAGGGTGAATACAGGGATAAAAAACGCCGTAGCGTCCCCGAACAGAGCTGCTGTACGTGCCAAGTAGAATACAATAAAAGCGCTGCGGTTAACTAAAAACTTAAATGTGAAGCGCGCTCTGACACCCGGTAACCGTTAAAAGCTATAGGTCTGTAGTGTAATTAGGGCAAGGTTAGGCCATCGTACACACGACCCCCCCCCCCTTTTTTCCCCCCACTAACTGGGGAATCTAGGGAGGAAGGTGACCCAATATTCAGGGTTCACCGTTACATGGGGCGTGGGGGCACTGGTGCGGGAGGGGCATCCAACTGAAGGCTCACCATTCGCCTTAACCGCATACCCTATGGTGGGGGATTGCGGTGGAGACTAGCTCCGTAAGCACACTAGGTGCTGCCTACCTTCACCCGACCAACGCAGCCCAGGCTGGGAGGCATTCATTCACAATGAGGACCGGTGGAAAGTCCCGCAGGGCCTCGGGCTGTCCGCTCGCCTGCGAGAGCGTGATACTTCATGTCTTCGCAGTTCCAGCACTGCAGAGAAATCTGGGGATTTGTGGGAGGTCCTTCGGTATATGTAGGGCCGGAAGGAGCTTGTTTTCTACATGTCTGCAGTGCACGGCGCCGGAGGCGGAGGATTACCCACATGTTATTACTATATCTGGAGCAGGACGTGCTGTATGCTTAGAATACCAGTTCTGGCACTAATCTGCTCACAATCATCAGTTACAGAATATGTGTTCATATACTGTATACCCCTTGATGGGAGAATGCATCCACAGGACCACTATTAATCCTGTACTACACAAATTTGGCCTTTATGGATATAATAGTTGTTCATCCAAAATCAGGATGCCCCGCTGCGCGAAACCCCCAGGTTGCCCCGAAAGTCACCTTCATTCTGGGTCCAACGCCGCATGTGCGAGCAGTGGCAGCATTCCTGCTATCCCTTTAGCAGAATGTGAATTCGCTTGGATCCGAACAAGCTGATTGGACAAGAAGCAGTGCAGGCGCCATAAGACTGGGGGAGGGTAAGTCAGATCAGGCGAACCGTTTCACACAGCGGGGCATGCCCCGGGGGCAAGGACCAAAACCCAAGATAGTCAAAATCCTGGGTTTTGGTTCACTATAAAAGCAGCATAGGACTACAGAAACACCCCACATGGACAGCAACCGGTGAAGCTTTTCAGGGACACAGTCCCCTTAGTCTTACCTCAGATAAGTGCTCAAGTGAATCTTGAAATAGGAAAGGCGACGGTTACTCTCCTCTGCTCACCACTTCCGGAGATAAAAAGGCCATAAGCAGTACCGCCAAGCGGTACCCAGCGTAATAGGATTGGCCAGTGGAGGACGGCAATAACAAACTAGCGGACACGGAAAAGCGTGTCAACAGCCAATATTAGCTGCCACCGCTGGGGGGGGGGGGGGGTTTGGATGGGGCCACATAGTCACAGGCAGGCAGAAACATCAGACTCTCTCCTTCACGCCAGGGAGAGATTGAAAAACGGTGGCCGCGTCAATTAGATCGATAAATACTAGTATCCTATTAAATTGACATTTAAGGTGACCTAACAAGCCTAAAATTAGAAGAAGGAAAGTGGGCAAAGTCATTTTACAAAAGCTAAAATGGGATGGACCTGTTTTTTTTTTTGTTTTTTTTTGAGATGGTAATATGCAGCATAGAGATAATAAAAATAATGTCCTGCCCCAAATTTTTAGGTTGCCCTCAAGTAATGAAAAGGCGGAGAGAGTGCACATGACATGCAAGTATGCTAAACTGGGCGATTATAAAGATGTCCATAAGGTAATATCCAGAAGATCATTTAGACCATCTTGTATAGGAGTGGACGGTTGGAAAATCCATCCCTCTTCTGTGGCAAGGAGTTTCTTATTAACATCCCCCTTCTGGAACACAGCCTTATCTTTTAAATGGCGTGCTCACCTAATGTGGAGGTCTCATCCTGATGGACTGACACAGTGTCTTGCTACATTTGATCTAACTATATTGCTGCGTGTATTGTAAATGTGTTCCATTAATCTGCTTTTTAAGAATATGAATGTGCAACCGACGTATTGCAGGCTGCACATCATACAAGTGATGACAAATTAAACTGGTAATCCTACAGTTCAAAAATTACTTGATGGGAAAGACACGCCCATTTGTGATTTTACAATATTGCCCTTGTCAATATAAGTGCAACATGGGCACCTAATGACACCACATGGGTGGCACCCTCTAACCGTAAGCCATGTACCTCTCTAAGTCTCTGGATCTTTTAACAGAGAGCAGGCTAATGAGGATGCCAGAGTCGGAGCTCCCTTTGCCATTACCTACCCTCCGGGACAGGATAGTTTCAAACTCTTTTTCAGGTTTCGTGCGCCACCTTTGTGGATGGAATGTGGGCCATCACGTCTTTTGGACTTGGGCCAATCATATATCATAATCATATATCTGGTTGTTAGAGTAGTCACTTAAATCACATAGAAATTTAAAGTTTTAGATTTGTCATTTTAATTTTCCAGTTTCTGTAGGTTCTCCTTCAATTTATTTTGTAGATGGATTATATTCCTGGTCCTCTTTCCTGGGGAGTAAGGTCTGCTTAACACTTTAATGTCTTTTTGCATATTTTCCACAGATGTCTTCATACCTAACAATGAGTTGTATTAGCCGCATGGATGCAACAAAATAGACTGCCTCGTTAAAGATACCTCAGCCACAATAATTAGTCCCATTCAGAGCACGGTTCTGGCCACCCACCGACATCAGCAGAAGAAAAGGTATCCAGCTCTGAACGGACTGTTTACTTTACTTTTAATGTAGAGCCCATTTCTGTGTGTAAAGCACCTTGGGTTTCCCAATCTGTCCCTGGTTCCCAGCCCATGTTAGGCCTGCTCTTTTTGTATGCCTTACACTTTTGTTCTTCTGCCTGAGGTTAAGTTTGTATCAGTGTTGCCTTTCCTGGAATGAATTATCTATTTAAGTCTGGTTTCTACCCCAAGATACTTGTGAGTGTGTTAGGGTCAACCTTTTTGTGACGACTCCTGGTATCTGGGGTGCCCTGTGACAGCAAGCCATAAAACCTATTTGCTTCAAACTATGTACAGGACACAAGCATGTAAAAGTAACAAGGGGGCGTGTCCTGGAGATGGTGCGGAGCGGATGTGACTAAGGAGGCTCCTGCAACCCCGACCCAGCTAACCGAACCAAAGCGACTAGCGAAGAATCTGACAATATGTCAAAGAGGCAGAATAAGAAAGGAAACGGCGGGGGAGTGAAGAAAAGCCCTCAGAAATGGCAGACGGCAGGGAAATGGATGCTGAGGGAAGAAGAGGCGGCGGTCAAGATGGCGGCGGCGCCCGATGGAGACGAGGAGAGCGGCGCAGAGGAGGAAACCCACCTGTTGTGTTCGTCCAGCGGGAGCTCCGGGGACGAGAGCCGAGAAGGTGTGAGGCCCGTGAGAGAAGCGGCGGAGGAGCCGAAGAAATTGCAGCGTCTCGAGGTGAGTGCTGAAGTACACCCATACGGAGATGGGTGTAGCAAGATGGTGGCCGCCGAGCTTCGCGCTGGCCCGCTGACACAGCAAGATCACGTGACAGGGGGGGGGGGGGGGGAGGCACAGAGGGAAAATACATTTACCGCTGATGCGGTGACAGCGAGAGAGGCGGCGATGAGAGAGGCTGCAGCATCAAATGAAGAGAGTGACACTGGGGCAATTTTTAATCTGAATAAAGAGCTTACCATGGAGGTAAATAAGAGAGCAGGGGAAGATGATCTCCATGCCCGATCCTCTCACACTGACAAAGCAATCAATAAAAGTTTACAACACAATGAGCAGCGGTGGCCCGGGATTTGGGATACCCCCTTGATTAAACCGCACATCGGTGGTGCCAGGCAGAACATGAGCAGCCTGGGAAAATACGCATATGTCCCAAGGAAGGCACCGGAAGCCAAATCACCATCGGCTGTCATTCCTCCACCCAGCATGTCTGAACACAATATGGAGAGACTCCCTGCTGCCCTCCCCCAGAGATCCATGAGAAAACATGCAGATCACCAAAGTAACCCTGGAAGAGGTGTGGGAGGGGTGATGCTTTTAGGCTCTCCGCCCTCCTCCTTATCACCTTCACTGGAGCGGAATGAAAGATCTTGGGGCACAAGCCCCGCTCCTATGACCCCGGCAGACATGCTGCCAATGCAGACATCCTCTCAGACAACAGCAGCAGCCGTGGAGTGGGGGCCAGCAGTAATGGTAGACACCTTGGTGAATGAGGACGCCCAGGGGAAAAGAAATCCACCTAGCAACCATATCCTTACTGAAGGGACTACCGACCAGATCAGACATTGAAAGTTTAATCGCCAGGTATGAAGCCGCCCACAAAAAAGAAATTGCAGCAGTTAAGCAGCGGGTATCTGCGGTGGAGACCAGAGTGAAGTCGCTCGAGACAGAGGGACCTGCGACCAATAACCGTATCCAAGCACTGGAGAGCAGATGCGAGAGGCAAGAAGCGATTTTGCAAGCATGTCACCTCCACCTGGATGACTTGGAGAACAGGAGTAGGATAAACAACCTACGGCTTAGAGGCATCCCGGAAGAAGAGGCAGGGGAAGACTTGAAACGTGTCGTGTCCACTATCTTCAATTCGGTCTTGGACAGAGACCCTACTACCTTCATAGAGCTGGACAGGGCACATCGAGCTCTAGGCCCAAGGAGCCCAGACCCATCATACCCCAGAGACGTAGTCTGCAGGGTCCACCTATACTCACTGAAGGAGGAGATTGCAAGGAAAGCTTGGAGCAAAGGAACGGTACGGAAACGAGTTTAATGGAGCGGCGATCAAAATTCTCCCAGATTTATCCAGGCGTACCCTACAAATGCGAAGATCTCTGAAGCCCCTGTTAGAAATCATTGTGAAAAACGGGGCGTCATACAGATGGGTTGGGGGGCTTATTTGCTTTTCTGCAGTGTGAGCCAGTTCAGATCCCAAACTGGCTCGAGAGCGACCTTCAACCGGCGCCCAATACCCGGCAGAGAAACGTCGGGGGCCAGGGAGCTTTCGGGATGTTAAGCGCCTCAAGACGCCATCACGGCCCCTTGAGGGTACTGTATGACCGACGCCGATGGACGACCCCTCCGTAGTGAATGATCTACCTGACAGCAGAAGTGCCCCCCCCCCCACGGCTTTCCGAGCCCACACCCGGTTGACTGTCCGGGGTGGGGGCGGGGGACTTGATAATTACCACCGTACATAGAGCTTGATATTGCTGTTAAAGGCTTTTCTTTGCATAGTTAAAATCGGGGTGGAAGCTAGTCCACTCGGTAGGGCCTCGGAATAGGGCCCACTGTATCTTATTAGTTATGTTAGCCTGGTTGCATTAATTTCCGTGTTGTTTAAATATGTTCTCACAGTTCGCTGTTATATGGTGTGAAATGCCTTGGGTCGGGGAGGGAGTGTTACACCTCTGACAGCGTTCCCTCCTTGAAAGGTCATAGTACCCCCAGTAGGTTAGTCTGATAGGCGTTACTGCCCATCAGACTTACATTTTCTCCTAGTGTTAAGAAGTTCTAGAAGTCTTTGTTGTTTGAGCCCTCCATTTTTTTTCCCTTACCCTTCTTTCCCGATAACCTTCTGCTCCTTAGATCGCTAATTGGGGAGGGATACGAGCACTGCATGTACAGCGGGCAGCTTCAGAAGGGGCTAGGCTAGAAGCAGTGGTGACTTGACTCTCCATCTTGCAGGGATGGCGGACTTCAACATTGTTTCCCTTAATGTAAAGGGAATGAATAGTCCAGAAAAGAGGTTGCTAATCCTGAGCAACATGAAAGGTCTGAGGGCCCAAGTGGCTTTTCTTCAGGAAACCCACTTCAGGGAAGCTAATCCGCCCTCCTTCGGTAACAAATATTTCCTGAGGACATACCATAGCTACTCTCCCGACTCTAGGTCTAGAGGTGTGAGTATCGCCATAGCAGCAGCTTTGCCCTGGGAGTTGGTGGATTATAAAGCGGGCGGAGAGGGTAGATGGCTGTTCCTGAAGGGCAGGGTCTCCACTGCAATGTCACATTTGCCAACATATATATCCCGAACTCTGATCAGATCTCCTTTCTGGGGGGGGGGGGGGGGGGGGGGGTGTTGGAGGAACTCGCCGCCTTTAGAGAGGGCGAACTGATACTAGGGGGCGATTTTAATTTGTCACTAGAACCCCTGCTAGACACCTCCAGGGGAGGACCACATATGTCCTACACGAAGCTCAAGCGACTGAAAAGATTGCTGGCCTTGCATCAACTAATAGACCCGTGGAGGATACAACACCCAGACACACGGGACTACACTTTATTTTCCCCACCACACGGTACATATTCAAGAATAGACATGTTTATGATACCGCATGGTTCTCTAGGCCGAATACTGGACACAAAGATAGGACATATTACTATATCAGACCATGCCCCAGTGACAATCAAGATAGCCCTCCCGGGCCTAGAGCCCCAGAGCTGGTCCTGGCGTCTAAACAATTCACTTCTGGAGGACCAGGATTTTTGCTGGAAATCCAGAAGGACGTGAAAGAGTTCTTTGAGCTTAATGAAGCACCAGAGATTAACCCAGGGTTGGTATGGGAAGCCCATAAATGTTATATAAGAGGGTCCTTCATAAAATTGGGTGCCAGAAAGAAAAAGGAGAAATCAGAATGCGTCCTTTGGCTTGTCCGGGAGATTGGTAGGACAGAAACACTGCATAAAAATCCCTTGCAGTTTCGCATCTTGCAACTTCGACTGCACTAAGGGAAAAATTGAAGACACTTTGTTGCGATAGGCTTACGGCACAGATGACCAAATGCCATATTCTATGAATCGGGAGACAAGTGTGATAGATTACTTGCTAGGGCGCTGAGGGCAGAAAGTTAGGGCATATGTTCCGAGAGTAGCAGAGGCCGGGGGAAGGATCACACACCACACAAAAGAAATAGCAGAAGCATTCCGCAAATTTTATGAGGGACTATACAACTTACCTCAGACAAGAGGGCTGGGGAGTGAGGAGGCAGCGATGCAGTATATACAGGAAGCTGGTTTACCAAGGCTCCCGAGAGAGGTATTGGAGGAATTGGAAGAGCAGATTTCGATGGAGGAGCTGCAGGGTGCAGTTTCGGGAGCCGCGGGGGGGCCGGATGGGCTGAGCCATGAGTATTATTATAAGAAGGTCTTCAACTCAATCCGAGACAAGGGAAACCTGCCCTTCGACTCCCTCAGAGCCCACATTTCAGTGCTCCCTAAAGAAGGCAAAGACCCTGGCCTATGTGCCAGTTATAGGCCGATTTCACTTTTAAACACAGACATTAAGTTGTTCGCCAAGTTGTTGTCCTCTAGAATTGCCCCACACTTACATCACGCCATAGGCCTGGATCAGGCTGGCTTTATGCCACACAGGGAGGCAAGGGACAATACCATAAAAGGTGCTCAACTTGGTACATTGGGCCCAGCGAAAGGGAGTTCCCTCCCTTCTCCTCGCCACCGACGCAGAGAAGGCCTTCGATAGGGTGAACTGGCAATTTATGCGGGCCACCCTAAAACACATCGGACTAGGCCCTAGGCTGGGATTAGCATCTTATATAGTGCCCCCTCTGTGTCGGTGCGGGTGAATGGAGTGCTCTCACAGTCATTCCGGATCTCCAACGGAATTAGACGGGTGCCCCCTCTCTCCTTTAATCTTTATTCTCACCCTTGAACCCCTCTTGTGTAAGATACAGAGAAATCCAGATATTACAGGTATGGGAGACCCCACAGGACGGTATAAGGTAGCGGCTTATGCCGATTATTTAATTTTTGGTCTGACATGCGCAGAGATATCACTCCCTAACCTGTTGAAAGAGCTGAAGGGGTACGGGGAGTTCGGATACAAAATCAAATATCAAAAGTCGGAAGCCCTAAACATAAACATCCCCGCTAAAAGGTTTAACAACATTCAAAACGCATTCCCCTTCAGATGGGCGGGGGAAGAGTGTAACTTACCTGGGAACAAAGATATGTAAGAACGTGAATATATATGCCCTGAACTTTCCACCACTGCCTAAAAAATTTGAAGAGGAAGTGGTTAGGTGGTCCTCGAGCAAGCTTTCTTGGTTTGGTCGAAGCAATGCCCTAAAAATGGTGTTGCTCCCACAGCTTTTCTACTTGCTGCAGGCCCTCCCAGTAGCCATCCCACAGGCCTTCTTTAGCAAGGTCCAGACTCTCTTCGGGAAATTTGTATGGGGGGGGGGGGTTGAGAGACAGAGGTTGAAAAGAACTATTCTCTCTCGGACCAAGGAACACGGGGGTCAGGGGGTACAGACTCAGCTCTGTTCCATGCAGCGACACATTTGAACAGAGGTAGACTGGTGCCTGCATAAGAAACAAACAGTGGGTGTCATTGGAACAGGACTTAGTTGAGGCACAGGTGGACTGCATTCCATGGGTAGATGGAAAACACATACCACAAGCAATGAAACATCCCACAGTGGGAGCCACCCTGAGGGTCTGCCAACGATACTTCCAGTTAGCTGTTTTTTCCCCCGACGCCCTCACCCATGGCTCCAGTCTTGGGGAATCCCGGGTTTTCCCCCGGCTGCCAGGCCTCGGTGCCTAGGGCGTGGAGACAGGCGGGTTTTTTCAGAGTGGGGAATGGGCAGATCTGGAAAGAGTGGCACTCGAGAGGGGAACCCCTAGTTGGTAGAGGTGGCGGAAATATCAGCTGACACACTTCCTCCCCACTATACAGGAGGCTGGAGGTGAGCAGACGCGCCTTTCCCCGTTCGAGATGCTATGCTCGAGTATGAACCCGGAGAGTCATACTCTGTCGTACATCTATAAAATGTTGATAACCCCACCCGATATGGAGGTACCCCATTTGTGGAGAAGATTCTCGGGTTGCCGCACAAAACATCAATGTGTACGAGATACCAGGAATGCAGTTACAAGATCCTAACGAGATGGTACAGGGTCCCGGCTGTAATCAATAAATGGTGCCCGGAGGTAGAGGATAAGTGTTGGAGGTGCGGAGCGGAGACCTGTTACGTATTCTGTGGGCCTGCCCAAGACTTGAGAAATTTTGGGAAGCAGTCAGGAGGGTGGCAGGTGGCTTGCAAGAAGAAGAGGTGCAACAGCAAAAAGAAAGATAGGATGTGCTCATCCAGTCAATATATAGCAATCAAGAGGTGCTAGAGGGGTGTGACCACACACTAAGCATAAAAGAAAGTTAACCCTCTGCACACTCATACTGTTGAAAAACCTAGCTAACACTTGTTAAAATCATGGACTGTTAGTTAACATAGATTGCAATGAATGTAAAAGCGAGGTAGCCGCCTCAAGGCCGTCCAATCTGTACCCCCGTCCCTAACACCACTAAGTTTAAAAGTTTGTGCAGACATTGCTACTTCTTTACTTGTGTGAGCACAAGCAATGCAATACATGAATCAGCCTGTCTAAAGACATTGCAATAACTTAACTTGCTTGCACACACACAATGAAAAATGCTTTACTTGTCTGCACAGTGTTACAGTTGAAAAAGGGGGTATTTCAGGTAGAGGCCAATTGGACTCCCTGTTACATTGGGAGAGCTACAATCCAGTAGATCTGGCCACTGACCTGCAAATGCAACAGCAAAAAGAAAGATAGTATGTGCTCATCTAGTCAATATATAGCAGTCAAGCGGTGCTAGAGGGGTGTGAAAAGAAAAAAATTTAAGTTATTGCAATGTCTTTAGACAGGCTAATTCATGTATTGCATTGCTTGTGCACACACAAGTAAAGATGTAGCAATGTCTGCACAAACTTTTAAACTTAGTGGCGTTAGGGACGGGGTACAGATTGGACGGCCTTGACGCGGCTACCTCGCTTTTACATTCATTGCAATCTATGTTAACTAACAGTCCATGTTCTTAACAAGTGTTAGCTAGGTTTTTCAATAGTATGAGTGTGCAGAGGGTTAACTTTCTTTTTTAGAAGAAGAGGTGCCAAATAACCCAGCCCTCTGCTTACTTCACGTCTCGACAATCCCAGTTAAAAGGTATAGGCGCTCTTTGCTGTGCCATTTATTAAATGCAGCAAATGCAAAGGCTTGTATCCCCCTACTGTGGAAGAAGGTGGAGCCCCCCTCTCTCGCTATGTGGGTTATAAAAGTCAATGACATAATGAGGTTTGAAAACCTAATTGCCTCCAAGGATGATAGACATGAGAAATGTATGGTAACATGGTATAGGTGGATGGACCATAGAAACATAAAAGGAAGGGGAATCTCACTCAGTGTTGTATGAGCACTGCCAGACATGCTGGCGTCCAGCTAACCCCAATAGACTACACTACACATACATTTAAACACGGTTATTTGCTGGAACTGGCCCAATAACCACAAACAGCCTCATGGCCATTACAAAGCAGAATTTATTGTTTAGCAAAATTTCATGGCACTGTTGACGGTACACTACATAAATAAAAACACACATATACAGTGAATCTAAAAAACGGGGGCCCCCCCAGTCATGCAGCCACACCAGCCACACTCACTACACATCCACTCCTCCTCCTCTCTGACCCAACCTAAGTCTAAGGGATATAGTATAACTTTCTATATAAGAATAGATAATTCAATCCCAGCGCTGACTCCGTTGTGCATCCAGGAGTATTCACCGCTAGCGCTGACCACTCTGCATCAAAAGGCCGGCATATGAACGATTATGTTCCACTGTATAGTTAGCCTCTGTGGCTGCAACCATGAGCCAAACACTGTGAAGGGTAAACTTAGTGCACTGTCCACCGTTGCAGGCCTGTTTCATTAGAGGATCCCCTCTTGTTGCAACATGGTGCCACCACTAATACTGTGTGGCTATATACTCGGCTCGTTGCCAGCTCAGTTGTTAGCCACTGAGGGACACTTCAATGTAACCCACATCCTCCGCTTACTGTAATAAGCATATACACATGTGCGTTGTTAAGCAGTAAGTACTTAGCTGTACTATGTAGTCCTGCGTTCAGCCGCTGGCGGTTACTTGTTCCCCGCCGATCAGGCCTCTGTGCTGCAGCCCTGGATGCGAGCGATGTCAGTCCTCAGCTGTTGAGCTTCCATTGTGCCGCACACGGTGAACACGTGTGTCTTGCGGGCCGGCGCGCTGCTGGTGACGTCAGCGCATTCGGAAGGCAGAGGGTTGGAGGAGCTGGGAAGGTGGAGGGCCGGCCGTCCGCCGACACGTGTTTCGTTCCGCCCACCGGAGCTTCGTCAGATTTTTAGATTCACTGTATATGTGTGTTTTTATTTATGTAGTGTACCGTCAACAGTGCCATGAAATTTTGCTAAACAATAAATTCTGCTTTGTAATGGCCATGAGGCTGTTTGTGGTTATTGGGCCAGTTCCAGCAAATAACCGTGTTTAAATGTATGTGTAGTATAGGTGGATGGAGTATTCAGAGTCAGAGGATTATAAAGCCGCTCTGCGAGATGCCTAATGGTCGCCGCCTGCGTGCCCCCCCCAGTTAGCCCCTCCCCCCTTTTCTCCTGTTGTGTCCCCCCCCCCTCCCTGTTGAGATCTTCCTTCCTCACCCAGGGATAACCCTGGTTGATGGAGGGTAGGGTGTAATTACGATAGGAAGTTTAGTTCTCAGTTTTGTTTTTAGTAGAATAACATGAGACCAACATGTTTGTGGGGAGGATGGGGAGGCGGACCAAGGGAAGAGGTGCCGAGTCCCCTCAGGAGTTCCCTCAACTGAAACACAACCTGAGGCAGGTTGGGAAAGATACTAACTGGTCAAAGAATGCTTCCCCCTACATAAATGGTGGTTTGACGCCCTAGCTGCGATTTGGTCTATATTAGATATAAGTGAATAACCAGAAAATATGTTGCAATGCAATGTTATCTGCTTGTATTTGTTTCCCTTTGAAAATTGAATAAATAAAGAATTTATAAAAAAAAAGAAAAAAAAAAAAGAAAAAAAAAAGAAAGAAGAAGTAACAAAAAAAACGTAGCTGGCAGGAGATAAAAATTCTGGCTGTCTGCCTGTCCCATGGCGGATTGGAAACAAGGGGTGCTTACATACATCAACAACTTCCATGGTCAGAGGTGCCAATTGTTTTATTGGGAGCTAGTTGTACAGAGGTCATACCCAGGTTCTGGCTTCACAAACCGGGGTTGTGGGAGGACAATCAGCAGGAACGGTCAGGTAAGGGGAAACTTCTAGTTACCTATGGCATTGGCGGTCCAGGAGTCTTTTGGGAATGTCCACGAAAGTGGCACATGCCCTGAAGCGCACACTCCCACACATATATAGAATGGTAATTGCAATGTATACATACACTAGAAGCACTTTTTTTTTTTTTAACATAAGATAAGGCAAACAATAGACAAAGAAGAAGCCAATAATATTATATTATTTGCATATATAAACTATTACCAGTGTTTTTATACATTGGGTAGATTCAGTTGTCAGACATCAGCATATGTCTAATGATAGTAGAGAGGGAGTAGAAGCTCAATTATCTTTTTACTAAGTGGAAATTGTGAAACCTAGACACAACCACAAGCACACAGGTATTCACAGGTGATTCAAATGCCAATTTGGTGCAGTGGTGACGTGACTGCTATTGATATGCTAATTATGGTCGCTGTAAGCGTGGGGGGGGGGGGGGTCAGAGAGGAGGAACGGGAGCTGGTTGTGGTGGCTCAGGCTCCATAAGACAGGTGTCCTAGTTCTTGCTGAGCTGACAAATGGTGGCCGAGCAATAGACCACCAGTCGAGCCATACGATTGGTGGTCTATGGCAAAGGAACTTTGGGTTGTGACACTAGTCACTGCCTTGTTTCTACACAGGAATATAGGGCAGCAATGATGAATAAAGTACAAAAAAGAAATAGGAGGTACTCTTTACTATTGGTTTAGAGAGAGGTACTCTGCCTGTGAATGGGAAATCTTGATACCAGTCAAACGCATGCTATGGAGTCATCTTGTCTACCCTTTTCATTTATAGCCATCTGCATGGGTTTCTACCATGCCAGTTGGCAGAACCATCCTGGCCAGCCTGTGTGTGGGCCAGCCTGATTTGGGTCAAATCCCAAATATACAGACTGTTCTGTTGGCAGGGCAAACAATTATTTACATATAGGACTCGAGTACACAGATGTGTTTTTTGTGACCCCCTTCATGTCTGATTTTGGAAGGAACCATTTCCAGTAACGGTATTATATATTATTCTTGGGTACAAATGCATGAATAAAAAAATGTATTGACTATTTTGACAGTGTCACCTATCAGAACTTATGCACTGCATAAAAAGGTCAGCATACCTGTCCTTATATTTACTTCTTCCCTTCTTCTTCATGTCAGCCCTGGATCTGCTCTCAGGCTGGCCTGGAGGTTTTTCTGGCAGAAGTTTCCCTGGTGGGCTTGGCGGGACCCGGATCCGCAGCCTGAAGATGCATTTTTTCCTCTTCATTTCTTTGCCACAAAGAAACCTGAATAGACCAAAGAAACCAATCAATGAGAGGCCAGATGCTGAGATATAAACGGGGATGTGCCCCTTCAGCTTCACGTTTTCACATCAAATGCAACCAAACTCTTATGTTGCCTCCTTTATGGTGGCGTATATACTGGCAGAATATTCACAACCGGATATAAGAAACATGGCCATGATTTTGGAACAGAACAGCAGTAGTACATGGTATGATCAGCTTTATGGGGTTAGGTTGCCGTAGGATCCTATCAGCATGACGGACACAAAATACACTAGGGGCAAAGATAATCCTTTGATCCAGAACTGTGTGCTCATTTGACCTCATCAAACTATTAGGTGGTGATGTCAGTAAGGAAGGTGCCCTTCCATCATGCAGTATGGCTTACCTGCTCTTATAGCCATTTAGAGCATGCAGGAGGTGCTGAGCCCGGTTTTCAGGTAGAGTGACTGCAAGCTGTGGAAACAACAGACAAGATCAGAGCAGGATAGGTGGTCTAGCAATCACTCAGTAACCCCAGTCTGACCATTATTGAAATTTCCCAGACTTTATTGGAAAATTGGGCTTATCACAACTAACCTTACTCCCTGCAGCTCACAGTTCCTCCACTAGAGGGCAGCCCAGCCTTGCGGCTCTATAACCAAGAGTCTTGCTTGGTTTTCCAAAAATCATTAAAGTCCCCAGAAATCAGTAAAGAACACCTAACTGCCTGTTAATAGCAACCAAAGAGGCTCAAGAATAACATCTGCCAATGTCCAGCAGAGACATCTGTAGCCGCTGCCCTCCAGGATATTATCAACAAAATCATATGCAGAAGTCTGTGAGACTGCAGATCTACATCTCCCTTCATCCCCAATTGCACCATGTCATGTGCACCCTTCATCCAGCCATCAAACCTTCCCCAGCAATTATAATCTTGCTGCCATACCTTCCCAGCACCCATATCTTACCCTGTAACCTTAATTTCAAGGCCATGCCTTCCCCAGCACCCATAATTCCACCACCCACCATCTCACTGTTGCCATACCTTCCCCAGAAACCATCATCTCACACCATGTCTTCCACAACACCAGTCATCCCGCCACCATACATTCCCCAGCACCAGTCATCTTGCCAGCAAACCTTCCGCAGCACCCATCATTCAGCCACCATACCTTCATCCAGCACTCGTCATCCCGTCTCCTTACCTTGCCCAGCTGCAGCTGTTCCCAGTTTTCATTCACGAAGCTCAGGATCTCCTCAAAGTCAAAGTATTTCTTCTTACTGAGCACGCCCAGATTGTAGAGGCCCAAATGCACGACATCCACCCTACAAATTACACACATAGCGCTGTGACCTCATTACACCACACCTCCTTGCCAGTAATATACCCTATAGAGCAGGGGACCCCTCTGCTAGAAGGCCCCCCAACAGACCAGGATTACTAATCCCCACACAGATGCACAAGTGAAGTAATAAGTACAGCAGGTGAGCTATAGAGGCAGCTATGTGGAGATCCACAACAAATGACCTTAGGGTGGGTTTGAGGAAAGTGTTGTGGGAACACTGTTGTAGAGCAGACCCATGGTACCAGAGGAAAGGCACAACCAGTTTGCCAGTCTTGTCAGCCAATGTGTACAGGGGTCTTTACATATTAGAATATGCTGGAACTTGTAGAACAACATCCACTCACTCACCATCGAAGGGGCAGCCGCTTGATGCATTCCAGCCCTTGATTGCAAACCGAACAAAAAAATATGAAAAACCTGGCGAGCAAAAAACAGCATTAAACATCCAGCATCTCCAGTGCCAACCCCCAGCAATGCCCCAGATTCCGCATCCTTATTACCAGCCCCAGCCATACTATGGATGCCACTTCCCCAGTACCCGCCTTAGCCATATCCAGAATTCCTGTACCCGTCTGGGCCATAGCTCCAATTCCATACCCCCCCAGGGCTATCCCCTCAAGGTCAACCCTTTTGTCATTCAGGAAGCTGCAAAAACAGAAAACTGTAACTCTACCTGTCACCAAACAGCATGGGCTCGCTCAGGCACTGGATACATGCTTCATGGAACCACTGCCGGCACTGGAAACACTGAATCATCTTCAGATACCACCTACCAAAACATGGAAGACACATGACAATCCTGCCATGCCTGGAGACCCCCCCACCCAACATGCACTGCAGGTCAGTCACAAGGAGGGGGGGGGGGGCGTTCTGTAGGCACAGTTTGTACAGCCATTGGCCTTCATTACAAAATGCTTGTCCTGTGAAAACCCCTCCTCCTTTCCGGTCTGTGTATTAGCTGGGAACACCCCCTCATACTGCCGGCCTGGTAGCATGACAAGCTGTTCCATTCATGGACTTTTTTTAGTACTGTTTAAAAATGTGATGGAGGTTCCGCCATTCCCACCAATTAGCATGCAACCCAAATGAAGGGGACCAAAAGGCGAGAAAAGAGATGAAAGGGAAAGAGTGAGGAGAAAAGGAGAAAAAAAAAAGGAAGGAAGGAATGGCCTGAGGGGAGGAGAGAAGAGACCAAGTGGGGAAGTGAAAAGAGGAATAGAGAAAAAAAAAAAGTAAGGGCAGGGGAGCAAAAGGAATAAAGAGGGAAGGATTGTGACTTCACAGGGCAGATATAAAGTTGCACATGGCTGATTTCCAAGGGATCCAGTGGTTACATTGTGGGCCTTACTCTCCGGGGCCGCCGCAGTAACAGTAACACTGCTGCTGGTTGGTTCTGTGAGGAGAGTCCCAGTCCAGTTTCTCAGGATCATATGTCAGAAACATCTTCACCATCTGCAGCGCTCGGGCGATGGGGCCTTTCTTTAGCGCACCGCCCTTCTGTGGAGGGATCAACATTTAGGTTGTAGTAAGCCCTGAACATTTATGATTAAAGAACCGAGTGGCCACATAGATAAATATAAAGGACTAAACAGAAGATGTGCAGCTTACCCGTACTGCCAACACGAAGATACAACGCCTGCAGAACCAGGGCTCTAGGGCGCCATGCTCCTCCCCCTCCACTGCAGGCACGTGGCACTTCTGGTGGTATCCTGAAATGCACCAACAGAGGGCAACTACAGTAATGTTCATAGCATCCCCAAGCCCCCCCCCCCCAACCTACACCCTATTAACTGGCCCATGGCCCACATTCACCACATCTACTGCCTCATTCTCTGAAGAACACTTTCCACTAAAGCTTCATCTCGTGGCCCAGGCCATCCACCTGAGCCAAATCTCCTTGATCTCACCCACGCTCATTCTCTGCTACCAGCTGCGCTCCTACTTTTAGCAGACCACCCTCAAGTGCCCCATATTGTAAATACCCTGCTACACACTCATGTCCAATCCCCTGGCATGGGCTAGCGGTGAGTGCCAGGGAATAGGGTGCATGTGTTATACAGAGGATAAGACAGGGGTGGGAAGCTGAGGCCAGGGAATAGGGTCCAGTCTGCAGAGGATGGGCTTTGGGCATGCTCCATCCAACGGCCCCCACACCTCATTCTTTGCCAACCACGTAGACCCTAAGGCATGCCATCCACCTGCATCCTATTCACTGCAGACTACACGGGCACCTCAGCCCCTGCCAACCAAACCTATTCTCTGGCTTTTGATGCCCACCTGCACCACATCTACTACAGACCATATGGGCCCTACCCCTTTGCCCAGTCGACCACCCACACCCCATCTCCTGCCACCCAACTGCATCCCAACCTATGCAGACTACCAGTGCTCTACTTCCAGGCCCCCACTATCCACTGATTTCCCATCCCCCATCAATAATCATTGCCCCATCTCCTTGCATCTTCGTCCCACCTGATCCTCATCCCTTGGGCAGATATAGACAAATGGAATAAAAAAAAAAAGTGGGTCCCACCTACCCAGGCCACACTTTCCACAGAGGAGTATAAGGTTGTGCGGTGGCAGGCTCTTCCCGGTACACACGTTGCACTTCGGCTCCTCTCCAGGGACTCCCGCTGCGGACAGCACAGAAGATCAATGCCATACACCTTGCAGTGCCACACATGTATTCAACGTAAGTCAAGATCACATTAAAATAAGATTAGACCAAGCAACAATCAACTAGCAAAATCCATGCATGAGGATTACTGCTGTTGGAGAGATTACCCTCTTTACCTTCTTAAAAATTACATCCTCTATAACTGCTCTTTAATGTCACCTAACTAGCCAGAAAGAAGATACATTGTTTCTTTAGTTTAAAACAAATACAAAGATGGTCCAATTAGCAGAATATTCTGGGTTATGGCCATGACCCCAGTGGGACAACCAATAATGCCCCATAATCTTTGCTGGTCACCACCTTTCTTCCCAAAAACACCTATGGAATTTGCCAAGCCTTTTAGAAGCTCTAGCTTGGTATGGGGCAACCCCCCCAATAGGTGCAGTACCCCAGACTCAACCATGTGTCCCTACCGTGCTGAATGTCCTTCCAGAGCACCCAGTACTTGGAGTTGTCCTCAAACGTCACCAGACAGCTCTGCTTGGAGCTGCTCACCTGTCCGGAAGATGGAGAGGAGGAAATTTACACCCAGCGATCATGCAATCACATACACAGACATCGGACAATTGCAGACACAAGTGGCATGTGAAAAGGCATCTTGTACAAGTGGTACATGCATTATACGACTGCACACAACAGTACATACACAGATGTCACATAATCGCACACAGCGCACCCAGGCATCATCTAATCATACATAATACCACAAGCATCACCTGGAGCCATACATGCACACAGAGACACACACAGGCATCATGAATCCCACACACACACACACACGTATCATACAATCTTTACACATAGTACCACAGACGTCACACAATCACGGATATCATACAGACACACACAACACCACAGACATCACATACGGTGATGGCACACATCAGCAAATACACAGGAATCATACAATAACAAACGGGCACATGCACAGACATACACAGGCATTATACAGAAACACTGAGATGTTCAGGCATCACACAACTGCACACAAATTCTCATGCACAGGCATCATGTGATTGCATAAAGCAGCACATGTACAGGAGACAAAGAATGGCACATACATCATGCAGTTTACATGGCGGCACATGCACAGGACTAGTGCAACAGCATATAGCGGCACAGGCGTCACACGGTGGCATACAGTGGCACACAGCGGCACAGGCGTCACACAGTGGCACACAGCGGCACAGGCGCCACACAGCGGCACAGGCGTCACACAGCGGCACAGGCGGCACACAGCGGCACAGGCGTCACACAGTGGCACAGGCGTCACACAGTGGCACAGGCGTCACACAGTGGCACAGGCGTCACACAGCGGCACACAGCGAGCGGCACACAGCACACTTACAGGTGTCACACACATTGACACAGCCACATGTGGGGCTTATTTCGGGGGCAGTTCGGCATGTTGCTTGCACACTCACCCTCTTAATCTTGCCCAGATAGTAGAGGCCATCCGTCCAGCGGCACAGCACATACTGACCCTCTGCCTGGCTGACGGTCAGCTCTGGGCACCCCTGTGGGCTCTTCATGGAATGCTCCATAGTGGAACGCCGCAGCCGACCACAGGGCGGGAAGACATCGCGCAGCGCCAGCTCCAGGCTCCGCTTCTCCATTGCTAGAGAATGCTACCTGCACAACAAGAGCAGAGGCATGACAAAGCTCCAGCAGGTGAAACGCATGGGGCTAGATGTTGAGCATTATATGTAAATAGGGCAACAATTCAGCACTGCTTCTCTCCCTGACCTTTAGGGCCCAAAGACAGATGACTCCTTGCTGCTGTCACCTAAAATCACTGGACCCTTACTGAAGCTGCTTTGAAACTCTAGAGACCACTGTATAGCACGCCCAAACATGGGTGGAGCCTCAGAAATCACAGCAAACCAGAAGCCTTGAAATAGGGCAGGATCACTTTATCTGACAATCTTTCCTTAAAGTGGACCAACACCGAGAGGTGATCGGCCCGGAAATCTATAAGATTCCCGGGCCGATCACCTCCCACCCCGCGGGACATCCGAGATCGGGATGTCCCGCGGGGTAAAACCCCCCAAAAAACCCCCAAACACCTTACCTGATCTTCGGCGGCGGCCGGCCGCCGCCGCCTCCCTCGCGCCCCTGTAGGCGTGCTCGCGCCCGCGCCGGCCGTCTGCGAATGGCCGGCGGGGGCGCGCGCGCGCCGAAAGTGACGCGAGGGAGGCGGCGGCGGCGGCAGCCGCTTGGACGTTCCTGATCCCCGCCTGGACGTTGGCGGGGATTGGACCGTCCAGTCACGTGGGAGCGGGGAGAGGTGAGTTTTTGGGGCTTTCTGGGGGGTTTCACACAGCGGGGCACCCCCGATCGGGGTGCCCCGCCGAAGTGGACCAAAACCCAGGATAGTCAAAATCCTGGGTGTTGGTCCACTTTAAAGGCAGAAGTTATTTTTAAAGAGAACTTGCCGTGTGAGAATCATGGCCATCAAACGGCTCTTCCTGCTTCAGTGCTCATTAGAAACCATGGAACTGAAACAAATGTGTGCTCCAGGCGTCTGCCAGTTAGCAGTGAAGCTGGAGGATCAGCATTACAGGGCGCAACTGGTGCCTGGCCAGTGTACTGGTTGTGTGACAGGTTCGCTTTAGTGGGGTGTGAGAGGTTAATGTAGCCCTTTGCAGATAGAAGCAGAGGTAGAGAAATGAGTCAGCCGATCCTTCCGCTGTCAACTGTCAGCCTGAGGCATGCTGGGAAAGCTCACCGCACACAGGGGATCTAGAAACAAGGTGAGCAGCGTACAGGGCACAGGGTCACCGCCTGTAAACTGGCAGCATGCTGGTTCCAGGGCAGCCATATACAGAAAACTGGGTCACAGGCTAGATTGGTTGGCGGTCTGATCATTCAATGAACAGTCGGATTGCAAATAGCCTGGCCGTTATGCCGCTCCACCATTTGGCAGCCATATACAACAAAAAGCTGCACAAACTAGCTTGGTTTGCAGTCTGATCTCTTAATGAACAAGCAGATCCTGAACAAGCCTGAGAAGCTGGATGATCACCATGACAGCCAAGCAGGTAGCAGCACTATATACTATGGAATCTCTCACATAGTGCAGCCACAGTGCCATCACTCACTATCGCCCCCTAAGGGTGACAGCAGCAGCACACTCCCTGCACATGGGCAGCTTTGGAGTTCCTCTCTCACAGTGTGTAACATGGGTGAAGCCACCTCCCTGCAGTACAAACCCTTCACTGTGCCAGATGGTCACATGGTTAAAGGAGAACTCCACAACCACTACTGGAGTCACCAATGACATCTGACAGGAGCCCCCACCCTTACTGACAGGAGCCCCCACCACCCCCCCTTACTGACAGGAGTCCCCCCCCCTTACTGACAGGAGCCCCCACCACCACCCCTTACTGACAGGAGCCCCACCACACCCCCCTTACTGACAGGAGCCCCCACCACACCCCCTTTACTGACAGGAGCCCCCACCAGCCCCCCTTACTGACAGGAGCCCCCACCACACCCCCCTTACTGACAGGAGCCCCCCCCCTTACTGACAGGAGCCCCCACCACCCCCCCCTTACTGACAGGAGCCCCTCCCCTTACTGACAGGAGCCCCCACCACACCCCCCTTACTGACAGGAGCCCCCATCACCCCCCCTTACTTACAGGAGCACCCATCACACTCCCCCTCTTAGTGACAGGAGCACCCATCACACCCCCCCCCCTTAGTGACAGGAGCACCCATCACACCCCCCCCTCTTAGTGACAGGAGCACCCATCACACCCCCCCCTCTTAGTGACAGGAGCACCCATCACACCCCCCTCTTAGTGACAGGAGCACCCATCACACCCCCCCACTCTTAGTGACAGGAGCACCCATCACACCCCTCCACTCTTAGTGACAGGAGCACCCATCACACCCCCCCACTCTTAGTGACAGGAGCACCCATCACCCCCCCCCCCTTAGTGACAGGAGCCCCCACCACACCCCCCCTTACTGACAGGAGCCCCCACCACACCCCCCCTTACTGACAGGAGCCCCCACCACACTCCCCCTTACTGACAGGAGCCCCCACCACACCCCCCCCTTACTGACAGGAGCCCCCACCACACCCCCCCTTACTGACAGGAGCCCCCACCACACCCCCCCCTTACTGACAGGAGCCCCCACCACACCCCCCCTTACTGACAGGAGCCCCCACCACACCCCCCCCTTACTGACAGGAGCCCCCACCACACCCCCCTCTTAGTGACAGGAGCACCCATCACCCCCCTTACTGACAGGAGCACCCATCACACCCCCCCTCCTTACTGACAGGAGCCCTCATCATCCCCCCTTAATGACAAGGGCCCCCACCACACATCCCCTTACTGACAGGAGCCACCATCACCCCCCCCCCCCCTTACTGACAGAAGCCCTCATCACCCCCCTTACTGACAGGAGCCTCCATCATCCCCCCTTACTGACAAGAGCCCCCACCACACCCCCCCTTACTGACAGGAGCCACTCCATTATCACCCCCTTTACTGACAGATGCCCCACTCATCACCTTCTTACTGTCAGAAGTCTTCATCATCACCCTCTTACTGACAAAAGCACCCACCACACCCCCCCCTCTTAGTGACAGGAGCACCCATCACCCCCCCCCCTACTGACAGGAGCCCCCACTACACCCCCCCTCTTAGTGACAGGAGCACCCATCACCCCACCCCCCTTACTGACAGGAGCCCCCACGCCCCCTTACTGACAGGAGCCCCCACCCCACTCCCCCCTTACTGACAGGAGCCCCCACCCCACCCCCCCCCTTACTGACAGGAGCCCCCACCCCACCCCCCCTTACTGACAGGAGCCCCCACCACACCCCCCTCTTAGTGACAGGAGCACCCATCACACCCCCCCCTTTACTGACAGGAGCCCCCTTACTGACAGGAGCCCCCACCACACCCCCCCTTACTGACAGGAGCCCCCACCACACCCCCCTCTTAGTGACAGGAGCACCCATCACACCCCCCTTACTGACAGGAGCCCCCACCACACCCCCCCTTACTGACAGGAGCCCCCACCACACCCCCCCTTACTGACAGGAGCCCCCACCACACCCCCCCTTACTGACAGGAGCCCCCACCACACCCCCCTCTTAGTGACAGGAGCACCCATCACACACCCCCTTACTGACAGGAGCACCCATCACACACCCCCTTACTGACAGGAGCCCCCACCACCCCCCCCTTACTGACAGGAGCCCCCACCACCCCCCCCCCTTACAGACAGGAGCCCCACCACACCCCCCCCCCCCTTACTGACAGGAGCCCCCACCACACCCCCCCCCCTTACTGACAGGAGCCCCCACCACACCCCCCTTACTGACAGGAGCCCCCACCACACCCCCCCTTACTGACAGGAGCCCCCACCACACCCCCCTCTTAGTGACAGGAGCACCCATCACCCCCCTTACTGACAGGAGCACCCATCACACCCCCCCCCCCCTTACTGACAGGAGCACCCATTACTGACAGGAGCCCTCATCATCCCCCCTTAATGACAAGGGCCCCCACCACACATTCCCTTACTGACAGGAGCCACCATCACCCCCCCCCTTACTGACAAATGCCTCCATAACCCCCCCCCTTACTGACAGAAGCCCTCATCACCCCCCTTACTGACAGGAGCCTCCATCATCCCCCCTTACTGACAAGAGCCCCCACCACACCCCCCCTTACTGACAGGAGCCACTCCATTATCACCCCCTTTGACAGATGCCCCGCTCATCACCTTCTTACTGTCAGAAGTCTTCATCATCACCCTCTTACTGACAAAAGCACCCACCACACCCCCCCCCTCTTAGTGACAGGAGCACCCATCACCCCCCCCCTTACTGACAGGAGCCCCCACCACACCCCCCTTACTGACAGGAGCCCCCACTACACCCCCCCTCTTAGTGACAGGAGCACCCATCACCCCACCCCCCCTTACTGACAGGAGCCCCCAAGCCCCCTTACTGACAGGAGCCCCCACCCCCCTTACTGACAGGAGCCCCCACCACACCCCCCTTACTGACAGGAGCCCCCACCACACCCTCCCTTACTGACAGGAGCCCCCACCACACCCCCCTTACTGACAGGAGCCCCCACCACCCCCCTTACTGACAGGAGCCCCCACCACACCCTCCCTTACTGACAGGAGCCCCCACCACACCCTCCCTTACTGACAGGAGCCCCCACCACACCCCCCCTTACTGACAGGAGCCCCCACCACACCCTCCCTTACTGACAGGAGCCCCCACCACACCCCCCCCTTACTGACAGGAGCCCCCACTACACCCCCCCCTCTTAGTGACAGGAGCACCCATCACACCCCCCCTTACTGACAGGAGCCCCCACCACACCCCCCCTTACTGACAGGAGCCCCCTTACTGACAGGAGCACCCACCACACACCCCCCTTACTGACAGGAGCCCCCACCACACACCCCCTTACTGACAGGAGCCCCCACCACACCCCCCCCTTACTGACAGGAGCCCCCACCACACCCCCCCCTTACTGACAGGAGCCCCCACCACACCCCCCCCTTACTGACAGGAGCCCCCACCACCCGCCCCCTTACTGACAGGAGCCCCCACCACCCCCCCCCCTTACTGACAGGAGCCCCCACCCCCCCCCTTACTGACAGGAGCCCCCACCACCCCCCCTTACTGACAGGAGCCCCCACCACCCCCCCTTACTGACAGGAGCCCCCACCACACCCCCCTCTTAGTGACAGGAGCACCCATCACCCCCCTTACTGACAGGAGCACCCATCACACCCCCCCCTTACTGACAGGAGCACCCATTACTGACAGGGGCCCTCATCGTCCCCCCTCTTAGTGACAGGAGCACCCATCACACCCCCCCTTACTGACAGGAGCCCCCACCACACCCCCCCTTACTGACAGGAGCCCCCACCACACCCCCCCTTACTGACAGGAGCCCCCTTACTGACAGGAGCCCCCACCACACCCCCCCTTACTGACAGGAGCCCCCACCACACCCCCCCTTACTGACAGGAGCCCCCACCACACCCCCCCTTACTGACAGGAGCCCCCACCACACCCCCCCTTACTGACAGGAGCCCCCTTACTGACAGGAGCCCCCACCACACCCCCCTCTTAGTGACAGGAGCACCCATCACACCCCCCCTTACTGACAGGAGCCCCCACCACACCCCCCCTTACTGACAGGAGCCCCCACCACACCCCCCCCTTACTGACAGGAGCCCCCACCACACCCCCCTTACTGACAGGAGCCCCCATCACCCCCCTCTTACTGACAGGAGCCCCCATCACACCCCCCCTTACTGACAGGAGCCCCCACCACACCCCCCCTTACTGACAGGAGCCCCCACCACACCCCCCTTACTGACAGAAGCCCACACCACCCCCCCCCTTACTGACAGAAGCCCCCACCACCCCCCCCTTACTGACAGAAGCCCCCACCACCCCCCCCTTACTGACAGAAGCCCCCCCCCCACCCCTTACTGACAGAAGCCCCCACCACACCCCCCTTACTGACAGGAGCCACCATCACCCCCCCCCCCTTACTGACAGGAGCCACCATCACCCCCCCTTACTGACAGATGCCTCCATCACCCCCCCTTACTGACAGATGCCTCCATCACCCCCCCTTACTGACAAGAGCCCCCACCACACACCCCCCCCCCCCTTACTGACAGTAGCCCCCATCACCCCCCTCTGACTGACAGGAGCCACTCCATCATCACCCCCTTTACTGACAGATGCCCCACTCATCACCTTCTTACTGTCAGAAGTCATCATCACCCTCTGACTGACAGGAGCCACTCCATCATCACCCCCTTTACTGACAGATGCCCCACTCATCACCTTCTTACTGTCAGAAGTCATCATCACCCTCTTACTGACAGGAGCCCCCCGCCCATCATCAGCACCTGACAGAAGTGCCTATAATCAAACCTTACTGACAGGAACTCTCCTTCCTGTCATGACTCACATAGCCCCCTATCACCACCCCTAGACTCCAGGCTGGGAGCCCCGTTTAGTGGTACCTGTTACACGATCAGCTCCAGCCCGGCTCTTTCGCCATCTTCTCTGGATTTTCCCGCGAATTATTGACGTTTCTCTAACTCAGCCAGCCACACCCACCACATCCGCCCCGTCGCCTCATTGGCTGCGATGCCGCCTGACTCCGCCCACCCCTGGTGACCAGTTAGGCAGCATCCCACCCCAATCTATTACCAGATTGTACGACCAGACCGTGAGGTGTGTAGCCCGGGAACTTTAACCCTTCCCTGTCCTGCTGAGAGCGCATATACTCTTACTGGTCTAATTGCTGGAAAGAGTTGCTGGTCACTGGGGGGGAAGGGGGTGTAAAAAGGAAAGAAGGGGCGTGGCCAGGGCGGGCTTAAATTTGACTGGTGGTTCTGGCGGGAGCTCAGCTGAAGAGTTTGCTCCCGGGTTCTGTCACCGGGAACCTCTATGTTACACCTTGTGAGTGAGTCTCGCACATAATAAACAGCTCTGCTGCTGTTACCCCTGCGGGGAAAGGCTGAAGGCTGGCACCCATTGCCTGGGGCAGCTTAGCCTGTGCCAGGCCACACCTCCTGCCCATAGCACCCAAGTTCTATTCTGAACTTACTGGTAGGTGTCTTATGGTATGGAGGCCAGTATGCAGAGAAGGAATGGTTGGGAGGCTGAAGTCCAGAACAGGGATGGTCCTGATACAAAGAGTGATGACGATGAATTTGGAATCCAGAGGAGAGATGTCAGAGTCCAGAAGTGGGAAGGCTTGGGTCCAAAAGAAGGACGGCAGGAAGTCCGGCGTCCAGAAGAACGAGGTTGGGGTTCAGAAGAGGGAAAGAGTGGAGGTTGGGATCCAGAAAAAGACAGGAAGTCAGTCTGTGGTTTGATTCAGATGAGGAGCAGTGGAGATGCCAAGGTCCAGAAGAGGAACAGTGGGGAGACGAGTCCAGAAGAAGACAGAGAGGTGAAAGTTGAGGGGAGGGTTGGAAAGTTAGGATCCAGAGGAGGGATGGTGAGGAGGTCAGAGGGGAGTCAGCAGGTAGGCCAGGTCCCAGAATAGGGACAGTGAGGAGGTCAGAGTAGAGATAGCAGGGATGTTGGGTTCCTTTGGAACATTAGCAAGGAGGCCAGGGTCCAGAGGAAGTATGATAGGAAGGCCTGGGGTCCAGAGGAAGGACGATGGGGAGGCTGGGATCCAGAGGAGGGATGGTGGGGTTCAAAGAAAGAATGACAGGAGTCCAGGATCCAAAGAAAGGATGGCAAGAGGGTCAAAGTCCAGAGGAAAGATGGCAGGGGTTGTCAGGGTTCGGAGGAGGGTTACCAGGGTCCAGAGGAGAGCTAATAAGAGTTCAGCATGAAGAGCAGGGGTGGTGGGGAGGTCAGGATCCAGAAGATGGATGATGAGGAGACGGGTTAAGAGGAGGAAAGTCTGAACCCAGAGATGAAATGGTCAGGGTCGGTGAGAGGAGTGGTGGGGAAGCCTAGATCTAGCAGAGAGGTGATGGGAAGGTTGGAGTCCAGAGGAGGGATGTCGGGGAGAATAGTAAAGGCAAGGGGGCCAGAGTCAAGAGACGGGGTGATAAGGAGGCTGGAGATGGATGGCAGGGAGTTTGGAGTCTAAAGAAGGAACTGGGGCAGCAGAGATGGTGGGATGGGGTCCCAGGACAAAGAGGAGGTTAGGGTCCAGTGGAGGAATAGTGAAGAAGTCAGGATGCAAAGGAAGGGTCTTGAGGAGGCCAGAACAAAACCAGAGGGGGAGTGATGAGGGTGCAGAGGGAAAAGTTGGGGTCCATAGGACTGACAGTGGGGAGGCTGGGGCCCAGAGGAGGTATAATGAGGGGGCAGGATCCAGAGGAGATATGGTGGGGGGCCCGGGTCCAGATCCGAGCTGGTTGGGAGGCCAGTGCCCAGAAGAGGGACGGTGGAGAGGTTAGGGTCTAGACGGATGGTATGCTGGGGTGCAGAGGAGGGATGGTCAGAAGGCCCGGGTCAAAAAGGGACTGTGAGAAGGCTGAGCTCCAATGGAAGGATAGTGTGGAGGCTGGGGGTACAGAGGAGGGATGACGAGGAGTGCAGAAGGGGAAGTCGGGTTCCAGAGAAGAGATGGTGTCAGGATCTGGAAGAAGAGTTGTATGGAGGCTGGGGATGAGAAGGGGGAAAGCCAGGGTCCAGAGGAAGGATATGAGATGGCTAGGGTCGTGAGGAGGCTGAGGTTTAGAGGACAGCAGACCAGGGGAAGATGGCCATGCTGCTGGGAAGGATCGTATGGGGTTAAGACCGGTTCCAGGCACATTCACTGAATCACTCGCAGGCCAGGGGTGACTATGTTTTATCCGAGCACGTAGAAACTATATTATTATAAGATATTTTGAAAACAAGGCTGTTTTGATAAGGAGTATTGGGGAGAGGATAAGGTCCAGCTGGGGAAGCCTTTATTTCCCACTAAAAGTCTATTCTTATTTGCAGACGATCTCTCCTCTTAAAGTGGACCAACACCCAGGATTTTGACTATCCTGGGTTTTGGTCCACTTCCCGGGGCACCCCCGATCGGCTGCGTGACACCCCCCAAAACGCCCCATTCAACTCACCCCGCTCTTCCGGTGCATGCGCGAGCGCTCATCCAATCAGCGTGCTCAGAGCCGCTGTGGTATGCGAGTCAATGCAATGTCTTACCTCTGCGGCTCTGAGCACACTGGCAGGTAAGGTTTGCTCGCGTCCTGGGGGGTTTCACACAGCGGGGCATTCCGATCTTGGATGCCCCGCGGGGAGGGATTGGATCGGCCCGGGAATCTATAAGATCCTCCTGGGTGTTGGTCGGCTTTAAAGAAACCCCACAGCCTGACAAATACGCCAGTACAGGAGCTTAATCGAGACTCCAGAACTGGAAATCCACAACCTGCTACTGGAATCCCCTAAGCAGTTACAGTGCTCTCCTCTGCGCTGGCTACTACAGCCAATCATCACCCTCCAGTGTCATTATACCATCACATATAGGCTAACATAGCACATTCCGATTCAGCCGTGTTAAAGTAACTCACGTTCTATAATGTCCGCTCTGCACTCACACACTTATTTTTATTGTACTAGTACATTATATTGCCCTTACATATTTCATAGAGTTGTACAGACATCATTGAGCCATTCCTATCAGCCGCCACATTCCAAACGCTATGACATCACTCCCTGTCCCTCAGAGCTCACACTCTAATGTCCGCTCCACACTCACACACTGTTATTATACATTTATATAGCGCTGACATATTCCAAAGCACTGTACAGAGCACATAGAAGCAGTCACATGACTCCCTGTCCCTCAGAGCTCACACTCTAATGTCCCCTCCACACTCACACACTGTTATTATACATTTATATAGTGCTGACATATTCCACAGCACTGTACAGAGCACATAGAAGCATTCACATCACTCCCTGTCCCTCAGAGCTCACACTCTAATGTGCCCTCCACACTCACACACTGTTATTATACATTTATATAGTGCTGACATATTCCACAGCACTGTACAGAGCACATAGGAGCAGTCACATGACTCCCTGTCCCTCAGAGCTCACGCTCTAATGTCCCCTCCATACTCACACACTGTTATTATACATTTATATAGCGCTGACATATTCCAAAGCACTGTACAGAGCACATAGGAGCAGTCACATGGCTCCCTGTCCCTCAGAGCTCACACTCTAATGTCCCCTCCACACTCACACAATGTTATTATACATTTATATAGCGCTGACATATTCCAAAGCACTGTACAGAGCACATAGAAGCAGTCACATGACTCCCTGTCCCTCAGAGCTCACACTCTAATGTCCCCTCCACACTCACACACTGTTATACATTTATATAGTGCTGACATATTCCACAGCGCTGTACAGAGCACATAGAAGCAGTCACATGACTCCCTGTCCCTCAGAGCTCACGCTCTAATGTCCCCTCCATACTCACACACTGTTATTATACATTTATATAGCGCTGACATATTCCAAAGCACTGTACAGAGCACATAGGAGCAGTCACATGGCTCCCTGTCCCTCAGAGCTTCACACTCACACACTGTTATTATAAATTAGATAGCGCGGACATCTGTCTAACACCATCTCTGAGGTTTTCTGTGATAGATAATTGCACCTTTGACTATCCTGGGTTTTGGTCCTTTCCCCCTGTGTAAAACCCCCCAGATCGCCCAAAGAAACTCATCTCTTCCTGGTCCTACGGCGCATGCACGGCCGCTCGCCCAATAAGCACGCTCTGAGCCGCTGACGTCACGCCCTCTAAGTCCAGCTGCTCCAAACGCGCTGGCGGTTGCACCCCCCGCTTCCCTCTAACAGGGAGCGTGCCCAAGCCGGCCATGCACAAATGGCTGGCACAGGCACGTGCCCTTCTAGAGGTATAGCTGGATGAGGCTTGCGCATGCGCCATTGGAGCGGGTAAAAAGGTGAGTGAATAAGGCGACCTGGGGGGTTTCACACAGCGGGGCATCCCGATTTTGGATGCCCTGGGGGGAGGGAGTCGATCAGCACAGGAATTTTATAGATTCTTGGGCCGATCGAGTTTTGAGCCACTGGGTTTTGAGCCACTTTAAAATGTCAAAGGCACCAAGTCACTTGTTGCCTCCAGGATTCCCTACCTTTGGGGATTTACCAGCTAAGTGTACATAACCTGCGAACCCCATTGTTCTTCGATAGGTCACATGCACCAAGAGGGCGGAAAGTGTGTCTCAGGGGTAACAACCACAGGCATTGGTGTGCAGTAGGGTGTGAGAAGGGGATGCTTGAGGCAGCTTCATGGCTGTCATTCTACCCCTTGTTCTTGAGATAACGCCTGCTTTCAGCTCCCAGTGACACTGCTGACAGTGAAGCTATGACAGGCTTGTTTCCTGGCTGCAGGGCTGATGAACACCTTCATAAACTCAGGTCCTCCATGGAGTGTCCTTCCTCCCTGTTGATGAATCTATTTCTCAGTCTAGTCTCCCAGGGTTTCTGCCGCCTCGGCTTTCCTGGAAAGCGCTCCCCTTGATCCGTCTCTCCCCCCCATCCCCGGATTGGCTGGCTGCAGCCTGATTTCTTCCAAGCTGTTTCCTGTGTTTACCAAGTCTGAACAATCGCAGAGGATCGGCTGACGTGGTTTCAGGGAAGAGGTCCTGTCTGTGTTAGGCGATCTGCAGACCCGTCACATATCTCACATAGCAGCTCTGCAGCGCTCCTGATAATCCTGCTGATTCATTCCTGGCGCATCTCTGCCAGGAAAATCCCACTCTCCTCATTCCCAGATGTTTTCTGAACGCCTGGATCATTAGAGGGGCGCAGAAGGGGGTCTTGGCTCGCCCATTTTCTGGCCTGACACCATATAATCTGTTTGTACAATGTAATGTAATGGTAAATTTTCACGGTAAGATTTGTGAACTTAAAATCGCTGAACCGACTGCATATGTGAGTAGTGAATGATCAGATGACTTGCATTCACACCTGGAAGATTTTTTGGCAAATGTTCGTTAAAGCAATCGTAATTAGGATCACATTTAACGTATTTGTATAGTCCTATTTATAGCCAGTTTGTTTCCATATGCTGACGTTAAATCCATGAACAAGAAATATTATGTCAGGAAAAACTATACACTTGCCCAAGCACATTCTTGCTGATCACTTTCCAGCCTTTCCACGGATCAATAGTTTCTTGATTGTGTTCGCTCTAGCGATTATTCATTCGCTAATCCTTCCGTGTAAAGGGGCTCTGATTATAGATTGGCTTGTTAGGGGAGTGCTGTTCTACTACAAAGATCTAATAAGATTGTACGGAGATTGTCCAATCAGATTGTAGAGTTAGTGGCATGTGACCTTGTGTTTATTCTGGCAGGTTCAGCAGCCAAATTGCGATGGTGGGAGCCAGGGTTGGTGTTGGCACTAGGGCAGGTGTCGGGGCCCCTGCACCTTGGATGGGCCCACCTCATATGGTGGTCATGTGATATAGCTCTTCCCAAAGGTAAGCAGGACATTCCCTTTCCTGAGGCAGCCCCTATGCAGGATGCACGGGCGTGCATTTACCAGGACTGGGCATCAGCCAGGAGGCAGACTGACCTTCCGGAGATTGTTTCTTTCTGTCATCCGTTTTTTTCACCTATTTTTCTTTATTTTTTCTTTGTTATTCCTTCTTCCCTTCTTTTCTTTCTTTCTGTCATTCCCTTTATTCTTACATTCATTCCTTCTTTTTTTCTAAGTATTTTTTTCTTGTCAGCTATACCAGCATGGGGGTCTGTAACGTTGAGCTTAGGAGACAAGTTTTTGTATGTTGAAGGGAAAATTTATGTAGGGGCCTTAGTATACATAGGGACATGTCATTTAGCTAAGAATAACCCATACATATATGGGTCGATTCAAAGAAACATGTAACAGCTTGGATTTGGGTGCCGATCATCCTATTTTTCCCAAACGCTCGTGCGCTCGTATGAACTTGCGAGTGATTCTATAAGCTAATACGTTTCTATCCTAAAATGTACGTCCGTTCGTATGGCAGTTCGGGAATCAGACCTATGTCAGTTTCCATCCTGAATTTTCCGTTTCATTTCTCAGGTTGCAACATTGGTTTTGCCCTTTTTCCTTTTTTGTCTGGACGTAAATCCTTCTGATCTTGCGGCTGCGCACTACAAACTTACCTCATTAAAGTGCATTCTAAATATTTGGTCTTTTATTTTTCTTTATTTCATTCATTTTGTAGTAACCAACCATTAATGAATGCATTTGCATAAGTAAATCTTACTTTGTTTAATTTTTAGTTAACTTGCATTTTTTACTTGTGGATTTAATTTTAATATTTTGCCTTCAAATGGTACAACTTAAAATTTTGTGTGTGGTTACCCACACCCTCTCCATACAGATTGCTCTCAAATATAAAAAAACACCCAGCAACTTCTGCATGTTATGAGCCTAGAAACAGCCAAGATGGCGGCTCAGGTATTATCGGGCAGCCTGCAAACAGAAAGGGCCTTGTGACTGTGTTGCTCTGCATTCTTTGATTTCTGACCTTTCCGTGCCCCCAGCTCTGCTGTGTCTGTGCAAAATACAGCAGTAACCCACATCCTGCACTTTATCCCGCTCTCCTCTCCTCAGTAAGTGTGATGCATCTGACCAAAGATGTGCTTAAATAATTAAACAAAGCAAAGGTATTGCAAAATAAAGGTTTACATGCAAAGGACTAATTAAGGTCCACATTAAAATGCTTTTATAAGGCATACATGAATCAGGTATGCATTGCCATACAATTTATGGCCTCGGCCATGCTGATACATGCAGTTCATTGGAGCTCAAGACGCGCAGACTCCTCCACATAGCCAAAAAACCTGTTCAAGAACAGCAATCCGACTGCTAAAAGGTGTCGGCAGTGGCTTTCTTTTAAAACGTATTTAGAGGTTTGAAAACTGTTCTCTGAATCACACCTAAACACATTCGATTATCCTAAGTTTTACGTTTTGATCCTAAGTTTTAGGATTTGATCCTAAGTTTTGCGTTTTGATCCTAAAATTTAGGAACGAACTTGCGATGATCGTAAGAGCATATACGCATTCGAACGTAGGCTCGTGCGAGTCGGAAATGGCCAAAAAACCAGGAAAAAATGACTAACACCCACCCAAACTTACGATTCTCGATCCGAAATCAATTAACTTTTGCTCTTTGAATCGAGGGGATAGAGTAATAAGACATTCCGCTCTTTGTGGTTTCTAACCATGGAAGTGCATGGACAGTAATGCCCTTATTTAGACTCAAGATGGCAGTAGATTGTTGGATTAGGCTATAGACAAGCATTGGGCCATAAACTTGAATGAGGATAGAAGGTGAGATGAAGGGTTATTAGTCATAACAGGGTGCTGGGTGAAAACATAGTTATAACTAGAAGGGTAGTGATTGGTTAGAGGATTTAGAGCGCAGCCTTTCGGATGTCGGACATGAGGCCAAACATGTAATGGAAAGGAAGGTAACTAGAAGTGATATAGGGAAGCCCCAGTTCTAAAGCCAGATATTATTATCATTCTTGAATTGTAAAGGAGCAGGAGTAAATACAGACTCTGACGGAGAGAAGTGGAAGCATCCATCAAGGGTAGAAGAATCCTCCTTGGGGAGCAATGCCTTCTTAATTGTGCCTTTTTAATAAGTGGACAAATCACCAGGATTTCGACTTTTCTGGTAGTTGGTCCCTGCCCCGGGGGTATCCTGAAGTGGGATGTTGTTACTATCCCTATCCCTTTGGGGTAAGTCTATAAAAGGGGACTTTCCCTTTAAGGGGAGCTGTAACAAGGGGCAATGGACAATACAATGCAAAGGGGTACACTGAGACCGTTACCCAAGGGCCCACATAAACCTGGAGCCAGCCCTGGTGGGAACTGGTGACCTGTCACAGCTGCCATTCTAGTGAGGGTCTGGCATTAGCAAGGCAGGGGATCAGGGTTTTTCATCTCAATAATGCAGCAATCATAGCAAGATTTAGACACTCGGAACTGAGAAAGGCAATCAGATGACTAGTGAAATATAAATAGTCTTGATTAATTACTATAGGTTTGCAATTGCCTGGATGAATGAGAACCTTAGCCTCCCCTCTAGCCCGTGGTAACAAATAGTAAAAAAAAGTCTTATGTGACAGAAAAGCAGTGGATGTCATCATCCCTGGAATGCCATGTTGGTAGCTGGTCACCACCCTTCAGACCCAGTAACCTTGATTTACCACTAGCTATATCATGACCTGGATGAATGAGCGCTCTCACAGACTTCAGATACTTCCCATCTCCTTTAGATAGGCCCCCGCATGCAAAGTTTGCACTCTAGTGTAGGTGGACAAGGGGGAAAACTGGATGCTGAATTATACTAGAATCCCTTTCTTCGCCTCCCTGCATCTTGTCACTCCAGAGCCAAACGGCTTGTCTCATTGGCTGCTGCAGAGCTTTAGTTGTGAATGGGCTCAGGCGGGTAATGCGATCTCCTGTTTGGAGGGGAACCATATTCCAATGGATTCCATATGCAGAGGGGCCCCACCATGACAGTGCGGGGGACTGTTGCACTTTAATTTTGCAAGAAATTCATCAAATGTGGAAAGCAGGGGAAAAACATAGCTGTGGTGTAGTGGAAATTTTTCTGAGTTCACCAACTTATACCGTCACCGCAGTGCCCATCACCGGTACTAGGTACTCTTACCAGCTGGCAGGTAATATACAGCTTGTTATTTTATCTCCTCTGGAGTCCTTCCTCTATGTGGATGTTCCAGTCACAGGTGGAAAGGGCTGGTTACCTTAGGATTCCAGCTCAGCCAGATGATAATGGTGAAAGGACAAAAAGAGGGAGAAAATCTAGTGTAATCCCGCTTTTTTAATTTAAAAGTATGAAATACAGCTTTAAAAATGCGCACTCACATTTAAAATATTCACAAATCGCTTGTAAAAATAGGCGAGGCTCTCACCCTATCCTGTCACCACGGCCGTTGGTGCTGTTATTAAGGGATCGGGTGGGCTATCGCATCTGCTCCTCAGTCTAAGTGTGATGGATTTGCCGATCGCCGTCTATCTATGGCTGTGACTGGAACATCCACATAGAGGAAGGACTCCAGAGGAGATAAAATAACAAGCTGTATATTACCTGCCAGCTGGTAAGAGTACCTAGTACCGGTGATGGGCACTGCGGTGACGGTATAAGTTGGTGAACTCAGAAGAATTTCCACTACACCACAACTTTGCCAGTAGATCTAGTAACATCACCCTGTATGGAAGTGGAGGACTTTTAGTGTTAAAACTATATAATTAAGGATTAATTAAAGGGCCAGTGCCATATGACTAGAGAATATTAAGTAAACCATATTTTGCTCTGTGTTTCAACATATGTAAATGCTTTGTACTCCATATTTGGGATAGGAGGAATCAACACGTGGAGCAGTTTTAATTACTCAATTATTTGTTAAGTTGACAGTTGTTAAAAGAAAAAGCTCTGCAGCGCGGGTTCTAACCACAAATTCCGAAAAACATAGCTAAAGACTGTGGGGCCCTGGTGCAACCTCAAACATGGGGCCCTGTCTTACCTTAATTTAAGAATCATGGCCATGCCTGCCAGAGGGCTTAGTATAGGGGGCGTATTATAAAGTGTCACCTGTGTGGTACTGCTACACCTCTTAGATGCTAGATATAAGTTAGAAGTGCAATCATACTTATGTAAAAAGGTAAGTGTATCTGGTTGTTGTTTAGGGGTACGGCACCCGAATAGGGTTAATTTGGAGAGCACCCAGCTGCGACACTAGTGTCACCATCTTTGTCTTTGGAAAATGGGACCTTTTTACCAGTAGGGGGCCCTCAGGCTCTCATGAGAGTGTGCAGAGGTGAGAGGGTGTGACCCCTATAAAAAGGGACGAAGGAGGGCAAGAAGAGAGATGCCACAAGTGAGCTGGGAGAACTGGGCTGTGTATGCAGGGCCCAATCTGTTAGGCCTCAACATACTGAGAGAGACCCTCCTTCCTGTCTTAGAAAGGCAAGAGTGGTTCAGTCTCTACATTGTTTGTTTTGGAAGTTTATTCCCCCCAACGTGGTCTTGGTGCAGCGGGGAGGCAGCGACTGGCTCACACCCCTGATGGACTCTTATTTGATCCTGTTGGGATAAACTGTACTGAACTGTATATCCTACTTTTTCAATAAAGAAAAGCTTCAAAAGACCTCTTCGCTATCTGAGTGGCTTGCACCTGCTGTGAAATTCCTGTCCTCTATCCGGGACATTGGTTACACTAAGAAATGTCATAAAGAGTTCCATAGATTTCCATAGATTCAACCATAAGGAATTTCTCCAGGAGAACCTCCAGGATATTGTGCATCTCCCACAGTACTGATGCCAATTGGAAAGATGCTCTGCACCTGGAACAAAAACAGCATATGCAACTGCATCATGCCTTGGTGTGAATGCGGCCTTACAAAGCCCTAGGCAAGAAAGGCAGCAGTGTTGGGCTGCTGTTAGTGGGGAGCGGCCAGATTACCTGAAAGCATGGAAGCAGGGCTGCCATAAGGGCTGGTTGCAGCACTACTCCTGAGTGAACAGGGCCCGATGCAGGAGTCCAGACAGTACTGCCCTGCTATACTATTCATACTATTAATGTTGAGCCCCTGACCCTAGTCCACATTCATTGCCCCTTCCCCATTGTGGCAGAATCACAGGTCTGGATGCACTGACAGATATAGGAGAGATGCAGTGGTGAAATGGTTGCAGGTATGTAGACCCTTAAGGTGGTCTAAGTGGGGTGCATGGTTGTTTAGGGGCCTTTGGGACATGGATGTGAGTAGTGTTGTAATAGTTGGTTGTAGGATTGTATAGGTGGGCCCTAGACAAATCAGTGTGTATAGAAATAGAGGTAGTTTAAAGGAGAGACCAGCCAATATGGCATACCTGATCACTTCTATGAATGTGTGGGGGCTGACAGTGCCAATTATAGTGAAGGTAAGGGGTGGCAGAAGTGAGACGTGACTGTGCCAGTTGCAGTGCCAGAGAGGGGTTGACCCTGGGGAGTGAGGAGTGCCAATTACACTGTTAGTGAGGAGTGACTGTTAGTAGGGATTGAGGGGTGGCAGTTAAAGTGCTTGTGTGGGGTGAGGTGTGATATTAGGGAGTGAGGGGTGACAATGCCAGCTATTGTGCTGGCGAGGGGTGACAGGTGTGAAGGTGACAAGAAGAGTAGGGGGTGATGGTGCAGTTTACAGTGCCGGTTTAGGGTGGGAGCGATGAGTGATGATTCTGGTAAATGGTGCCAGCATCTCAATATGAATCACACTGCAGATAAGCTGCCGGACTCCCTAGTCTCCAGAAACAGCTGCAGCACTGCCTTGACAGGGCCAGTAATATCTCTGATGACTCCCAGCCTGGTGGTATCATAGTTAGGGAGAGGGTGGCTCTCCCATCTGCTGGCCTTATAACCTGAACAGAGTACCCTCCACTCTGTGATACTGCCCACTGCTCCCCTATAGCCTGAACTCAACCTTTTACCCTGGTAGACTGCACGCTGCTCCCCTATAGCTTGAAAACTCTGCCCTCCACTCCAGTATACTGACCACCATAGCCTTACCACTCTCGTCTTCACCCCTGTATAGTGCTCGCTGCTCCTTTTTAGCCTGAACATGCTCCCTCCACCCTGGAATACTGCCCACTGCTCCCCTATAGCCTGAACTCTCAGTTTTCCCCCTGGGTATACTGCCTACTGTTCCTCATTGCCTGAAACGTCTGCTCTCCCCCAGGGTCATTATCTGGCATCTCAGGAGCTGGCTCCGTGTTTGGTCCAACAAAGCAGATACAAGGTCGCTGCTTTCTCACAGGCTGTGGGGGTGGCAGAGCGACAGGTCCTCTTCCCTCCGTGGGACCTGTTCAGGAATGTGTTCACATGGACAGCAGTAGAAATATTTTGCATTAACCAGAGGTGACCTACTTCCCACTATTGCCCGCAGATACTTCAGAGGATCTCAAGTGTGGAAAACTGCTGCGTCTATGACCCCAGGATGGGGCCCAACCAATAACCAGTTGTAGAAAGAGTGCACCATGTAGTCATGTAAGCACTATAGGACCAGTCTCCCACCATGTTTCAGCACAGCATGTTTTTTGAAGCTGCAGGGCACACACTGTGACCCTCAACATTTATTGTATGCCACACTTTCATGTGCTTTCACTTGGGGGGGTCCTTGGGCAGTTTGAGGGCACATGTTGGTACAGGTGGCTCCCATAGTAATGTAAGTGCACGGCTATATAGCTTTTTTTGTGGGGGGGCAGCTTAGTGGGGGCTTTGGATGGAATCGTTTCACAACAATGATTTTGGGACACTTCTGATCTTAGGAGGATCTGAACATTTAAGTCACTCTGCTGGGAAGGATTATGCTGTGCCCGCTCTGCATTCCCGGCCAGCGTCCGCCTTCCGAAGGCGGCTGCGGCAGCAGCGGGTGGTGGATAATCTGAGCAGCTGGTATAGCAGATCACTTACATGGTGGACCGAGCTACACAACCACCCCGAGGATTAAATCGAAACAAATCCCCAGCAAAACTCTGCAACCCTCACCTAGAAAAGAGCACCCATTTCCACCAAGGATGTGGTAGGATAGTGAACCTCATAGTCTCCAGTGCACTGTCACCCTGTGCATGGACCACTAGATGGCGCACACTGTACAATCAAGCCTATTTTGCTTAGTGTGTTGTAGCAGCATGCTATCTCTATTGTACAGTATTAAAGCAGCAGTCACAATTCACAATGACCTCTAGAGCACACAGTGCCATCATGGGTACCTTCTTAGTGTGTTGGAGGAATGTGTTTCTTTAGCGTTCAGCGTGTGGTATTGCACCCATTGTCATACCGCACGTCAGCCTATAAAGGGAGCAGGGCCAGATTAAGGATGCCCATGGTACTGAGCAGTAATTTTATGGAGCCCCTATCAGCAATCCACGCTCTGCTGTCAAGAATCTGGGGCTGTCTCCTCTGTGTATAAAGGAAGAAAGAGAAAGGTATCTGCTGAATGTGGGGTTCATGGGGAGGGGGCTAGAAGGGATGGGTTCGGGTCGCTATAGAACATGGCGTTTCCTGGCAGAGTTAACAGATTGTATTTAGGTCTTAAACCTATACTTTCAGTTCTGTGCTAGTAAGGGCCTTGGCACACAGGGATACTAACCTACCCCATCAGTGAGCCCTGCATTTGAGAGATACTAATCACTTAGCAGAGCACCATGGCGAGAGAAACAGTGAGCGCACAGGCAGGCAGCACTGCAGTGTACATGTATTTTCAGCCCTTATCATACAGCGCTCAATTACTAATTATGGCTAAATTGCTGGTCTCTACGATCTGCTGCTGTTCTCTTTGCTGGGTCCTCCGGTCATCAGTGCCTGCTCTACCAATGCCTCTACTGGGTAATCTGCTCTTTGCCATCTTCACCAGCATCCACACTTATACTGCCCACTTCCCCCCTGCAGCCATACTTTCCCTCATATATATCCCAATTACACCACTCCCCCCCGCAGCCACACTTCCTTCTCTGACTATCCTCTACAATACCTTTATTCTTGTAACCCATCCAGCTCCCAGCAGCAGGATCACATCAGCTGCCTCCTTTGAGACCCCCATCTCGACCTTATTCCCCACTGCTCCCCCATCCCTGCCATGCTGCCCCTATCTCTTCCATGCTGCCCCCATCTCTGCCCTGCTGCTCCCTCATTTCTGCCCTGCTATCCCCCATCTCTGCCACGCTGCCCCCCCATCTCTGCCCTGCTGTCCCCCATCTCTGCCATGCTGCCCCCCATCTCTGCCATGCTGCCCCCCATCTCTGCCATGCTGCTCCCCCATCTCTGCCCTGCTGCTTCCCCTACTCTGCCATGCAGTGCCCCATCTCTGCCCTGCTGCTCCCCCATCTCTGCCCTGCTGCTCCCCCATCTCTGCCCTGCTGCTCCCCCATCTCTGCCATGCTGTTCCCCATCTCTGTCATGCTATCTCCATTGCTGCCCTGCAGCCCCCCAACTCTGCCATGTAGTCCCTTTCTCTGCTGTGCTGCTTCCCCCATCTCTGCCGTGCTGCTCCACCCATCTCTGCCGTGCTGCTCCCCATCTTTCTTGCTGTCCCCCCATCTCTGCCGTGCTGCTCCCCCATCTCTGCCGTGCTGCTCCCCCATCTCTGCCGTGCTGCTCCCCCATCTCTGCCGTGCTGCTCCCCCATCTCTGCCGTGCTGCCCCCCATCTCTGCCGTGCTGCCCCCCATCTCTGCCGTGCTATCCCCCATCTCTGCCGTGCTATCCCCCATCTCTGCCCTGCTGCTCCCCATCTCTGCCCTGCTGCTCCCCCATCTCTGCCCTGCTGCTCCCCCATCTCTGCCCTGCTGCTCCCCCATCTCTGCCCTGCTGCTCCCCCATCTCTGCCGTGCTGCTCCCCCATCTCTGCCGTGCTGCTCCCCCATCTCTGCCGTGCTATCCCTCATCTCTGCCGTGCTGCCCCCCATCTCTGCCGTGCTGCCCCCCATCTCTGCCGTGCTATCCCCCATCTCTGCCCTGCTGCTCCCCATCTCTGCCCTGCTGCTTCCCCCATCTCTGCCCTGCTGCTCCCCCATCTCTGCCCTGCTGCTCCCCCATCTCTGCCCTGCTGCTCCCCCATCTCTGCCGTGCTGCTCCCCCATCTCTGCCGTGCTGCTCCCCCATCTCTGCCGTGCTGCTCCCCCATCTCTGCCGTGCTATCCCTCATCTCTGCCGTGCTGCCCCCCATCTCTGCCGTGCTGCCCCCCATCTCTGCCGTGCTATCCCCCATCTCTGCCCTGCTGCTCCCCATCTCTGCCCTGCTGCTTCCCCCATCTCTGCCCTGCTGCTCCCCATCTCTGCCCTGCTGCTCCCCCATCTCTGCCCTGCTGCTCCCCCATCTCTGCCCTGCTGCTCCCCCATCTCTGCCGTGCTGCTCCCCCATCTCTGCCGTGCTGCTCCCCCATCTCTGCCGTGCTGCTCCCCCATCTCTGCCGTGCTGCCCCCCATCTCTGCCGTGCTGCTCCCCATCTCTGCCGTGCTATCCCCCATCTCTGCCGTGCTGCTCCCCCATCTCTGCCGTGCTGCTCCCCCATCTCTGCCCTGCTGCTCCCCATCTCTGCCCTGCTGCTCCCCATCTCTGCCCTGCTGCTCCCCATCTCTGCCCTGCTGCTCCCCATCTCTGCCCTGCTGCTCCCCATCTCTGCCCTGCTGCTCCCCATCTCTGCCGTGCTGCTCCCCATCTCTGCCGTGCTGCTCCCCCATCTCTGCCGTGCTGCTCCCCCATCTCTGCCGTGCTGCTCCCCATCTCCGCCGTGCTGCTCCCCCATCTCTGCCGTGCTGCCCCCCCATCTCTGCCCTGCTGCTCCCCCATCTCCACCCTGCTGTCCCTTTCTCTGCCGTGCTGCCCCCCCCATCTCTGCCCTGCTGCTCCCCCATCTCTGCCCTGCTGCTCCCCCATCTCTGCCCTGCTGCTCCCCCATCTCTGCCCTGCTGCTCCCCCATCTCTGCCCTTCTGCTCCCCCATCTCTGCCGTGCTGCTCCCCCATCTCTGCCGTGCTGCCCCCCCATCTCCACCCTGCTGTCCCTTTCTCTGCCGTGCTGCCCCCCCCATCTCTGCCCTGCTGCTCCCCCATCTCTGCCCTGCTGCTCCCCCATCTCTGCCCTGCTGCTCCCCCATCTCTGCCGTGCTGCTCCCCCATCTCTGCCGTGCTGCTCCCCCATCTCTGCCATGCTGCTCCCCATCTTTCTTGCTGTCCCCCCATCTCTGCCCTGCTGCTCCCCCATCTCTGCCCTTCTGCTCCCCCATCTCTGCCCTGCTGCTCCCCCATCTCTGCCCTGCTGCTCCCCCATCTCTGCCCTGCTGCTCCCCCATATCTGCCGTGCTGCTCCCCATCTCTGCCGTGCTGCTCCCCCATCTCTGCCGTGCTGCTCCCCCATCTCTGCCGTGCTGCTCCCCCATCTCTGCCGTGCTGCTCCCCCATCTCTGCCCTGCTGCTCCCCCATCTCTGCCCTGCTGCTTCCCCTACTCTGCCATGCAGTGCCCCATCTCTGTCATGCTATCTCCATTTCTGCCCTGCAGCCCCCCAACTCTGCCATGTAGTCCCTTTCTCTGCTGTGCTGCTTTCCCCATCTCTGCCCTGCTGCTCCACCCATCTCTGCCGTGCTGCTCCCCATCTTTCTTGCTGTCCCCCCATCTCTGCCATGCTGCCCCCCCATCTCTGCCCTGCTGTTCCCTTTTCTCTTCCCTTCTGTCCCCCATCTTTGCCATGTAGTCCCTCTTCTCTGCCGTGCTGTCCCCCATCTCTGCCATGTAGTCCCTTTTTTCTGCCGTGCTGTCCCCCATAAAGAATTTGCCTATTCAAAGTGTTTATAGTATTGTAACGATTACAACCTATCGCCTATTCTCAATGTGGCTTAACTTAACAACTATCCCTCTTTCCTACTCCGGCTGGCCGCTGCACGCAACTGGCGGCTTGTTGGCCACTGCTTCTGGCAACCGGTCACACTGACATTCTTATTGTTGTGGCACAACTGGAAAAACGCCCCGACAGGCTCGGCGCAGTAGCGCCATTGTGCCAATGACAATCCCGCCCTGAGAGGGTGCGCACATTAAAGGCTTCTCCTGCTTAGTGTATTGTAGAAATGTGCTCCGTCTAGTGGTGAGTTTGTAGTATCACATCTGTTTTCATGCTGCACACTCTACCCTCCACCCAGTTATACTACCCACTGCTCCCCTAATTCCAGAACACACAGATTTCCACACAGTTATACAGCCTGCTGCTCCCCTGTAGCCTGAACATGCTGTCCTCCAGCCCGGAATACTGGAGGAGTGCGTGGTATTACATCCAGTGTCGAGCAGAACACTGACCACTGGAGGGAGCGCACTGTGCCATCATGATCTTATACTGCTTAGTGTGTTGTGGGAACGCGCCACCACTAGTGTGCGGTAATACCTCTGCTGTCACTCTACACATTGATCTGTAGAGCGCACTGTGCCATTATGGGCTTTTTTAGCATGTTGTAATAGTGTGCTCCCTCTAGTGTATAGTATGTGATATTACACCCTTGTCAATCTGCACCCTCACCAATAGAGTGGGAATTTCACCATCATCAGCTCCTTGTGAATTTTCTTCGATTATTATGCATATATGACCATTGTATTTTTGCTTGTTGCTTTCCTTTGCATTTAACCCATCTGTGCAGTGAGACAAACAGCACTGAGTGTGCAAATGCCTGGAGCAGTGGGCTGCCCTAACTATGGTGTCTGGAGAGCAGTTGGAGGGTTAGGATGTAATAGAGATGGAGCGAAGTGATGGAGATATTTTAGGGAAACATATTAGCTGGTATTCCTTTTAAACAAAAAAATATTTTGATGTATGTGGAGCAGTTTGTACAGCTTGACATGTAACTCTTTATATGGAAGGGGCTGCCCCTGAGGAGCCCAGGACTGGAAGTGTCAAGCAATAGTGGGAGGTGGATAATTGCAGATAGCTGGTATGACAGGGTCATATCAGTAATACCATCACATTTCATTTACAATTGGCTTTATTATTTGTAGAAAATAAATATGATCATCTCTGATCGATCCTCACACAGGAATATCCTGCCTCCTAGTACCTGATAATGCTGAACAGTGGAGTGAGCCATTGCCTACTGGCACATGGTGTGGGGCAGGCAGGGCCACACACAGAAGCAAGACAGTTGGGGGGGGGGGTCCTGCAGTTGCAGAAAGGATGGCAGATTGTCACAGTGCATATTGGGATTGTGCAGTTTGGATAGTCACCCTCATTAGGAGTTGGTGTCGATGATGCAGCGGATGAACATGGTGTCCTCCTTCACATAGTTGTTGCGGGCCGCCTGCAGCTTGGTGAGGGGACAGAAGAGAGGGCAGCCACTGGCAATGTTCATGTCACTCACAGGGCGCTGGAAAGAGGCAGAGAGAACATCTGGGCGGAAGGCATCAAACGCATGCTCACGATTGGTCTGATCCAGTAGGATAAAAGTCACCTGTAAGATTAGGAAATCAATCAATCCTATGGGGCCCAGAATCCCCTGTACCTCACATCAGAGCCATGGACATTTCTGGGGAGCAAGGCCCACCCATAACAATGCTATGCACTGAACTTCCTAGCATGTCACCAGGACAGGCAAATAGAAGACCCTCTCAACCTTACTGCCCAAATTGGGGGGGTATTCTGCTACCCTTGTACATGACTGGGGTATAAATTGACAACCAGATAAATTCCCTCCAAGCAACTAAGGGGTCTGGGTAACTTCTATTGCAGATATTAACTAAAACAGCTTTGCTATTTTGGGGTAACTCAGTTTGATGGCTTGGTTGCTCCTCATGGGGCACATGGCATGCCTACTACTTAAACCCTAATTGTTCACAAAACGGGTGGATTGTGCATGCCCCCCTGCACATTACACATTAATGCACATTAATGATGCAGAACAGGAGATATCTTACCTTTCTCCTCGATCCTTCGGAGAAATCCAGCGCTCTGATTGGCCTGTGTGGTCATGTGGCTGCTGGCCAGCCGAGTGCCAACACCCAACGACTGTTGATCCGGGTTTAATCTCACTATTTTTAGGGGGCCTCAAAGTGGGACAGCTTCAACCAGTTTGTGGGTGATGGCTGTGGTTTAGGGGTGTGGCTTAGTTACAGGTTTTTGAGAAACAAATATCCACAGCATTCATTACATGTGTAAGTAGGTGTAGCCCCACCCCTAGTCACATGCTCCAGGCATCATTAGTCCATAAAGGATGTTGGTGTTTGACGCAAAATTCAGCCGATCTAGGCATTTCAATAACCCCATTTAGCCAACGAGTTGGAGCAGTTGTAAACCAACCAGACATATTGCATTCTGTGGGACAGTCTCCCCCATAATGTAACCAAAGTGAGACATTAAAGGAAGTCTCAGGGTTTTCAGGGGGCCAAAATGCCTCAAAGTGGCACTATCCCACTGCAAGTGGAACTTTTGGTCACTTTACTACTACTGATAGATGGCTTCTTAATCCGATAGGATACTGGGTGAACTTTTGGCAACTAATTAATAGGGCACATGCCCAATATTCTGTTAAGAACCTGTAATCTAGAAAAGGGCAGTCAGATGGTAACTCTGTAATGCAACTCTATAGAGTCAATAGAAACCATACACATATAATATATGCATAACAACAGGAAATTTTGCTAAAATGATTACAATAAGATTTACTAAAGAAGAAATAATATATTTAGATGGTGAATCAGAAACAGGTGGGTGGAAGGTTACCTTATGGGAGAAGGGCCAGGGGAGCAGTGCGTCATATTCTCCCTTCATGACAGCAAAAAACAGCGAGACGTGCGTTCCCTTTCCTGCTCCGTCTCCATTCAGGTAGATGCGAAGACATGCCTTGTAGCCATAGCGTGCAGTGTAGAATGCTGTAGGGGGAAATCACATTATTGGGCTGTGACTACAAGTAGAGTAGATGGTTGCTGCTACAATGCACCCTGTATTGCTACTAAAAAACACTGAAGTCTCCTCAATGCCATGCTAGGGCTTGTGCTCCTTCTGTCCAGTCCCCCCTCCCTGAGTGCAGAATAATAAAAGGTAGTTGGAAATGTTGAAAATATTGAAACATCCTCCTCAGCAGTGAGGGATTGATGCATTGGACACAGAGCTCACCCTTACCTCACCACCCCTAGATCCAGTACCCTCCTTGTACCCCCTGCACACCGGACCTAATATTTCCCTGCTGACCCTTCTATCCCAAACAATGCCCACCTTCTGACCCCTCTATTCTAGACCAAATACCCCCTTCTCATCCCTGCACTGCAAATCCAATATCCCCTGCTGATCCCTGCATCCTAGACCCAACCCATCCACCCAAGACCCAATAACCCCTCCTGACCCTGCTAAACCCACAATGTCTATCCCACAATTCCCCCTTCTCTACAAATCCAGGGCCTTATGCTGACCCCTCTATCCAAGACCCCATACTCTCTAAACCTTTCTATCCAGTAACTAAAACCCCTCCCCCTCCACTGACCCCTCTAAACCCTGAACTAATACCCCTTAAGCTCTTCTCAACAGACCCAAAACCCTGCTGATGACCCCTCCACTCTAGACCCAATACTCCATTCCTACCCTCTTCATATCTGTATCCTAGATCCAGTTTTCCCCTGGTGACCCCTCTAACATAGACCAAATTGCCCCCAGTTGACCTCTTCACCTCCAATATCCCATCCTGACACCTACATACCCTTTTGACTTCTTCATGCCAGACCCATTTCCCCCTTCCGACCTCTTGCTACCAATCCAAAACCCTTCTAGCCAAGACCCATTACTCCACTCCCAGATCCTTCACCCCAAAACCAATATCCCCCGTTGACCCCTACACCCAATATACTCCTGTCAGGGTGACACACACTTTCTCTCACATTTCATATATAACCATATATCTGCGTGGGGACATTTTCTTTTGTTTATTTCCAATATTTTTATTAATTTTCAAATGTAATACAAATAGGCTATATGTTCTGTGGGCCCCATGCCCAGGAGCTGATCATTTGCAATAGCTAAACAATAAAGAAGTGTACGTAAGTATAGTATGGTAAGTATTCATGACCACATCTTGCTTTTTTTTACTCTTTATCGACGAGTACTTTTAGCTAAACAATTAAGGTGTGGTCAATGGAGAAAGGATGAAGGGAGACAATAGAAAATAGGGAGGAAAATATAAGGAGGGGGAGGGAGGGAGGATTATCGGGATGGATGTGGCGGGCTCCCTCCTACACTCCCCCACCCCTGGCGCCTAGAGGTGCCCGGAGTTCCTACTAGGACACCAGGCCACTATCCAGACTCGGGAAAGCATAGTTAATTCAAGGCTGCAGACCTTCAGAAATGTTTTATACATATCGTTTAAAATGCTTCTCAGTTTTTTTTTTCATTCTATCTCTTACCTCATGGAAAGGGAGGTAAATAACTGATTATTTTTGCAAGCTTTGGCAATCAATTGCCTCGCTGTCAACAATATAAATACGATTAATTTATGCTGACTCTTAGTCAGGCAGTCGGGTTTAACATAGAGAAGGATGCGTAGATGGTGGGGAGAAAATTCAATATTTCATCTATAATCAATAAATCCAATATTCGCATACTCCACATGCATACAAACAAAATCAAAAATATACAAAAAATAAAAAAAAAAATAAGCTGTGCTGTCCAATCAAAGCACCATTATATGAAACCACATATCACAACAGGTGTAAAATATGCTGCCCCAAAGGGAGCTCGCCCCCCCCTAAATGGGCCCCCTTCAATCACTAAACAACCATCAACAAGATATATATAAAATCCAATAACCCAAACAATCCAGTAATTCAATAACACCTCAAAAATTACAGATTAGTCACCAGGTCTCCCCACCACTGCCAGCATCCAAAGTAGCCACGTGTTCCATGGGCAACTCCCACTTCCTCAAGCTCTACGCATCCTTTATGTTTGTTTGTCTGGTATGTTATCTGTTATATGTTTTTTAGTGTTTTAAATATGTTTTGTCTAATATGTCATGTGGATCTTTATTGAATAAAAATTGATACTGGCTTTTTTATTTAGATTGGTGTGCCTCCCTTTTTGTTTGTTTGGATACTGAATTAGTAGAGGAGCTTCGGGAGCCATGACATTTTTATAGAACTTTTCTGCCCGATCCAAGAGATCATGTGATTATTCCAGGCCTTTCAGGGATTTAATTTTCGACGAATAATGATTCATATGTGGCTGTCACGCCAATGCCCAGGTATTGTAAAGCCTTAGGGTCCCATCGGAAGGGGAAGCTTAATTTTATGAGGGTCAATTCTGTGTCAGCAAGGTTTATGTTGAGGGCCACAGCCTTTTCTATGTTGACCTCCAGCCCCGAAATTTTGTCAAACTGCTTCAACGTATCAAACAAGGAAGGCAGAGTGGCATGGCCTTCAGTTAAGACAAGAAGTATGTAGTCCGCAAACAAATTAATTCTGTGTTGCACTCCTACCAGTTCCAAACCTTTGATGTTGGGGTTTTGTCTAATCAACATGTACAGAGGCTCTAGTGCCAAAATAAAGAGTATTGGGGACAGTGGGTACCCTTGTCGCGTGCCTTGTGAGATGGTGAAGGGGTCTGAGTGATACCCTGAGTATTGTACCCTGGCCGTTGGTGCACTACACATTGCAGATGTCCATTGCATGAAGCAGTCACCGAAATCCCACTTTTTCAGTATAAAGTTTATATAGTCCCAAGATAGGGTGTTGAACTTGCAGATGTCAATAAGTATGCTTTGGAAGTTTGTTTTTTTTTGATGTGATGAGTTGATGAGGTGGAAGAGTCTGCACGTGCCTGGCGAAATGGGACAAATCCAACCTGGTCTCTGTGGATGATGCTTCCAGGAAGGTATTTAGTCTATATACTAATCCTTGGCTAGGATTTTGAGATCCATATTCAGCAGCGAGATTAGACAGTAATTTTCAATTAACAGGCTGTTCCTGTCCGCTTCACCACCATGGTAATGTAGGCCTTAAAGGAGCAGTATCGCAAATTTTTCTTGGTGACTTATATTTAAATGGTACTTTGAATGTAGGTAAGTGTTGGAGTAAGAATTACAAATGTAGAAAAAAATGATGTCTGTGTTGTGCAGCTGGAGACTAATAGCTCATGTTTATGTCTGCTGGGCCCAACACTCTGGCCTGTTCGCTGAGGAGAGGGGAAACAATGTAACAAAGTAATCAGCTGTTCAGTACTGTCAGCCATCCAGCATAATATTGCAACATATTGCAACAGAGAGAAAAGCTCTAGAAGTCATTTAGCTCATTGGTAAATTCAATGTCTTTAAAGCAGTCATTGGTTCAAATCTCAGACTCGCCAGTTTTTCTTTTTTTTGGGGGGGGGGGTATTTTATTTCAGAATTGGATTTTTGGGTTTACATCCTGTTTTTTTGCTCTAAACATTTTTTATTTTGACAGTTCTCCCTTCATGTTGGCTCTGCTGCAGAATCTTTCAGTTTACCATTTTCTCTCTCTTTTCTCAACACATTTTTCCATATGATCTTTCTTTCAGCTTTGTGTGTTTTGGGCAAAGCCCAACCCAGGATTTTCACTATCTGGAGTTTTGTGCCACTAGGGGCATCCCGACTTGGGATGCCCTGATATGTGAAATCCCCAAGTTCGCCTGTGAAAACATACCTTTCCCTGTCCCACAGCACATGCGCGGGCTCTCATCCAATCAGCGCTGTTTGCACGCAGATGTTGAGCCTGAGCAGTAACCTTCCTGGCCGCCCGGCCTGTCTAAATGACTATCTGCGTGAGCGCGCCAGAAAAATGGGGGGGATCTGTGGTTATTCAAGGGTCGTTTCACACAGTGGGGCATCCCGATTTAGAATGCCCAAGTGGGAAGGTCAATGGCCGGGTCTTATAGACTTCAGGGTCGCCACTCAGGGTTTTGTTCCACTTTAATACCTTTAGATTTTCCTGTACAGTTATTCAAAGAAGAATTTCAGTCATTTTCAGTCAGTTTAGTTTATTTTGTATAGATTTTACACATTTGAGTCACCTGGTCTCATAACAAAAGCAGCACCTCACATACACACACCCGTTACCACTGATTACAGTGTCAGCCTCTGAGGTAAAGTGTTGCTAGGAGACCAGTGGGCTAAATGATGCAGCTCACTAAATACAACCCAGCAGATCCCCCTATTCAGCAAATGGACTGAGCCATTGTCATTATACAATTTAAAAGAAAGGCAGATTTTTTTTTTCTTTTTCTATCGCCGCATTATTTATACACATGTTAGAAGCTATTGTGTGGCTATTTAATTATTTATCTTTTTTAATGCAAATTTCGTGATACTGCTCCTTTAATTAAAGTGGGGCTCAGGGTCTGTAGGTCTTTCAGAGAATTGAACATCCTGGTTAGGTGAGGGGATAGGATATCCACCATTGTCTTATAATAGAGCCCCCCCGACAGGCCATCAAGGTCTGGGGCTTTAGTGGTCCTCAGGCTTTTGATAGCTGCTCTCACCTCCAATTCCGTTATGACATGGCTTAAAATTGCTTTGGTTAGGGCTGAAACAGTGGGGAAGTTAAGCTGCGACATAAGGTGAGAAGTTTTATTTTCTCAGTGTATATAAACCGATCTGGTGTAAAGCATGGGGACATTTTTTAACCTGAGCGCTTACTGTGCCCATTCCAGGGTCTCGTTCAGATTCACTAGACACAGATACAGCAATGGTAGATCTGTGTCTTCAATGGGACATGTCAGGCCCTCTGAGGCACAGGGAGAACCCTGTATAGTGCTATCTCAGAGTTACATAAATGTATTATAATATCTTTCATGAAGAGACTAATAGAAATAGCTCTCTATGTACAGTGGTGTGGAATATGCACTGACACATACCAGGAGAGTAGAGGCTGACGGCTCTCCCCGTCATGGCGTCCTGGCACTTTTGGTTGAGGTTGGAGATCTTCCATAGGAATATGCCATCGTAAGAGGTTTGTTGGAGGTACATCAAGTGCACTTGGAGCTCATTAAGTGCTGACTCTTTTTGAGCAAGGGTGCAGCACAGGTTGCTGATCTGTAGATAGAGGGGGGTGAGAGTTCAGCGATAAGCAGTGAGCTTAAGTCAGAGGTAGGGGGTTAGGGTGATGGGTCCAGAGTTTAAGTTAAAGCACCAAGTCAAAGGGTTGATTCAGCACCATATATTTTACTCCTTTTTTGTGCACATTTTCTCTAATTATGGTGCTAAATTGCACCAAGAGAAAAAAATCATGAGTATAAAAAAATATACAGTGCTGAATCAACCCTAATGGGTTAGGATGAATTGTCTGGGGTGAAGGGTGGGGAGTAAAACAGGGTGATGGGTCAGGGCAATAGGATGGAAGGATGCTTTAGAGGCTATGGGTTGGTGGGGCGTAAGAGATTGTAGTAAGAAGTCAGAACAATAGGTCAGATGAAGAGGACAGGTTAATGGGTCACAAGCAATAGGTTGGGGGTAAAAGATCAGTGTGAAAGATTAGGGGTCATGGGTGGGACGTGGTCTCAGTTTTGCATGTTGTGAATAAGGACCCTCACCTGCTGCTCACATGCCTTCACCCTCTGCTGCTGCTCGGCATTCTGCTGCAGTGCGGCTGCCAGCCTGATATTGGCACTCTCCACCTCGCGGTTCAGGACGGTGATGATATTTTCAAACACTTGGCTCCGTGCCTCCAGCAGAGCCAGCCTGGCATGAAGCTCCTCCCCTGCAGATCTGCTCTGGCCCCCAGAGTCTATGGCAATTTGACCATTCACTGCTCCATTATGCAGGTTCGAACTTCTACTTCGGACGGCTGGTGGCCTAGCATGTAAGCCATTATCCATTATCGCTGACGGAGACAGGCTATCCTTGAGTTGTAATAAAATAGGGAGAGCTAAAGACAGGTGCATGGCTGCTGAGGTTTTCTCATGTTCTGCGATCTTTTTTTTGCTCCCCTAAATAAAAGGAAGGCAGTGTTACAGGAGTGCTCCCTGATCCTTTCTGATGGGTTAATTCCTGCATTCTGGCATGACAGGCTGAATGTCACACTCACCTGATAGTTGCAGCCCAGTGAAGAGAAGCAGCATCTGTCCCTGCAGTCCCTGTCAGAATGCTGGAAATGGAAAGAGGCAGAATAAAGTGGACCAATCTGCGTTTAGGCTGAGGATGGCCAGTTACCTACCCTAGCGCATTCCAGATTTAAAATGACCTACTGTGTGCATCTTACAGCTGAGGCCTGCTCCCGGACATTCAGATAGTCTGGGGGGATGCACGCCACAAACCACAGGGAAACCCAAGATGTGGCTGCTCCCCTTTCTCCATGCTGTACATTAATATGCACAGCATACAGCACTGATTGAATCAGAGCCTGCACATGCACTATTGGACAACTGGAAATGTGAGTTTTGAGGGTAATCTGGGGGGTTTTACACAGCAGAGCATCCCGATATGAAATAGTGAAAGAGGATTGGTACTTGGGAATCCGTCATGGGAAAAGGACTGCTGCTGCCTAGTGGGCTGTGGCGTTCTGGTCAAACTTATTGAGGAGGAAGCTCCCCTTATTTAGCCACCAAATCAGGGGAATGAGATTGAAATAAGGATGACATGTATAGGAAGCTGGCGCTAAATAAGAGGGGCATAAGAGGCCATTAACCTGAATCAGGTGTACTGGTTCTGAGATGGAACATTTGCAGCATTTCCTATAACAGCTTCCCCTCCCCCACTCACCTGCCCCTGTGGAACCGCCTCCATCTTCCCCATCGTTAGATCTGCAGAGGAGCCTTGCTCACATTTGTGTTTCTAAAATAAAAGTGATGTGATCATTAATCGTATGATACGGAGCTCCCGGGCCTTTATACATATAGATTGTAAGCTTTTGTGGGCGGGATCTCTAGCTTACTGTAGACTGTTGTGTACTGTGTGGGTGTGACTGGTCAACTATAATAATGTGTGGCATGTAATACAAAAATAATTTTTTCCCAATGCACCACTAGTTATTTCTCAATGATATATGAATATAGGTGTGCCTTAAAGGAATCCCCCCAAAAAAGGAGTATATCCAAATCTAAGTACACCAGCTACCACCAGGGGCGTCCCCAGGCACCACCAAATAAATTACTAGATCAAAGGTATATCATAAGTAGTGATGAGCGAGTAGTATTCGACCGAGCCGGTATTCGATCGAATACTACGCTGTTCGTCATACTCGATTTCGATCGAGTACAGCGGCGATGGCGCACTCACAATTCGTTTCCCCTCCCACCTTCCCTGGCGCGTTTTTTACACCAATCACCATGCAGGGGGGGTGGGACAGGTCCTGGGAGGACGCTGGCATCGCGAAAACGGCGTCTACACGCATTGGCTGGAAAAACCATGTGACCTCGAATATACAAAACTCAGCACTTCCTCTTCGTCAGCATTAGCAGCTTGAACTTAGTGAGGGACAGACGCTCACAGCAGGGAAAGACAGGCTGTCGCTGGCAGGGCCCCAGAAGCTCGGAATATCGCTTTTACCACCATCTATACCAGCTACCAGAAGACAAGAGAGTCATTAAGAGCCCTTATTAGGGCTACTACGCTGAACGGTATATGGCTCATATGTAGGCAGGCAGGGCCCCAGAAGCTCAGAATATACCTTTTACCACCATATATACCAGCTACCAGAAGACAAGACAGTCCTTAAGAGCCCTTATTAGGGCTACTACGCTGAACAGTATATAGCTCATTTTCTATGTAGTCAGGCAGGGCCCCAGAAGCTCAGAATATACCTTTTACCACCATATATACCAGCTACCAGAAGACAAGAGAGTCCTTAAGAGCCCTTATTAGGGCTACTATGTTGAACAGTATATAGCTCATTTTCTATGTAGTCAGGCAGGGCCCCAGAAGCTCAGAATATACCTTTTACCACCATATATACCAGCTACCAGAAGACAAGAGAGTCCTTAACCCTTTAAATGCCAAGCACGTAGTTTCTACGTGGTTGCTTCTCCTACCGTTAAGTGCCAAGCACGTAGAAACTACGTGCCTGGCATTTCCCCCAAACAGTTAAAAAATAGAAAAAAAAAATCACTTACCTCCGGTATCCCTGTGAAGCCTGGGGTCCCCTCTTCCTTGGGGGGGCATCCGATCGCCCCCCCCGTCGTCCTCCGTCTTCAGGGGGGGGCCCGAAACCAGCCGCCCCCCCCCCCCCGTTTCCAGCGCTGACTCGCCGCTGTAAAAAAAAAAAAAAATAAAACTGTCATTTACTCACCTCCGCGCCCGAGCCTTCTGTCCGGGTCTCCTCTTCACCAGGGGGGGGTCCGATCCCCCCCCTGGGCTGCGCAGTCTTCAGGTGAGGACCCTCTTCCGGGTCCTCACCTCTTGTAATGGCGGCGATGGCCGCCGCCGCTTAGCCCCGCCCATTGTGGGAGGAGCGGGATGACGTCATCCCGCTCCTCCTATACCCCCTCCGAGCTCCGGCATCTGTCAGATGCCGGTGGTGATCGGAGCAGAGCGGGTGTCAGGTGAGGAGGCTCCGATCGGAGCCCCCTCACCTGTCACCCGCCCTGCGCCGATCACCACCGGCATCTGTCAGTGAGGTGATCGGCGCGGGACAGCGGCGAGGGACGTCGGATCGGAGGTGAGTATGGTGTAAAAAAAGAAAAATAAAATTTTTTTTTTCTCTGTGTGTGTGTCATTTTTTTTAATATTAACCCCTTGTGAACTGGTAAGGGGTCCATGACCCCTATACCAGTTCACAAGGCTGGGGAGATGGCAAGCCACCTGCGCTAGCGGGTGGCTTGCCATTAACCCCTGGCACCCCCATTACCTGCCTCCCCAAAGGCCAGGGGGGGGCAGAAGAGCCCGGGCCCACATGGGCTATGTGGGCTCGTAGGCTGCAGGGTGGGGGGGCCACATAAGCTGGCCCCCCCACTCTGTGCCTACAAGCCCCCATAGCTGGTCCCGGGCTGGTTACTGTGGGTAAGGGGGACCCCACGTCAATTTTTTTTTTGATTTTTAAGGGTTTTTAACCCTTAAAAATCAAAAAAAAATGGGGTCCGCCCCCCCTGGGAGGGGGGACCCTATGTCATTTTTTTTTTTTGATTAACCCTTTGTAATCTGTCATCCAGCAGCTATAAAAGGCTTCTAGCAAGTGAGCAGAAGCCAGTGATCGCCGAGGGACAGAGGGCTCCAGGATGGATGGGAGGTGAGTACAGTGTAAAAAAAAAAAAAAAATTAATAAAATATTTTTTTCTTTATGTGTGTCTGTGTCATTATTTACTTTTAACCCCTTGTGAACTGGTAAGGGGTTCATGACCCCTATACCAGTTCACAAGGCTGGGGGGATGGCAAGCCACCTGCGCTAGCGGGTGGCTTGCCATTAACCCCCGGCACCCCCATTACCTGCCTCCCCAAAGGCCAGGGGGGGGCAGAAGAGCCCGGGCCCACATGGGCTATGTGGGCTCGTAGGCTGCAGGGTGGGGGGGCCACAAAAGCTGGCCCCCCCACTCTGTGCCTACAAGCCCCCATAGCTGGTCCCGGGCTGGTTACTTTGGGTAAGGGGGACCCCACGTCAATTTTTTTTTTGATTTTTAAGGGTTTTTAACCCTTAAAAATCAAAAAAAAATGGGGTCTCCCTCCCCTGGGAGGGGGGACCCTATGTCATTTTTTTTCCCGATTTAACCCTTTGTAGTGTGGATGGTTTTTGTATTTTTTTTGTGAATGTTATAAAATACTTGTTTCAGTTAGGGGGGTCTCCTGGGCAGGAACGGGGGGCTACCGATAAATATGTGGTACCAATCGGTAGAAATGGGGCTTTCACATGCAATATGATTTTCCTTAATAAAATACATTTTTTATTTAAAATAAAGGAGTCAATTTTCTAAAAAAATTTTTTTATTTATTTTTTTTTTTTTTCACTTAATAATATTGTAAAAAAAAAAAAAAAAATTACAAACAAGACATTTCATGTTAAAGTCTAAACTCTGCTGCAAAAAATATATATATAATTTTTCTGAAAGTTACAGCAAAAATGGCGCAAAACATGTCGCAAAACATGACGCAAAATGGGGAAAATGGCCTGTCAACAGAGGGTGACAAAATCTCAAGTAGGCTGGCAATTAAAAGGGTTAATAGTACCTATGCATGTTGGGTATTGTTCTGTTCGGGGGACCTTGCGCTTTCAGACTTAGCTTGTTTTTTCTGGTTTGCATATTTATATTTTAGGAAAAGGTGTTTTTTATTCAGCTTTTTTATAAATTTTTTAGGGAAACCCTGCGCAACCAAAGAATTCTTTGAGGAATTAATTCCAGAAAGATGAGCCCACTACAACAAGCTGGGTACCCTTAAAAAGCTTAACGTGTGTACTTTCAGGGAATATATGGTTTATGGGGGATATTCCAAATGTAAAGGGTTGTTTTGGTTGAAAAATCGCAAGGTGCGCACTTTGTCTGCAGAGCTGAAATTTTCAAGTAAAATTACCGTTATGCGCATGCTTTACTTTGGGGTGTTTGGCAACTCTTCCCTTGACAGAACCTATGCATGTTGGGTGTTGTTCTGTTCGGGGGATGTTGCGTTTTCAGATTAAACTTGTTTTTTCTTGTTTGTATATAGTTTTTTTTAGGAAAATGTGGCTTTGATTCTGCTTTTTTATCCTTTTTTTAGGGAAACTCTTTGCAACCAAAGATTACGTTGAGGGATTACTTCCAGAAAACTATGGCCACATCCACAAGCTTGGTACGCCTAGAAAGCCTGAGGTGTGTACTTCCAGAGAATATATAGTTTGTTGGGGGTATTTCAAATGTAAAGGGTTGTTTTTCTGGAAAAACCGCAAGGTGCGCATATTGCATAGCATAGTTGTATTTTATCTGAAAATCTCCTAAAGCGCTGTTTCAGTTTGGGGGAGTCTCCTGGGCAGGAAAGGGTGTCTACCAATACATATGTGGTACCGCTGTAACCGGGAGAAATTGGGATTTCACACGCAATAAGATTTTATTGACAAACTTACATTTTTTATTCCAAAAAAAACTACAATATGTAAAAATTTTTTTTTTTTTTTTTTTTTTTTGCACATATTTCACCCAAAAATATTAAGAATACACCTAACAAATGACAAACAAGACATTTCATGTTAAAGCCCAGACTCTGCTGAAAAAAACAATATATCATTTTCCTGGGAAATCCCTGGAAATCCCTTCAAAAATCACATTTGAACATGGGGAGCGCAAAATAGTGCAAAATGGTCTGGCAACAGAGTGTGACAAAAACTCCAGGTAGGCTGGCACTTAAAGGGTTAATCCCTTATTAGTGCTGCTATGTTGAACAGTATATAGCTCATTTTCTATGTAGTCAGGCAGGGCCCCAGAAGCTCAGAATATACCTTTTACCACCATATATACCAGCTACCAGAAGACAAGAGAGTCCTTAAGAGCCCTTATTAGGGCTGCTATGTTGAACAGTATATAGCTCATTTTCTATGTAGTCAGGCAGGGCCCCAGAAGCTCAGAATATACCTTTTACCACCATATATACCAGCTACCAGAAGACAAGAGAGTCCTTAAGAGCCCTTATTAGGGCTGCTATGTTGAACAGTATATAGCTCATTTTCTATGTAGTCAGGCAGGGCCCCAGAAGCTCAGAATATACCTTTTACCACCATATATACCAGCTACCAGAAGACAAGAGAGTCCTTAAGAGCCCTTATTAGGGCTACTATGTTGAACAGTATATAGCTCATATCCTATGTAGTCAGGCAGGGCCCCAGAAGCTCAGAATATACCTTTTACCACCATATATACCAGCTACCAGAAGACAAGAGAGTCCTTAATCCCTTATTAGTGCTGCTATGTTGAACAGTATATAGCTCATTTTCTATGTAGTCAGGCAGGGCCCCAGAAGCTCAGAATATACCTTTTACCACCATATATACCAGCTACCAGAAGACAAGAGAGTCCTTAAGAGCCCTTATTAGGGCTACTATGTTGAACAGTATATAGCTCATATCCTATGTAGTCAGGCAGGGCCCCAGAAGCTCAGAATATACCTTTTACCACCATATATACCAGCTACCAGAAGACAAGAGAGTCCTTAATCCCTTATTAGTGCTGCTATGTTGAACAGTATATAGCTCATTTTCTATGTAGTCAGGCAGGGCCCCAGAAGCTCAGAATATACCTTTTACCACCATATATACCAGCTACCAGAAGACATAAGAGTCCTTAAGAGCCCTTATTAGGGCTACTATGCTGAACAGTATATAGCTCATATGTAGGCAGGCAGGGCCCCAGAAGCTCAGAATATACCTTTTACCACCATATATACCAGCTACCAGAAGACAAGACAGTCCTTAAGAGCCCTTATTAGGGCTACTATGCTGCACAGTATATAGCTCATATCCTATGTAGGCAGGCAGGGCCCCAGAAGCTCAGAATATACCTTTTACCACCATATATACCAGCTACCAGAAGACAAGAGAGTCCTTAATCCCTTATTAGTGCTGCTATGTTGAACAGTATATAGCTCATATCCTATGTAGTCAGGCAGGTCCCCAGAAGCTCAGAATATACCTTTTACCACCATATATACCAGCTACCAGAAGACAGGAGAGTCCTTAATCCCTTATTAGTGCTGCTATGTTGAACAGTATATAGCTCATTTTCTATGTAGTCAGGCAGGGCCCCAGAAGCTCAGAATATACCTTTTACCACCATATATACCAGCTACCAGAAGACAAGAGAGTCCTTAAGAGCCCTTATTAGGGCTACTATGTTGAACAGTATATAGCTCATATCCTATGTAGTCAGGCAGGGCCCCAGAAGCTCAGAATATACCTTTTACCACCATATATACCAGCTACCAGAAGACAAGAGAGTCATTGAGAGCCCTTATTAGGGCTACTATGCTGAACAGTATATAGCTCATATGTAGGCAGGCAGGGCCCCAGAAGCTCAGAATATACCTTTTACCACCATATATACCAGCTACCAGAAGACAAGACAGTCCTTAAGAGCCCTTATTAGGGCTACTATGTTGAACAGTATATAGCTCATATCCTATGTAGTCAGGCAGGGCCCCAGAAGCTCAGAATATACCTTTTACCACCATATATACCAGCTACCAGAAGACAAGAGAGTCCTTAAGAGCCCTTATTAGGGCTACTATGTTGAACAGTATATAGCTCATTTTCTATGTAGTCAGGCAGGGCCCCAGAAGCTCAGAATATACCTTTTACCACCATATATACCAGCTACCAGAAGACAAGAGAGTCCTTAATCCCTTATTAGTGCTGCTATGTTGAACAGTATATAGCTCATTTTCTATGTAGTCAGGCAGGGCCCCAGAAGCTCAGAATATACCTTTTTCCACCATATATACCAGCTACCAGAAGACAAGAGAGTCCTTAAGAGCCCTTATTAGGGCTACTATGTTGAACAGTACATATCTCATATCCTATGTAGTCAGGCAGGGCCCCAGAAGCTCAGAATATACCTTTTACCACCATATATACCAGCTACCAGAAGACAAGAGAGTCCTTAAGAGCCCTTATTAGGGCTACTATGTTGAACAGTATATAGCTCATATCCTATGTAGTCAGGCAGGGCCCCAGAAGCTCAGAATATACCTTTTACCACCATATATACCAGCTACCAGAAGACAAGAGAGTCCTTAAGAGCCCTTATTAGGGCTACTATGTTGAACAGTATATAGCTCATATCCTATGTAGTCAGGCAGGGCCCCAGAAGCTCAGAATATACCTTTTACCACCATATATACCAGCTACCAGAAGACAAGAGAGTCCTTAATCCCTTATTAGTGCTGCTATGTTGAACAGTATATAGCTCATATCCTATGTAGTCAGGCAGGGCCCCAGAAGCTCAGAATATACCTTTTACCACCATATATACCAGCTACCAGAAGACAAGAGAGTCCTTAAGAGCCCTTATTAGGGCTACTATGTTGAACAGTATATAGCTCATATGTAGGCAGGCAGGGCCCCAGAAGCTCAGAATATACCTTTTACCACCATATATACCAGCTACCAGAAGACAAGAGAGTCCTTAAGAGCCCTTATTAGGGCTACTACGCTGAACAGTATATAGCTCATATCCTATGTAGTCAGGCAGGGCCCCAGAAGCTCAGAATATACCTTTTACCACCATATATACCAGCTACCAGAAGACAAGAGAGTCCTTAAGAGCCCTTATTAGGGCTACTATGTTGAACAGTATATATCTCATATCCTATGTAGTCAGGCAGGGCCCCAGAAGCTCAGAATATCGCATTTACCACCATATATACCAGCTACCAGAAGACAAGAGAGTCATTGAGAGCCCTCATTAGGGCTGCTATGTTTTAAAAATTGTGTGGAGGCCCAAGAGCTGAGACCTTTTAAAAATTGTGTGGAGGCCCACGAGCTGAGACCTCTTAAAAATTGTGTGGAGGCCCAAGAGCTGAGACCTTTTAAAAATTGTGTGGAGGCCCAAGAGCTGAGACCTCTTAAAAATTGTGTGGAGGCCCAAGAGCTGAGACCTTTTAAAAATTGTGTGGAGGCCCACGAGCTGAGACCTCTTAAAAATTGTGTGGAGGCCCAAGAGCTGAGACTTTTTAAAAATTGTGTGGAGGCCCAAGAGCTGAGACCTCTCAAACATTGTGTGGAGGCCCAAGAGCTGAGACCTTTTAAAAATTGTGTGGAGGCCCAAGAGCTGAGACCTTTTAAAAATTGTGTGGAGGCCCAAGAGCTGAGACCTTTTAAAAATTGTGTGGAGGCCCAAGAGCTGAGACCTTTTAAAAATTGTGTGGAGGCCCAAGAGCTGAGACCTCTCAAACATTGTGTGGAGGCCCAAGAGCTGAGACCTTTTAAAAATTGTGTGGAGGCCCAAGAGCTGAGACCTTTTAAAAATTGTGTGGAGGCCCAAGAGCTGAGACCTCTTAAAAATTGTGTGGAGGCCCAAGAGCTGAGACCTCTTAAAAATTGTGTGGAGGCCCAAGAGCTGAGACCTTTTAAAAATTGTGTGGAGGCCCAAGAGTTGAGACCTCTTAAAAATTGATTGTATTAAGCCTAAGAAGTGAGCCATAATTTTTTTCATTAATACAGCAATTCTACGGCGGTTAAGAAGGAGGAGGAGGAGGAGGAGGAGGAGGAGGAGGAAATGGCACTTCATACAGATGGCACTTCACTCTTGGCTGCTTTCCACTGTTGTACAAGCAAAGTCCGGGTCAATCCACTTGCTGTTCATTTTGATTAGCGTCAGCCTGTCGGCACTGTCGGTTGACAGGCGGCTGCGCTTATCGGTTATAATGCCCCCGGCTGCGCTGAACACACCCTTTCTGATAGCACGCTGGCGGCAGGGCAGGCAAGCACCTCCAAGGCGTACAGGGACAGTTCCAGCCACGTGTCCAACTTGGAGACCCAGTAAGTGTAGGTCGCCGAGGGATCGGGGAGGACAGGGGTGTGGTCTGCCAGGTAGTCCCGCAACATCCGCCGATACTTGTCCCTCCTGCTGATAGCGGGCCCCGCAGTGATGGAAGTTGCACGAGGGGGTGACATGAACGTGTCCCACACCTTGGAGAGTGTTCCCCTGGTGGCTGTGGGCCTGATCGATGTTGTCAGACTCTGGGAGACACTCTCCTCTCTGCCGCCAGCGATGCTGGGTGGGAAAATCTGCATCATGTTCTGCAAGAGTTCCCTCTGGTATTCCAGTAATCGATTCGTCCTCTCCTCTACCGGAATAAAAGAGGAGAAGTTATCTTTATACCGGGGGTCCAGGAGTGCGAAGACCCAGTATAGTTTGTTCTCCAATATCCGGACAACACGTATGTCCCGGGAAAAGCAGCCCAGCATGAAGTCAGCCATGTGTGCCAGACTCTGAGTAGGCATGACCTCACTGCCCCCACCAGAAGGATCATTTTCCATTTCCTCCTATTCCTCCTCCTCTCCGCCCCATCCGCGCTGAACCAATGGGACGCACACAGCCTGACTGCTACCCTCGCCGCCAGCATCCTCTTCCACAGCCACCTCCACGTTGTCCTCCTCCTCCTCATCCTCCTCCTGCAACTGCCACCGAGCAGCAGACAAAAGTGTGGTCTGACTGTCTACCTGCGTTGCGTCTCCTCCTACCCCCATCTCCTCTGTGTGCAATGCGTTCTCCCTTATTGCGATGAGCGATTCTTTAAGGACGCCTAGGAGCGGAATGGTTACGCTCACTATAGCGTCCTCGCTGCTGACCTTCTTAGTGGACTCCTCAAAGATACGCAATACATCGCATATGTCTGCCATCCATGGCCACTCGTGGTTGGCAAACTGAGGGAGCTGAGTTGGAGGCACGCGTGGATGCATCATCTGGTACTCCATCAATGCTTTCTACTGCTCACACACCCTGGCCAACATGCAATAGGTGGAATTCCAGCGAGTGGGCAGGTCGCACAACAGCCGATGTTGAGGCAAATGGAGGCGTTGCTGGATTTTTTTTTAAGCTAGCAGCAGCTACAGTTGACTTCCGAAAGTGAGCGCACAAGCGCCGCACTTTGACCAGTAGCTCTGCCAGGTTGGGGTAAGTCTTTAGAAACGTTTGTACTACCAAATTAAAAACGTGGGCCAGGCATGGTACGTGATTGAGTTCTGCAAGCTCCAGAGCCGCCACCAGGTTACGGCCGTTATCGCACACGACCATGCCTGGTCCTAGCTGCAGCGGCGACAGCCACATCTCTGTCTGCTGCAATATGGCGTGCCTCACCTCTGCGGCGCTGTGCTTCCTGTCGCCCAAGCTGATGAGCTTAAGCACCGCCTGCTGACGTCTCCCCGTGCCAGTGCTGCAACGCTTCCAGCTAGGGGCTGAGGGCGATGTTAAGGCGGAGGAGGAGGAGGAGGAGGAAGAGGAGGGGGGTCTATCAGAACCTGTGCTGGAAATCTTGGGCGGGGGTGGTATGTAGGCCGTCCCTGTTTGCGACCCCGTCCCCGCTTCCACAACATTCACCCAGTGTGCCGTCAAAGAGATGTAGCGTCCTTGGCCGCAAGCGCTTGTCCACGAGTCGGTGGTCAAGTGGACCTTTGCGCTGACTGCGTACCTCAGGGTCCGCCTGATGTTACGCGACACGTGCTGGTGCAGGGCGGGGACGCCACACCGGGAAAAATAGTGGCGGCTAGGGACGGAATAGCGAGGTGCGGCAGCCGCCATCAGGTCGCGGAAGGCCTGCGTCTCCACAAGCCAAAACGGCAACATCTCCAGGGCCAGCAGTTTGGAGATGAGGCAGGTTAAGGCTTGGGCTTGGGGGTGACTGGAGGCGTACTTCCGCCTGCGGTTGAACGCCTGCGAGATGGACAGTTGATGGGACGAGGAGATGGAAGGTGCAGACGAAGATGCGGGGGAAGGGGGGGCTGAAGGAGAAGGCCCCAAAGTAGCCGAGGCAGAGGCAGATGTGGAGGTGTCCTGGCTGGAGGTCTGGACCGCAGTGGCAGCACACAACAAAGGGGAAGAGGCAGTGGCAGCAAGACCAGGCGCAGGTTGTATTGCGTTTGCTCTCTCCCACTCAGCCCAGTGCTTGAATTCCAAGTGACGGCGCATGCCTCAGGTGGTCAGATTGCTCTTCTCAGAGCCCCTACTCAGTTTTGAGTGGCAGATTGCGCAAACCGCGCTCAGTTTGTCATCCGCGCAAACATTAAAAAATCTCCACACCACAGAAGTACGAGGCCTCGATGGGGGAGCTTCGCGCGACTGCCTGCTGCCGGGAAGAGCTTCGGCCCTGCTGGCTGTGGCCTGCCTTCTCTGTCTGGACTGTCCTCTGCCTCTGGACTGTCCTCTGCCTCTTGCTGCCTTATTCGGTGATGCGCAGACCGCATCTCCACTGCTTTCCCCGCTGGACATCACCCCTGTCCAAGTGGGGTCGGTCATTTCGTCGTCCACCACCTCCTCTTCCACTTCCTCTCTCTGCTCCTCCTCCTGCCCACTGGACATTCCAACAGCCTCCCTTGATGGCAACTGCGTCTCATCATCATCGCTCATGATAGCAGATGCTGGTTCCGGGTCCACATCACTAGCAGATGGCGGATACTCAAGTGTTTGGGCATCACTACAAACAAATTCCTCTGCTAGCTCCTGGGATTCTTGCAGCACATCTGGAAAAGGACCCGAAAAGAGGTCCTGGGAGGGGTCAAGGGTGGGCTGACTCTGTTGGCCAGGTTGGGAGGAAGGAGGGTCAGAGTGAGACTGTGTGGATGACTGGGTGGTGGACAAGTGACTGGAAGCGTTATCGGCCATCCATTGCACCACCTGTTCACGCTGCTCAGGCTTTAACAGAGGTGTACCCCGCCCCCCGCATAACTGTCCCATAAAGGCAGGGAAGCTGGATGAGCGTAATGCTGGCTGCCCCTCACCAGCACGCATTGTATCCCCACTGGCTTCAACGCGGTTTGTGCCCCCACCAGCATTTCCGCGCCCCCGTCCTCGTCCACGTCCCTTTGCGCTAGCCCTCCGCATTTCAGACGTTTTACTTTTTTGGCCACGCGTTATGCCAAATATAAAAATATTTTTAAGAAGAACACCTGGCTATACAGCCGTATACTGCCAGAAGGTGAAATGGTGCCTATACGCACCGGGTATATAACAAGGTTTTGTTGGTAAAGAGGACACAAAACAGTAGTGCCAAATATAAAAAATATTTTTAAGAAAAACACCTGGCTATACAGCCGTATACTGCCAGAAGGTGAAATGGTGCCTATACGCACCGTGTATAAAACAGTGTTTTGTTGGCACAGAGGACACAAAACAGTAGTGCAAAATATAGTTTTGTATATAGGTGCTAATACACCACTGAAGTCTTTCTGTCCCTATTCCAGCATCAGCAGCTACCCCTCACTAAAGCAGCCGTTTTGAGCAGAGTGTATATAGTTTTGTATATAGGTGGTAATACACCACTGAAGTCTTTCTGTCCCTATTCCAGCAGCAGCAGCTACCCCTCACTAAAGCAGCCGTAGCTGCAGCACTAATAAGTGCTCAGCTCTTGGGCCTCCACACAATGTTTGAGAGGTCTCAGCTCTTGGGCCTCCACACAATTTTTAAAAGGTCTGAGCTCTTGGGCCTCCACACAATGTTTGAGAGGTCTCAGCTCTTGGGCCTCCACACAATTTTTAAAAGGTCTCAGCTCTTGGGCCTCCACACAATTTTTAAAAGGTCTGAGCTCTTGGGCCTCCACACAATGTTTGAGAGGTCTCAGCTCTTGGGCCTCCACACAATTTTTAAAAGGTCTCAGCTCTTGGGCCTCCACACAATTTTTAAAAGGTCTCAGCTCTTGGGCCTCCACACAATTTTTAAAAGGTCTCAGCTCTTGGGCCTCCACACAATTTTTAAAAGGTCTCAGCTCTTGGGCCTCCACACAATTTTTAAGAGGACTCAGCTCTTGGGCCTCCACACAATTTTTAAAAGGTCTCAGCTCTTGGGCCTCCACACAATTTTTAAAAGGTCTCAGCTCTTGGGCCCCCACACAATGTTTGAGAGGTCTCAGCTCTTGGGCCTCCACACAATTTTTAAAAGGTCTCAGCTCTTGGGCCTCCACACAATGTTTGAGAGGTCTCAGCTCTTGGGCCTCCACACAATTTTTAAAAGGTCTCAGCTCTTGGGCCTCCACACAATTTTTAAAAGGTCTCAGCTCTTGGGCCTCCACACAATTTTTAAGAGGTCTCAGCTCTTGGGCCTCCACACAATGTTTGAGAGGTCTCAGCTCTTGGGCCTCCACACAATTTTTAAAAGGTCTCAGCTCTTGGGCCTCCACACAATTTTTAAAAGGTCTCAGCTCTTGGGCCTCCACACAATTTTTAAAAGGTCTCAGCTCTTGGGCCTCCACACAATTTTTAAAAGGTCTCAGCTCTTGGGCCTCCACACAATTTTTAAGAGGTCTCAGCTCTTGGGCCTCCACACAATTTTTAAAAGGTCTCAGCTCTTGGGCCTCCACACAATTTTTAAAAGGTCTCAGCTCTTGGGACTCCACACAATGTTTGAGAGGTCTCAGCTCTTGGGCCTCCACACAATTTTTAAAAGGTCTCAGCTCTTGGGCCTCCACACAATGTTTAAGAGGTCTCAGCTCGTGGGACTCCACACAATGTTTGAGAGGTCTCAGCTCTTGGGCCTCCACACAATTTTTAAAAGGTCTCAGCTCTTGGGCCTCCACACAATTTTTAAGAGGTCTCAGATCTTGGGCCTCCACACAATTTTTAAGAGGTCTCAGCTCTAAGCTTCCCTTACTGCTGGGGTGACACACTGTAACAAACCTCCTCCTGTAAGCTTCCCTGACTGCTGGGGTGACACACTGTAACAAACCTCCTCCTGTAAGCTTCCCTGACTGCTGGGGTGACACACTGTAACAAACCTCCTCCTGTAAGCTTCCCTTACTGCTGGGGTGACACACTGTAACAAAACTCCTCCTTTAAGCTTCCCTTACTGCTGGGGTGACACAATGACACAAGAGGACATGTCTGACCACATCTCACACACACACACACACACACACACACACACACACAATGACAATTAGGGATGGGGTCTATTTATTTTCCCCCTTGCCTATGCCATCTGTGGTTGTCATTAGGCAACGTGATTTTAAGGGGTGCAGAATTTTGTTCTTTTTTGTACAGTTTGGCTTGGGGTCCATGGCAATGTAGAGGAAAGAAGGTTTCCTTGTCTTGTCTCACTTTACGTAGAAGTAATATTGTGTTTGGAGTGTATTGTTGAGAGGCTGTGATAGTGGCGTAATAGTGCGACTTGGGCGCGTTATATGCACCCAGACATGCTTCCCCTGCTGTCCCAGTTGCATTCCAGCAGTGTTGGCATCATTTTCTGATGTTTCAGGGTGGACTTGGTGACCTCCAAGTGGTCGAATTGAGATTTCCAAGTGTCGAGCATTTTTTTCCCATAGACTATAATGGGATTCGATATTCGGTCGAGTAGTCGAGTAACGCGGTCTATTCGAATCGAAATTCGAAATTTCGAATATTTCACTACTCGCTCATCTCTAATCATAAGTAATCAATATTTATTAATGATTACAAAAGTATCATCACAAATATATTAAAAACAAAATACTAGTAGCAGGGACACAGACAATCATCCCTCTTCCTCCTTGTGCAAAATATATAAATCCCTATCACACAATATAAAATGCAATATAAATAAAGTGGCTGGTGCAATATGAAAGTGCTAAGTGCTAACAAAAGTGCTAAGTGCTATAATATAACATTCAAAAACCTGTATAAGTTTGTCCCATATAGAAAGAGAGAACAAATAACCAATCAAATTGCCCCAAACTGGAATAAATTCATAAATGATAAAAAGTGCATAAGATATCACCAAATCAGAGGTTGAGAGTTGTCCCTGCTAGTAACTGGCGTCCTGATCCCCCGTGGCATGTAATAGGTTAAGCCGTTACAACTGTGGTTTATAACAGTTTAAGCAGGGTGGCCATTGGATTTGTTATAGGTTAGGACATTCTGGCAATGCAAATTTGGCAAATTCCCTAATATTCGAAATTCCTATACATGTTAAATACACCAAATGCTAAATACATCAGATTGCACCAAGTGTGTTTGTTTTTCTCTTAGTAGAAATAAATTTAGGAGTGACAGGTTTTTTTTAGTATACCACTGCACTTTTGCTGGTGTGATCAGCTCCCTTCCAATGCCTGTGGGGAGGATTGTCCACCCAAGCAAAGCAAAAGGGAACTTACCTTTTGTTCCCCGCAGCTGATGGTTCTGACTCCGGCGATCAGCAACCCATCCGATCGCTGGATGGAATCCCACGCAGCCCGGACCTAATCAGGTGAGTTGCTGATTGACAGATATGGACAGATCAGCTGCCGGAGACAAAAGATTAGTACCCCATTGTTTTATTTTGTGGGTGGTCAATCCCTTTGACCATTCTAAATATCTTCCTAATTCAGTGCATGCTGGGTAAAGCCATCTACACAAATAAAAGTAGCAATTAGCTGTTATACCAGCACATGTTGGCACAGTGTGCAGGTAGAGCTGAGCAGTTCTCATCTGACAAAGAAGAATGGTACACATTCAGGGTTTATAAGCGACCCCTCCTCTTGCTATCTAGCAAATTAATATACATTGTTATCATTTTTTTATCAAGGTTTGCCGGCTGTGTGGCATGTAATGTTCTAAACCCTTCCAGCCATGCAGCTAGTAATTGGTTAAAGTGGACCTAAACTCCGGATTTTCACTATTCTGTGTTTTGGTCCATACCCAGGGGGCATCCTGATGCCCCGCTGTGAGAAAATACAAGCAGTCACCTCATATACATTCCTTGCTGATGTTTCCATGGCACATGCTTGTCTGCTCCAATCAGCTTTTTTTGGCAGCACATGTGTGGCTAAGAAGCTGAATGGGAGCTTAGCTGCCCTGGTTATCGGCGCATGGTGAAGGTACGCTTTAAGGTGAGAAGGATATTCAGCAGGTAATGAATTAACAGTAGTCCATCCAGCAGGTTACGGGTTAATGCGGACCTTCACCCTGAATAAGAGCCTATCTTATATGTTTCTCACACCCTGTACATACAAATTGTCCACATTAAAAATCATCCTACCTGCATCTACTGCATGTTATGAGCCTTTAAACATCCAAGATGGTGGCTCATGGAGCATCAGGCAGCCTGCAAACAGGAAGTGTCTGCTGACTGTGTCGCTCTGCATTCTGGGATTGCTGTCCTTTCTTTGACCCCAGCTCTGCAATGCACAGCTATAACCCCACCCCCTGTACTTTATCCCACTCTCCTCTCCTCAGTATGTGATGCTTTCTGAGTCAAGATGCTAGAGTCCTGAACAGAGTTGAAGCCCAGTGGGGGAAAGAATAATAAGTAAGTAACTAAAAACATAAAATATTTTATTTTTAGATGTTGAGAAATAGTTTTTTAAGGGTTTGGGCTTTTCATTAAATCATGCTGAAGGTCTGGTTTAAGGTAAGCCGGCCATTGGGCAGCTAATGGGGAGCTAAGTAATGCAGCAACAGGTTCTCTTTTCCCCCCTCCCTCACAAACCCTTCTTGGTTGCCTTGTAACACCCGAGTGACGCCACTGCTTCAGTTACAGGGAATTTCATGGTGACACTGCTGCTGGAATTTTTCTGAAGTAACAGGTCGAGTGAGACAGAGTTTCCCGTGGCCCTTATCTGCCTGTCAATCCAAATGCACACAGATACTGACATTTTCACCTCCCCCCCACCACACACACACAAACACACACACACACACACAAACACACACACACACAAACACACACAGCCGGCTTCCCGGGGTGCCAAAGAGTTGGGATAAGAGGTATCCCTTTCCTGCTGAGATGGTTAAACGTTGGTCATGTCCTTTAGAGGTGGATGCACCAGTTCTGGGGTTGTTTAACACATCCGTCATGCATTCCCCCGACTCTACTACACTGATGGATGGGGAGGACAGGCGCATAGATCAGCTGGCTTGCCATGCCTTTGCCTGTGTTGGGACCGCGCTCCGTCCGGTCTGTGCCTCTGCTATCACGGCTTTTGCTATTAAAAGCCTGCTCAGGGGTCTCTTAGATGGGGCCCCTGATGATACTGGTAGTGAAGAGTATGGAGCTCTTCTGCGTTGTGAGGAATTTGTTGCATATGTTCTCTCTGCCCTGGATGATACCATTAGAATGTGTGGCAGGGCTTCTGCCTTATTGGTGGCGATACGCCGCTCGGTCTGGCTGCGCCAGTGGGCAGCTGACAGCGCTGCCAAAGAGGCTCTCGCTGGGTTTCCCTTCAAGGGGCTGCGCCTCTTTAGTGAACGTCTGAACTTGTTTGCTAAGGGAGGAAAGTTACCTCAGCGTAGAAGGCAGCCCCGGTCCTTTCGGGGTTCAGGTGCCTTTTCTCCTTCCTTCAGGGGCTCCATAATTGGATGGGGAGCTTCCTTTGCTGGAGCCCGTGGAGATTTTTGGGGCAGGGGCAGAGGACGTGGCCGCCCTGGCCCCCCCTGGGGTCCCAAGACTAAGTCCTCTCCCAAGCCCCCTCAGGCATGAAGGGGCGCCCTCACCCATCTGGGTGGGGGGGACGGCTTCGGCTCTTGGCTCACGTCTGGAGGCATCATGTCTCAGACCGGTGGATTCAGGAGGTAGTATCCTCCGGTTACAAGATAGAGTTTGCAGCCTGGCCGCCCCCAAGATTCATCAAATCTCGGTTAGCTCAAAACCCCTTGTCAGCTCAGTGTCTCTCCCTGGCTGTCCAAGGCCTTCTAGACCTAGGTGTCATCTGCAGGGTGCCCTTGAAGGAAAGGGGCAAAGGCTATTATTCCAATCTTTTCATTGTGCCCAAAAAGGATGGGTCCATCAGACCTATCCTGGATTTAAAGCTTCTCAACAAGTTTGTCAGATTCAGACACTTTCGCATGGAGACTCTGCACTCAGCTGTGACTTTCCTACGCCCAGGGGACTTCATGACCTCTGTAGACATCAAGGATGCTTACCTTCACGTACCTATCTTTCCAGGTCATCAGAGATTCCTCAGGTTCGCGCTGGAGGATCAGCACTACCAATTTGTGCCCTTGCCCTTCGGCCTCACCAGGTGCTGGCTGGAGTGATGGCCCTGCTGAGATCTCAGGGCATTTGCATCCTTCCCTCAGAGGGTGGTGTCCACACTGGAATCATTCGGCTGGGTGATCAATCACCCCAAATCTTCCCCGTCTCCTTCCATGGTGAAGTCTTTTCTGGGCATGATTCTGGATTCAGCTCAGGTCAAGATTTTTCTTCCTCATCAGAAGGTGGAGGAGGTCCTTCAAGAGAAATCTCAGCTCCTGCTGTCTTGTCCTCATCCATCCATAAGGTAGGGAATGCAGCTGGTGGGCCTGATGGTGTCCTGCTTTGAGGCGGTTCCATATGCTCAGTTTCACATGAGGCCTCTTCAGCTTCACCTCTTGTCAGTATGGGATCGGGACCCTGTGTCCCTGGATCAGGTGTTTGTCTTTCCCCTCAGGTCAGGCGGTCTCTAGTGTGGTGGCTGGACTCAAGGAACCTGCTGGGGGGCAGGTCCTTTCTGGCCCCCTGCTGGGAGACTGTCACCACGGACGCCAGTCTGACAGGTTGTGGGGGATTCTGGAAGTCCCTGAAGTTCCAGGGTCAGTGGGGCCCTCAGGAGGCCCATGCCCCTATCAACATTCTGGAATTGAGGGCAATCAGGTTGGTTCTCGCCCACTTAACCCCACACCTGAGGGGTCGGGCTGTTCAGGTCCGCTCGGACAACCAGACGGCGGTTGCCTGCATCAATCATCAGGGAGGGACCCGGAGCAAGAGGGCCCTCAAGGAAGTGTCCCTGATACTGTCCTGGGCAGAGGAAAATGTTCCCTGCATCTCAGCTGTGTACATCCCAGGGGTGGAGAATCTGGAGGCAGACCCTCTGAGCAGGGGGACCTCTCGTCTGGGAGAGTGGTCCCTCAGTAGCAGGGTGTTTCGCTCCCTGTGCCACCGCTGGGGTCAGCCGGATGTGGATCTGTTTGCGTCCCGTCACAATCACAAGCTTCCAGTCTTTGTATCTCTGTCCCAGGATCCTCTGGCCTTGGCCACGGATGCCCTGGCAATGTCAGGTTCCAGCTCCTGTATGTGTTTCCCCCGTTTCCACTGCTGGGCAGGGTGCTGCGCAAGATAGTTCAGGAAGGGGTGCCAACCATACTGGTGGTCCCCTGTTGGCCAAGAAGAGTGTGGTTCGCAGACATCGTGCAGTTGGCAGTAGATCAGTACGCCCTGCCACGGGTTCCAGATCTGCTCACTCAGGGACACCTACGCCATCCCAATTTACAAACGCTGGCTTTGACGGCCTGGCTGTTGAAACCTCCATCTTGATGGAAAAAGGGCTGCCTGCCTCGGTGGTGAATACCATGATCAGGGCTAGGAAGATGTCCTCTTCTTCCATCTATTACAGGGTTTGGCGTACTTACATTGACTGGTGCGAGTCCCACTCGCTTCCCTGTCGTGTGTTTTCTATTCCTAGGATTCTGGAGTTTCTCCAACATGGTTTGGATCTGGGTCTTCAGCTCAGTACTCTGAAAGGTCATGTGTCTGCTTTGGCAATTTTTTTCCAAAAATCCTTTGCTCAGCATCCCCTGGTCAAGACCTTCTTCCAGGGGGTTACTCACGTACGTCCCCCACGTAAGCCTATGTTACCAGTCTGGGACTTGAACTTGGTTTTATCTGCCCTGCAGTGGTCTCCCTTTGAGCCCTTGCAAGGGGCTCCTTTGTCCATTCTTACGCTTAAGGTGGTCTTTTTGGTGGCTATCACTTCTGTTAGGCGTGTTTCTGAGTTGGCGCTTTCCAAGCCTCCTTATTTTGAGAGACACCAGGACAAGGTGGTGTTTCGTTTTAAGCCAGATTTTCTGCCTAAGGTTGTTTCTGCATTTCATCTCAATCAGAACATTATTTTGCCTTCTCTGTGTCCTAATCCTAGTAACCCTAAGGAAAGGGTTTTGCATTCTTTGGACGTAGTCAGAACTCTGAAGTTCTATTTGGTGGCTACTGAACCCTTCAGGAAGACTGATGCTCTTTTTGTGCTTCCATCTGGACCTAAGAAAGGTCTGGCTCCAGCAAGTGGATACGTCAGGCTGTGATTCAGGCCTACTCTGCTAAGGGGAAGGAGCCTCCCTTCCACCTTACTGCTCATTCTACTCGTGCTATTGGTGCCTCTTGGGCTTTTCAGCACAAGGCTTCTGTTGAACAAGTTTGCAAGGCCGCTACTTGGTGTTCTGTTCATACTTACTCAAAGTTTAGCAAGGTTGATGTTAGGACCTCAGCTGATGCTGCTTTTGGCCGCAGTGTTCTGCAGGCGGCAGTTGTTTAAGCTGTCTGCTGTTACTTTTGGGGATCCCACCCTACCTTACGTACACTGCTATTGGTATTACCCAAGTGTAAGGAATATCTTCTGGAACAGGACGTGCTGTATAATTAGAATATTCTTTCCCCCACTGGGCTGCTACTCTGTTCAGGACTCTAGGATACGGGCGCCACCATCTTGACTCAGGAGCATCACACTTACTGAGGAGGGGAGAGTGGGATAAAGTACAGGGGGGCGGGTTATAGCTGTGCTTTGCTCAGACAGAGCAGAGCTGGGGTCAGGAAAAGGTCAGAAATCCCATAATGCAGAGCAGCACAGTCAGAAGGCACTTCCTGTTTGCAGGCTGCCTGATGTTCCATGAGCCGCTCATGTTTAATGGCTCATAACATGCAATAGATGCAGGTAATTAATGCATCTATTTTTAATGAGAGCAATCTGTATGTACAGGGTGTGGGAAAGGTATAAGATAGACTCTTATTCAGAGTGAAGGACCGCTTTAATTAAAAGTTAAGTCTTACTGCAAGGCTGGACTACACACTGCGATTGCTACATTTTGAGGAGGATTGCCTGGAATCCCCCTGTCCCTGCCTGCAGTGTGAGGTTGGTGAGCTGGCTTCTTGTTGCTTTTTTCACATACAGAATAAGAACCGATACAGAGAATGGGCAAAATATATAGCACCATGCTGGCTCCATACACACAGAATAGTCACAGATACCAATAATAATTCCCAGCATGGAAATCATGCTGTGTGCTCTCTATACATACAGAATAAGAACAGATACTGAGAATGACACCCAGTACACAGGACAAAAGATGTGGCACCATGCTTGCTCTATACACACAGAATAGTCACAGATACCGGTAATGACTCACAGCATGGGGGTCTGCTGTGTGCTCTCAATATACACAGAATAGGAACAGATACCGAGACTGAAACTTACATGTCTTTGTAGTGACAGATACTGAGATTTACTCCAAGTAAATAGTAACCAACATACAATGATCGGCACAGTCTGTAGGTGAACACTTACCTCATAGTTGCCCAGCAGACCACTCCAGTGGCACCCTGGCATCACGCAATGGACTCTTAGCTCAGCAATCTCTTTGTTGATGGCGGCATCACAGAAGGCCTGGGGGGGGGCAGATACAAAAGAATCAGACCCCAATGCTGAAACACTGTGTTCTCCCCAAGGCACTGCACCAACCACAGGGGGGAGACATTGCACCAGCCACAGGGGGAGACATTGCACCAGCCACAGGGGGAGACATTGCACCAGCCACAGGGGAAGGCTCTGCACCAGCCACAGGGGGAGACATTGCACCAGCCACAGGGGGAGACCCTGCACCAGCCACAGGGGGAGACCCTGCACCAGCCACAGGTGGGGAGGGGGTCACCGCACCAGCCACAGCAAGAGACACTGCACCAGCCACATGGGGGGAGCACTGCACCAGCCACAGGGGGAGACAATGCACCAGCCACATTGGGGGGGGGGGGGGGCACTGATCCAGCCACATGGGGGAACACTGCACCAGCCACATGGAGATACACTGCTCCAGCCACAGGGGGAGGCATTGCACCAGCCACAGGGAGAGACATTGCACCAGCCACAGGGGGAGACATTGCACCAGCCACAGGGGGAGACATTGCACCAGCCACAGGGGGAGACATTGCACCAGCCACAGGGGGAGACATTGCACCAGCCACAGGGGGAGACATTGCACCAGCCACAGGGGGAGACACTGAACCAGCCACATGGAAAGACCCTGCACCAGCCACAGGGGGAGACATTGCACCAGCCACAGGGGGAGACCCTGCACCAGCCACAGGGGGAGACCCTGCACCAGCCACAGGGGGAGACCCTGCACCAACCACAGGGGGAGACCCTGCACCAGCCACAGGGGGAGACCCTGCACCAGCCACAGGGGGAGACCCTGCACCAGCCACAGGGGGAGACCCTGCACCAGCCACAGGGGGAGACCCTGCACCAGCCACAGGGGGAGACCCTGCACCAGCCACAGGGGGAGACCCTGCACCAGCCACAGGGGGAGACCCTGCACCAGCCACAGGGGGAGACCCTGCACCAGCCACAGGGGGAGACCCTGCACCAGCCACAGGGGGAGACCCTGCACCAGCCACAGGGGGAGACCCTGCACCAGCCACGGGGGGGGGGGTCACTGCAGCAGCCACAGCAAGAGACACTGCGCCAGCCACAGGGGGAGACACTGCGCAAGCCACAGGGGGAGACACTGCGCAAGCCACAGGGGGAGACACTGCGCAAGCCACAGGGGGAGACACTGCGCAAGCCACAGGGGGAGACACTGCGCCAGCCACAGGGGGAGACACTGCGCCAGCCACAGGGGGAGACACTGCGCCAGCCACAGGGGGAGACACTGCGCCAGCCACAGGGGGAGACACTGCGCCAGCCACAGGGGGAGACACTGCGCCAGCCACAGGGGGAGACACTGCGCCAGCCACAGGGGGAGACACTGCGCCAGCCACAGGGGGAGACACTGCGCCAGCCACAGGGGGAGACACTGCGCCAGCCACAGGGGGAGACCCTGCACCAGCCACAGGGGGAGAGGGAGACCCTGCACCAGCCACAGGGGGAGAGGGAGACCCTGCACCAGCCACAGGGGGAGACCCTGCACCAGCCACATGAGGGGGGGCACTGCTATTGTGATAAGGAGACAGTGCTGGGAAATACACTGCACCCACCACAGGGGAAACACTGCACCTTCTATATATATCCATGGGGATACAATACACCCACTTCAGAGAAGACACAGGCGAGATCACTGCCAGACATTCTGACTTTCTGTGGACAACTTGACTTACATCTGATGGTGTGACAGGCACTTACCCGCTCCTCCGATAGGTAGCTCTCCTCAGACAGGGAGTCAGGATCTTCCTGCTGGCATTTGGGGCAGATGGGACTTTTCTTGTTCCTGTTCGCAGAAAGGAACAGATCAGATTTCTGATCCATCCCGACCTCCACACAAAATAATTATCACAATAATAAATCATAACCGTTTTGAGATGAAACAGGAATTTCAGCTCAAAACACATCCATGAGGCCACTTGGACAGGAAGTGAGATCCCACCAATAGAGTTACTGACAGCAAAAAAAAAAAACAAAAGGTAACTTGATTATGCAAATCAATCCCAAAACCTCTGTGGCAGGGACTCACCGAACAATCCAAGCCAGGCATGGCATGCAGTAGCGGTGCCCACACAGAGTCTGTTGTGCCTTCTTCAGAACATTGTTACAGTTACAGCACAGGTACTTGTTCCGGGGTTTGTCGTCACAGATGCTGGTGGGGTAGCCGAACACAAACTCATTCTCGTCTGGTGTAGAAACGGGGCCGCGCTTTACCTGCTCCATCCTGAACTATACACCATATGCCTGTCTGTGTGTAATGAATAAATGTTTTCCCTTCCCAGCTGGGGAAAGCGACACAAAATTCCCCGATGAGTTCAGCGGCTGACTGACAGCGGTGAATTCCCCCGGACACCTCTGACAGGAAATGCTGACACGTTCACACACTGTACTTTTTACTTTTATATACCGCTGTACAGCGCACATAGAAGCAGTCACATGACTCCCTGTCCCTCAGAGCTCACATTCTAATGTCCCTTTCACATACATACACTGGTGTTATACACATTTATATAGCACTGACATATTCCACAGCGCACATAAAAGCAGTCACACGACTTCCTGTCCCTCAGAGCTCATATTCTAATGTCCCTTTCACATACATACACTGGTGTTGTACATTTATATAGCACTGACATATTCCACAGTGCTGTACAGAGCACATAGAAGCAGTCACATGACTCCCTGTCCCTCAGAGCTCACACTCTAATGTCCCCTCCACACTCACACACTGTTATACAGTTATATAGCACTGACATATTCCACAGCACTGTACAGAGCACATAGAAGCAGTCACATGACTCCCTGTCCCTCAGAGCTCACACTCTAATGTCCCCTCCACACTCACACACTGTTATACAGTTATATAGCACTGACATATTCCACAGCACTGTACAGAGCACATAGAAGCAGTCACATATCTTTTATTGTAAACTCACTGACAATTACTTACACATTGCTGGTTTGCAGATTGTATATACAGATACATAACACTATATACATGTTGAAATCAGAAGGAAAACAGTGAAATAATATGACCCTAGTAAGTATTGGGGGGGGGGGGGGCAGACTGGTCTCTGTTCTGCGCACCCCTCAGACTCTGCAGAATACTTTAACAAAGGAAACATCAACATTGGATCTTATCCTTGTCTCATGCAGCAGCAGCAACACTGCTGAAATATCACCTGGCGACAAGTCTCCACTCACACTCAGTGAATATACCCTAAGCCTCATCTAGGTCACCTGGTTTTTCTCCCCTTTTTCTTCTTCCCACTGCCATGTCCTTTGGAGCCCCATCTCTTAATGGCCACAGAAGCCTCTACCTCCTCTTCCTCATTGATGTCCTCAGTGGTATTGATGGACACCTGGGAGGCCCCATCATCCAAATCTTTGTCCTCTGCCATGCTGCCCATTGGTTGCTCGTCCAAATTTTCCTTACGGTCTCTTAGCACATAATAGCGCCCCTGGGAAATGTCCAAAGAGGCCGGCTCTTGGGGTTTGCTTTCACTTGATAATTTTTTTAACTTGTCTTTTCCTGCTGCTACTTTATTTTTCCTTTTTACAGTCTGAAATCCGACATTATCATGCTTAGCTGTTGTGCCAGATTCTGCCGCAACTTCTGGCATCACTGGGGCAGAATATAGAACTGGGGCTTCTGTTAGCATCACTGGGGCAGAATATTGAACTGGGGCTTCTGTTAGCATCACTGGGGCAGAATATTGAACTGGGGCTTCTGTTGGCACCACTGAGCCAATACTATTGGACGTTGCACTGATTGGTAGTGGGTGAAATTTACCAGCCTCAGGATCAGTCACTTCATGCTCATGGCCGGCATTGACCACCTCATTCTCTACCAGCAGTTCAGTAGTTTTATTATGCTGGGCATGAGGGCACTCGCGGAATGTATGCCCCACTCCTGAGCACAGGTTACACACAATAATACCTGTACATGAGTCCTTTGTGTGCCCAAGCTCCCCACACAATGAGCACTTTATATGAGGGCAGCTAAAAGCCAAATGTCTGCCTCCACATTTATGGCAGCGCCTGGGCTGCCCAGGGTAGTAACATATGCCCCTATCAGGGCCCAGGTAAAAGGCATGCGGCAGGTGCCTGGTTACTCCATTCTCCTGGGTCAGCTGCACTTTAATAGTGTATCCACCATTCCAGAATCCTTCCTCATCATAGATCTTGGTAGGTTGGCTGAGCACCTTGCATTGCCGGCCTATCCAATGCAGCACGTCTGCCAGGGCCACCACCTCAGACTGGAACAAAATGGTGACTGTAACTGCCTGGGGTTTAGACAACTGGATTACATGAAGATTTTTCCAGATTTCATGACTGGGCTAGCGCTCCATATGTCCTGCGTCATACCTCTCACCTGCCAAATAACGAGTCCAGACCACCATGTCGTTGGAATGATTAAATTTAATCGGCCACAGCCCAACAAATATAATAACACTGTACAAGCAGTAAAGAGTCCCCCCTATAGTTCCGGGTCTGAGAAGCCTAAAAAAACCCAAGAATGACGGGAAGGGGAGGGAACAAAAATAAACATCCCGACCCCCACCAAGCGGAAGCCAACATAAACTCGGCCGCAAAACCTCCTAGGCCAGGGAGCTTAATCGGGCTAACCGCCAGTGACCAAAACATCCCCTTCCCTCCCAGAACGCCAACCATCCGAAACTCATTAACCAAATCGTCCTGGCCGGTTTCCAGGGAAACAGCCGCATACCCTACCCAAGGAACTGCTACCTCAGACCCGAAACCCGAGAGGAGACCCGCCCAATGGCTGTGACAAATACAATCCAGAATTCCACAGAAAAGAAAAACAACTTTAACAAAGATAAATAACAATACATTAACATATGTACAAAGTATGACACATTGTTTTTTTTTTTTTTTTGTTAGATATAGGTACAACAACTCCAAGAATAAATAACAGAATACTGCAGCACCCACAACAGGTGCCCACAAGCATATTACAATCTTTATTTATTTTTTTTTATATATACAACATTAATGTACAATAAATAATAACCATACAACTTCAACACATATTAAACCCCCCCCCCCCCCCCAGAACTGTAGCCGAATAAAACCAAACATAACCAAAAACAGGGCGGGAGGGTGGGACCGCTCGTCATCCACGCCGGGGTCAAAGAGGAAGGGGAGGGGGACAAACGTCCCTTTATACCCCCCCCCCCCTTTGAGGTCACTTCCCCCAGTGACCACTTCCCCCATGGCTGGTCTGCCTCCGGACAGAGCGCAGGCCAGTCATGTGGGCTGCCCTCCTTAAAGGGACGGCGCTTTCTTGACTGGGCTAGCGCTCCATATGTCCTGCGTCATACCTCTCACCTGCCAAATAACGAGTCCAGACCACCATGTCGTTGGAATGATTAAATTTAATCGGCCACAGCCCAACAAATATAATAACACTGTACAAGCAGTAAAGAGTCCCCCCTATAGTTCCGGGTCTGAGAAGCCTAAAAAACCCAAGAATGACGGGAAGGGGAGGGAACAAAAATAAACATCCCGACCCCCACCAAGCGGAAGCCAACATAAACTCGGCCGCAAAACCTCCTAGGCCAGGGAGCTTAATCGGGCTAACCGCCAGTGACCAAAACATCCCCTTCCCTCCCAGAACGCCAACCATCCGAAACTCATTAACCAAATCGTCCTGGCCGGTTTCCAGGGAAACAGCCGCATACCCTACCCAAGGAACTGCTACCTCAGACCCGAAACCCGAGAGGAGACCCGCCAAAGCCAAGCGGCGCTAAAACCTTAGCGCCGCTTGGCCCGCCACAACTCCACCGCCATATCGATCCTCTCCTTCAATGACATGTTAAACAAGTCGTTCCCCATGTCATTCAAGTGGACCCCATCGGATCGATAGAACCCCCTAATCCCTTCTACCTCGATGTGGCGCACACTTAAACCCCCATTCAGCCTCACAAACCTCGCTATCGCCTTGTTAACCTTAACCCTAACCTTCTCGATGGCCAACAAGTCTCTAGCGTGTCGCCAGGCAAAACGGGGGACAATCTGAGACCACACCAACACCACCCCCGGAAATACACCCAGGAAAAACAATAAATCCCGTGTTATGGACTTGATCAAGTGCCGCATCGGCACCTTCCCCAAGTCATTCCCCCCTGCGTGAATAACCAAAACCCCCGGCGGCCCCTTCCTTGCCGCCACACGCATTGTGTGCTCCCGCATGTCCTCCCAGCACAGGCCTCTCACACCAGCCCAGCTCAACCGAGCCCGATCTTCCGGAATGCCCAGCTGCATTCCATTCCTCCGAACCACCGCACGCCGAGCCGACCAGTAAACATATGAATGGCCGACGATCACGACCGAGCATGCCGAATCTAAAACAAAAATAGGGAAAAAAGGGGGAAGGGGAGGGAAGGAGGTGGGAAAAAAGTTATCGACCGATCCACTCAATCACCTGTACAACTGATCAATCCTGTCCGGCCGAATGTACCGCCGAAACCGCGCCGATTCCCACCTCCCCAGCCTCTTTATTATGTCATCCGGCAGCCCCAGCCTAGCCGCCTCTGTTGCGGCCCCAATACGAAACGAGTGGGTACCATATTCGCTGCTTTCCAACCCCAACTCCTCAAGACACTTCCTAAAAACCGCCAAAAACTGGAACCGCGACAAGAAGGAACCATCCTCGTGCATGAGTAGCGGACCGTTCCCACTCGGCCTCACCCTCAGGAACTCCTCGACCGCAGCAGCCGGACATGAATCACATTGCCGCAACCTCCCCAAAAAGATACTAACCCCCCGCCCCCGCTGATCTGTCTTAGACCGCCTTATCCGTAACGCCACCCCTTCCTCCGACGTCACTGCGTCACCCAAACCCAACCCACCGGGTACCCGCTTACTAGGGCTTACCAGCTCCCCCACTCTCAGGGCCCCAAAGAATGCCAGCGAAAATGCAGCCCTAAACAAACTCACTTCGAAACCCGACGCACAAACCCGGGACAAAACACTGAAAATCCCCCCCAACAAACCCCATGACACCGGCCGCCTGTTATCAGCCCTCCTGTGCTCTTTCCGCCAACCCTTCAGTGCCTGCCGCACCCAGAACGCCTTGGTCATATCCACCCAGCCCTCCAGATGGCACAGGAACGCCAAAGCCGACATCTTTTTGTCAACCGAAGCCGGGGTCGCGCCGCCCTCCAACAACTCGCACACGTACAAGATCAACAACCCTTGCCTATCGACCTCCGTTCCAGGCACCCCGAACTCCTCCGCCAAGGCCCACCACTGCTGCCACGTCTTTACATATGAAGCCCAAGTAGATGGTGCAACTGACTTTTGAATCAAGCCAAACAGGCGTCTTACAGTATTTCCAGCAGCCAACTGGGGCATGACTCGCCGACTTCCCTCGCCTCGGGTGCCAACTTCCTGAAGCGTTCCCACTGCGAACGAGAAAGAGCGTCAGCTATCCCGTTTTCCACCCCGGGGACATGCGCCGCCCTGCACCACACATTATACCGCAAACAACCCAACACCAGCTGCCTGAGCAGCACCACCACCGGTAGTGAAGACGAAGTCTGCGTGTTAACTGCCGCAACCACCGACATGTTGTCTGACCGGAAACACACCGCCTTGTTCCTCAGCACCTCTCCCCATAACGTCACCGCCACCACCAGTGGGAATAATTCCAAAAAAGCCAAATTCCTCACCAGGTCTGAGTCCCGCCACCGCCCCGGCCAGGGGCCCGCACGCCATCTCCCCCCTAAGTAGGCCCCAAAACCTACTGAGCCCGCCGCATCCGTGAAGAGCTCAAGCTCGTCATTTGCCCTCACCGGGTCCTGCCAGTACGCCAGCCCGTCGAAAGACCTCAGGAAAGTGATCCACATCCTGATGTCCTCCTTCATCGCCACCGTCAACCGGATGAAGTGATGCGGCTCCCGAACTCCCGCCGTCGCCAGTGATAGGCGCCTGGTGAACACCCTTCCCATAGGCAAAACCCGACACGCGAAGTTCAGCTTCCCGAGCACTGACTGCAGCCGCACCAACGTGACCTTCTTGGCCCCCAGAGCCCCCTCCAAACCCCCAACCAAATCCTCAATTTTATCCCTCGGCAGCCTACATACCCTCTTTACCGTGTCGATCTCGATCCCCAGGAATTTTATCGTGGTTGCTGGACCTTCCGTCTTGTCGTGTGCCACCGGCACCCCAAAAACCCCAAAAACATTTAACATGGTCGCCAACAACAACTCGCACACCCTGGTGCCCCCCGGCCCTACGCACAAAAAATCATCTAGGTAATGAGTGACGGACCCCACGCCCGCTCTTTCCTTTACCACCCACTCCAAGAACGAGCTAAAGGCTTCAAAATAGGCGCACGAAATTGAACACCCCATTGGGAGACACCGGTCCACGTAATACCCCCCCTCGAAAAAACACCCCAAAAGATACAAGCTATCCGGATGCACTGGTAGCAGCCGAAACGCAGATTCGATGTCGGTTTTTGCCATCAATGCCCCGGGGCCTGCTTCCCTTACCATATCCAAAGCGAAGTCAAACGACGTATAAGACACCGATGACAGCTCTTTGTCTATCCCATCATTCACCGACCCACCCCTCGGGAAAGACAGATGGTGTATGAGGCGAAATTTGCCTCTCTCCTTCTTGGGCACAACCCCCAACGGGGACACCACCAGGTCCTCCAGAGGGGGGACGCTAAATGGGCCCGCCATCCGCCCCAAAGAAACTTCTTTCCCCAACTTTTCCCTAATCACCTCGGGCCGCTCCCGAGCCGATTTCAGATTCTTAAGCGAGCGCACCCTAGGAGGCGCTGCACATGGAATCCGAAAACCCGACTCGAAGCCCTCGCCCAGCAAACGCGCCATCCCTTGATCAGGGTACTTACTTAGCCAGGGGCCCATCTCTGCTCCTTTCACCGGAGATACCCCCTTTTCCCATACCCTCGGCCCCTCTGCGGCCGCCCCCCCCGTCCCTTCTTAAAACATCTCCCAGCTGAGTGGCTCCTTCCGCAGCCAGAACATTAGTGCCGGAATTTACACGAGGGCCCCCATTTGCAGAAGGAGTCATTGAAGGCCCAGCACAAACCCCGCCTGGCCAAATCCGCCCCTCCCGACCCCATTGAAGTGGCGGCCCCTTGAAAGGGGGATGATCCCCCCCCCCGGCAGCTGGGTATACCCCACCCCTCGCATTCATCACCCTCAACCACAGCCCTATATTCCTATGATCCCACCCCAACCTCTCACTCACCGACATCCGCTGCCGGAACTGCTCGTCGTACCGAAGCCAGGCCAAGCCCCCATACACCCGGTGAGCCTCCCAAATGACGTCCAGATAACAAAACAGCGACGAGCAGTGTTCTGGGTTCTTCTCCCCAATAACGCTTGCCAGTATAGCAAACGCCTGCAGCCAATTCCCGAAAGTCCTCGGGATCAGCCGAAAACGCCTCCTATCCTCATCCTCTTCCTTCCGGTACTCCCTCCCTTTTTCCCACCCCTCAATCCCAAAACGCTCCAAGGGCAGTAACGTAAATATATCCACGTACTCCCTGCGCCATATTTTTTCCCTCACTTCCTGTTTTAGGTGCCCTCCAAGCGGACCCTCGAAACACACGTAAGTGTTCCCCTTGGCCGAATCCGAAATCGGTAGGGACCTATCCCCCCCCCCTAGTTCGCCCAAACCCGTATCTTCAGCATTCCCCCCCCCCAATATCTATCTGCGCCGCCCCTTGCTCCAGAGACCCTCCCACGGCGCCACTCGTCGCCCCCGGCAACCTTGGTGCCCAAACTGCCGCCGGACCCTGCGGCGCCCCCTTGGACCCCCCGCCCTCCCCCGAGTCCCACCTGGCTAACAACTCCCTCACCCCTGCCATAAAACCTGCCACCCCCGCACCTATGCCCCCAGACACCCCATCCCCAGCTTGCGATGCTGACATGACATTAGCAAACATTTGTGGCTCACCCTGCGTAGCGCTCCCGCCGCCTGATCCTCCCGTGCGCCGCTCCAAGTCCTGGGTCCCCGGGCCCGACTGGCCCAGGGACCCGCTTCCCGCCGGACGTCCTGACGCCACCGCAGTTCCTGGTGCCGCCGTCACGCTGCCGGAAGATGATGGCGCCCGGGAGCCGATCGCCGCCCCCGACCGCCCGCCTGCCTGGCTGCCGCTGTCCTCCAACCGCCCTCCTGGTGCCTGGACCGCCGTGCCGCCTGACACCGTGTCCTGGTCGGCCACCGCCTGCGAAGAAAAAAGGAGAGGCGAGCAGCCGGTACTGGCCGGGCATCCGAGCCCCCGGCCGCATGCGCGCATGTCCGCAGAGCCTGGACCTAAATGGGAATGGGCCGGGGAGGACGCCATGCGCACCAGCTCCCCCGGCTGGGGGGCTGTAAGGTCAAAGGGCCAGGCACTCAGGGACGCGGGGACCCGCCAGGCCGGGGGAGCCATGGGAGGGAGGGGGGCATCCTGTGTCGCCGGGGGAAAGGGGTGCGGCGGGGGCGCCAGCGGAGCGAAAAAAGGGGGGTGAGGGGGCGGCGCTCCCGCCAGGGGGCATGCGTTATGGGAGAAGGGGGGGTCAGCGCGGGGGGGGAAAAGGGGGTATATGTGTGTGTGATGTGCTGCTTGGGAGCCCCCGCCGGCGTCCAAAAGGACGCCGGGGGCCCCACTACTAGGCCTGGGGGAGGGGGGTCCCCCCCCCCCGCGGCCGCTCTCCGCTCCAATTGGAGCGGAGCCTTGACCCCCGTGGAGGACCCCGGTGGAAGGGAGGAGGGAGGGGGGCCCCCCCCGCCAGGGGTGCTGTCAGAGGCGCAGCTCCCCGCCCACGGGGACGGCGGGGAGCAGCAGACTTCCTGCGGCCCGAGCTACACTGCTCGGGCCGCGCCGACGAACGAGGAGGGGGCGGAGCCGACGGCCCCCACGTGCCTGCCTCAACCCCAGCCACGAGGGAGGGGGAGGCAGGCCTCCTCTGCCCCGAGCCCCGGCGCGCAGGCCGGGAGCTCGAGCGAGTTGGGGGCGGAGCCTGCGCCCCGGCAGCAGCAGCCTCTCCCTGCGAGAGGGAGAGGGGAACACTTGCCGCCGGCGCGCGGCCGGCGGAGGACGACGGGGGAGGCGCGCCTGAAGCACCCGCCTCCCCCCGACGAGAGCGAGCTGAGGCTCGAGGCCTCCCGCAGGTGAGTGGCGCGCCGCGTTGGAAGGGGTGGGAGGGGTGGGGGAACGGAGGGGGAGAACCGCAGGCGCCGCGTCCATCCCCCGCCGCGCGTGGCGCCAAGGTGGCGACGGGCTAAGCCGGGCGATGGCCCGGCGTGCCCGTCGGGGGCGGGAGGGGGGTGGCGGCGAGGCGGACTGGGGGGGCAGTAAGCTCCTCACCCAGTCCTCGCCTCGTCGCCCGGCCTCCCTGCGCAGCGCAGCTAAAAGGGCCTCCATGGTCACTTGCCTGGGTGGACGAGCGTCAGTCAGACCGCTCGTCATCCACGCCGGGGGTCAAAGAGGAAGGGGAGGGGGACAAACTTCCCTTTATACTCCCCCCCCCCTTTGAGGTCACTTCCCCCAGTGACCACTTCCCCCATGGCTGGTCTGCCTCCGGACGGAGCGCAGGCCAGTCATGTGGGCTGCCCTCCTTAAAGGGACGGCACTTTCTTTATCGCGAGTCTTGTTATAAATGTCCCAGAAAAGATCCAGGCCGTGCGGCAGCTTAAAACTGATGTCATATAACCTGCTGGAGGGAACATGAATTAAAGCAAAGATTTCAGCAGCCTCAAACTTCATGAAATCCTTTATCAGAGTTCTCCCAATGTACTGCCTGGCGGGGAGATCTTCCTCTGGCCCCACATATTTTATTCTCACCGCGTTCCTTCTTTGTGCCGGTGGGTTTGCCAGTCCTGTGACGCTGGAGAAGAGCCGCCTCTGCTGGGGAGTCGGGTCTTGGTCTTGTGCCTTAGAGTTACTGGCCACTGGATTATTTTTTGGCATGCTAGTTCCAGGGTTTTTATCCTTATGAGGTATCCTGATTCCAGGGCCCTCACTTGTGCCAATGATACTGGTAACAATATTCTGTAATGCAGATTCTGTAATTAATAGGCTGCCAGGGTTCTCATTGGCTGGCTGCGCTCGCTGGGTTTCTGGATCAGACATTCCTATTGTTAGTATCTGAGAGTCCATAATGGGTCTATTAGGAATCACTTGCATGTCTGGCTCTGGAGTCACTGGTATTTGTGGAGTCTGATCAAGACCTGAATTCCCTGAGTTAAGCAAATTTTGCTCCATAGTCTCTATACCAGGGATTATTACTTCTGAAGCAATATTTTTCACAGATATTCCCAGGGTGTCACTTGCAGGGGCTGCATTATCTGGTGTGTTGCACAGTTCATTAGTAACAGGAGCTGCCACCCTTAACTCTTTACTTGCTGGGTCTGGCAGATCAGACTGGTCAGCCTGAAAGGTATAGGGAGCCGGGGGAGATAACTCCTTACTTGCTGGGTCTGGCAGATCAGACTGGTCAGTATGAGAGGTATAGGGAGCTGGGGGAGATAACTCCTCACTTGCTGGATTGCCCCTGAATGTCCCCGGCCTCACCCGCACTGGGCAGCCTTGGGTCACTACAGTGAGCACAGTGTCCTCATCAATGCCTTTCTTAGCAATAATGTCTCTCCTCTTTATACTCTGTAGCCGGGCGTCTCTGACTCTCTGGGGGGACCAGTGCTCCATCTTAGGGGGCTCCCTGCTGTCTGCAGCACATTTATCTTTCATTGTATTTAATTCCTGCTCACACTGATCAATAGCTTCATAGATCTGCTCCTTCTTATTAACATCATTTTCCTGCTTTAATTCCTCCCGCAACTTGGAGATTCGCATTTGCAGCATAAACGTTCCTTTCTGACCCATAAGCATTTGTTTCCGAACAGTAACAAAACTTTCCTTAGATTCACCAACCTCCATTTCCAAGGAACATCCTTCTCCAGGGTCCTGCTGTAAGCCTGACTCCAATACCTGGGCTTTCCTGAATCCTTGATCCCAGCTCCCATCACCTCCTCCTGGGTCAGATTCCATGCTGACTCCCAGCTGGGAGCTCAGCTGCACACACCCTGCTCCTCCGCCCGTATGAGCTGAACTGAGAAGCAGTCACATGACCCCCTGTCCCTCAGAGCTCACACTCTAATGTCCCCTCCACACTCACACACTGTTATTATACATTTATATAGCACTGACATATTCCACAGCACTGTACAGAGCACATAGAAGCAGTCACATGGCTCCCTGTCCCTCAGAGCTCACACTGTAATGTCCCCTCCACACTCACACACTGTTATTATACATTTATATAGCACTGACATATTCCACAGTGCTGTACAGAGCACATAGAAGCAGTCACATATCTTTTATTGTAAACTCACTGACAATTACTTACACATTGCTGGTTTGCAGATTGTATATACAGATACATAACACTATATACATGTTGAAATCAGAAGGAAAACAGTGAAATAATATGACCCCAGTAAGTATTGGGGGGGGGGGCAGACTGGTCTCTGTTCTGCGCACCCCTCAGACTCTGCAGAATACTTTAACAAAGAAAACACCAGCATTGGATCTTATCCTGGTCTCGTGCAGCAGCAACACTGCTGAAATATCACCTGGCGACGGGTCTCCACTCACACTCAGTGAATATACCCTGAGCCTCATCCAGGTCACCTGGTTTGTCTTCCCTTTTTCTTCTTCCCACTGCCATGTCCTTTGGAGCCCCATCTCTTAATGGCCACAGAAGCCTCTACCTCCTCTTCCTCATTGATGTCCTCAGTGGTATTGATGGACACCTGGGAGGCCCCATCATCCAAATCTTTGTCCTCTGCCATGCTGCCCAATGGTTGCTCGTCCAAATTTTCCTTACGGTCTCTTAGCACATAATAGCGCCCCCGGGAAATGTCCAAAGAGGCCGGCTCTTGGGGTTTGCTTTCACTTGATAATTTTTTTAACTTGTCTTTTCCTGCTGCTGCTTTATTTTTCCTTTTTACAGTCTGAAATCCGACATCATCATCCTTAGCTGTTGTGCCAGATTCTGCCGCAACTTCTGGCATCAATGGGGCAGAATATAGAACTGGGGCTTCTGTTAGCATCACTGGGGCAGAATATAGAACTGGGGCTTCTGTTAGCATCACTGGGGCAGAATATAGAACTGGGGCTTCTGTTAGCATCACTGGGGCAGAATATAGAACTGGGGCTTCTGTTAGCATCACTGGGGCAGAATATAGAACTGGGGCTTCTGTTGGCATCACTGGGGCAGAATATTGAACTGGGGCTTCTGTTAGCATCACTGGGGCAGAATATTGAACTGGGGCTTCTGTTGGCACCACTGAGCCAATACTATTGGACGTTGCACTGACTGGTGGTGGGTGAAATTTACCAGCCTCAGGATCAGTGACTTCATGCTCATGGCCGGCATTGACCACCTCATTCTCTACCAGCAGTTCAGTAGTTTTATTATGCTGGACATGAGGGCACTCGCGGAATGTATGGCCCACTCCTGAGCACAGGTTACACACAATAATACCTGTACACGAGTCCTTTGTGTGCCCAAGCTCCCCACACAATGAGCACTTTATATGAGGGCAGCTAAAAGCCAAATGTCTGCCTCCACATTTATGGCAGCGCCTGGGCTGCCCGGGGTAGTAACATATGCCCCTATCAGGGCCCAGGTAAAAGGCATGTGGCAGGTGTCTGGTTACTCCATTTTCCTGGGTCAGCTGCACTTTAATAGTGTATCCACCATTCCAGAATCCTTCTTCATCATAGATCTTGGCAGGTTGGCTGAGCACCTTGCATTGCCGGCCTATCCAATGCAGCACGTCTGCCAGGGCCACCACCTCAGACTGGAACAAAATGGTGACTGTAACTGCCTGGGGTTTAGACAACTGGATTACATGAAGATTTTTCCAGATTTCATTATCACGAGTCTTGTTATAAATATCCCAGAAAAGATCCAGGCTGTGCGTGTCATGTTTCACATGCATAGTTTGCCTTTTATGCTGTTTGTCCCTTTGCTCTCCCCTTCTCCTTCTATGCTCTATAGCTCCTCCCCTCTCCCCTCACTTGCTTCTTATCCTCATCTCATGCACATGCTAGCTGCTTATCTGTGCACAGCATAATTTTTTGACCTATCCATCTGTTCATCGGTGTATGATCTGCAGTTTGAATAAACTTCATCACAATCTACAAGGTGTCTTTTGGATCGAGTCACTGTCAGCCAATCTACCTGAGACTGAATGTTACAGCCATCTCATCACAACTGTAAGTTACAGAGATCACACTTTCAGTGCTTAGACTGGAGAGGCAGAACAGTCAAAAAATTAGTGTACGGATCTTAAAGAATCAGACAAATATCTTATAAAGGATCCTCGCTAGCTAGGAATGCATACTGAGATGTATATGGACACTGGATTACAGCAGCAACCTGCATCATCCAGCCAGCAATAAGGCAGCTCAGGATTTATCAGTTGCAGCCCAGGATTTATCAGTTGCAGCCCAGCATTTATCAGTTTCAGCTCAGTTTATTGTAAAGAACTATTCATACAAGTGTTATTTAACAGCTTCTATACAATCTGTGCATTATCACATGCTTTCTTCTACCTGCAAGTCATTGTAAGCCCTGTGTGCTCCCCTCTGGCTCCTCTCACCACTGGTTGCCTAGGAAACCTGCTCCCCTGGCCAGAACTTTGATACATTTCTATGCAAACACACTACTTGCTAATTTAACCCTCTGCTTGTCAGCACAATGCTCCAGGGAGATAAAATGCAATCTGAAGAACTGCCAGAACAGTTAGCTCCTACAAGCCCCATAAAGCAAAAGCGTTTAATAAAACCAACTTGGAAGGTGCAACAAAATTATGAAGCTGACAGAGATGAACTCCTGTGTAACCTCAGACACTTATGGTCCAGGACTATTGAATGCATGTCAGCTCTGTCTCAGCCAACACGTGAGGTACTGCACCTAGAAGACCTAGTTAACCAATTGAATGCCGCTTATGAGAATTATCAAAGACTGTATGCCAAATATGCTGATCTCTTAAAGCGGTACAAAATAGAAGATTCCTTACAAGAATTAAAGGAATGGAATGATCTCAATCTTGAAAGAGATGATTTAGTATTACAAACAAAGACAAAGGCAGAAGTAAGAATCGCACGTCTCCATGAATCCAGATCCCATCTCTCCACATCTTCTAAGCGCTCCACAAGATCTTCCAGATCCTCACTGTCAAAATCGTCTACACTCAGCCAGCAACTCATCAAAGCCCGCGCTGATGCAGAAGCGTCTAGAATCCAGGCAGCCTTCGCCCAAGAAAGGGCTGAAATGGAAGCTGATGCTGCAAAGAAAAAGGCTGAAATGGAAGCTGATGCTGCAAAGGAAAAAGCTCAGATGGAAGTTTTGGAAAAGCAGTGCGAGCATGCCAAAGACATGGCAAGACTGAGAGTCTTAGAGCAGGCCGCTAGTGACAATGAGAGGTCTTTGAGTGGCAGTCGCTCTGTTTTATCGTACACTTCAGAACTCCATCACCCTGTCATATCATACGATGCACTTACTCAAACAGCGGACACTGGCATGGGTAAAAAAGACTTTCTACCTTCCGGTCACACTAACCAGTTACCTCTTAGCAACCCCACTACTATACAGCTACAGACCAACACGCCCTTGGACTATAAGCCAGATCCAGCGTTGAACGCCTTAGCACCTTCTTATGTTCCCAAGTCACTCAAGATCAGTGTGCCAGTAACTGCAACTAACTCTGTTCCACCTGCAACCGTATACCCAAAGTCTGAAAGCACAGACATGTCACAGTTCGCTAAATATATGCTTCGCAGGGAACTCACTAGGACAGGCCTCACCACGTTTGATGACAAGCCCGAGAATTACAGAGGCTGGAAATTCACCTTTAAGACCACCATTAACGATCTAGACATCACTGCTGCTGAAGAACTGGATCTGCTCATCAGGTGGCTAGGTCCCCAGTCTGCTGAACGTATCAAAAGGCTCAAGACAGTATATACGTCCAATCCTGCTGCAGGTCTTGACGCTGCTTGGGACCGACTTGAAAGTAGTTTTGGCAGCGCCGAGGCCATCGAAGATGCATTATTTAAAAGGTTGCAAGGCTTTCCAAAGATCACCTCTAAAGACAATTTGAAGCTTCAAGAACTCAGTGATCTTCTACTAGAACTTCAACTTGCTAAAGCTGGTAACCTTCTACCAGGGCTCAGTTACCTTGACACCCCTCGTGGCATTAATCCTATTGTCCTCAAACTACCATATAGCATTCAAGAAAAATGGGTTAGTCGGGGGTCTACTTACAAGAAAATACATGGAGTTGCCTTTCCTCCGCTTGCCTGCTTCTGTGACTTCATAAAGGAAATAGCGGACTCTAAGAATGACCCAAGTTTCTTCTACAGCGACATTCCACCCTCTCCAGGATTCGCAAACCCATGTATGACACAGAGAGGCCGCAGGGGCCCAGTATCAGTGAAGAGGACTGATGTCCAACCTGCACCCACTTCAGTGCTTCAAAAGACTGGGCAAAATAAGAAACTTGAGGATCCAAATCGCCAATGTCCCATACATAACAAGCCACATCCACTTAAGAAATGTATTGGCTTTAGAAAGAAACCTCTACAAGAACGTAAGGAACTTTTAAAGGAATTCGGAATCTGTTTCAGATGCTGTGCCTCCACAGAACACCTTGCAAAGGACTGTAAGGCTATTATTAAATGCATGGAATGTGGTAGTGACAACCACGTGCAAGCCCTTCATCTGTACCAACAAAGTTCTACCGCATCCTCAGACATTCCTCCCGCGGCAAAGCATGGCGGGGAGCACAATGAACGAACGGCTACCTCCACCCCAGTATTCTCTACATGCACGGAAGTCTGCGGAGATGGACTTTGTGAGAAATCCTGTGCAAAGATATGCTTGGTTCGTGTATACTCTAAGGACCGACCTGAAAAGGCTATAAGATTGTATACCATTCTCGACGATCAGAGCAACCGATCTCTCGCAAGCACAAGTTTCTTTGATCTGTTAGGCATAGCAGGGGATGCTCTACCTTATACCCTGGGTACTTGTGCTGGCATTACAGAAGTCTTCGGTAGAAGAGCCAGTGGTCTCATAGTTGCTCCACTTAATAGCAACAAAGAAATACCTTTGCCAACTATCATCGAGTGTAATCAAATCCCAACTAACAAGGATGAGATTCCCACTCCTGAAGCTGCCCTGCACCATTCTCACTTGAAGGACATTGCTGACCAAATACCAGCCTTTGATGAAAATGCTGATATCCTGCTATTACTTGGGAGAGATATTCTAAGAGTGCATAAGGTTCGCCAGCAAATCAACGGTCCACATGATGCACCTTACGCTCAGCGTCTGGATCTGGGCTGGGTCATCATAGGCAACGTCTGCCTTAAGAACGTCAGGAAACAATTCTCAGTCTCTTCCTTTAAAACACATGTTCTGCCAAATGGACGCATTACTTGTTTCCCACAACGACAACATCGCTACAGTGTGACAGAAAGGCTGTGTGACAAGGGTACACAAGAGCGCACCATACTGGATAATAGCAAAGCATTTGTCTTCTGGGATGACAACATTGGTAACACTGTGTTTGAAGTGACCACAAGAGACAATGAGTTGGCAACCACAATGGAAGATAAGGAATTCTTGAAAACAATGAGTAAAGAGTTCTACCAAGATGATTCCAACAGCTGGGTGGCACCACTACCGTTTCGCACCCCAAGGAAGAGGATGCCAAACAATATGAAATATGCAGATTCACGGTTCATCTCTTTAGAGCGCAGCTTAAAACGGAAACCAGAGATGAAGAAACATTTCGTTGACTTCATGCAGAAGGTATTTGAGAGAGATCATGCCGAGCTGGCACCCCCTCTTACACAAGGAGAAGAATGCTGGTACCTACCGTGTTTTGGTGTCTACCATCCTCGCAAACCTGACCAAATTAGGGTGGTCTTCGACTCAAGTGCTCGTTATGAAGGCGTTTCTCTCAATGACAAGCTTCTCACTGGGCCCAACCTGAACAACAACCTCCTAGGAGTCTTACTCCGCTTTAGACAAGAGCCAATTGCTATTATGGCCGATATCCAACAAATGTTCCATTGTTTCATCGTCCGGGAAGACAACAGAAACTTCCTCAGGTTCCGATGGTACCGCAATAATGATGTCAATGATGAGGTTGTAGACTATCGGATGAAGGTCCATGTGTTTGGCAATAGTCCCTCACCCGCAGTTGCCATTTTTGGACTGATGAAAACAGCCCAGATAGGCGAACAAGAGTTTGGGTCTGATGCACGTCAGTTTGTGGAAAGGAACTTCTATGTAGATGATGGTCTAAAGTCTCTACCTACGGAGGAAGAAGCCATTGACCTCCTCACCAGAACTCAGAACATGCTTGCTACAGCCAACCTACGTCTACACAAAATTATCTCCAACAGCAATGAGGTTATGAGAGCATTTCCTTCTGAAGATCATGCCATCAGTGCTAAAGAATTCCAACTAGGGTCTGACCTTACCCTCACTCAACGCAGCCTTGGGTTGCTGTGGAATGTCAAGCAAGACGTGTTCACATTTCGGACATCAGTCTGTGACAAGCCCTTCACAAAACGTGGAGTACTGTCCGCAGTAAACAGTATCTACGATCCCTTGGGATTTATAGCACCCTTTACTATTCAGGGCAAGATATTACTCCGACAACTTACTTCAGAGAACACCGACTGGGACACCCCTTTACCCAAAGAAAAACAACAAAGGTGGGAATCCTGGAAGCAGTCTCTTCAGGCATTGGAACAGTTTAAAATACCACGTTCTTACACTCGTGGGTCTATGAAGAATGCCACTAGATTAGAGATCCATGTCTTCTCTGACGCATCCATGGAAGCTATAGCTGCCGTAGCCTATCTCCGAGTTGTACACTCCCACAGTGAAACCAGCGTGGGATTTGTCATGGGAAAGGCGAAACTAACTCCAAAACCTGCGCATACTATTCCAAGGCTGGAACTCTGTGCAGCCGTGTTAGCTGTTGAAATTGCTGAGCTTATAAAGCACGAAATAGACTTTCATATTGACTCCTTTGACTTTTACACAGACAGCAAAATTGTACTAGGATACATATACAATCAAACAAGACAATTCCATGTGTATGTTGGCAATCGAGTGGAACGCATTAGGAAATTCTCCATTCCAGCACAATGGCACTACGTGCCCACTGATCTTAACCCTGCCGACCTGGGCAGTCGCGCAATACCTGCTAAAGCTTTTCCGGATACATCGTGGATATCTCCAACAGTACTCATGAATGAGAAATTCTTCTCAAGCACTGTCAAGTCTACCTTTGAACTTATCTCTCCAGATGCCGATAAAGAAATCAAGACCACTGCAGTTACTCTTAATACTTCAGTAGAGACAAAGGTAAAACTAAAATCTCACCGTTTCGAACGTTTTTCTAAGTGGTCTTCTGCCGTACGAGCTACCGCACGCCTTATTCATGTTGCTCATCACTTTGCAAGCAGCGGCGATACTAATCAAGAGTGTCGTAAGTGGCATATCTGTAAAGGGCCTCCCACAACTGCAGAGACTATTAAAGCCGAAAGACTCATCATCCAATGTGTCCAACATGAAGTATATCCACAAGAGATTCACAACATCTCAAAGGGACTCAGCCCATCTAAAGATAGCCCTCTATATAAGTTGAATCCGATACTTGATCACAACAAACTACTCCGAGTAGGTGGCCGCATAGCAAGATCTAATGTGACAAATGAAGAGCAAAATCCCCTTATTATTCCAGGACGTCACCATATTACTTCTCTGCTAGTCAGACATTACCATGAGCAAGTCCAACACCAAGGCCGTCACTTCACTGAGGGAGCAGTAAGGTCTGCAGGTCTCTGGATAATCGGGATGAAGAGATGTATATCTTCCATATTACATAAATGCGTCAAGTGCCAAAGACTAAGAGGAAAACATCTAGACCAACAGATGTCAGAGCTTCCAACGGACAGATTAAGTATGGAACCACCATTTACCAACGTCGGTTTAGACGTCTTCGGCCCCTGGACTGTTGTTACACGTAAGACTCGGGGCGGAGTCACCAACAATAAGCGTTGGGCTGTGTTATTTACTTGTTTAAGTATTCGTGCCGTGCATATCGAAGTTATAGAATCAATGGACTCTTCTTGCTTTATTAACGCCTTCAGAAGATTTGTTTCCATACGTGGACCTGTTAAGTTACTTAGATCTGACCGTGGCACAAATTTTACCGGAGCAGAGAAGATAGAGAATTTCTTTAATAACAACAAGTGTAAATGGGAATTCAACCCGCCACATTCCTCACATATGGGAGGTTCTTGGGAACGCATGATTGGGATTTCTAGGAAAATTCTGGATGCTATGTTGCTGGACCACAAATCTTCCCATCTCACACATGAGGTCTTAGTCACTTTCCTTGCCGAGGTGTCTGCCATAATCAATGCAAGACCACTTGTTCCTGTGTCCTCTGACCCAGAGTCTCCAGTATTGCTAACTCCAGCCACTCTTCTAACTCAAAAGCTTGGAGTAGCCACTATTCCTCCTCAGGACTTTGATTGCACAAACGTTTACAAACATCAATGGAAACGGATCCAACATCTTGCTAACACGTTTTGGAACCGTTGGAAAATGGAGTACCTTTGTAATCTTCAAAGTCGACGAAAATGGCAAGTTAGAAAACCCGACCTGCAAGCCGGGGATGTAGTTCTCCTCAAAGAGACTGATGCTCATCGTAACAATTGGCCTATCGGTCTTATTACAAAGACTATTCCAAGTAAAGACGGCAAGGTGCGGAAAGTAGAAGTTAAGGCAGTGAAAGAAGGTTCTGTAAGACACTACTTTAGACCCATAAATGAGCTAGTACTTCTTTTGCCAAAACAGGAAGATGAACTCCTCACACCGACTTGATGCCAAGAGAGAGGTTCCAGAAAAAGAGACATTATTGTATACGGACTTAACTAACGTTAATATTGTTGTTAGAAATCATAGATTTCGACGGGGAGTGTCATGTTTCACATGCATAGTTTGCCTTTTATGCTGTTTGTCCCTTTGCTCTCCCCTTCTCCTTCTATGCTCTATAGCTCCTCCCCTCTCCCCTCACTTGCTTCTTATCCTCATCTCATGCACATGCTAGCTGCTTATCTGTGCACAGCATAATTTTTTGACCTATCCATCTGTTCATCGGTGTATGATCTGCAGTTTGAATAAACTTCATCACAATCTACAAGGTGTCTTTTGGATCGAGTCACTGTCAGCCAATCTACCTGAGACTGAATGTTACAGCCATCTCATCACAACTGTAAGTTACAGAGATCACACTTTCAGTGCTTAGACTGGAGAGGCAGAACAGTGCGGCAGCTTAAAACTGATGTCATATAACCTGCTGGAGGGAACATGAATTAAAGCAAAGATTTCAGCAGCCTCAAACTTCATGAAGTCCTTTATCAGAGTTCTCCCAATGTACTGCCTGGAGGGGAGATCTTCCTCTGGCCCCACATATTTTATTCTCACCGCGTTCCTCCTCTGTGCCGGTGGGTTTGCCAGTCCTGTGACGCTGGAGAAGAGCCGCCTCTGCTGGGGAGTCGGGTCTTGGTCTTGTGCCTTAGAGTTACTGGCCACTGGATTATTTTTTGGCATGCTAGTTCCAGGGTTTTCATCCTTATGAGGTATCCTGATTCCAGGGCCCTCACTTGTGCCAATGATACTGGTAACAATGTCCTGTAATGCAGATTCTGTAATTAATAGGCTGCCAGGGTTCTCATTGGCTGGCTGCGCTCGCTGGGTTTCTGGATCAGACATTTCTATTGTTAGTATCTGAGAGTCCATAATGGGTCTATTAGGAATCACTTGCATGTCTGGCTCTGGAGTCACTGGTATTTGTGGAGTCTGATCAAGACCTGAATTCCCTGAGTTAAGCAAATTTTGCTCCATAGTCTCTATACCAGGGATTATTACTTCTGAAGCAATATTTTTCACAGATATTCCCAGGGTGTCACTTGCAGGGGCTGCATTATCTGGTGTGTTGCACAGTTCATTAGTAACAGGAGCTGCCACCCTTAACTCTTTACTTGCTGGGTCTGGCAGATCAGACTGGTCAGCCTGAAAGGTATAGGGAGCCGGGGGAGATAACTCCTCACTTGCTGGATCTGGCAGATCAGACTGGTCAGTATGAGAGGTATAGGGAGCTGGGGGAGTTAACTCCTCACTTGCTGGATTGCCCCTGAATGTCCCCGGCCTCACCCGCACTGGGCAGCCTTGGGTCAGTACAGTGAGCACAGTGTCCTCATCAATGCCTTTCTTAGCAATAATGTCTCTCCTCTTTATACTCTGTAGCCGGGCGTCTCTGACTCTCTGGGGGGACCAGTGCTCCATCTTAGGGGGCTCCCCGCTGTCTGCAGCACATTTATCTTTCATTGCATTTAATTCCTGCTCACACTGATCAATAGCTTCATAGATCTGCTCCTTCTTATTAACATCATTTTCCTGCTTTAATTCCTCGCGCAACTTGGAGATTCGCATTTGCAGCATAAACTTTCCTTTCTGACCCATAAGCATTTGTTTCCGAACAGTAACAAAACTTTCCTTAGATTCACCAACCTCCATTTCCAAGGAACATCCTTCTCCAGGGTCCTGCTGTAAGCCTGACTCCAATACCTGGGCTTTCCTGAATCCTTGATCCCAGCTCCCATCACCTCCTCCTGGGTCAGATTCCATGCTGACTCCCAGCTGGGAGCTCAGCTGCACACACCCTGCTCCTCCGCCCGTATGAGCTGAACTGAGAAGCAGTCACATGACTCCCTGTCCCTCAGAGCTCACACTCTAATGTCCCCTCCACACTCACACACTGTTATTATACATTTATATAGTGCTGACATATTCCACAGCACTGTACAGAGCACATAGAAGCAGTCACATGACTCCCTGTCCCTCAGAGCTCACACTCTAATGTCCCCTCCACACTCACACACTGTTATACAGTTATATAGCACTGACATATTCCACAGCACTGTACAGAGCACATAGAAGCAGTCACATGACTCCCTGTCCCTCAGAGCTCACACTCTAATGTCCCCTCCACACTCACACACTGTTATACATTTATATAGCACGGACATATTCCACAGTGCTGTACAGAGCACATAGAAGCAGTCACATGACTCCCTGTCCCTCAGAGCTCACACTCTAATGTCCCCTCCACACTCACACACTGTTATACAGTTATATAGCACTGACATATTCCACAGTGCTGTACAGAGCACATAGAAGCAGTCACATGACCCTCAGAGTTCACACTATAATGTCTCCTCCACACTCACACACTGTTATTATACATTTATATAGCACTTACATATTCCACAGCGCAGTACAGAGCACATAGAAGCAGTCACGTCACTCCCTGTCCCTCAGAGCTCACACTCTAATGCCCCCCTCACACACTATTATATATTTATATAACACTGACATATTTCACAGTGTTGTGCAGATGAGGTCCCATGTTTCCTGTCCTCTGGAGCTGACACTCTAGTAGTAGGAGGGGCTGGGTGTATTGTTATGTAATATGATGTGGGCAAGGCTTTTGGAAGCAGGTTACAGTAAGCTTGTGTAATGATTGATGGTGATTGCGACATAAGAGGTAGTGTGATTGGCTGTAACCTCTCTTGATGTTGTGTGATGAGCTTTTATATTATAGATAAGAGCAAACTTCTGGCATGTATCATGGATCTCCAGCTTTTCACAGCAGCTTTATGCATCTGTTATCCTGTACAGGAGCATTTCTCCACACTTTGCTTGCAAGTACAATTCTAGTTAATGTAGCAGCACCATCTGCTGTCCGGATTGTAATCCTGCCTTTGTTTAAAGAGGACCAAAACCCACCTTGGAGTCTATGAGAATCCAGGGCAGGCATACTTGCCCCCCCCCCCCCCCCCCCCCCCGGGGAACCCCGCTATGTGAATCGCCACAGGTCGCCCGAAAACTCACCTTCGTTCTCGGTCCAACAGTGCATGCATGAGCATCAGCCGCATCCCTGTTATCCCTTTAGAAAGGCATGTGTCCGCGGCAGGCATTTGTGAATGGCCGATACGGGCATGCTCCCTGTTAGAGGGTAGCGGGGGATGCAGCCGCCAGCGTGCTCGGATCTGCTTGCATTAGACGAGCTCCAGGGTGAAGGGGTCGGGCAGATCAGAGCTCCTGATTGAACGAGCGCCCACACATGAGTCGTAGGACCAGGAGTAGGTGAGTTTGTTCTGGTGATCTGTGTGGTTTCACACAGAGGGGCACCCGCATTGGGGGTGCCCCAGCGGCAGGAACCAATACCCAGGATACTCAAAATTCTGGGTTTTGGTCCACTTTAAAGTCATAATGTGAACCTGTAAACCTCAATTACTGGGCAATTTCTTCTCTCTTTTCCAAGTGTACAGCACGGCCTGTTTCATTTAATCCTTACTTCTGGGTATTCCGCCACAAGGTGGCGCAGTTGACTGCAGAAGATTTGTGGCTCCTCCCGGCCCCATATAAAACCAGGAATCACCATAGACCCCCAGTGTTTCTCTGCAATCATGACTGCGAAGACCTGAAGATGGCTCTCTACGGTTATTCGCAGGTGAGCGGGGCAACCAAGCCTGCGGCCCTGCAAGCCTATTCCCACCCGCTTCCAGCCCCTTCTGCCTCCCAGCCTTGGCTGTCGGATCGGGTGACGGTAGGGGAGTGCCTGGGTCAAGGTGCTCGGTGAGCTTTTCTCCAGACCGCAGACCCTATTACTGAAAGGTAGCCGGTCATAGGCCTATGGTGAGCCTAGGGGTACGGAGGAACCACTGCTGACTGTGTTGTGCCTGCTTGGGGTGAGTTTTTATTGGGGGCTGTGTTGTGTGGCCTTAAGGGGGGCTCCGTTCTCCCCCCCTCCACCCTCTCTCCCGGTTGGCCGGTCGTACCACACGCTGTGCGCTCTCCCCCTCCCCGTTCCCCCTCCCCTCTCTATTCCGTGGCCCTGCCGCGGTGGGCGGGGGGTTAGGGGTGGTGGTGTGGGTGTTCGGGGTCGGGCGCAAGCGGGCTTTCCGCCGCTCGTTGCGGTGTTTTATTCCGGATTGCGCTCCGCGGCGGGATTCACTTGTCTGGGCATGGTGACGTCGGCGCCATTGTTAGTATGGGCGCCGGCGTCTCACGCCCTTTTGCGGGGGGGCGGCGCCGCGGGATGACACTTTTTGCGTCATCCCCCTGCGGCCTGCCCCTCGAGGATCGTCGGTGCCATTTTCGAAGGCCACGCTCTGCTGCTGCTGGGGCTTCCTCCGCTGCCTGGTCCGTCTCCCTGCGTCGCTGGTGTTCTCTTGCGGTGTCCTGGCTCCTGTGTGTGCTGCGGTGTGGCTCAGCTGGTCCGTGAGTTGATCCGACGGGGGTTGGTTTTGGTGCATGTGCTGTGGGATGCTCATGATTGTATTGCTTATGTCTTGCAGACGGGATCAGCATTGTGGTTTCTCCCGGTCCAATACCCCTCCCCCCCTCCGCCTGTCCTGGCTTTGTGGGGCATCCCTTGGGGGCATCCCCGGTGGGCTCTTTTAGCTTTTATTCCTGGTGGGCTGACTGTGCCCTGTCTGATAATCACCAATTCTGGGGACAGCGAGCTTGGGGGCCCTTTGGGGCAGCCTCGGCTGTGTGTCATGTGCGGGGCATCCCCACTGAGTGGTGGCGCGGTTTGTGTGCCGTGCGCCTAAAGTATTATTGCGGACCAGGCTGGGCTGAACGCTTCTCTTTCCAGTTCTGCGCTCCCTAAGGCATCTCCTACTCTCCCGTGCCTACATTTAGCCCCCAGTTAAGGGGATACTAGCAGGGGGTCCCAATCAGATCTGGCGCTGCATGTGGCCAGCATTGAACAGCAGTTGGCCCGACCGGCGGCAGGCAAGGCCTCTGGCAAGAAGCGGCACCTTGACGCCGCGCTGTCCCTATTTGCCGAGGAGGATGAGGGCCTTGATGTGTATGGCGGCCGTGACTCCCCGGAGGAGGGGGAGCTTTTCCGTGACTCGGACTCCTCTGGGGGTCGTCAGGACGGTTACGACAGTGACCTGGGGTCCTCCTCTGATGAGAATACCTGGCTCCCGGATGACACCGATAGGCTCCTGTCGGCGATTTTCGAGACATTGCACATTGCCCCCCTAAAGCGGCAAAGAAGAAGCAGGGCGAGCTTTTCCGCCCTGGCAAGCAACGCTTGGAGTTCCCGGAACAGGGCCATTTCTCCAATATGGTGCTTAAGGAGTGGGAACGTTCTAACAGATTACCCTTGGTGCCCAAGGGCTTGGACAGAAGGTATCCCTTTTCGGCTGATTTGGTTAAGCGCTGGTCGTGCCCTCCTGAGGTGGACGCTCCGGTCCTGGGACTGTCTAACACTTCGGTCATGCCGTCCCCTGACACTACTACGCTGCGTGATAGCGCAGACCGGTGTATGGATCAGCTTGCTTGTCATGCTTTCACCTTTGTGGAGGCAGGCTTGCGTCCAGTCTGCACCGCAGCCATTACCATTAAGAGGAAGGTCAGGTGCCTTGCTGAGGCCGCTAGGTCTGGTAAGAGAAAGGAGGATTATAGGGACCTCTTGCTTTGCTCTGATTTTATAGCTCTTGTGCTGGCTGCCATGAATGGTGCCGTCCGGCTGGGCGGTAGGGCCTCGGCCCTCTTGGTGGCGGATGCGTCGGTCTGTTTGGTTGCGTCAGTGGGCAGCTGGCACGGCAGCTAAGAAGTCTCTCACTGGGCTTCCCTTCACGGGTCTCCGGCTTTTTGGTGAGCGTCTGGATGTTCTGGCCAAGGATGGTAGGCTCCCCAGCGTAGGAAGCAGACTCGGCCCTTCCCGGTCTCTCCTAGGGGACCAAGCCTAAAACCCCTCCCAAGGCTCCTCAGGCATGAGGAGGCAACCTCACCCGACCGGGTGGGGGGACGGCTTCGGCTTTTTGCTCACGTCTGGAGGCTTCGCGTCTCAGACCGGTGGATTCAGGAGGTGGTGTCCTTCGGTTACAATATAGAGTTTGCAGTCTGCCCCCCCCCAAGATTCCTCCGGTCTCGGATAACTTTAAACCCTGTGTCGGCTCAGGGACTGCGGCTCGCCGTTCAACGTCTTCTGGAGTCAGGAGTCACTTGGTACTACTCCAATCTGTTCACGGTGCCCAAGAAGGACGGTTCCCTGAGACCCACCTTGGACTTGAAGGGTCTCAACAAGTTTGTCCGGTTCAAGCACTTTCGCATGGAGACGCTACGTTCGGCCGTCAGTTCTCTTCGGCCGGGCGACTTCATGACCATGGTGGACATCAAGGATGCCTATCTTAACGTGCCGATCTTCCCAGGTCATCAGCGGTTCCCGACGTTCGCTCTGGAGGATCAGCAGCAGGGGGATGTCTCAGCTGGGGGAATGGTCTCTCAGCAACGAGGTATTTCACGCCCTGTGTCGCTGCTGGGGTCAGCCGGATGTGGACCTGTTTGCGTCCCGTCACAATCACAAGCTTCCAAGATATGTCTCCCTGTCAAGGGATCCTCTGGCCTTCGCCACGGACGCGCTAGCAATTCCCTGGACGGAGTTTCGACTCCCCTATGTATTCCCTTCCTTTCCTCTGCTGGTTAGGGTGCTGCGCAAGATAGCCCAGGAGGGGGTACCGGCCATTCTGGTGGCCCCCCACTGGCCGAGGAGAGTATGGTTCGTGGACGTTATACAGATGGCAGTAGATCGGTTCGTCCTTCCCGACGATCCAGAGCTTCTCACGCAGGGGCAGCTACGCCATCCCAATTTACAAACGCTGGCTTTAACGGCTTGCTGCTGAAACCTTCATCTTGATGGGCAAGGGTTTGCCGGCTTCTGTTGTTGATTAGGGCTCGTAAGAAATCCTCGTCATTTATCTACTACAGAGTATGGCATGCTTACATTGCCTGGTGCGAGTCCAAGTCTTTTCCTTGTCGGGTGTTTTCCATTCCCAGGATTCTGGAGTTTTTACAACATGGTTTGGATTCGGGCCTTCAACTTAGTACTCTCAAGGGACAGGTTTCGTCTCTGGCAATTATTTTCCAAAGATCCTTTGCCAATCACAGGCTTGTTAAGACTTTTTTCCAGGGAGTTACTCAAGTGCGTCCGCCGCGTAAGCCTCTGCTACCGGTTTGGGACTTTGGGAGATTTGGTGTTGTCTGCCCAACAGGGTCCTCCCTTTAAACCTATGCGTGAGGATGCGTTGCCCATTCTGACTCTTAAGGTAGCCTTTTTGGTGGTTATTACTTCGGTCAGGTAAGTTTCTGAGCTGGCGGCGCTCTCCATGAAACCTCCTTATTTTGAGCGGCATCAGGATAAGGTGGTTTTCCGTCTTAAACCGTAATTCCTGCCCAAGGTTGTGTCTGCCTTTCATCTTAATCAGGACATTGTCTTACCTTCCTTATGTCCTAATCCTTGGTGATGGTGATTCCTGGTTTTATATGGGGCCGGGAGAGGCCACAAATCTTCTGCAGTCAACTGCGCCACCTTGTGGCGGAGTACCCAGAAGTAAGGATTAAATTAAACAGGCCGTGCTGTACACAGTAAAAACAATTCTACAGGTGAGTAATCACAGAATTGTATTTTCTCCACCCCCTCCCCCTTCCCAGTCAGGATCCAGAAAATGCCGTTCACATGGATCTTTCCAGCACTCCGACGGCACATTCACGGCCATCATGGTCATTGTGAAGTGCAGGACTGGAGAAAAATCATCCTGTGGGAATGGTTTAGGTTGATATCCCTGCATTTAGATTAAGCTGGGGGCAGGAGAGAACCACAGCTCACAGGGAGACCCAGCATGCAACCGCTACCTCTTCCCTATGCCAGGCTGTTTAAACGGGACTGCATGCCATACATTACTATGCATTGCATACGGCATGTGACAATTGGGCTGTGGAAAGGTGAGTTATGAGGACAATCGGGGGGGTTCACATAGTGAGGCATCCCAAATCAGGATGCCCAAGGGCAAGGTCCTATTAAAAATCCTGGTGATAAGTCCGCTTTAAAGCAGAACAAAACCCGTTATTTTGGCTAACCTGGGTTTTGTTCCCTGTCCCTTGGTCATCTCAATTTAATATGCCCCAATGTGTGAAACCTCCCAGATCGCCCATAATAACTCATTCAACTAACCGATCCTAAGGTGCTTGCACAGGCTCTCGTCCAGTTAGAGCCACTTGCTGTGCATACTCTACAAATGGCTCTGTTTACTGCCCTCAGCCTAACTAAGTCACTGGGGGCGGGAGCATGCCACAACCCAGAGAAGCTGGGGATGCGACTGCTGATCAGCAAGGGAGCCAGGAAGAAGGTGAGTCTTGCAATGCCCCAGGGGGATTTCACACAGAGAGGCATCTTTTAGACTCCAGTTCCAGCCCAAGGGGATTTTGTTCTGTTTCTTGTTCTGCCTTACTTACCTTTAAAGCGGTCCTTCACTCTGAATAAGAGTGTATCTTATATGTTTCCCACACTCTGTACATACAGATTGCTCACATTAAAAATCATCCTACCGGCATCTATTGCATGTTATGAGCCTTTAAACATCCAAGATGGCGGCTCATGGAACATCAGGCAGCCTGCAAACAGGAAGTGCCTTCTGACTGTGCTGCTATGCATTATGGGATTGCTGACCTTTTCCTGACCCCAGCTCTGCTCTGTCTGAGCAAAGCACAGCTATAACCCACCCCCTGTACTTTATCCCACTCTCCTCAGTAAGTTTGATGCTTCGAAGTCAAGATGGCGGTGCCCGTGTCCTAAAGTCCTGAACTTGCAGCCCAGTTGCAGCCCAGTGGGGGAAAGAATAATAAGTGACTAAAAACTTAAAATATATAAACTTTATATGCTGGGGAATCTTTTTTAAGGGTTTGGGCTTTTCAATAAATCATGGTGAAGGACCGGTTTAAATGTACCACCACTTCAATGTACATTGCTAAGATAAAAACACACACAGAAAAAAGAAAACATTTAATAGATTTATGAAAATAGGCCATTTATTTAGTGGCACATTGTGACAGAATTTCTCCTCTAGTTTTGCATACTGTGATGCAAATCTTAATCCATCTGCAGCAGGTACAGACCTTGGCCAAAACAGAAATAGTTGTGGGTAAAGATGATATGTTTTTGATTGCATCTGCAGGTAGGTCATGCATCCTGAATGTAATCATCATCATAGAGAATATTGGTCTACAGTGACGCCAAATCCATAGTGGTCAAGATAATTTGTTTATTTTTAGATGTGTTGTGTCGTAAATTCGGACTAGGGGTTTAGAGATACATTTCACACTGCCTGTGTCAGGCTGGCTGCCCAGAACCTTAGAGAAGGTAAAAGGGGATGGCTGGCAGTGCAAGATGGAGCTTCAGATTTGAGGTACACTTAACCAAAGGCAAGAGTTCTATCCACATGGACTAAATGTTGATTCAGCACCGTGCAAGACTACAGTGACCTGCAGGGATTTAATTAAAAATAAGAATGGTCTACCCTCCTCTCAGAGAAAACTATCCTCGGCACCGGGCATTGGGGCTGATAACACAGGACTTAGGGGCCGACCAGCCCCTATGCTATGTGGTATGGGTCTGCTGTTCTTCCAGGGGTGTCAGAGCAGGGATACCCCTGGAATAGCACCAATAACGATGGTCACCAGGCTTTTCCAGACCCTAAGTGCCCCAATCAGTGCCCAGCGAGGGATCCTGAAGACCCACCAGCTGGAAAGGAGGACACCGCCCAGGCCAACCAGCTAGTATGCCATGTGGTATGGGCCTGTTGTTCTTTCAGGGGTGTTGGAGCCCATGCTGATGGGCACCAGGCTATTTCAAACCCCTAGTGACCCAATCAATGGCCATCAAAAGACCCTGAAGACCTGTAGAAGAGGACACAGCCCAACGGGGGGCAGAAGAGAGAAGACGCAGACTGGTTTATATTTAAATTTAGAGTATTACATTTATTTTTGTGTGGTATGTTTTTTACTACTCTTGGTGAACTGATAAGGGGTCCAGGGGACCAGCTCACAGGGTAGAAGGTCCAGCATGTCGCCCACATGCCCAATAACCTGCAATTTCTCTTGGAGCACCAGAGATGCAGAAGAGCCAGATGCCTATCGGTATGGGCCCAGTGTTATTCCAGGGGTGCCCAGGCTGGATGGCTCTGGGAGGGGGAATATACACAACTTTTTAAAATAAATTACATTATAAAAACATTTTAAAACACCCCCACATATCATTTTATTTATTATTTATTTATCATTTATTTTATTTATATTTATAAGCCCACAAAGAAGCTAATGCAAGGGTCAAGTGAAAAACTCTCATGCAAGAAAAAAAACGGAGTGTATATTTCTTGCATGGCTTTTTTTCAGGCTCTTGTAAGTGTGAGCTTGTTCAGCATTAGAATAGAATAGAGATTTATTCGCCAAGTGCACAAGGAATTCTTTTTGGTCTGATCACACCATTCCAATCTCAGGCAAGGGTCAATTAATCACATCAAGAATCATGCGATTTTCTCTTGAGAAAAATTCTCTCATACGAGAATGATTTTACACAATTTGCGCTGTCAGAAAAGTGTATATCTGACCTTTTTTGCTTTTGCACATTTTTATTTATTTATTATATTTATTGTATATAGGCAACTAAGAGTGGCATTATGTTTTTCTTAATTGGGGTTTATGTTACTGCAGTTCTTGCCATACAAATTGGATTATATGGATATGTGATATTTCCATCAGTAGAGGGCCTCCCTGCTCTTTTTAATTGCGTGTTTATGTGTTATGCAAGTTCTCTGTTTATAAAGTGATAACATTTTGTTCAACAGTAGTGCTGTGCGATCTAACTGTCCTGCTTTTCTTTCTACAATGATTTCACACCAAAGGGAGTTTTTACCTCTACCGGTGCTGAATCCAACCTTGAAAGCCACTGATGACAAAGAGGCAAGGTACCAAGGGGTACCAGAAGAATAGCCAGGCAAGTCAAGTTCGGGGTCTCAAGCAGTGGTTCAAATGTGTTGAGAAGGCTGAGGTTGTCCAGATGTGAAGTCAGTAAGCAAGCCTGGGTCACAATGAGTTGTCAGTTCAAGGGCTAACAAGTTCCAAGATAAGCTGACAAAACAGCTTGGAGCTATTGCTTAGCCACCAAGGTGCACTGTTGGAGCTTGGAAAGGTGAGTTTTTTATGTTCAAACTGGTGGGTTTTACACAGTGAGGCATCCTGATTTGGAGAAATTCCAGAGTTTGTTGATGGGTTTTGTTCCACTTTAAGCATAAGTGCAATGTGGCATTGCCCCCCTCTTTAGAGAAGGTCTCTGTCTGACCAACCTTTCCAGTTTCTCAGGATGTTGGAGGCAGAAAAGTTTGGATTAGATAAGAGGAATAGATGTTCCCAGGGATCTTTATCAAGGCCATAACCTTTCCAACAGAGCAAGTACTGAAGGCCATTACTCCTGCAAGTATCCAGAATTTGATCCACCTTGACTTTTCACCATCCACGGAGATGGGGTCAGGTGGCTTGTCTATAGGGTATCTCAAGGTTAGCCTTCTTCAAAAGAGACACACAAGCTCAACGGCAAATTTATTGATAGCCCTTTTAATCTTGAATGGACCAGTGTACTTGGGGCACAGCTTTTTCAAAGGACACTGGAAATGTAATTGTGAGGCCGAAAGCAGGACTATGTCCCCAATCCAAAAGCTTGGAGCAAGGGAATGATGAGCACTAGCACTCTTCTTGTAACGCTCTTGTTAGGGAAACTCTTTTGCTGCTGTTCCTGATGATCCTTTTTGGGTGGGAAACACCCTAGGTGTGTGGTCAGTACTGGCCAATTAAAGTCCAACAAGATCACAGACACAGGCTGCTGACTTTCCTGATTCAGGATGCCATGCTGTGTGAAACCCCCCAGAACACTTATTCTTATTCAATGAGATCTGTCTGCTGTGACTATGTCATTCTGCAGGTGGCTCTCCTTGGACAAGAGCCTGTACATGCGCCATTGGAATGAGGAAAAAGTGGATGAAAAGCCACTTTCTGGGGAGTTTCACACAGCGGGGAATCCCGATTCGGGGAAGTCAGCAGCCAGCCCTGGAATCTCTTAGGGCCAGACCGTATGGGTTTCTGTTACACTTCCACACAGTTACCCTCTCTGTGGTAACTCTGTAGACAGCCAGCCAGTGCAGTCAGCACGCCCCTTCAATCTCTCTGACAGGCTGACAGTATTCCCTATGCAACCATAGCTGACACTGACAGCATGGGGCAGGAGGTCCGTGCAGCAGGGGGAGATAGCTCCGCCCCCAATCAAACCAGCCAGCGCATTGGGGCAGGAGGAACTCTAGACGGGAGGGGGATATAGCCCCGCCCCCAATCAAACCAAACAGCGCATTGTTGCAGGAGGAAGTCTGGGCAGGAGTGGGTGACAGCTCCTCCTACCAGTCAAACCAGGGAGCCAGTGTCCGTGCCAGGGGCCGATGTACAGCACAGGCAGCTTTTTTATAGGCCCCTTGGCAGATGCCCGACCTAGCCGGGTGCTAGCGCCGGCCCTGATTGGAGACCATGTTCCATTGATTGATTTACCCTCTCAGTGTACCCATTCGATTGCAGGTGGTATGCAGAAGAATAAGCATGTTCTATACCTAGACTCGGCATACTAGGCATATTTGTGCCAAATCTGAAGCAGAAGGAAGACCTGGGAGAGGAATGGAATGGATGAAATTAGTCAGGTAGTCAACCACTAATAAGGATGTGATACAACCCTCAGTGGCAGCTTGAGAAGTCCACAAATATTTGATTGCAAGGTCTTGTATGCACAGGCAGGGGATGACCTGTGGGTTTGGAGGGAGGATGCGTATTACAGGTGCAGGTTCCCCAGAAAAGGAGGGTCTGTGGAGTGCACATGTGTTCCACAATGTGCATATGCACAAATGATTTCAGGGCTGGCCACTGCCCCCCCCGTGGGAATCCTGAATGGCCCGCTGTGTGACACCACCCAGATCACCCTGCTAACTCACCTCATTCCAGTCCTATGGCGTATCACGGGCTCTTGTCCAATCAGAGCAGGGCTAGAGAGGGCAAGGTGTGGGAGACTCTATCACGCATCTTTTTTTTTCCTTTACTCTCTTCAGTCAATGTCTTTCCCATCTCCAGCATCTTCTCTTTTCCTCTCCCTCCTCTGCTCCCTCTGCCTCCATGTTGATATTGTGTCCCTCATTCCCGATAAATTGAACCAGTGAGCGATGGGAGGAGAGGGGAAAAGTGAGGGAAAGAACTAAGAAAAGGGATAAAAGAGTAACATATGTAAGATATAATGTCCCAGGAACAACTTGGCCCAGGAACAACTTGGGGAACAATTGTCCAGTATAAAATTTATTAGGGCATACGCCCACAGTACAATTAGGCTCACTGGCCCTTTTAAACTAACCTCCGGCAGGCGCGCTGCCTGCAGCGCCACAGGAGGTCATAGGAAAGCCGTGCTGAGAGAGCTGTGACGACTGGAGGAGGCGGGCACACTCAGCCTCGCTCGAACAGACGCGGCTCGGCGGGGATGAGGCTGCCGAGCGGGGAGAGAGCCCGCCAGCCGCCGAAGCCCGTGCCGCCCGCAGACACCGAGGGACGGGTGAGGAGGTAAGTTGTTTGTGACACTACCGCCCCTTCACAAGGGGCCTCAGGACCCTTTATTGGCTTATCAAGATTGTCCCGCTGGAACTTCCTAATCAAGGCATTAGCATGGACATCCTTTGCTGGAATCCAACATCTCTCCTCAGGACCAAATCCCTTCAAATCAATTAAATATTGTAATGAATTATGTACTGTAAAATTCGAGAGTCGAGAATCTTATTAACCTCATACTCAGGTTCATCTTCCACAATGACAGGTGGAGGAGACGACACCTGAATATTCCCGGCGGATTTCAATAACAATATGTGAAATGCATTGGGAATTTTCATAGACGGAGGAAGCTTGACTTTAAAGGTAACATTGTTCAGTCTTTGAGTGAACGGAAAGGGACCAATGTACTCAGGACCCAATTTCGGTCGGCGAAGAGCAATATTCTTGGTGGATACCCAGACCAGATCACCCACCTGAAATGGTGGTTCCCATGACCTATGTTGGTCGGCAAAAACCTTATGCCTATAGGAAGCTTCTTTAAGGTTTTCTTAAACCTTAGACCAAATGATCATTCTTTCTCGAAACCATTCCTCCGAGGCCGGCAAATTGGAGGGCCAGAGAGAGATTCTTTCCGTAATTACAGGAAAAGGGCGAAAATGTTGTCGATTCGCTAGGCGCATTATTAAAGGCGAATTCCGCATTATTAAATTCTGACCATTGTTCCTGACAATCCGACACAAAGCAGCGCAGGTATTGCTCTAAAGACAGATTCACCCTCTCAATCTGACCGTTAGACTGGGGATGGTAGGCCGACGATAGAGACACTCTAATGCCTAATCGCGTGCAAAAATCCCTCCAGAAGCGAGATACAAATTGGACCCCCCTGATCAGAGACTATATCTTGGGGCATGAGATGAAGCCGAAAAACGTGTCTTATAAATAGTTGAGCCAGTTCCGGTGCTGACTGAAGTTTTGCCAGAGGAATGAAATGCGCCATTTTACTGAAACGGTCGACCACCACCCAAATAACAGTATTACTCTGAGACTGCAGCAGGTCAACAACGAAATCCATGGACATGTGGGTCCATGGTTCCCCAGGAATCTCCAGGGGTACTAACAACCCTGCTGGAGATCTATGAGTTCCCTTGTTACAGGCACATACACTACAAGCTTCGACAAAGGCAGTAACATCGTGTCAGATAGTTGGCCACCATACATGGTGCTTGGCAAGAGCCAGTGTTTTCCGAAATTCAAAATGATCTGAAGTTTTGGCATCATGAAACTCCTGTAAGATGGAGAGACGCAGATGTGAAGGTACAAATTGGCATCCGGGGGGTTTACCCAGAGGGACATCTGTCTGAAATGGGATTAAAGAACTAGACAATTCAGGGAGAAGGGCACCAATTACACAACCTGAGGTCAAAATGGATTCCTTTGGGTTGAATCTACCCTTACAATCCCCAAAGTTGCATGACAAGGCATCTGCTTTGGTATTCTTTGCTCCAGGCTTAAAATTAATAATGAAACTAAAACGGGAGAAAAAGAGCTCCCAGTGAGCATGAAGAGAATTTAGTCTTTTGGCTGATTCAATATACTCTAAGTTTTTATGGTAATGAGATGCAGAGAGCCTTCTAACCAATGCCGCCATTCCTCAAAAGCCAGTTTTATTCCCAACAGTTCTCGATTCCCTACATCATAATTTTGCTCAGCTGGACAAAACTTTCGTGAGAAATAAGCACAATGATGTAATCTTTCTGGATCACCAGAATATTGTGAGAGAACAGCACCCACTCCAAGTTCTGAGGCATCCACTTCCAATGGAATGGGCGATTAATATCTGTATGGATCAAAACTGGAGCTGACGTAAAGGTCTCTTTTAAGGTCTGAAAGGCCTTCACTGCTGAGGGAAGCCAATTCTCTACAAATGCACGTTTCCAGGTTAGGTATGTCGAAGGCACCACAATTGAAGAGAATACCTGTAGAAATTGGCGAAACCTAGGAACCTCTGAAGGGCCTTTAGGCTTTTCGGCTGTTCCCACTCCAATACAGCGGACACCTTGGAGGGATCCATAACCAAACCACGATTAGAGACCAAGCACCCCAAGAAAGGAACTTCAGAGACCTCAAATACACACTTAGAAAGTCTGGCACATAGAATGTTCTCCCATAATTTTTGTAAAACTGCATTCACATTCCGACGGTGTTCTAGCACTGAGCGGGAGAAAATGAGGATATGAAGATAAACCACCACAAATCAACCCAAATGTTCACGAAATACATTGTTTACAAAGTGCGGGAGCATTGCACAGACCAAAGGCATAACCAAGTACTCATAGTGCCCATCTTTTACGTTAAAGGCCGTCTTCCATTCGTCTCCTTGGAATATACGAATGAGATTATATGCCCCTCTAAGATCTAGTTATGTAAAAAAAAAATCATGTCGATGCCTAGACACCCGGCGTGCGTGCCGGGTGTCTAGGCAACGACATGCGCACCCGAACAGGGCTCCAACCACGTACACTTGAATCCTTTCTGCAATAGACGAACCCTGCACAAAGGCAGGCAGCTAGATCAGAGATCAGCTATTTGACCACTGTTAATCACCGTTCCGTGTGTAGCTCCTGACGGGAGTGCTGGACGCCTTGACACCGTTGGGGGGATATAGCCATCAGCCAGCCATAAAGGAACCAACAATAACACTAGTATGGCCCATAACTTCAACTATATATAAGGAGGCCGCGGGAACGTCAATACCAAGGGCCATAAATTTGAACCAAACTGAATGTTCCAAGTGTAAGGGCAGTAGAGGGAGCGCTCCATTTCTTCCGGGACATACTCTGGACCGTACTGTCATTGATCAGGGCACTGAAGAAGCCAGCTTGGCGAAACATGTTTGCCCTCCCTTTGACCAACAAGAGTAAGATACATGAGCGACTATACAAGAATGCTGCTAACTACTGTAGAGGCAGAGCCCTTCTTTATGTGTCCTGGCGGACAATCTGGTCATCAACAATTGCTTTGGCCTTTTGGGATTCCTTGATCACTGGAGGCAAGGTTGGGGGAGAGGAGCTAGAACCTTGCCACAAAGACACGGACAAGCTGGACCTCTGCCTTTCTTCAAGTTATTAGTCAGATAAGGCCCTTCAGGGAGTCGGGGGTCTCGACACAGACAAGCCCATCCTTAAGCATCCTGTAGATATTGGCGCGGAACTGGTGGCGCAAAGCGACGAAGTTTGCATATGGGGGTTTCTGGCCCATTGTCCAGGGTTGTCAAACATGTTGTCCAAGGCAGAGAAGAAGGTATTGAGAGTACTGCAAATTGGGCTATTCTGTTTTGCCAAACAAAGGTAAACAATTGATTTTTTGACAAATAACATCTGTCCCAATAAGGATAAGGATTATTACTTTTAGGGCCTGAGGGAATTTGCTTACACTGTCTTTAGTTATTTATGTTGCAGAGCGTGGGTGCTGGGTGCACGCACTCCGAAATGCACATGTGTACACTCCCATAGTGCATGTGCTGCACTCCCAAATGCACATGCGTATACTCCCAAATGTGCATGAGCGCACTTCCAAAGTGCATTTGCTCACCCCACACTGACATGAGCACAATCCCAAATGCGCATGCGTGCATTCCCAAATGCACATGCACGGATTGGTAGGTAGATGATCAAGTAGGTGAGTGGGCAGGTAGGTGGGTGTGTGGTTAGGTAGGTGGGCCTGTAGGTAGGTGGGGGCTTAGTTGGGTGGGCAAGTAGGTAGGCAGGTGGGTAGTTTGGTTGGGTGGTTATGTAGCTGGGTGCAGGAGGTCAAGGGGTGCCCCACCAGAGCACCTTCAGCAGTGGAGGCTGGGCAGTGAAGGTGCGTGCAGCCTCCTCCATCCTGCTTACTGGCAGGGCTCGGATCTCTGGTGGCAGAGGTGTGCAGGACACAATTGCTCTTGCTCCCAGCACTGCTCAGAAGGGTGGGGGGCAGCTGCTCTCACAGTTCTCAAGAGAGGATGGCACCAGCCACTCGCTTACAATTGTGGCATCCGTACTATTTATAATATACAGTGCACCCCTTACACTGCTGTCCCTGCTGCCGGATTTCCCTGCATCCTGATACCTTCTCTGTGACATGCGCTGAGAAGGCATCAGCAAGTTTGTTCTCCTGGGTGGGTTTTGGTCCACTTTAACTCAAATCTCTGGCCAGTGACCTACCTTTAGAAAGCCATCTCATTCCTGTGTATAAGATAAGATGTGTGTGCTCTGCATCCATTTCTACACAGAGCTGCGCAAACAGACGTGAGTTTTTTCTCTGTGGATGACGCATTGTGTAGACTCAAGAGTCAGGGGCAACCTATCTGACTCGAGTATTGAGACCAGAAAGTCTTCCAGTCATGGCAGCCGCTCCATCCCGTGCATATGCCGACACAAAATGACCAAAATGATGAAAGATTTATCCTCTCTAACAATTGTGTCTCAATATCCTCTGATATTTCATCAATCTGACTGGTTTCGGTGCTAGAGGAACACTTACCACCTTCTGGGCTGCAGCCTCTCCAAAAAGTTCACAGCAGGTGACCTTAGAAGCAGGCAGAATCAACTCCTTACCAATAGTAAAGGCATAACTTTCAGATTTTCAGGGTGGGAAAGAGGGAAAATTGTTAAACCAAGCCACGCCCACTCATTGGATGAAGGCTATGAGATTAACAACAATAGAAACACTTTGAATAGGCAAATTAATAATTTATTTATGCAGATCTGCATGTTACACCTCAAAGAGGGTCAAAGAACAACAAGGGACACAGAGACATGGACTTAAAAGAGGGACAGTCCCTCTAAATTAGGGACAGTTATGAGGTATGGAGGGTTACTTAGCTTTAGAAATGCAGTTAGCAACTAAGAATGATGCTTTCAGTGCAGACACATGTAAAGAAGTGGTAGCCTTCAATAAATTCTTCTGTCAATTCAAAACTTCAAACTCTTATCTTTTAATGTGGGATGTTTGTTCTCTATGTGGCGAAGCAGTTATGAAGGTTTCATGGCCTTGTTGGATAGTCACTCACCACATATTATACAAGGGGGTATGGAGAATGTGATTCACCTGTTGCAATAAACCCGTAATTTAAATAGGACTCTGGATCAGGATGTGTGAAACCCCCCAGGTCGCCCAGTATATTCACCATACATTATATATATATATATATATATATATATATATATATATATATATATATATATACTGGTCCAACAGCGCATGCATGAGCAGCTCCACATCCTCGCTATCACTTTAGCAGGGTGCGTGCCCGCGCCAGGCATTTGTGAATGGCCGGCGCAGGCATGCTTCCTGTTAGAGGGCAGCAGGGATGCGGCCACCGGCACATTCGGCTGGACCCAGCTCCTTAGATGAGCCTAGCCGAGTTCGTGTCAGCACAGTCGCGCGTTCTGATTGGATGGAAAGCCGCATATTCGCCATAGGATCAGGGAAGGATGAGTTAGTTCTGGCGACCTGAGGGCTATCACACAGCGGGCATCCCTGATTGGCGTGCCTCAGGGGCAAGGACCAAAACCAGGCTAGTCGAATCCTGGGTTTTGGTCCACCTAAAGATGTGGGATTAATGGGGGGATATAAATAAGGGACTCATATATTCAGAGAGTTAGGGCACTAATTTTACTTTAGGTCATCTTTACTTACATTAATGGATTATGTGTGACCATTTAGACTGTCAGAGCCTGGAAGTGATACAGTTACTACTTTCAACCATACTTTAGGGCTGTCTGGCTTAGGAACAAAACCCAGGGTTTTCACTGTCCTGGTTTTTGTTCCCCGGCAATGAAGCATCCTGATTTGGGATGCCCCGCTGTGTGAAACCCCCAGGTTTGTCCAGTATCCCAAATTAGAATTTTCCATTGCTAAGGACCAAGAACTAGGACAGTGAAAATCCTGAGTTTTGTTCCTCTTTAAGATAGCCAGTATGGCCTGAAGTAGTATTTGTGTCACTTGCAGGAGATAAGGGGAGTGGAGGGGGTGGGGCACTAATTTCACTTTAGGTCCTCTACATATATTACTGGCCCATATGTGGCCATTTGGACTGCAGGAGCCTAAAGGTGACACAGATTATGCATTAGTCATACTTTTTAGGACTGCCTGGCTATTTTAAAATGGAACATAACCTGGAAATTGGACTTTCCCAGGTTTTGTTCCATGTCCCTGCAGCATTCCAAATTGCAAACCAAGGGGTTTTATACAGCAGGGGTACGCTAAATCAGGACTCTGCCTTGCCAAGGAACAAAAGCCAGGACACTGAAAATCCTGGGTTTTGTTCTTCTTTAAGGTAGCAAGCCTGAGCCAGGCAACCCTAAAGTATGGCCCGAAGTAGTATCAGTGTCACTGCCATACTGTGGTTGAAATTTCCTCTGGAACAAAACTCAGCAAGGCTGGCCACTGGCCTTCCCTCGGGGCATCGCAATTTGGAAAGCTCCGCTGTCTGAAACCTCCAGATCACCCCAGTTAACTCGTCCAGGTCCTATGGCGCATGTCTGGGCCCTTGCCCTATCAGAGCCTTTTGCCGTGCATATGTCATTCAGCAAATGGCTCTGAATGGGCAAGAGCCTGTGCATGCGCCATAGGATTGGGTGGAGGTAAGTTAACAGGGTGATCTGGGGGGTTTCACACAGTGGGACATAGTCAAAATTGGGATGTCTGGGAGGCAAGAAACAAAACCTGGCATAGTCAAAATCCTGGGTATGATTCCAGAAGAGAGTGAATGCCAATGCAGACACAGATTCACTGTGCTGCTTACCTTGTTACTCTTTTCTTTACCGTGGATTCCGCTGCTTTCAATTACTGCCAGTTTGGCGCTTTTTTACATTGAGTCCTTTGGCTGTCAGACACTTCATAGATAAGAGTCCTCCTTCTGGAACAGGAACATACAGCGCATCCTTCACTAGTATAACTAAATTGTGTCCTGCATCATTGGTGCATACAAGGGTTCCATGCCCATATATGTCTGCTTTTAGTTCCATCTGTTATTCATATCAAGTTCTGTGGAAAAGCTTCTATCACTTGTCATGTGACTGGTTGCTCCCGAGTCAATGCACCAGCCTTGAAATGTCACTTTAAATGAGGCATTCCAGTTCCCTTCACATGGATCAGAAATTGTGGCTTTGACCTTCTGTTTAGTATAAGAGGGATGTGGTCTGATTTACTCTGCTTTGTAACCTTGTGTCTGTAGCTTTAAAAGCTGTTCTGGTGTCAGTTTCTGTGGAGTCATGTGCAAGCTCCTTTATTCGCTGATGCTCATCTATGAGCCGCGTCTTTACAAAAGCTAGTGTCAGATCTATCTCGGCCCTCCAGCGCATTAATCAGTGCAGTATGTGTCAGGTAATCTGCACAACCACATGGCTGTGGCATGACTGTCTGTTATATTCTAAGCAACTGATCTGAGTTGTTCATTTTCAGCATGACAATTATATGCCCGGCATGTCCTGCTCTCTGCTAAGCCTCATTTTGTAAAGTTTCCTCAGCAGAAACAACTTGCTGTTTAAGCGGGATCTCTCATGCAGTCTTTTCAATACATCCCACATGCCTTTCGCTGTATTCTCACTGTGTTTGTGAATAAGCTGATCGTCTTCAACTAGTGCGCTTATGGTGGCCAGTGCCTATACGTTTTTCATGTTGCAGTCCTGATTTTTGTCCTGAGGCCTCTCTTTAGTGATAACCTCTCACAAATCATATCTGGATAATGGCATTTGCACATTAAACTTCCATAGCTCATAATTGTCATTGTTCAGTCTGGGCATTGAGAGTTCAAGCTCTGAGCTGCTGGTCATTCTACCTACTTTTTATAAAAGAACAGTCCTATACAGGAGATTTATCTGTGGAAGCTTCTTTATGTTGATTTCCACAACATAAAGAAGTTGTCTCCTGTTTGGGGCTTTGCTCTGTCTGAGATGTGTTTGGTCATTGAGCTTTATCCGGTCCCTGGGGCTTCACTCGTTCACTGGATCCATAACTTGTTGCAGAGTGTGAGTGCTGGGTGCTGCAGACTCAAATCCAGATAGACATTTGTGGTGTATCAGGAATTGGCTTTACTGAAACATGAATACAGTAAGAGAAGGTCATTCTACATGGTGGATGGCATAGACAGGGAAAATAAGTAATAGAGATCACCTCAATGTACAGGAAACACAACATGCAGCAGAGAATGTACAATAGAGACTACACAGATATATGTAACAGCACTATCTACTGTCATAAATGTAAACTGCACTAACCTAGCAATTTAGATGCAGATCACATACAGAGACAACAATTTAATGGTCAGGGTTTAGGAAGTCATAGGGGTAGTAGTGAGGGGACTTTCTCAGCATGTTAACTTTTCCAGTTCAAGAGGAACAAAATTCCTGAATTTGGATTCACTGTGTAAACAATGCTATAACTAGATAATATTATAAACAGTATCTCCTGGCTGGCGCAAGCCAAATGTAAACAATCCAACCTCTCCTGAGTGGCTGGCCAAAGGTAAACAATGGAATATTAATAACTACAATATTATATCAATATCTAGATATTAATTTATAACTCTAAATCTCCTGCCTGGGTCGCCACTTGTAGACAATATTATAACTAGATATTAATAATATTGTGTATATATTTATCCTGCCCGGCTCGACTAAAATAGGCAACACATATACCAATATTGTCAATATCTGGCCAATGATCACGCAATGGATACACGCATAAGACTATAAGACTGTAGTTCTTTTGACTTCTGGTATATGCAAGAGACACTGGGACAAGTAGTAAATAAAGAGATATATTGTTGACAAAACAACACAATAATGCAATCAAATCTCAAATCAAACACAATACAATCCAGTTATGAGACTGGCATACATATATACAGGGAAAGACACATTACCCTCCTGATACGGCACTCACAAGCTTCTCATGTCCAAGCAGTCTCCGGTCCAAGCCGTCCTTCCTTCTGCCTCCTTCCTTCTGCCTCCCCTCCTGTCTGCACCCCCCTCCTAATTATACTAAGAGTGGGCTTCTGGTATTCCTTTGATCTTTTACGACCCTAGTCTTCTTCTAATCTGGCTTCTCAATCTTGTCCCAGCCCTGCTTTATTGTCGCAGGATGCTGTCCTATCTGATTGGAATACAATTCCTGCCCGGCCACCTGTGCATGCTGGTATTGTAAACTATTTGCTGTATATTCCTATACTTAAATATGCAACATTATTAGCAATATTGATTTTCCATAAAGGCCCCTTATTTACAACTGCTCCGTGAAACCCCCCAGAATGCCGCTATTCACTCACCTTTTCCTCATTCCTACATTGCATGCGCTGGCTGTCATGCAATGAAAACTCTGTGTCATGACTATGTCATTCAGCAAATAGCTCTCTTTGACTTTAATGGGGAGCACGCGCTCCCGAATTGCCATATGCTAATTCGTTCAGTTACAACTAAACTGTCACATTAGGGCTGATTCAACACCATGAGACAAATGTTTTTATAATGATTTTTTTTCCTTCTCTGCACCATTTTAGTTGTGCACATTTAAATAATTTGGTGCAGAAAAATCAGGGTGCTAAATCAGGCCTATAACGGCCGTCAGGTTGAAGTGCCCCCTATTGATGAGCTGTGTGTACTGTGACTGACCACATCATCGCTGGGTCGAGGCTGCTCCAGGGAGCAATATGGCCGACTGCACCCATTTCATGTTGTTGATGAATATTGGGCAAATGCTTTAGTAAAAAATCGAAGCATAAGCTGTTTTAGGCCATTGAGCTGGGGATAGAAGATGACCACATAAACTTCCCTCTGAGTATAGGGGCACTTTAAGTTGCTCTTGTGCAATGACGGGCATGGTTAAGATTTATTTAGGACCCGGGGGCTTGTCGCTGCCTTGAGGAAAGGGCCAGGGGCCCTGAAACGTTGGCACTCTATTAGCGATCAGCTTCTTATAATCCATGGGTATATATGCTTTTGCTCTATGACTATCTTTTTGAGATACGCTGGTGTATTATACACAAGATGTCCATATGTTCATTGTGCTTGCTTTGATTGATGATCTGTGCATGTATATGGGGCATTAACTTTTTATTGTGCTTTCCCTATGTACTTGAATGATATTGATGTTATGCTGTTTAATAACATTATAGATTCCTTGACTACATTCCCCATAGCCAGATCATCTACATAACCCTCAGGAGGACCTTAAGTGACACCTCTAGTCATAGTCACATGGTAAATTACTGTGTTTACTGGACTTCATTATTAGCCACCATTATAGATTCATACATACTTTATCCTTGTTTCAGAAGGTGCACTTCAATCCTGAGGTTATGCATAACTGTTACCAGACTGTAGCTGGTTCCTATGTATCTTTTTTTGTTCTTGGAAATTGATGGTCATTTATTACTGCATATGTTATAATGTGTATCTATTCCTTATAGTGTGGTGTGCATCTTTTCCATGTTTAGTCCTTAGTGTTCTACATCAGGCTAGAGTGGGAACAGCCTGGGATTGGATAGCACCCATTATCTCTATGTTCTTTATTAGGTGTGCTATAACCTATTTCTTATGCATTGTTGACCCGGGGACTTGTTAGAATGCCTTGGGGTCCACTTTTAACAGAGACTCCAGTCTTCCCCACGCTGTTTGCTTTCCCTGAGCAATTTTGAGAATTGGGAAAAAATGCTTACCTAATTGTCACAATCCTCCTCCAATTCTTGCGGTGCCTCACTGCTGCTGAACCTGTACTTATGGCAGTGCAAGGTGAGTACTTTTCCCCATTCTCCAAAATGAGCATTGTTTGGGAGCCAGGCACTGGCAGTTATAAAACAGCAAGCAACTCCAGGTAGATGGTAATTTCATTCTGCCAGGACCACACAAAAAGTGGTCTAACAGCCACTATGCCCCTTGGTGCTCTCACCACTAGTGAACATGGAAAGCTGCATGGTTCCACAGCTGTCTCTGACCACAGCAGGGCATGCTCATGACTGTGTTACGCCATTCCCAGCTTATCCATGGGAAAAGAAATTGGTATTTACAAATAATCAGAGATTTTTTAGATGCTTTGAAATGGCTAATTTTATATTTTTTACAAGATGGTTAATGTGGGAGGAGGTTTATGTGTCCCTGGACAGAGACTCTAAAGTTAATGACCATTTAACAAAGCAAAAGGTCACTTACCTTTGTCCCGTGCAGCTGATCGGTCTGGTGGTTGGCAACTTACCTGATTGCAGGATGGTATGCCGTGCTGCCTGGGCCTGAACAGCAGTCACTGGTGCTCCTGTACCTGGCTTGCGCCCCCCGCCACCGCTCATAAGAGTGTTACCACACCCTCTCTGTTCACCTCCTCTATCCACCTCAGGTCTCAGCACACCCCCTCTATTGCAATGAATAGAGAGGTCATGGCAGCACTCTGTGACTGATAGCGAGTGCATGAGCACAGCACGGATTCATTGTTGACTCCCTTTTGGGCCCCCGGCAGCACAAGATGTGATCAAGAGATCAGGTGAGTTTCTCACCACTAGACTCAGACCAGTAAGCTGCGGAGGGACGAAATGTGAGTGCTCTTTTTGTTTTGTTATATGGGTTGTCAATTCCTTTAACTTTTTGTAAGCACTGTCCAAGAGGGACTAGGACATTCCTGTAAGTGAAGATGCCAAATGTGTGCAGCCATTCATTGATCCACTGTAAGCGCTTTCAGAAAAAGTACTTCCTATGTGTTTTTTTCCAACTGTGTGGATAGGTGGACTAGGTTGCCCTTTACCAGGACCCTCTCTGACAACCTGGTTGGGGTTTGCTTAAAGTGGACCAAAACCCATCTTGGAGTATATGAGACTCCATGGCAGGCATACTGGCTGTCCCCAGGGAATCAGAATTCGGGATGCCCCGATGTGTCAAACACCCCACGTCACCCGAAAACTCGCCTTCTTACCCGGTCCAAAGGTGCATGCCCGAGCAGCGCCCACATCCTCGCTATGCCTTTAGCAGGGCGCATGCCTGCGCCAGGCATTTGTGAATGGCCGGTGCAGGCATGCTCCCTGTTAAGGGAAGCGGAAGATGCTGCTGCCAGCGTGCTCAGGTCTGCTTGCCTTAGACGAGCTCCTGGACGAAGGGGCGGGAGCAGATCCGAGCGCACTGACCGAAGGAGAGGCCGCATATGCGTCATAGGACCAAGGGAGGGTAAGTGAGATCAGGCGACCTGGGGTGTTTCACACAGCAGGGCATCCCCGAATTAGGGTGCCTGGGGGGTCAAAGACCAAAACCAGGATAGGTAAAATCCTGAGTTTTGGTCAACTTTAAAGCAGAACTCACCAACACGACCAGCCCTGGAATCTAAAAGATTCAAGGGATGGCTGCTGACCACCCAATCCCCAATTTGGCATGCCCCGCTGTGTGAAACCTCTCCAGGACGCCACAAAACTCACCTGCTTCCCAGCTTGCTCGCCCAGTTTAAACATCTTAGGGCTGTGTGCACCTCCCCAGCTATTCAGATAGGCTGGGGGTGGGAGCGTGCCCACTGCTGGGGATGCGGACAATTTCTCTCCAAATTAGCATAAATAGATCATATATGCACAGCAAATGGTTCTGAAAGATGAGAGCCCACATATGTACCGTAGGACCAGGGAAAAATGAGTTGATAGAGGCAATCTGGGGGGGTTCACACAGGGGGGCATCACATATCTGGATGTCCTGACAGCAAGGAACAAAACCCAGGAAAGTCAAAATCACAGGTTTTGTTTTACTTTGATATATCTTCACCTTTACCATTTATTGCAGTTTCCCTTTCTCTTTCCTTATCCTTTTTTTCTACCTTCCCTGGTGTAAAGTTTCAGCTTCTCAGTCAGTCATAAATGGCTGCACACATGTGCATGTAATGATCCTCAGCCATTTCTGGATTCCTCCACTGTGAAAAGTAACAATTTCTAAAAAAAAAAAAAAAAAAAAAAAAAAATGGTCTTAACAGCAGAAGAGGTGAGTGGGTTAGGTTAGCCATGGACCATCCCACGCAAGGATGGATTTAGGTTAAACTCACCAGATGTCCCACTTTGAGGCCCCCTGTCTGAAAATACCTAAATATCCCAGTTTACGGACATGGGAAGACTGTCTGGGTTGTTTACACCTGCTCTGACTCTTTGGTTAAATGGTGGTATTGGAATGCATGGTTAAATGGTGGTAGTGGAATGCATGGGCTTCTGAGCATTGGCTCAATCACCAACATCTTTTATGGACCAAATATTCCTGGAGCATGTGTCCCATAATAAAGCTACAAGCTAAACCAGACCTTTACCATACCCATAACCCACAAACTGGTTTAAACTGTCCCACTTTGAGGACCCCAGGAAATGGTCAGTTTAATTTGAGTGTGAAGGACATCTGTGGCATTATTCAGGGATAGACTCTGGTCTGACATTGGACTTCCAGCTTCGCGGAATCTTGATTTGGGGCCTTGCTGCAAAAAATAAAACTCTGTGAAGTACTCACCTGTAGAGTTGGTATTATATGCAGACAGCACGTCCTGCTCCAGACATAGTCCTTACATGTGGGTATACCTCCGCCTTCAGCGCCGTGCACTGCAGTATCATGAAGAAAACAAGCTCCTCCCGGCCCTACATATACCGAGGGACCTCCCACAAATCCCCAGCATTGACAAGCAGTGAGAGAAGAAGCCAGGAGGAAAACAACCACCCAGAATAACTGGTAACAATATCCAAGATAATAATCACCATACAGGGGATCCAGAACAAGGTCAATCAGGGTGGGGTGGAGCAGGACGTGCTGTCTGCATATAATACCAACTCTACAGGTGAGTACTTCACAGAGTTGTATTATTCTAAGCAGACAGCACGTCCTGCTCCAGACATAGTCCTTACATGTGGGACATCCAATAGCAGTGTCCATAAGTAGGGTGGGATCCCCGAGAAAAAAGGCACAGACAACCATAAAAGTGCGAGACCAGCAGGAATACTGAAAAACAACGCTAACAAGGCTCAGCAAGAGCCGAGACGTTTACTTTAGGCTCAGGGGAACAAGGCGACCGAGCAGGACCAAGCCAAAGGGCACCTACACCCGTGTTAGCAATCAGATCCGGTACATAAGGATGGAGAAACCTATAAGCCCCAAGGGGCATAATCCCTACCAGGGACAAGAGAAAGGCCAGGAATCTCCAACACCTGATGAGGGATACAGATCCCTTTCGCTCAGAGTAAGCCAGACAATAGCCTAGAGACCGTAGGGTCTGGACTAAATGAGAATCAGAACACCGCCAGGACCCTATTCGGCGTAAGGCGGAACACCCTCACCTCATGGTGTACAGATATATATATATTTATTATATAATGACTAGGACCGCTAACAGAGCCATCCTTTATGGCACATTTCTGACTGAAGCAACCGCCCCAGAAGAGCGATATGAGGGTAGGAATAGTTCAGACAAGAACCTGAATAAGACCCAAGGGAACCCTTAGCAGGGCATCCAGATAAGTAACCCCCCCAAAAGGGAGCATAGAATTCCCTGGGGAATGCACCTGAGCAACCCCTGAGGAATGCGCAACACAGAAGATTGAACTAGATTTCTGCAGTAGGTGAACAGGGCGAGCCCTGAAACCTTCAGAGCACTGAGTTGGGGAGCCAACTTCAACCGTGCTATAATAATCCTAGGACCCAGGGATAGGGAACATCCCGCAGGAAAGAGAGCTAGTCCAAGCAAAGCAAACTAGAACAACATACTCCAACATAGCTGGCAGAAAAGGGAGAAGAAGAGGAGGGAGCTAGGCCTAGCCCTCCAATAGAGAAAAGACACCCAGAGATACCCATCTCCAATAGGGTGAAAAGCCAACCGACCAATCGCCTAAAAGGCCTGTAGGTAAGGGCGACGTAGTAGGGAGCCTGAATAGGCAGAACAGCCCTCTTGAGAGGGCATACAGTACGACTGTCTTCAGCAGAAAATCTGCGAACCACGCCCCGCTGGGCCACCCAGGGCCCCCAGCATAACGGTTCTCCCTTTCTACTGCAATCTTATGCAGAACCCCTCCTAGCAGGGTGAAAGAAGTTAAGACATATAGAATATAATGTCCTGACAGAAGCAATACTAGGCCCTCATGACCAAGGCCAGAGAGTCCTGGGACAATAACCCAGGACAGAGTCCCTGTAATAGCAACGGGGCCCCACAGGGCCACACCAGTAAGGACTCAGGGAGATACTAGAATAGAACCTCCTGCCACGTTAGGGCAGCCAGCCAAGCTAATACCAATGAAGTGCAAGGGATGTAAACCCCCACTTAGAACCGAACCGGAACCTTCTTGAAGGGTCAACCTGTTCCGAGACCTTCACAGATAAAAAGGGACAAGCCACTGTCCACAGACTGATCGAGAGTCCCCAAAAAGGACAAGTCCTGAAGAGGAGTAGTCCAGCAAATTAGAGCCCACCAAAGGCTCAATGTGTCAACCAAAAAAACGTATGAAGATGGATCCCCTAAGGGGGATTTCAGGAGAAATAAGACCCCCCAGTCCACCTGCAAGACTTGGTACCCATGATGACCATCTACAGGGAGAAGAGAGAAGGAAGGAATGGTCCCAGACATCTTCCTTGAATTTACAACCTCAAAAAGGAACTCCCGTAACGAGGGGGAGCGTACCGACCTAGTTCCAGGGGTGCTGGAACTCTGTTCAGGATAAGTAACCAAAAGGTGTCGCAGGGCCCAAGGGCTCCTGAGAATAAGGGACAGCATCTGGGCCGCCACCAACAGGCCCACCGGCTGCAAGGTAAAGGAAGTGCGACATCAAAGGCCCTTTCCATAACAAGTCCACATTTAGCAGAAGGAAGGTTCTAACATAAACCAATCTAAATGCCACCCCGTAGGGGGATACCGAACCGGGGAACACTAAGTAAGTGATGTGCCTGAGCACCAATCCACAGGACTCCCAAAGGAGCCACAAGTCAATAGCCACACGGCCTGATGCAAAAATAGGAAGCAAAGAAGGACAATAAAGTAGAACCTAGCGCGGACGCCACACGGGCACGTCCAAGACACCACTCCCATACTCGCCTCGGTGAGTCATCTGGGAGCAGGAGAGGAACCAAAACAATACCCCAATGCGCAGAGTTGGACCTTCAACACTGGCTGGAAGTGGCCTAGGTGTCCTGAAGGCACAGGGGACTAAAAAGGGATTATAAATCCTCACATGCATCAAGAGGTCTACTGGACTAGAGCGCCTGCGGCCCAACAGGTAGATACCATGTAGAAACTGCCTGTAAAGGTATAAATGCTAGGCCCCAGAATGCCAACCTGGTTCAGACTGCTTAATCCCGGAGGGGAAGGGTAAAGTGGATGCAATCACATGTCAAGGGCCAACCTGTAAGAGAGCCCAGACCCTACACGCCAAACTCGGCCTGCCTCAACTCCCAAAGGGAAAACAGGGACTAGAAGAACCCTGATAACCTTAGAAAAAGGACCGCCCAGCAGACTCCATTCTGCATCCGGGGGGACTACCGCCTGTAACAACCTGAAAGAAGCATGGCACCCTGCGATAGGAGCCCAGTGCAGCGGCAGTCCACTCGCCCAACAAGGCGAGGGCATCTCCTCACGCTTGTGTGGTTTCGGCAGATTTGGACTTCGCACAGCCGGAGGACCCAGGGCGTTGCCTGCCCCCCCTGGGGCAGGTCTCCATTCCAAAAAATTGGAAGCACACTTCTAGTTCGCGCTTGACACTAACGTAGGGAAGGGGAGGGGTGTCCCTGTCCCTGGGAGGCCGAGACGGCCTTCTGCTCGAGGGTGCCTTACTCTTTTTTTCCAAAAGGTCCAACCGGGCCCCAATAAGCGTCGTCTCTAAAGGGAAGGCCAGTAAGAGCCTTTTTAGTATCATTGTCAGCCCTCTACTGTCGCAGCCAAGCAGGCGGCGAATAGCCACCACAAGAACCGAGGTTCTAGTGCACATTTTAACAGTGTCATCCATCGCTGAGAGAATAAACTCACAAAAACATCACAATCAGACAGTGCCTTAAAGACCTCCCAAGGGAGATCCTCCGGTTGGTGGTCAAGTATCTTCCTAAGAAGGGTCCTGGCGGTCACCGCAGTGACGGCCGCGGCACAGACCGGGAGCAGAGCCGTCCCTGCACACGAAAAGGGGTGGGAATCCAGACTGTCAATGCGCCGGTCCTCAGCATCCCGAAGGGTACGATGAGTAGAGGCTGTCATGAAGGGAGGGTTAGCAACCCCAATAATAGGTGCATCCACCTCGGGAGGGGCTGACTAGCAGCCAACCACATCAGGGGGAAAAGGGTACTTCCAATCCCAGACCCCCGGAACTCCTGTACGTTCACAAGGTGATTCCCAATCCTTAGATATAAGAGCCTGGAAATGATCCTGCTCCAGAAATTCCAAGCGCGGCATCACCGTGTGGAAACTCTCCCTCTTGGGCTTGGGAGACTCTCCCGGAGGAGAGATGGACAGTACTCCAAAGATCTTTATAAGTAATTTATCAGTGTCACACCGGCCCCAGGAACCAGGGCCAGAATTATCACGGGTCCAAGGTATCTCGTCTGAGGAACCGGAACCTGAAAACAGTCCACCTTCATCCGAAGGATCGAGGACCTGCATAGCAGCAGACTCTTCAGTTTGCTTGGAAAACATAGAACCAGGAAGCGTCAGGGACCGCTCCTTTCCAGCGCCCAAACGCTCCGCCAACCAGGCATCACCTGCTCAGCCGTAGGTAGCCTGCGCGGCACCACCTGCTGGTCATCCCCGCTCAAGTGCGACTCATCAGGAGTGAGATTTAAACAAGGGGAGACAGGTGTATTGAAGCAAGATGCAGCCACTGGTAAACCTGATTGCAGGGCCAGTGCTTGTTCAGCACACGGTCCGCAGACCCATGCTCTATCAGCGTCTGCGTGGGGTGGTCCCCACGCAGTACACAGCCGGTCTTGTCCCCGCGGGACCCCGGACACATAATTCTGAGATACCTCCATATGGTGATTATCAAAGCAATATGCCAGCAGGGATTTATGCTATAAGCGACCCCGGATGCCCCAAGACCCGCTAGGAATGTGGGAGAATATAAAAGTGAACCCGTTTAAGATATATATCAGGCCGGGGGATGCCACCGGAATCTTAGCTTCTGAAAGACATAAGGAGAAGAATGGGTGTCAGAGCCATGCGCAGCTGGAAAACATATAAAAAGGAGTCACCCGCAAGGGCACTTACAGACCAAGGGAGGAGGGAAACCGCCACCACGCGCAAAGATCAGCAAAATGGCGCCCAGTGAACCTCGAAGGGCGGGCTCGATGCTCGGCCGTGACGCGGAGCGCGCCAATTCAAGTCCCCGCCCACTCCGGAGAGTGCGAAGCTCTGAGGTAACGGCAAAGCAAGGATACAATCACATTGCTTACGTTACGACTAGTAAGGAAAAGGCGCCACAGCATCTAGACAACGTCGCAAACTGTGCACAAGACATACGGCGGTAGCCGAAAACCAAATAAAGAGCAAGCAGCGCGGCTCTGACATTTCAATGTTAATGAAGGGCAGAAATAAGGCCATAAGCGTGAAATACTGGTACACAAGGACCACCACACACATACCCCCCCCCCCTTTCTTTTCCCACTAACTAGTTGGGGAATGAGGGCGGATGGCGACCCTTTACACAGGGTCCAGCACTACCCGGGGTACGGGGCAATAATGCGGGAGGGGCATCCACTAGAGGCTCACCATCAGCCTAAACCGCCTACCCTATGGTGGGGGGATTGCGGTGGAGCATGGCTCCGTTAAAGTGGACCAACACCCAGGGGTGATCGGCCCGGAAATCTATAAGATTCCCGGGCCGATCACCCCCCACCCCGCGGGACATCCGAGATCGGGATGTCCCGCGGGGTGAAACCCCCCAGAAACCCCAAAAACACCTTACCTGATCCGCCGCCGCTTCCGCCGCCGCCGCCTCCCGCGCACCCCTCCAGACGTGCGCGCGCCCGCGCCGGCCCTCTGTGAATGGCCGGCGGGGGCGCGCGCGTGCCGAGAGTGACGCGCGGGAGGCGGCGGCGGCGGAAGCGGCCTGGACGTTCCTGATCCCCGCCTGGACGTTGGCGGGGATTGGCTGCGGCGCTCACGTGGGAGCGTTGAGAGGTGAGTTTTTTGGGGTTTCTGGGGGGTTTCACACAGCGGGGCACCCCCGATCGGGGTGCCCCGCCGAAGTGGACCAAAACCCAGGATAGTCAAAATCCTGGGTGTTGGTCCACTTTAAGCACACTAGGTGCTGCCTACCTTCACCCGACCAACGCAGCCCAGGCTGGGAGGCATATTCTTTCTACAAAGAGGACGGGTGGAAATAGTCCCGCAGGGCCTCGGGCTGTAAAGCCCCGCTCGCCTGCGAGAGCGTGATACTTCATGTCTTCGCAGTTCAGCACTGCAGAGAAATCTGGGGATTTGTGGGCGGTCCCTTGGTATATGTAGGGCCGGGAGGAGCTTGTTTTCTTCATGATACTGCAGTGCACGGCGCTGAAGGCAGAGGTATACTCACATGTAAGGACTATGTCTGGAGCAGGACGTGCTGTCTGCTTAGAATATTGGAACAGCAACTGTGATTGTGTTTATAGGCAAAGCCTATATCACACAAATCAGTGGCTTCCCCAGATGTATAATTACGACATTCCTGTTCCAGCTGCATTGCTGTTGATGCAACTCCCTTACCCAATATTGCATCCACATACCTCCTAACTTACATATTTTTGCAATTAAACCACCTAAGAATTACATACTACAGACAAGCCCCCCCCCCCACACACACATACATGTGGCCTCAGCCACTAGCACGGCACTGGTTCCTGTGCCCACCTTGATTCCCCCACTGCACCACCAATTATGTAATGGCCACCCCCTGTGAAGACGAGTGTGTACTAAACTGCATACTCTGGGTCGGTGCCGCCGAGATGACAGCGCGGGACGTGTGTGCGCACTGAACTACACACTCGGGTCTTGTGCCAACGAGATGACAGCACAGGACAGCACTACCGGCGTGGGAGAACAGGACAAGAGCCCCAAAGCGGGTTTGTTCCGTGAAATTCAGGACACTTGGGGGGGGGGTATGCTTCTGTAGTTGAATAGTGACATAGGCTCTGTAACCAGAAGTTAGGATCGCATAACCAGGGGAGAGGTAGGCTGTTATCCTCAGGTTATAACAGGTAGGTGCAGCAGGGACACTGTGTGTTTCTGGAATGGATTTAGACTTATAACTTTCTTCTCCTCAGCTTGTAAGTTTGACAGTATTTTATTTTATTTAGGCTCACGCCACAAACATAATAGCTCAGAACTGCCCCACAAGTCAGGGTCGATGTTTGCTAGAATCTAGGTTTCCATTAGCTCATACTGTAATAAAAAATGAGACATGTCATGTCATTTTTCTTTATTATTTACAGCAGATTTAAAGCAAGCTCAGATCCCTTTATGGAGGGACTGTCAACTTGTCGTGAAGGACGATGAGGCACTAGGGGGATAATCGGGGTCACTTGCAGCCGTTTATCAATATATCTTCAGAGAATTGATCCAGTATCCCCGCCAGCGTGTTACATTCGCTGCTGCTGCAGGAGGAGTCCGGCCACAACTCTATCCAGGTGTTGGAGTCCAGTGGATATTCATACCTGCAACATAAAAGCTATTAAAACATCTGGGGTACACTAGAGTTTCCAGCTCCACATCTGCAACTCATTATAATAAGCCTACTTTATTTACATTGCATGTAGGAAGAGGCTTATTCTCAACTGAATATTTATCACCAATCAGTGGAGCCAGGCCCAGAGCTCCTGCATTGCTCTCCCTGTTCCAGGTCAGTGGACATTACCCATGACATGCTCTCTTAAAAAATCTTGTGAGGAGTGGAGGATTGGATGTGTGGCTAAAGAGTGGACATCTGACCCCAGTGCTACGTCGCTAGATATTGCTACTTACTTGAATAATCGTTCGATTCGGACCTCAATCCCATCTTTCCCCATCACCAGGTACTGCTTGCCGCTCTGCAGATCTAGGTCACTGCACGTCATCTTCTTGATGAGGCGGATCTCATGCTTCACTCTAACCAGCGCCGTGCCTGATGACGAGACCAGAATTAGCAATGTATGTGAACAACAATCGACATCGTGTTTGGAGATTCCACTCATCCCAGCTGGAAACAGCGGTGTAGCCATCTTTTGTTAATGGAATCCCCAGTGTGAGGGTGGGAGGGGCACACACACTAATCTAACAGCGCTGAAAATCCCTCACAGGCATGTAGCCATCACCACTGGCAACCAATAGAGTTTGGCTGGGCAAGTGCGTACACACCTACCCTGGAAACCTGACAGGCTGCTGCTTTGGCGCTGATCAGGTCAATTTATAGGATTCCTATATGTCTTCAAGTTTACTCGAACATTGAGGTGCCTGGGAGTGTGGTAGTGCAGCAGCTCCTGTGGGTTACAGTGATTGGAGGTCTACCTTACCTAAGCATCTGCAAGCCACCAGTGATTCCATTACCTGTTTCCAGTTAGTGACCCCAAAAGTACCTAGTGCTGCTGACTGTGTGCAATAAACCATAAAAGTTTCCATCACCCCTAGCCTCCTTCATAATAAATAGAGGCTTCGTCTTACCCTTGTTAAAGATGTCCAAAATGGTGGCAGTGTATTTCAAAAAATCACCATCTTCCTCCGACTGGCTAATCTGGACCTTGTAGGCTGCAAGGAACACAAGCATTTGATGAAGGTAAGTGTACACACCCTATCCCCCAGGCAACCCCTTCTCCAGAACAGACTCACTGGAGCTCTGCTTTAGAGCATTACATTTGTGGTAAATTGGGGTTAGACCTCACACCTCAGTGCTCTTCTTGCTTCCACGCAGCCACGTGTTTCATCAGGACTGAATGGCGGTGACGGCACAAGGCACAGGATTGCTGAGCCATTGACACCCACACCTATACCTTTAGCTAGATGCATACCCAGGGCAGCCATTTGTGATTGGCCCGGCTCAGGCACGCCCCCAGCTAGAGGTGAGCAGTGATGCAACCAGTGGCCCGCTCTGCACCATTCAGCTCGCTAGCTGCTGTGATGTCATAGGATCTTTTATAACTGAATGGAGCAATGGGGCACACCACTGCCCACAGGTTTCCCCATTTCCTGTTTTGTCCCGGCAGACAGGAAGTAAGGCCAAGTCTAAACCATGGTCAGTCAAGCAAAAACACTGCCCGTCCCTCCTCATTAAATAAGAAATCAAATTGCCAGATTCATGACAGATTCAACATTCACACTGCTATTTGCCCTTACCAAATGTGGCATCACTGCGACACGCCTTCTGTTTCCTCTGCTCGGCGGTGATCCCCACATCCATGCTCATCACTTTGGGACATTCCCCTGCAGAAATAGTTGATGAGTAAAGATGCTTTGCACAGCACCCAACACAGAGCCTCCATGTTAGTTGCACCTACCTTCCAGGCACTTGCAAGTGTTCCCGGTGCAGACCCTTGCCAGATTGGCATCTGCAAATGGGTTGTAGAAGACTATGCATGCCTGATCTGCAGAGAGAGAGACAAAAAACTAATGTGCTATTCACTCATAGTGGCAACATATTCTACAGCGCTGTACATAGAGCTATATACCCACTAATCTCCCTAAAAGCTCACACTCCACTCCAATGTCTCCTCCACACTCATTGTTATACAGTTACTGGTATAGAATTGTGGCATATTCCACAATGTTTTACAGAGCACAGGAGCAGTCACATGGCTCCCTGTCCCTCAGAGCTCACACTCTAATGTCTCCTCCACACTCACACACTGTTATTATACATTTATATAGCACTGACATATTCCACAGCACTGTACAGAGCACATAGAAGCAGTCACATGACTCCGTGTCCCTCAGAGCTCACACTCTAATGTCCCCTCCACACTCACACACTATTATACATTTATATAGCACTGACATATTCCACAGCACTGTACAGAGCACATAGAAGAAATCACATGACTCCCTGTCCCTCAGAGCTCACACTCTAATGTCCCCTCCACACTCACACACTGTTATTATACATTTATATAGCACTGACATATTCCACAGCACTGTACAGAGCACATAGAAGCAGTCACATGACTCCCTGTCCCTCAGAGCTCACACTCTAATGTCCCCTCCACACTCACACACTGTTATTATACATTTATATAGTGCTGACATATTCCACAGTGCTGTACAGAGCACATAGAAGCAGTCACATGACTCCCTGTCCCTCAGAGCTCACACTCTAATGTCCCCTCCACATGCACACATAGGATTTATGCATTTTATAGTAATAGCTGGGCAGAGGATGAATGCTCCAGTGCTGCTAAAGGAATTTTGTCACCTTGAGTCTGCCTTTAAAAATATTTTTTCCAGCTCTGCCTACCTTGGGCTTCTCTTTCATAGACTTTAAAAACCCCGGGGCTCGCCAGGGCCACGTTGAACATCTTTCGGATCAGCAAGGTGGCACATGTGTAATCTTCGGACTCAATCTGGGTCACCGGAGAAAAGTAGCTTTTATTATTATCATCATCATCATCATCATCATCATCATCATCATCATCATCATCATCATCATCATCATCAGCAGCAGCAGCAGCAGCAGCAGAAAATGGAGATCCCCCTTTCACACCTACCATATCAAAATGCAGGATGACTGTATTGTCTGTAATACTGTAATCCCTCACATACTGATCCACGCTGTTGGTCATCTGCAAATAGAGAAACAATTGTTGAAATAAAGGCTAAACAACTCCTCAGAGGAGCAATGTTGAGTGAGCAAACTTGGCCACGTGACCACCATATGTTCTCCCTATCCCTGTAATCACCTCGCTCAGCTCTCTCTCATCAACCAGCAGACCTGTGACCAATGTGACCTCCATGTCCACTGGGCCCGACACTAGATCCCCAGCCCCCTGTGGCTTGTACCTGGTGGCAAAAAATAAATAGTCACTGAAAAGGATTTTTCTTTTAGTTATAAGGAAGACATGAATGATCTGATTCTGGATTGCTGGGTTATAGTCACTTATCTTCAGCATGAACACTTCCCCCTGAAAGTTTGGCACATGACTGACTTCTCCAACTAACAGCCAGCTCGTAACAAGCAGCAACTTGGAAGATCAGATGATCACAATAAGAGAAAGCACCTCTGGGAACAACATAACCCAGGGGTGCATTATATTTTCACCATAATGATGAAGCATCTTACTTTGCACAGGCATCCAGGTACATCGGCCGGGTTGTGCTCATATCAAATATTGACTGCTGCTCTTTGTCTAGACATGAAGAGAGGGGAGGAAGGTGAGCACACATACAACTGACCAACTGTCACACTCAGGAAATATATAACTATGGAACTCAGACTAGAGGGTTTTATTGATACAGACATCTGGAGATTGTAAAGGCAGGTGTTCCCCATTAATTACCTTGTATGATAATAAAGGAGGGGGATGCACCATTTCACCTTCCCTCAGATAAATAATGATAAATAAATGCATTATATATATTTCTTTTTATGCACACATTCAACTTGTGAGAACAGGGCATTTCTTATTTTAAAGGTATTCCTAACAAAAAGGAGTGTTAGACAATGCAGATGCAAAACGGCCCTGGGGAGTGATCTCTAGACAGCTCCAGTAGTTTCAACAATATATGAAAGCAGGCTTAGAACCAAAAATGCCTTTTTTATAACATGTACTATGTTAAAGTCATTGCTCAGACATAGCCCATAGTTGGCACATTGTATATGACTACACTTTGCACTGTCCTAACCTGTTTACAGTTTACAGACAAAATGGCCGAAAAATTCACGTTTCAGGTTTTTACTTAAAGTGGATCCACAGTCAAAAATGACTTAAACCAGACCAACATAACAAACAGTACTCATATGCATCTCTCCCCGGGGCAATTTAGATTGCTGCACGGATTGTCAGTTATGTCAGTTGAATCCAGGCAACAGCATGGCTGAGATGCTGGGGGAGGAAGCTCCAAAATGGCTGCTCCCAACTGTGCCAGTCTATTGTTCCGGTTCAAAGAGGAAATATGGTCAGAAATGACCATAGACCCACTTTAATATGAAGCAGCGCAGCACGACCCGGGCTACCCACCTGTGCATCGCCGCCCGCATACTCACCTCTTCCGGGTTTCGCTCCCATGTGACCACAAGCAGCCTATCAGCGTGGCCGGCACTAGATGCGTGAGTAAATTTTTTGACTGTTGGGCCACTTTTAAGCTAACTGACTCCATCTCCATCTATTTATTACTTAATAGACTGCACAATATTGCTAGGTGAGGTAAGGTTTTTTTAATAAATGTAGCACATGTTATATGTATGTGGGGTAATTCTTCTAGGGTGCTTCTTTTGTTGTTCTACGATTGGCTAAATTAGGGACAAATCACAGTCAGTTAATTAGCAGTACATAATAGTATCAATTTAGAGTAGCCAATTAGCCTCAAGGTCATTCTGTGAATCTTGAATGGTATTTATTAATGCCATACAACCTATGGGAACACATTATATAATGGCTCCGAGTCATTAATAAGATATGGTACATACCAGGGTTCCTGATCTGGATCTTCACATCAAAGCCACAGTTCTTCTTAGGTGGACTGATTATATTAAAGACAGTTCTCACCTGCCAGATAAAAAGCTCAGCTGTTAGACACTGCTCTCACGACGCCACTACCTCACCACTCTCATGAGCCTTGATTCAATAAGTGTTGATAAAAATTCTCATGGTAGTAAAAAAAAAAAAAAAAAAAAAAAAGTACTTCATGACTTTATGAGAGAAAAGTCTAAAAATGTCACTGTTGCTGAACCACCAGCTAGGAAAACAACGAAAATCAATGGCCCTTATTTGCTCCTATGAAAAGAAGAGAACTTTTAGACTCCTTTTTACACTGTAGTAATAAGTGCCACAGACTTTCATTGTTTTCCTAGCTGGTGATCAGTAACAGGCTTTTTTCTCATAAAGTGAGTTTTTTTACTACCATGAGAATTTTTTTCAACTCTTATTGAATCGAGGTCATTGTTACCATACAATACAACTAACTTACCGTACAATAACTGTAAGGTATGTCAACAACAGCAACAAGTGTTGCCACCCCTGATATTTTTCCAGACAATTTAGTATTTCTCCCAGAAAATTATTTGTGACTACACATGTTTTGTTTTACGCACATTTACACAATGTAAATGTATTGGAACAACACAAAAAAAAAAAAAACAACAATGTCCGGCCCATTTTTTGAATTTTTTGTGAAATGATGTTTATTTTCATTTTTTACTCTTTATGGAGACTGGCAAAAGTATGCAGGGCTGCCATCGGGGTAGGACAGGCATGACTCTATTATGGGGTCCAGGCCTTCTGTAAATAGGGCCCAGAGACTACCCCCATGTTCCAACCCATTTCTCAATGTTTTATTTATGTTTATTTAATGTGTGCAAAGTTGTAATAATATGCCCCTTGGCATAGTATTGGTGGACCCCCAGGGTAATGCTTTGAGGGTTCTTGTATGGTATGCATAAACATTAGAGTTTATAAAAAGGGATCTTTTTAGAATAGTCATAGCTGAGTGTTAGTGGGGGGCCCATAGCTACTATGGGATGGACAAGGGTCTCTCAAATGATATGTGGCAACCTTTAGTGGTATGGCATAAGCAGGGAAAATAAGGGTGGCCCAAGAGTGATATAAAGTACCCCTAGGTACTATCGGTGGGCCCAGCTTGATAGACTCTAAGTGATGTGTGGTGCCCCTTACTTGTAATGGAGAAACAGGAAGTGTATATATGTCGTCCTCAGTAAATTAGAAGAAGCTATTTGATCAGTATGGGCAGTCTCAGTTGAGTAAGGAGGGGCATTATACATGGCACTCTTTAATAGTATGGGGGCAATAGTGTAGCATAGAAGGGAGGCTGGTTAAAGATGGGCCCTGACAAACTGGCTGTATGGAGCACAGAAATTCTTGATGGCAGCCCTGATGATATGTGCTCTTGCCCACGGGTACCTACATTTCCTGTGGTGATTCCATAGGCACTTCTAGTGCTGATAACCAGATCCTTTGGAAGTGGCACCTGCAGAAGAAAACAAACAATAAGAGGTTAGTAGATGGCTGATGTCTAGCAAAGCCCCTGCCCTTAGTTTACATCCATCAGTGTTCTATATCACACATAGCTAACAGATTCCCCGTCTTACTTACAGGTCCATGACAGACATAAATAAGGCACCATATCAGTGCCAAGAGGAGAACCTTGACACCTGAGGAGGTGCCCTCTGAGGGTACGTCTGAAAGTTTCCATGTCTACTAACCTAGTGGCATAACAAATAAGCTGTGAAGGGTGCCTGGGATGCCTGATGTGTCTGATCAGAAACAGGAAGAGGGCTAATAACGGAGGGCAATGAGAAATCACCCAGAAGTATAGTAACATTGTGATCATGACATTAGTGGTACAAATCTCACTGGAGGTCTGCAGGGAAAAATAGCTGCTAAGAAACCCATCATGCTGGAGGACCATCATCACAGCCTATACCTACCTCTAAAGGCTTTGCAAATGGATTAGCCTCAGTGAGCCGGTAAGTCTTGATGAGTTCAGCATTCCTGTAATTTACTGACACCTCCATATTTAAGGCAAGTTTCTTCTCCAAGATGGCAACCTCGGTCAGTGCTTCCAGGGATATGACAGTGTCCTTGAAAGAAACAAAGCAAATAGAACCCAAAATAAAATATAGTAGCATCATGTAAGCGAGTGTCTGGCCAGGACATGACTGTGTCTCTGTCCACTTCCATCAAGAAAGTTGCTGTCCAGAAATTCAGAAACTGAAGCTCCACAAACTTTTTAAACATTCTAGCATGTGCTGTCGGTCAGTCTCCATTATTAGGGAGTACACGGCTCCATATTCTGAGCAAAGCTATTAAAGCAGAATAAAATCCGGGATTCTGATTATACCGAGTTTTGTTCTGTGTCCTGGTGGCATCCTGAATTGGGATGGCCCACTGTGTAAAACCCACCCAAACACCCAGAAAAACATACCTCTTCCCGGTCCAGCGGCGCATGCGCAGACTCTCGGCCAATCAGAGATATTTGCTGTGCATATGTAATGCTCGGCAAATGGCTCAGTTTCCATGCAGAGCTTTGGCACTCGGATGCACAGCGGGCGCATCCTCAGCAGTGTGCACACCTATCTGACTGGCTGAGGGCAGGAGCACCCTCACAGCCCAAAGATGCAGGAATGTTTACATCACCGAATGTGGCAGGAAGCAGGTGAAAGGGGGGTTCACACAGCAGGGCATCCTAATTCTGGACACCCCGGGGAAAGCCAACGGCCGGCACTGGAATAAAATCTAAAAGGCAGCCACAGTGGGTTTTGTTCCACTTTAATGCATACTAATAAACCTAAAGCAAATAAAGAGTTCTCTCTTTCATCCCCAACTCCCACTAAATGCAATTTAAATGGTATATATCAGGGGTTCCCAACAGGTGGTACTAGTACCTCTGGTGGTCCTGTCAGGTGGTACTCGGCAAAGCTGCAGACTTGTCCTGTACCCCAATCTGATCTGCTGCTATCTGCACCATACAGGAAATTAAAAAACTGCGCCATTTTTTGTGCGATTCATTCACTTTAAATGTCTGTTTTGTATGTTTTGATTTTGGGTTTAGGTGACCGACAATGCTCACGCACAACCCAGGTGGTACTTGGTTAATCAGAAAATGGAACGGGGTACTTTGTTAAAAAATGTTGGGAACTCTTGGTCTCCCCAAAAATAAGAAAGGTCTTATATTAATTGTTGATGCAAAATATGCATATCTTGGTATTCCAGCTGCTCTGGAATAGCGGTTTGCTTTCCCTGTGAACCAGAAACAACCACAATGCTCTCATATATGCTCACGAGTGAGGTGACCTCAGTGGGACTATTAAACCGGACTAACAGCCTGGTACAGTTGGAAAAGAAAGGTAGAGGCCATTTTGGAACATCCTCTCCCAGCTGACATAACTGACAACACACAGTAACAGGAAGCTCAGCAGCACTTCCTGTTTTTAAATTTAACACAGCAACAGTTAGAAAATGGTAAAATAATGTTTATGTGCAGCAATCTAAATTGCCATGGGGAGGGGTGCAATTGAACACAATTTGTTGTGTCGGTCTGGTTTAACTAATTTTGATGGTTGGCCGGCTTTAATATGCGTATGTGAATAATGCAGACAAGCATATGACCTGGCTTAAGCAACTACTATAACCTTCAATGGCACATGCAGCCATACTCAAGCTCTACCACTTGTGACCCCACCCCCTTCGTCTCCACCCCTATCCTTTAGACCGTAAGCTCGCAAGGGCAGGGCACTCCTCCCTATTGTCTCCTGTGCTCACAACACTTGGTTTTAAGCTGTGGCATCTAATTTTGTATTGTTCTCTGTGCTATATGTTTTACCTTGTCTGTATTCTTAACTTGTAAAGCGCTACGGAAGTTGATGGCGCTATATAAATAAACATTAATAATAATAATAATAATAATGCTTGGGCTTATTTTCAGGGAAACAGGGTATGATTATGATGAATATAACAAAAAATATCACCTGGTCCCCACAACCCCCTTGATCCCAAGCCAGAAGTAGGGCACTGTACCTTGGCCTCTGCAGCCGACAAGCTGCTCAGAATCATAAGTTACAGTACTGCAGTGATTGGGTGACGAAAGAATCATCTGCAGTGCTAAACGCACGGAAGCAGTTATTTAACATAGATCTAGGTAGACAGTGAACACCTTTCCTCCATGAAGTTCCTGACATTGAGCTGAATACATACCTTCCAACTTTTCATTTTTTATTTAAGCCACACCCCTTCACTGAGAGATGGATTGTAGCAGTTACAACAATAGAAACACTTTGAATAGGCAAATTAATAATTTCCAGATGCAAATCTGCACGGTAAACCTCAAAGAGAGACAAATGAAAAACAATGAGGGACAGGAGCGCATGGCCTTAAAAACGACAGTCCCTCCAAATGAGGGACACTTGGGAGGTATGTGATTAGATTAATGGCAAATGCTGCTTGGGTCAACTTCTGTACAAATAATACTGAATTTCAGGAACAGCAAGTACAATTTAACTCAAATCCATTATCTCATCCCTTTGCCAGGAGTTTCTGGTGGCGATTTCACCATGGTTACCATCCCATCATCCTTACCTGTATTCCGTAGAATCCACCTCCATGGCGCTGCTTGCTGGTCAGCCAGTTAGTGATCGGTTTTGCATAATCATGGTCGCCAGATTTTAGCACAGCCAGCAGAGCGTAAGCCGTTGTCTCCACCATCAGGGACGTGTCCTCACTTGGGGCAGCAGCGTCCACCTTCTTCAGAGTATCTTTCCAGTATCGATACACTGGGGGTTCAGCTGCAAGGACAACACAGTGTTTGTCGTGAGCAAATATGGCCACCTGTATCTGCCCCTGAACAGAGGCAATGCCTACAACAGGCCTAGAAAACTAATTTTAGTAAACTCAATGTAAAATTGTTCTTATTTTTGTTTTTAATTCTGTATTAGAAATTTTACACGTTAATTGAACACACATATGGTATAGAAAATAAAAAGACCAAAAACAAAGATTCACCATATTCACCTTAATCACACAACCAAATCTAAATGTCACAGTTGGGCTCCACACATGCTAACGTTGCTGTCCTCCAGGGATGCCCACACGGGTCAAGTCCATGACAGTTTATTCAAGGGATACATATCCTTCGCCTCTCTGACACTTGGAAGGTATAGCCGAAGTGCTTAGTAATTATAGCAGCGAGTTGCTGACTTTTACATTACGAGCGGAGGCCTCCGCTCAACTCCGAGATAATGGAATCTCTAGAAAAAAACTCTTAAACCGGACCTTCACCATGATTTATTGAAAAGCCCAAACCCTTGTAAAATGATTCCCCAGCATGTAAAATTAATATATTTTAAGTTTTTAGTCACTTATTATTCTTTACCCCACTGGGCTGCAACTCTGTTCAGGACTTTAGGATACGGGCGCCGCCATCTTGACTCAGAAGCATCACACTTACTGAGGAGAGGAGAGCGGGATAAAGTACAGGGGGCGGGTTATAGCTGTGCTTTGCTCAGACAGAGCAGAGCTGGGGTCAGGAAAAGGTCAACAATCCCAGAATGCAGAGCAGCACAGTCAGAAGACACTTCCTGTTTGCAGGCTGCCTGATGTCCCATGAGCCACCATCTTGGATGTTTAAAGGCTCAAAATGTGCAGTAGATGCAGGTAGGATGATTTTTAATGTGAGCAATCTGTATGTACAGGGTGTGGGAAACATAAGATATGCTCTTATTCAGGGTGAAGGTCCGCTTTAAACAAACATGAACGGAAGTAGAGAGTTCAAACACAACAGGAACAAGAATAAGAGGGGGGCTGGGGGGGAGCACTCCATAGGATACGTAGAATACGCAGTCTGAAACGGCAACTGGGTCGCAGCGAAGGAAGGCAAACAAATTCTCTAACTCCTGGTGCGTTTTAAGCAAGAAGGTGTTACGTTCCTTCCTGACAATGAGGTGGAAGGGGAACCCCTACAAATAGGTTGCTCCCGCATTGAGAATCACATCAAGGAGTGGCTTCAAGGATCTCCCTATTTGTAGAGCCGTCTGGATAGGTCAGGTAGGATTTGTTACGTCAAAATCTAAGTTGCCTCTGTGCCAGGCTCTGCATGCAATGTGATGTGTAATGTGTCAACTCTGCAGATTATGTCGCTGGGGTTTGAGGGATTAGCGTTCCATGGGCCCAGTGCTCTATGTACCCTGTTAAGTTCTATGGGGTTAGAAGCACCGCCCACCATCTTGCTACATCCACCTCTGCTACACTGTTCCTCTGGCTGTTCGTCCTCTATCTCAGATCTCGGGGTGGGTGGCGGAGAAACGGACCATTTGTTACTCGGCTACTAAGCCAAGAAGAAGAACATCTGCTGCCGCGTCTGGTCCAGGAGTCTTCATCTCTCCTTGGCCCCATCTTGCCCACCGGCTCCTTCCTCACTCCTGCTGTCCTCGCCATCACAGGCAGCTGCAGGGACCTGCGGCTCCAGTGCTCTTTGCCTCTCCTCTTATTAAACCTTCTGGGCATGTATTTGTAAGTGGATTGCTGCTTGTGGATAACAGTACAGGCCGAGAATGCAGGAGCTACAGCACAAGCCTCCTCAGTCCGCCATATCCACGGCACGCCCCGTAAAATTCTTCTTTAGCTATAAATGTAGGTACGTAGTACAAGGATAAAACGCCTCCGCCTTATAGCTAAAGAGTGTTAGGATTCAAAACACTGCTCTCCTAGGAGCTTAACCCCCCCTGCAATAGCATGCCCTCTTGATTAGTAGCAAGTAGCCGCTATGTGCCATTCTCCACCAGGTAATCCCCTGACCTCTGTTTAAGGAAAGGGGGACCACTGCTGGTATGGTCCCAGGGAGAGGAGTCCTATGCAGAACCTTAAGGCAAGGGAAACAGGCATCGCTTACAAAAAAAGGAAAGAAAAGTAGCAGGGCTGCATGTATGTTTTCTATCCACAGACTAGACAGTAACGCTTAAACAGAAGAGAATAAGCTGTAGCAGGAGTTTTAAGCCCAAGAGGAGAGTTTTTTTGCATGTACACTTTCCAATGTATCTGACCCCCTAGGTCTAGCAGGCTTTTACTCCACCATTCGCTGTATACCTAAATTAATTGACAGAGAAATAATGATAATAATGGTGGCATTGACTCACTGGCTCCAATAACGAGTGCCTCCGATTTTAAACTAGTCATTGCTTTGCGTTTCATTGACAAAGCCAATGATGGGTTCATGTAGAGTGCGTAGGTCGCAACCGCCAGTGCCACTGTGGTTTGCGCCTCAGGGGCTTTTTTCGAAAGATATTCTTCAGCTCTCTGCAGGGACTTTTCCACTTCCTGTAAAACATGAAAAAAAGTCCACACACACGTGAAACAACCCAATCTAATAACAAGTCCCTCTGTGACACTTTCCCCTCACCTTGAATTGGTCCCCTTTGCTCCCCCTAGTAGCTAGTTCAGGTTGTTTTTTAAATACTATTTATCTGTCTAACAGCGGGGCTCAAAATATATGGTATTAATGCAGACCCCAAAGAAGTAACATTGATTCTAATGGCGTTTAATAGAAAAATTGGTCGTACTGCTCACTTGAAAAAAAAACTGACGAACACGGGTAAATCGATCAGTGAATTGTGTCATTAATGTTCTGTACACAAACAAACCTCTGCAACTCTCGCCTACATGTAGATGATGCGGTTACATCTATAAAGTCTATAAATGTAAAGGCAACATTCTTCGTCCTCCTGTCTGTGTACTGTACTGTAAGGACACACTTACCGCAATCTGACACAGGTGAAAAGATTTTCTCATCCCAATCACAGTGTACGCTGTCAGATAAAGAGTCTTCTCTTCCTTTGCTCGCATGATCGACCCCTAAAATATAATAATACTATAAGCAAAAGAACCCTGCAAATTAATTAGCCAGAGCATCCCTTTTTCTAGGTGTATTTTCCATTATTAAAGTTGTTATAAAAAAATTACAGCGAGTATATTAATGTCCTATTTTCAGTTCTCTGGATATTCACATAGATACTGTACAAAATAGACACACTAAATAGACTTTTATCCCACTGTTCAAAGTTTCAGGGGATTTGGGATGTCCCACAACATGAAGATTTGAAGCCAAAAATAAGGCAATGTATTCCTCTTTTTTTCCTTATTCCAGCAGCAGTTTCTTGGTTTCGCTGCATAAGAATGGGAGACTGGGTGGGAGGCTAAAATACGCCATGTCAAGAGGGTAAAGAGCAAGGAGTGGAATGTGTTGCACCAAAACTAAATGAATGACAGCATGCGAGTGCTGGCTTTTTTCAGTGAAAGGCAGTGTCCCCCTGAAGGAAGCAGGATCCAGCATACCCTAAATGAGGGCTGTAGGACATAAAATATCCTTCCTGTACACATGCCAGCACCAAAAGTCCCCAGCTATAGACTACAAGCCCCAGCAGCAACTAGAGTCTTGCATGGGATAACTGCCCCCCTTGTAATGTCAAGGCCAGCACTGGAGCAGCCATACTTGTCCAGTCAACCCAACTAGCCTAGACAGGATGAAAATTACTATCCTAGTATCTATGCTATCCTTCTAGATCAGTAGTCCTCAAACTTCCTCCTCAAGGGCCGAGACAGGCCAGGTTTTGCAGCTCTCTATGCTGATGCACAGATGTAATAATTAGGGCTATAGCTCTGTCTGAGCACCAGTTAATTCACCTGTGGAGTAGCGTGGAGAGCTGCAAAACCTGGCCTGTCTCGGCCCTTTTGGAGGAAGTTTGAGGACTACTGTTCTAGATCTACTGAACACATTATTTGGGGGGAAGTTAGTCTGTAGAATAAAAGTTTAAACCTTTGGCTGTGGCATCCATGAAGATAAACAGGTCATAACCACTGACATGTCCCTCCATTCGGCAGACACCTCTCGCACCATAGACACACTGAATTACATTTACTACATTATGATTGGTGTGCGCTAAGCAGATTGTCAAAGCAACACAATTAATATGACAACACAACTAATAGTTAAATTCTGTCCCCCCGTCACTTTTTACTATTTCATGAATTGATTGGCTGTCTTGGTTTTATCAATATGACCGATCACCTGCAGTTTGAAGGGGAATGTTGAGGATTTTTCCTCGAAAGATCCATCAGGGTTCTGACAATTTTGCACTATCCATTGCATAGTCATACACACGGACAAGTGATTCACAGGGCTGTATTTGGCAACATCACCCAAGATCCGCAATGCAAAAGCTGTCAACCTGGAAGATAAAGTTAAGTAATTGTCAGGAACACCTTAACAGTTCACATATTTTACTCTGTCGGCGGCTCAGATAACAGTGGCCCCAGCTCCTGCACAGCTATTCTTATCACCCACTTCACCTTGTCACCTCTAATAATCTTATTTGAGGGTACCTGAGGGGAGGGGCCTTAATGCCACAGCTGGATGTGCATCATAGGCCAGCCCCAGAGCTGCTTGTACAGTTTATACAAAAATATTAATGACAGGAAGTGTCACATTAAAAATAAGCAAGTAATAAAAGACAACACAAGAGGCCAATGGCAAATGTCTCCTACCATGTGCTGGGGTCATCACCTCTTCGCAGGCTGTAAGAGTGGTCTCCGTTACGAAAGGCCAGAATGCTGGAAACACCTGAGAGGAAGACCGGATCATGAGATAAATACGGAAAGAAAAGATTCAGGATATACATTGCACTGGATCACTTACCCTCATTTAGCTTTCTTTTCATGTCCACCTTTGTTGTCAGGGTGTCCGGACCCATCAATTGCCACTCGTTATTTGTGTATAGGTAATGGTAGACATAGAAGATGGGCGCCACCCTCATCAGCTCGGTCTCTGCGCTGTTTTTGGAGAGGCTGACCAGAGTGTTCAGCGCCTTCCCGTCCAGGACCACATTAATCACCTCACCCAGGATATTTCCTGTATCCAGAGAAGAGGGTTATTTAGAAACATGGTAGACTGATGACTGAGGGACTGGGCTTATATTCCTACAAAATGCTAATAGGGTAATATATATATATTGTTTACATACTCGCTGCCAGCATTGGTGGAGGGGTAACTGAGGCGACACAGAGCCCTAAGGTGGAACATATTTCCTGATCCTGTAAAATCTACAACATTTTTACACTTCATCTGTAGAACTTTTAATTAAATCATTTAAGGCCTATACCAACATTATTTTTTTTCACTTTAATGTATTTTTAGGTGGAGAGCTTCACAATTGTTATGAACAGTGGCCAACTGAGATGATGAGTTTGTCATATTTTAATATAAAAATGAAGGTGGGGTAGACAGCTACTGTACAGTCAGTTTCCTCCATTTATCAGACCAAATGGGAGACTGTCATTAAAAGAAGCAGGCTGTCACCTCACCAAGCGTCTCTACCTTTTAGACCATTAGAACTATAGCAGGGGATATATTACCGTTGATGGATAGTATGCGGGTGACCTTGGATTTCGGCACAACGTTGGGTGAAACCTTGAAGGGCAGGTCCTTGGATCTCTGCATTGTACCTGGAATGATTGAAGAAGGGACTAGGATGAGCTGACCAATTGTAGTGCCCCTCAGGTCATAAAAGAGTACCTGTTACTAGAATAAATAGGAGAGACATGATGTTTCCCCCAATAAATCCTACCGCTCCTCACCATCAGGGGCTGGTCAATGAGCTGAAGGGTCACATTTACTAATAAGTGGAGGTGGAAGAGGAAGAGAAATAATTGTCTTGCCCACAGCTAAACTTAGAGTTAACTCTAATAAAGTAGCCTCACTGCTGGTAGGAACCCTATTCCTCTTCCACAGTTGGGTGTCAGTACAGGTGCACTTTGGCAGGCCTGTACATAAAGGGTCAGAGCTTACCACGAATTCCCTGTGGATCCAGAGCAAATCCTGCATGCTTCTCATCCTGAATGCCTTCTGCCTATTTCAGGAAGAAGAAATAGCCGTTAGTATTGAACAGATTTCAATTCTGAAAGTTTCGGCTCACTAAAAGTTCCTGCAGGCTCTGCCTACCACAACTCGTAGATTTTTGATCACAATCTCTTTCCTGATGGAATTAAGAATGAAGGTGATGGGGTGCAGGCCAATCTCCAGTGGAAGCAGATTGTATGTGTAGGTCTTTGGCTGCAGGGGGCGAATCTCATCGCGGCAACTACGAACAACCTTTCCAGCAGTGGAGTCGCTCACCAGACACACCTCCTTGCCAACTGACATGGTGATACATCCCTGAAAAGACAGCAAGCACACTCTTGCATTTAGATTGATACAGGTGCATAGAAGAGAAGGTTAGCACAGAACAAAAGGATTGATAGCAGGAAAATTGGAAAATAAAATCGATAAAGGTAAATGGGGAAGGTGGATGAATAGATTAAGTGGGAAGAAGTGTGGGTGGATAGATGAAGAATAGATAGATAGATCTGGCTAGATATGAGGATGAATAGAGGAAAAAGGGATGGATCCTTCAAGCATGGGGGGGATAGGGATGGATCGATTGATTGAAGGTAGGGAGAGGGATAAATGAAAATAAGGCGATGGATAGATGGAGGAAAAAGGAAATGATTTATTGAAGGAAGGATGGAGGAGAGATAAAGAGGGGAGATTAACAGATATATAAATAGAAGGATGAACCCCTGAGGGGCCTCCGGTTCTCGTGGTCTTGAGTTGAAGACCTCCTCCTGCTTCCACCCTCACCCTCTTCCCTTCCCCATTCTCCCTTTCCTTGTTCGTGTGTGTGTGTTGGCGCCAACCATGATTGTATATACTTCTTTACTGCTGACTGCTCCCGCAAGCCGGTAAGCCAAGCGATTTGAAACAATACAACATTGCATCTTTGCAGTCAGATAGAGAAGTCTTTATTGATTTGCATCTTGTTAAAAAGCATTTGACATTGGATATTGTTTTTTCTGTTGGGCGATTGCCCCATGAAAAAGGTGTTCTTTTCTTTTTCTGTTAAAACTGCATAAATAAAGAATTAAAAAAAATAAATAAAAGGATGAACAATGATGGATAGATGGAAGGGAGGGATAGGAATGGCCAGACATAAAAGATGCATAGAAGGAAGAGGAATGAATAATAATTTGGATAATTTACTGTAATTTTGGAAGACTGGTAATTGTAGATGGTCACTCGGATCTGAACTTGCTCTCCGCGCACCACAGAGTATGGAAGCTGCACATCCAGGAACACGTCCTTAAAAGCTGTCAGCTTCAGTGGCTCAGCAACACAGATACCTGAAAAAGCGAAGGCAGTCAGGGAAACCTGTATGCTATACCATCCACTGCATAGAGTAAGGGGTTGTCTCCACCATCGGGTTTTATTGCTGCCAGATTTCCACTTACTCTTTCATCTAAATGTTACTGGGACAAAATTTAACAGAAATTCACCTTCATCAGACATGCCGACTCCTTGCACCTCCCACGTGGTCAGGGAGTCCGGAAGAGTGACCTGCAGCTTCTTGTCACTGCAAGGGGAGATCAAAGAACCATGTTAGTTTACAATGGAGAAAGGTGAGGAGAACCTGTCATGGATTAGATTGGGCCTGCCATTGCACCTCTACACTACTTACAGGGTCAACACCCATAAAAACAGAATCTCCACCCCAGTTTCTGCTCAGAAGCTCACTAGGAGGAATCATATCAGGTACATTAATACCGACAGTATACCATAGCAATTTTGTGTCCTAATATAAAGAGATATGCTACACAAACCTGAGCTGTAAAAAGAGGTGCCCAAGAAAATGAAGAGTCAGGGCAGGACTGGCTCCTCTTCTGCACAAGCTATTGGCTGACCTCTACATCACTCACTTGCTTTGACCAAGCTGTACCCCAATTTCTGTTCCTATGCTTCTGTTACACTATATTACTGCTGACACAGATTCCCACCGCTAAACTATATCCCACCACTTTCCTCCCCTCTGCTTAGATAAAGTTGTATCTATGCAGACACAGACTCCCAGGGCAGATGTGCATATTCAAAGCTTCTCATTTTTGGATTTGCTTGTGCTTTCCATGCATTTGCATTCCCAAAGCTACCAGGCATAGGAAATGGAATCTCTATGGCTCCTAGGCCAAACGTCTGGCCTCTGGCAATGAACAGAACAGAACAACAGCCCCTATGCCCTTTGACACAAGTCCTTTCATTGGGCAAACCGGGATAACAATGATTCACCGACTCTTCCCCACTCCCCTGTTTAGCCAGGGTGCATGTAATCAATCAATGTGTACTAAGGACCAGGTGACCACCTTGCACACCTGCCACAACAACGCCTTATGTTTAAAAGCCCAGGATGATCCAACCACCCTAGTATATTGATCAGTGATATATGTTGATGTACCCATTCACTTCCACCTGCTGTAAGTAGATTTGGCAGCTGCCAAACACTTTCTCTCCCTCGCCCCTCAGGAACCATGAACAAAGCATTTGACCATGTCCAAAGAGTGAAGTCTTTCTTTGTGAGGAGCTTGTACTCCCATACTTTTGATCAAAGCCATCTAGCCACTGAGGTGAAAGGCAGATGCCACCTTCATCACAAAACCATCTTTGAAACAAAAAACTGCTTTATCCTTGTGCAACACCATATAGGCAGTCATATAAGCACAGCTGAGATTTATGGTGATTGAGAAAGTGATGCCAATTAAAAAGGGGCTGAGACATTAGACAGAGGCTCTCTCAAAGGGAGTTATTTTGGATTTATGAACTGAATGCATTTACTTCTCAAGGAATGAAGGAGGAGTGCGATTACACCCCTTTCTTGTAATGTAGATGAATCCTTAATAGTCGATATAGCTGAGCACATGTAGATATTTATAATTCTAGCTAGTGAATAGTTTGAGTCCACTTTGAGGTAAGACTGGGGAGTTGGTCTGCTATTGCAGAAAGTGCATGCTCTCTGATGTATGGATGTGAACAATACTAGAATATTTCTATCTAGAGCGATCCCTATTTAATGTGTTTGAGGTGGTAATATAGGATATGATGTAATTGTTTTTGTACTCTCAGAATGATAGTCGCTTGGAAAGAAGGATGTTACACTTCTCCCTTAAAAGGGACGATATAGACAAGAAGCTATCTCCTCTAATAGTCTTTGTTTGAATTGTTATTTTCTGTATACTTAAATTGGATGATTCCTGTTTGTGGCAGGCCAGTGCGCGTGTGTACCGCCATGCTATGGTTGGCTTATTCCATGGCTCGGCTGGCATGCACATCGGGACCTCCACCGGACTGGAAGTGATGCGGCCAGCCGGCGGCGTCACTTCCTGTTTCACGACTAGCTGGGGGGAGAAGACATCAATTACAAACCAAGGGTGGGAGTGCACCCAGAAAAATATAGCGTACCTCTGATTAAGGTTCTAAGTGACCTGAAAAGGCTGTAAGGTTTATACCAATACACCATTGCTGTCAATATGTTGCTTTATCTTTGTTATCTTGTTTAGCGTTTTGTTGAAAGGATTGCATGCAATATTGTGCTCATAATATGCTGCTAATCTAAGGGGGCTATTTTTGCTGCTTGGCTACTTTTTATTTAATATTCTTGGCACATGCATCGGCACTTTACTGAACATCACTAATGTATTGTTACATTTTTGGTATGCTGTTTAAATTGTGTATTGTTTGTGTTTATATGTCTGGGAGCTGTCATGTATTTATTACACTACCTATGAATTTTGTATTTTTATGGAAGCATGTATTAAAATGAGTATTTTTGAAACATGAATGGTGCTTTTTTTTGAGGCTGCTGCATCTACCTAAAGCTGACTTTAGGTAGGTGCACCTACCTTGAGGTTACAAACACATCTAGTGTTTTCTGGAGAAAATTCAGGATCTTGGAGATAGAAAATCCCGAAGCATGTTCCAGAGACTCGCACCAGGCTAAAAAGGTTCTCCAAGTCCGATAATATATTAATATATTCCTAGTTACCTCAGGAGGACAACCCCCCTAATTTCCTAGTCTCAAAAGCAAAGCTGTCAGAATCAGCGACTGTCAATTGGGGTGTCCCAGAGGACCCCAAAACCATATATGGATGATCAGGGAGACTTCGGGGGGGGGGGGGTTCTGTTGGCCATTCTTACAACATCTGTGAACCATGTGCTTATTAGACAGTTTGGGGTGACCAGAATGACTGGGGCCCCCTCCAATCTCATTTTCCTTATTAGTCAGGGTAGAAGGGGGGTGTCGCATTTCTGCTGTTATTACCCAGTTCTAAGTTAGGTAGCACTTTTTTACCTTGACTTTTGTCTCCTTGTGGTTTAGACTTATTAGGATCTTATTGGCACAGTTGTTTACTTGGGATTGATGCACTTAGTACTTTCTTTTTTGATGTAAATAATTATATTTTACTCTTATGCAATAATGTTGGGGATATATATATATATATATATATATATATATATATATATATTATATATTATATATTATATATATATAATTACTGGGTTTATATCAGAATGGTACAACAGCGCCCCCTGGTGGCAGATTAAGTTGTGTTATGTGTTATATGTTTTTTAAAATTGTGTGTTTGTTGTCATAACTTTACAATGATTTTGTAACAATAAAAATAGATATATTTTTATACTGGGTGTGTGCAATAGTAAATCTTTGGCATTGCTCCATAGGGGCTGTGGGGCATCCCCATTTTCTGTACATATCAGGGTAGAAGTGATAATAGGGAGAAGGCATACACCAGCTTGAACTGTGCTCATGGAATTACAAGCGTGTCTCCATAGAAAGGGGATCTCTTGACCTGGCCACGAAATCCCGGACTCCTAAAGACCTGTTGATAGAGAGACAATTGACCCTGATCCACTGTCTCCCTGCTCAAGAAGTCCACCTACACCTTGTCCACCCCAGAAACGTGGACCGTGGAGATGCATGGAACATGACGTTTTGCCCACCACAGAATCTGATTAACCCCTGAAGCTCCAAACTGCTTATAATGCCGGATTGATATAGGCAATGGCCATCACTGAATCCTTACAGGGAAGCCTGCCATTCCACAGTTCTGTTCCAACCTCATAGCGGCGGCAGTTGCAACAGTCTAGTATGGAACTGGGCAAAGTTAACCAACCTCTATGGAAAACACCATAAATCCAAACAAGTGCATGGCCTGCCTATTAGTCGGCCTGTTGGTGCTTCACTTTGGGCAAAAAGGTCCTTGCATGCGTGGTGTCCAGGATCATGCCCAAAAATGTCTCAACTCTACCCAGCACAATGTTGAACTTGGGATAATTGATGGTCCAGCTGAACCTCTCCAAGATAAACAAGACTGTCTCCACATCCCGGGGCTTTTATGAAGATATTGTCCAGATAGGGAGTGTCTCGGATCCCCTGTTGCCGCAGCATTGCCATAACCACCGCCAGAATCTTCGTAAATACATTTGGCAGTGACAAAAGGCCAAAGGGCACTGCCACAAACTGGAAAGGTTGAGAGCTCTCCACGACCAGAGGAACTTCTGATGGGCCACAATTCAGGACAAACCTGCGCGGAGGGGGCCTGTCTGGCCACCTCCGGAGACAAAGACTTCTTTTTTATCAGAGACTACAGAAACCTGGCTTCCTGTGGCATATTCTTCGGTGCCAGCTGGCATACTCCCCATTTCCTACCATGAGGAGCTGTGGCCAAATAGGTCAGTCTGCCAGCATTTGAACTTATTGAGGACAAAGGCTCCCAATCCCTACAGTCTGGCACCCTGTCAGGCACTAAGCTCGTTGCCACCGAAAGGGGAATTTACATTATATTCTGGGATGTGTCTTTCATGTGTAGACATGGCCCAGGGGATCCCAAAGACACCTTGTACCAGTTCAAAGGGTTGGAATGGTTAATCTTCTAGCATGGCGGAAAGCTGACTTTTCAATACCCTTGATTACACTCTCCCCCAGCTGGGAAGGGGGGGGGGGTGCTGTTGGGTACTCTCCGCCATGCTAGCAGATTAATTACTACCCCTTCCAATCCTTTGAACTGGTACAGGGTGTCTTTGGGATCCTCTGGCCCAGTGCCCATGAAAACAGCTAATTTTCCTCCATATAACACATTGTTTTTTCACAGTTGTTATTTTCCATTGTCCTTATTGTATTCTCATAGTTTGTTGGGGGATTGATTTGTCATCATTATAATATTATTGTTAGATTATTTATGCATTGGTCATTTGACAGCAGCCTAGCGAGATCAGATGTGAAGGGGTAATGTCCTTCACAATGTAATGCTTTTAGATGTCTTGTGTTTATTTAACTAAAGCTTATTTTATTAATGTGTACTTTGCTGGTGCAGCTTGATAATTATGGTGTTATTTTCTTTTTGACTCTGTTTATGTTTAGGGTAACCGCAACTTGACCCAGCACTGGACTGTATTTGCCCCATGATTACACTGAGGGGGAAGCTACCCTGTTTTATGACACCCTCCTGAGCACTACCTCTCCAATACCTTGCTAGTATTGCATGCTCTTGCCACAGCCAGCTCTCTGGGAAATAGCTTCGGATTTCAGGCTCCTCCAAATCAAAAACCGTTTCAATATCTGAAACAAAAGGCAAAACAAAATTAAAATGCAACCTTTACCTCTAACTTGTAGCGACATAGTTTGGCCAAACCAAATTAACACCTGCTGGAATTATCCGCCACCTGTCCAACATGGTCAATGATAGGAATAAGCCAATTGTATGCAGACATGGCAGCACATAATGCTGCCGATTGTGACTGGTGTGAAGACAATGTTTGTACTGTACAGCTCTGTGGTATATGGTGGTGCTATATAAATGTATTATAATAATAATAATAATGTGTGAATGTAGAGGGATGTTAAGAGTGTGAGCACTTCTGGTGCAGAGACTGAGGGGAATTGTTCAGTTCTTTTTCTACATTGCTCTAGTAAAGGGGTTCCCCAACTTCTAACCTTAAAGCGGACCAAAACCCACATTTTTAACCAGCATCCCCTGAATTGCTTCCCCCATGAGGATTATCTTTTGCCAATTTTCACTGCTCCAGCTTCACTCTAATCCCAGATAATGGCGCCTGTTTTAGCTGTAAAGCTCCACCTCCTCTATTCATTGTCACTGTTGTGTGTGGCAATGATGTCATTGCCACACCTATGCAATGATTGATTGCCTGTCATCTTACAGATAGGAACAGTAAAAAATAAAGTGTGCCAGGGCAATTTGAAAAGCAGAAATCTCTAGATCCACAAGGGGAGTATCGGCAGGGGTTTTGGCCAAATTTATTTTACAAGTTAAGTGGGTTTTGGTCCGCTTTAAGAGCCACATTTAGCACTCAGGTGTTAGGTAGCCACATTCAATGTGAATAATTCATAGAAATCATACAATCATTATAGAATGGTATGTGGGTTCCCCCACCCGTGAAATACTTAGTCCACACAAGTGTATTCTCATGTCCCAGGAGGTAAAATAGCAGAATCAGGCAGGTGGAGAAGAGTCAGTTTTCCAGTTCTATCCTCCAGGACATGAAGACTTTGACCCAGGCATCACATGATGTCATACAGTTCTAGTGAGAAACTGAGTGTGGTGAGATAGGCAAGTCAGTATCTTTCTCCGCCTGCCCAACCCTGCATTTACCTGATGCTTAATGCTGCCAATGCCCAGTCCTGGGCAGCAATTTCCACTGCCCCCCACCCCCATCCTCAGCTAGACAAGTGTTCTGGTCTGGTGAGATGTTCAGCAGGAATCCACAAGCCACTCTTCCTGAACTACAGTTTGGGGGCCCTTGCTCTAGTAAATATATATAAATGTATAATAATAATGTATGTAAGCGTGGAGGAGGAATTAAAGTATAAGCTACACTGGTGCAGAGACTGATGGGAGTGACCCAGTATTTTCTATACAGGGCTGTAGAACGTGTCAGACCAATATATAGTAAATCCATAACTGTGTGTGCATGTAAAGAGGACATTAGAGTGTGAGCTCCTCTGGTCCAAAGTCTTAAGAGAATAGCTAAGTATTCTCTGTATAGCCCTGTTGAATATGTCAGAGCTGTATAAACGGCCATAGAAATATCAATCTCATGCCTTATCTAGTGTGATATGTCAAGGCAATTGGAATTGCCATTTTTTCTCTTGAGGATGTGTCACCATTTATCCTCCAATGAACCTCAATTCAGAGGTTCATTGGAGGATTCATGAGATGTCCTCCGGATATATACACTGGCGTATCACTGCAATCATTAGAATCTGTTTACCATAATGGAAATGGTGTCAGACGCCTCATCGTGATATGTGTAATATTGGAGATGACCTTATATCGCCTATGCTGACTCTAGTCTATATATGTCGAATACATTTCTGTATAATATCATATGGAATCAGAAAAACCATTTGGGTGATGAGCAGTGAAACATCTTCGGCAAAATCCAGCAAATCTATTTGCTTTAACTTATCACTACAGCTATATCGTTTCCTGGAGAAACAAGAAGTTTCAAAAGCAGGCTCATATAAACATACATATTCTTCCCAAGGCAAGGTCCTTGTGCTCCGCATCTGCTTTTCTTTTCAATTGTTGGGCCAGCAGGCAGCATTTTTCAAAAACCTTTGCACACAGTTGAAAATTGGGCCTTAGCTTCTTGACTCGCTGGATGCCATTTGCGCACTCATTATCTTTAATGAGGTTGTTCCCACCGTCTAAGCAACATTTCTTGACTCTTTCGTCTTTGTAATTCCTGGCTGTGGTAAGAGATAGCAGGATTGATTAGGGAGAAGTTTAGCAGTTGAACTGAATGAAGCCTGTCTGCTGGTTGCGTGACCGAAGCTTTTATCTGTTTGTTGGGCCTGGCTGATCTCCAGCCTACAATACTGAATCTAAACTCGGCAGCCATCTCCATGCATAGAACACCCCCGAGCATTGCAGTACAATCTGCACAGCAATGTAACGAGAACCCATAAAAGAGCCTGGCTGCAGGATGTGCTGCAATAAGGAAATAAAGACAACGTGACTCATGAAATAAGGACATCAACTATATTATAATCTGGCAACCAATGGTGACCCTATGTCAGATTTAGAGTGATGGGATGATCAGTGGGGAGGGGCCTACCCCTCCAATATGGCCACCACATATGACTCAGCTACTTGTACAGGAGTTGTTTAGTTATATGTCACCTTCATGCTTGATGTCATCCTCCAGGGAGCGTCTGCTTCTCAGTAACTCTGTGCAAGTCCCTCCTGTAAGGGGAAACAGAAATATCAGTGAAATGTAATAAAGAGTCAGAAACAGTCCTGAGCCCTTGCTGCTACTCTCAGCTTACTCTGTGGCAGCCAGGGATGTTGCCTTTTTGTCAGGTTTAGCTTAGCTACCATGTTTAGGAGCGTTATTGGTTACCAAACGTGACCCTCTGAAAGAGCATTCACAAACTTCCTTTTGTGACTTGTCATACCATCCACTACATAGATCTTCTGGCCTGTTTTTTAAAGTAGTAGCTTACGTAAAGTGATCCCATACTCAGAACTCTACCCAGCCCAGTGCCCCAAAACAGCCTGTTTCTTTTTCTTACTAAAGCCTTTGCCCAATATTCATAACATCATGAACCTGAATGCAGTTGGCCATATTGCTCCTTGGCGAAGCAGCCCGACCCACTGGTGCTTTCCAGTAATACATTCAGTTACAGTACACACAGCTCAGCACTCGGGGTCAGCCTTATCAGATAGATTAATCCGAAAGCAACCTAACTGCTATCATGTGACAGTTTAGCTTGTAACTGAATAAATTAGCATATAGCTGCCATGCAACATCATACTGCTTCATATTGGGCAAAGGCTTTAGTAATAACAAAAACACAGGCTACTTTAGTCAAAGGACTCCTGTGGGGGGGGGGGGCTGCCCTATCTCTTTATGTAACTTTTCTTAATTGGGATGGTATCACCACCACCCTGGGGACTGGTAAACTGGTAAACAGTAATCAAGGGGGGGGGAGGCAGTTTCAGTGTTTTTTTAAACACCAGCCACCCACCTACTATGAAGAAGACAAGTTGGTTGAGTCAAAATCTTCTTGTCCCTTTGTCTGGGAAGTGTTGGCAATTCAGCTCAAAGTCCCACTATAACGTGATCCAGACAGCACAGTTATTCTGACATTTTGTAATTACCTCGGTCTCCAGATGCCTGGATATTGGCATTGGTTAGAAACGTGAGTCCGGCGCGTTGCAAAACGTCCCTGTTATCCTGGCCGGCTCCAGCGCCGCAGCCCAAATCCGACTCATCAATTCTCTTTAGAACCTGCCACACACACCAATGAAAATTATTGTAAAGTTCACCTTGCCATTCACCTGTCCCTCCATATCCAATTACTTTTCACTCACCTAACCCCTCCAGCTCTCTTGCCCCATGTCTCCTGCCGCTCACCTTTCCCCTTCTGCTCACTGGCCGCTCACCTGCCATTTACCTATTCATCACCTGATACTTACTTACCACTGTTTTAAATTTGGTGTGAACACAAGGCATTCACGCATTTATTTATTGTTGAACTGTTGTTAAGCCTGACCTGGAAGTTTTATGTGTTGAGGAGCCATCTCCTGGGTTCTCCCTGCTGCTCAGATTCATAATGGTGTTAATATAATGTGATACAATGACGACTTATTTCCCCACACTCAGATCCCTTATTTAATTTCTATTCGTAGAGTTTGTCCTACCAAAAAATGAACCAAAAGGTATATACAGACCAACAAATGAATCACATAAAGTACTCTGCACACCTTCACTCTCCAGCACAACAGTGGGTACTGTTAAAGTGGACCAAACCCAAACAGAGATTGTCCCGGGAATCTATACTATTCCTGGGCCGATCGATTCCCTCCCGTCAGGGCATCCACAAATCTGGATACCCCGCTGTGTGGAACCCCCCAGGTCGCCCCATACATTTACCTTCTTTCCCGGTCCAAATGTGCGCACAGCCGTATCTTTCTCTAGCAGGGTGCAGGCCTGCGCCACGCATTAGTGAATGGCCGAGACGAAGGCTTAGACGACATGACGTCAGCGTCTCAGAGCTCGCTGATTGGACGAGCGGCCACACATGCGCCCTAGGGCCGGGAAGAGGAGAGTTTCACACACACTATCCTGGGGGTTTCACACAGGGCAAGGACAGCAATCTGTTTGAATAGGAATTTGGCTTGATCACATCTAACACCTCCATACCAGCAGGTGACAGCTCTTATGCAATTCTTCTCACCCTCTCCAGAGGCCTCTTGGACTTGCTGACATCATAAATGGCGGTATCCACTGCAGAGAGCGCCATTATTGAGCCCCGTTTAGCTTTCATAGTCAAGGTTACATTTTCTTTTGGTCTGAAGATCTCTCCGTAAGTCATCATTTGAACCTAAAAATACAGATAATTAAAAGGAGGTTTAGGCGACTTCCACAGGCCTGAACTGTCTTCAATTAAGCCAGACATAATCTATGACATGTTGCTTCTGCTACTGGTTGTTCACTGGCAGTGGGTAATGGCATCCATCAGCCTGGGAGATCCTTATATCTGGGTCTACTTTAATGCAGCGCCTCGCGCAGGTTGGAAAGCGGACCTTCAGCCTGAATAAGAGCCTATCTTATAGGTTTCCCCTACCCCGCACATACAGATTGCTCACATTAAAAAAAAACAGCCTACCTGCGTCTACTGCATTTTATGAGCCTTTAAACATCCAAGATGGCGGCCCATGGATTCTCAGGCTGCCTGCAAAAAGGAAGTGTCTTCTGACTGTGCCGCACTGCATTCTGTGATTGCTGTCCCTTTGATGACCCCAGCTCTGCTCTGTCTGTGCAAAGCACAGCTATAACCCCCCCTGCACTTTTGCCCCCTCTCCTCTACGCAATCTGTGATGCTTCTGAGGCAAGATGGTGATGCCTATATCCAGAGCATAGTTGAAGCCCAGCAGGGGGAAAGAATAAAAAGTAACTAAAAACATGAAATCTATTACTTTTAGATGTTAGGGAATAGTTTTTTAAAGGTTTGGGCTTTTCAATAAATTATGGTGAAGGTCTGGTTTAAGTTCCTGGGTCATCCCACAGTAAAGTCTCTATCACCGGGGATCAACTTCTCCACCCCAGTCACTCGTCCAAGCTATGGGCCCTGGATTTTACCTCTGGAAATGGTCACCTCAGGTTAATCCCTGCTACAGCAGACTAGGGCCTTTCTCTCCTCTCCCTCACCCTGGTCTCTGTATACCAGGGCTGTCCCTGGCAAGAAGAGGGTAAAGCAGGTAAGTCGCTAAGATACTGACTATATGGGGAGGGGGTGTCTGGGAGCAAGCAATTCAGCTTTGGGGTGGCCCCTTGGTATACCATTCAAACATCAGCTGGTCATATTCCTGCCTTACCTTCTGGTTGTTAACACATTTTTCTGGCACTTCCACCCAGATGGAATCAGCAATAACCTCGGCTGTCGATTCTCCAGTGACTATGTAGTACACAAGGAGGCGGAAAGATGGAACCATACTTGAGTCTATCCTGATGTTTAGATTCTGGAAACTAGATCCATAAACGCGTTGTACAGTGTCGTATTGAATGATCTTCCCCTTCGACATAATCTGCACATATACACACAAAATTGCATGATCAGACCATAATATGACACATGAGGACATTTGCCAAGTATGGCACTTACCTCCTGCACATTAAAATGCATGACATGGCTCCTGCCACTCATATGTCAGGATGGACATGCAGTTGAGAAACAACTTACCAGGTAGCTGTAGTGGGTGAGCTTGTGCAGATAAGGGCTGTGGGGGTGGACAGTGACATCCAGGAATCCTCCTACACGCAGCTCCTGGCTGTCCCGCGCCCAGTCAATGTACAGATAGCTCTTAGTCCCTGATATGTAGGAGGCTGCATAGAATGTTTGCGTTGCTTGGTTTTCATCCTGAAGGCCTCTGTCCTCCGTTTTGATCTGAAATTATTTGAGAGAAAGTTGGAGGAGGGGGGCTCTAAAGTCACATACAAGCTCTGTGAATGCCAGTGGCTTACCGTGAAATCTAGGGCCGTGGCATCCTTCAGAATGTTAACAACAAACATGGTGGTCCCTTTGGAGCCTGTTATTTGTCTCAGTGGCTGGTCATTACTAGAGGTCAGATAGTCTTGTCCACTTTTGAACTTCCATGTAAGAACCAGCGGGACCCTCTCCTGCACTTGGCCCAGTGCATCTTTCACCTGAACCTGAGGGTACAACATAGAAAAATAACAGTGACTGCAGGCCAATTTTCTTGCTCCAGACAATCGATGAGACTCAACACAGCAAAGTTCCTGCTACCAATTGCCTGCTGATGCCCGACTATCAGGTGGCACCAGCAAGCCACTGGCTGTCTACCAAGACTTCACACCATACTTCCGTTAATTTTTCAGTTGTCTTCCCATGCCAACTCTTCACGCTATAGCAGACCTACCTTGCCTCCACTTCAGGATGTCCTATATAGTGACCTAGTACTGCTCCAGAATATTCCAGATTTTGGAGCTTTCTGAACATACCCTTCACACACCATACCAAGGAATTTGTCAATGCTCTAGCAGTGTAGTCTATAGTTCATTGTACTAACTCTTCTCTGAACTGCACCATCATTCCATGCTGTACAGTGCTAAATAGATCTAACCCATGTAAGCCTATATTAAATTATCTTCCCTCTAACTTTACATTGCCGGACTTCTGCTTCGTAATGTTCAGTTTGTCTACACCATTTTCACGAGACTTGACCAAATCCCTTTACCATATTGTGTTAATCAGCTCAAACTGCTTGACCTTTCAGCATAACTGTGCTCATACCAGTGTTGGACTGGACCACCAGAAGACCCTTTAGTGGGCTTCTAGCTAGGCACTGACCCACAGCCATGTTCAGGGCATTACAAATGAACCAAGGCTACATTGATTTTGGTTTGGCCGAAGAGTTCTGCGAGTTTGTTTCTTAATTCAGTTATTTTTTTCAATGAATGAAGATCACGCTATGTATTGAGCAACAAGGTGAATTAAAGTGATATATATACATCCATAGATATAATATGGCTTACGGGCAGGCCTAAATAATTATTTCTTGTAGTGGGCCCACACTGACCCCTACAGTATCATGATTCTGGTTACAGTGTAAAACTCTATAGGTTTGTTGAATCTTTGATAGATAGATTATAATATAATAGATTAAAACGAATTGGTTGAGGCAATTTTTTCAATAGCCAATTAGGAGAGCCAACTAACCAACCCAAAAAAGAGCTTTACAGAGCTCTTGGACTTCTATGTATGGGTCTCATGGTCTTAGATGCAGGGTGTACATAGCTCTGACGGGGCCCCTATCACATGCCCCCATCAGCAGAACCCCCTGCCAGGGCAGACACTTACAGGCTGGGTCCCTGCAAGGCGCGTGGCGCGCACAGGGATGTGAAGGAGGTGGCGGAGGCACGTAGCCAGCGTTGAGGAAGAAGGCAGCATGGATAGGTAGGTCTCAGCCAGGTGCCAGGCATACATTCTACAGGGGTGGTGCAGGTAGCTTGGCCCAGGGGCACGTGCCTGCACTGCCTCTGTGGTATGTACACTCCTGCTTAGAGGCCTGTCGTGAAAAGCTAAAAAGAACTTTACTTGCTGTGACAACATTTTATACTTCATCTGAATATTGTTACTCAAATCAAAAGGGGCACATGAAGAGTTCAGTTGCTCTGAATTTTTGCTACAGATACACCATAATTGGGGTGAGCGATAACCTGCACAGACCTTTATATGGTATGGTAATGAAGGCTTCACAAACAGAGGTGTTGCGATGAGTTCCAGCTGGTATGGAGTCAACAAATATATGACGTTGGAGTTCTCGCTCTCCTCAGCCTGCGCTCCTGCCGGAGAATTACAAGACTTAAGCTCCACTGAATTATGCAGGTGTGGTTCCAAAAGTGTTTAAGTGGTTGAGTCTGTATCTGTTAAAGCATCAGGTTTATTAGGATGAACATATTATTCCCAATAGTTACCTTCCCACTCCTCCACAGTAGCAACGATGTACAGATGGGCACGATTCAGTTGGTCCAGTGAGTAGTACCCCAACTCCTGTATTTTCTGCTCGCTGTTAAAGTTGAATGTGGCTTCTCCATTCTCCATCTATACAAGAACGCAAAAGGGGAGTGTAACTAAAAACTTCTGTGCCCTGTACTGTAGATAGGACATTACATCAGTATCAGTTACCTGCATTACATCTATTGATTTTGCCATCATTTCCCTTTCCCCATTGTTAATGATGCCATAACGTATGACAGCTTTTCCACTCTCCACTTTCCTGCCATAGTAATACCTGTGAAAAAGTGCGCATGAGAACAAGATTACAAATAAAAACCTCTCTATGTATCACATTCACCAGGTGGAGTTGATGTATCTGAGGATCCCACTACTGAAGAGAAGAGGTGGGGAGGGGTTAGACTCAAGACGTGGCAGTAAAGTAGCCATACTGTACTGGGCCCCTGTTTGGGAGGGACATTGGCCCTGATAGATGTTAGGACTTACTTTGCTTTAATTGTGACTTTGAAATTCTGGAAAGTATCCTGGCTGATGAAGTTCCGCTCAGGTGCAATGGTGACAAAGAAGCGGGGCAGGACTGCAAGAGACGAGACAAGACATTAGAGGCAGCAGCTCTGGTAGGGACACTTTTTACTAAGAAAGCCCCTTTACTCCTCAAACAGACATACTGAATCATTTATAGTGAAATGAGTACATCGCCAGGGCCCATGATTAATTTAAATACATAGACAGAAAAACACAGAGCATAAAATTAATTAGAATTTTCTTAAAAAATGGCCCTTTAACAGCCAATATTGCTCTAATAGCAAAATTCCTTGGGTATACAGAAATATATAGTGTAGTCCAAGTGGCTTTCAAGTAATGTTTGATTTTGATTTATAATTAGTAGTGGTGCTTTTAATTATACAGAGTTTTTCACATCAAAAGTCCATTAGTATTCAGAAATATAAATGACATCCACCGCGTGCCCACCACCGGTTTTAGGTACTCTAACAGGTGGCATAAAATATTGTGCCTTAGAATAAGCCCCTCGGGGTTCCTCAACTGTATTTGTTCCACACAAATTCTCCTTGTTATTTAACTTGATTCACAGTAGACTTCAAAATATATGGATGTCCAAGCTCAGATTATTACGTGGGGTGAATCAAATAAAAGAGAAATTTGTGTGGAACAAATACAGTTGAGGAACCCCGAGGGGCTTATTCTAAGGCACAATATTTTATGCCACCTGGTAATAGTACCTAAAACCGGTGGTGGGCACTTGGTGAATGTCATTTATATTTCTGAATACTAATGGACTTTTGATGTGAAAAACTTGGTATAATTAAAAGCACCAATACAAATTATAAATCAAACATTACTTGAAAGCCACTTGGACTACACTATATATTTCTGTATACCCAAGGAATTTTGCTATTAGAGCAATATTGGCTGTTAAAGGGCCATTTTTTAAGAAAATTGCTTCTACCGTATATACTCGAGTATAGGTCGATCCGAATATAAGCCGAGGCACCTAATTTTACCACAAAAAACTGGAAAAAGTTATTGACTCGAGTATAAGCCTAGGGTGGGAAATGCAGGCTGTGGATGTGATGACAGCAGCCATTAGGGACTCAGGTATAGGGGTCCAAGGGATGAAAAGGGGGCCCGGCTAGGTGGCCCTAATAATGGCCACTCTGACCTGAGACATGCAGGTTGCCACACTATTACTGCTGGTGTTGCTTATAAATGAGAGTGCCTGCCTCCCCCCCCCCCCCCCAGGCTGGTTTGCGCTGGGGCCCAATTCAAACTAGGGGCCAAGCCGTCACACATAGGTTTCTGTCATCTTCTCTTCCTTCATGTTTCCTCATTAACCCTCTCTCCCTTTTCTAAATTCACTCTTTACTACTTTTTAATTTCTCGTTTCCACATTCTGTCCATCTCTTGTTCCAACTTCTGGAAGTATTACTCTTTTTCCCATCTTTTCTTCTCCTCAGGTTGGCCCTGGATATCATATGTGTGCTCACTTGGCATCATTAACAGTTAACAACAATTAAAAATAAAAAAAAAAACCCAGTGGTCCCCCCCACACTTACCTGTTGTTGCGTGCTGGCCACCTCCGTTCCCTCTGCCGCCGCGACTGCCTCCGCTGCCGCGACTGCCTCCGCTCTCACACACGCGCGCTGGCCACCTCCGTTCCCTCTGCCGCCGCCACTGCCTCCGCCGCCGCCGCCTCCGCCGACGCTCTCACAAACGCGCGCAGGAACTTCCTGATTGTTGCACGCCGGTTGGTGGGGGCGTGCCCCATGTGGTCGGCGTCCAATAGAAACAATGGATGCCTCCCACCAACCTGCGTGCAACAGCCAGTAAGTGTCAGTGTGTGTGAGAGCGGCCACTGACTCGAGTATAAGCCGAGGCGGCTTTTTTCAGCCCAAAAAGTGGGCTGAAAAACTCGGCTTATACTCGATTATATACGGTAATTAATTTTATGCTCTGTGTTTTTCTGTCTATGTATTGAATTTTGAATCTATTGGGGATATTAGGTCATTACACGTTGAGCAGCACTAACTGTATTCCAATGAGGATTAGAACTTAGTAGCAGTTAAAAAAGCGCGGTTTTTACTTATATTTTAGGATTAATTTAAAGCTACAACTTTTTGGTCAGAAACATAGTCATTAAAAAAACAATCATGTCTGGCCAACTTTCAACATAACATTATTTGGCATCTAGGGCGACTCAGTTTGTGCCGGTTCACTGGGCTAATGCCCGCCCAGCCTGGGTGTCCCGAAAACTATCCTCACTAAACATTTACCCCCTTGATCTTTTCCTCTCGACACATAGAACCAAGCTCCCATCGGCCTTCAACACGTTCCTGCTACGATCAATGAAGGCGTGGGACAAAATCAACTCGCATAGGTAAACTGAGATCTTCCTTGGTGCCAGTCACCCCAATGTTCCAGAATCCTGACCTTAGGCCTGGTATGAACCCGGAGGGACTCACGGAGAAAGGGCCTGGTTTGCTTAGGTAATTTGATTTACAAACCGGAAAGCTCAGACTTTGAAAGGTTCAGAAGTAGTATGCAATTACCACAACAAAAGCAAGTCAGATTTTACATTTTTTCAAATCTACTAAGGGGGGGCTTTGTTTTCTTAATTACCCAGGGACAGCGGTGATCACACTGATTTACAACAATCTTTTTGACTCTACCAAGAAACGGTCCTATAAGGTGGCCTGGGAGAGGGACCTGGCCTTGGAACTGGAGGTGCAAGACTGGTCTTGCCAGGCGGGAAGGGTGTATAAGATCACGATAAACACATCTTTAGTGGGGGCTAATTGCAAAGTCTTGCTGAGATAGTATTTAGTCCCTGCCAGAATAGTGAATGTATTCCCGGGAGCTAGAATGGCTTTGGTGGCCTCTTGGAATTCCCTTAACATTAACAGGGCCTTTGTGGCCTGTAACCTTGAGTGCATAAGAGTGAATGATAAATTGGCCAGCATTGATCATGACCGCCAGTCACAATTCCAAGACACATGGGAACCCTGGCAAAACGACATGAGGACCTGTAGAGATTAGATTTATATATGATGGCCATCCCTCTGGGGAAGCGGTTCACCCCTTCCCATACCTCCCCACCCTAGTTTCCTTCTCATTCTCTCTCCTTCAGGGTTGTCCTCTTTTGTTCACATTTTCTGCTTAGTTCTATCTCTTTCTACTAGCTATGCATTAATCCGAACTCTCACCAAGGATAGATAGTGCTCAGGTTCCCATTTTTTTCCCATTAGCAACGAACAGTATATATTAAAAAGATTATTAATTGAGGCAAATTATAGCAATGAATGGTTTTGAGAGCATATGCGTGAGAAGGTCGGATCTGTCTTTGTGTATTGTTTGTACTTCAGCATTTTTTAAATCAATAAACATTTATTGAACCTAAAAAACAATCATGTCACTCTCATGTGATGTCGCAAAAGAAAAAAACTGTACATTTTTGGGATCCACCCGCAGGAGGTCCAGATGGATGTCGGCCCCCTCCAGCTCAGTCATGATGTCTCCAGCAAGGTCTCTATATTCATTGCAATGGAGGGGGTGTGCAGAGACTTGGTGTTGTTTAAAACTGAAATAGTCATCTCAGGTTTGAAGGAAATACCAGGATTTACCCCTCCTCAGTCTGCTGACCACCTACCTGAGAGAAATGCAAAGCTCTGCTATTGTCGGATCCATGAGGGAACTTACCATACTCTTTAACATCGAATGTAGCGACAGCGGTGGTGGAGTAGTCAGATTCATAGGTGGCTTCTATACGCCATAAACCATACCTTGGGTGAGAAAACTGTGAAATTAGCCAGACCCTCTTATATAGAGATAACCACACCTCCAGCATGACAATAAAATGTTGTGTTAAAGCCCAACTCCAGGTCGCATTTGCCACACTTCCTCTCTGTATCCTTTACCACAGTGCAAATTGGCTTACCCTATTAATGTGGATAAATACAGTCAGGGCCACCTAATATCCATAGCAAAAACCTGATCTCGAGCCAGCTACCCTGTAAACTGGAGTGCACCCAGAAACATGAGCAGATTTGGGGGGGGGGGGGGGGGGGCACTATGCACTGCTGGCTTCCCGTATACCAGTACTACTAAATAATAGCAAAAGTGTAGATGCCCCCATTCGTTACCTGGATCTCCAGCATTGAAATACCTAGTGTGTGTGTGTGTGTGTGTGTGTGTGTGTGTGTGTGTGTGTGTGTGTGTTTGCACTCTGCTGCCATGAAGTGTTACCTTGGATTAGCTGGGATCTTGAATTCAGGGAAGGAAACAACACCAGTTCTGTCATCTTGGGTGATTATATCCATTTTCACCTGCTCAGGGTCCTGTGCAAGTGGTGACATGAGCAACAATGGTGACAAAGGAAAAAAAAAAACAAAAAGAGAAGGAGAAGTGATAATTTTATCTAGGAATCATATTTACATATCACATCTGTACATAAACATATCATGCATAGAGGTTTTCTGGCAAGAAAACAGGCCACCAGAGATGTGGCTTGAGTGGGGTTATGGTCTAGGTTTAGGCTTTGGATGTCTCACAGAGGATCAGCTGGATGACTGTACCTTGATGGTGATGGTGACACGGCGGCCGGCTGGTTTCAGCTCTTCATCCATCGAATAGACCCTGACCTTAACTGTGGAAATAAACAGGTATTGTTAAGAGGGATTCCACCTACATATGTTATCCTGTCATGGCTCAAGATTTAACAATTGTTTGCTACCATAGCAATCCAGAGGGCCTGGCCTAGCTGAACTTGAGACTCTACACTGATTATCACACAACCTTATAAATGTGACCGAATAAAGAAGGACACGGGCCTCACAATAATCAGTATTCACCAAGTAAGAAGGAATATTGTTTGAGTGTTTTCTTTTCGCTTACAGCAACATCATTACCCAGGTGAAGTGGCTGTACGCCACGCAACACGTAGGTAGTCTGTTGCCGCTGGGGGACCCATAGCTCATATGACACGGCATATGGAAATTCATTTTTACTACTTTGTTCTATTTTCCCCATTCAATTCAATAACAATCTCTTTTAAATATGAATTATATATATGAACTATGGCACTTTATGTTCAATTTATTTTCGATTATTGATGATTGTAACTGTAGCACTGACACTTTAGTATTGGCACTTTTGTCTATTCACTATTTTTTAGGCAAGCATTCACTTTATATGTACTCACTAAGTAAGAAGGAATATTGAGTGTTAAAGTGGACTGAAACCCAGCTGGACCGGCCCAGGAATCCATTCCCGCACTGCGAGGCATCCAAAATCTGGATTTTGTGAATGGCCATTTGTGAATGGCTGGCGCAAAGGCGCTCCCTGATAGAGGGAAGCGCGAGATGCGTTCGCCAGCGCGCTCGGAGCCTCTGAGCTTAGACGTCGGGTTAGACGTCCATAGCTCAGCAGCTCTGAGCGCTCTGATTGGCCGAGTGGCCGGGCATGCGCCATAGGACTGTGGTGAGGTGAGTTGAAGATGGCGATCTGGGGGTGGACCATAACCCAGGATAATCAAAATCCTGGGTTTGGTCCACTTTAAAAAATATATCAAATGCGTTTGCCCAAGAACATCACTGCGTACCTCATCACTTCAATCTGTACCTCTGAGGTACATGTACCACAGGTTGGGAAACAGTGATCTATTGCATTCACACCTTCATTGCCATGCCCTATAGGTGATATATATGTATACAACGCCCTGCGTGATCTGAATGTTGATGTGAAAGTGCCCATAGATTACTACAGACAGCATCTCACATGTGTTTGCGGGGTGATCTGAACATTCATGTGAAAGTGCCCATAGGTTACTACAGACAGCATCTCACATGTATTTGCAGGGTGATCTGAACGTTCATGTGAAAGTGCTCATAGGTTACTACAGGCAGCATCTCACATGTGTTTGCAGGGTGATCTGAACGTTCATGTGAAAGTGCCCATAGGTTACTACAGGCAGCATCTCACATGTGTTTGCAGGGTGATCTGAACATTCATGTAAAAGTGCCCATAGGTTACTACAGACAGCATTAGAGATGAGCGAACTTTTGAAAAATTCGATTCGAATGATTCGCCGAATTTTCCGACAGAAATCGTTTCGACCCGAATTTATTCGCAACAAATCGCTATTAAAAACAGCTATTTCTGAGCCTCCTAGAGCCTCAATAGGGTTGTAAACCATTCTGCCTTGCTGTAACACGCATAGGATGCGTGCTGGGTTAGTTAAATAATACTTTAAATAAATATCACCTGCAGATCAGAGGCATTGCTAATAGAATCGCAGAGCGGCACAATTGCAGAGAGTTGAAGTGGCATCACTATGAGGGGCAGGACACACCCTGGAGTTTCAAGCAGCAGGAGCCCAAACATAGCTTGAAAGAGACACTGGAGTTGGCTGCAGGAGCCCAAAGATTGGATGAATCACACCCTGGAGTTGGCAGCAGCCCAAACATAACTTTAAAGAGACACTGCAGTTGGCAGCAGGAGCCCAAAAATTGGATGAATCACACCCTGGAGTTGGCAGCAGGAGCCCAAACATTACTTTAAAGAGACACTGGAGTTGGCAGCAGGAGCCCCAAAATTGGATGAATCACACCCTGGAGTTGGCAGCAGCCCAAACATAACTTTAAAGAGACACTGGGGTTGGCTTCAGGAGCCCAAAAATTGGATGAATCACACCCTGGAGTTGCAAGCAGCAGCAGGAGGCCAAACATTGGCTGAAAGGCACACCCTGAAGTTGGCATCAGCAGCAGGAGCCCAAACATTACTTTAAAGAGACACTGGAGTTGGCAGCAGGAGCCCAAAAATTGGATGAATCACACCCTGGAGTTGGCAGCAGCAGCAGGAGCCCAAACATTACTTTAAAGAGACACTGGGGTTGGCTTCAGGAGCCCAATAATTGGATGGATCTCACCCTGGAGTTCCAAGCAGCAGCAGGAGGCCAAACATTGGTTGGAAGGCACACCATGAAGTTGGCATCAGCAGGAGCCCAAAAATTGGCCTAAAGACATAAATGTTTTGCACCATTTGGAAAGTGTAAAACGTGGCACCATGCTGAATCTAGTCGCATGCATCAGGCATTGGTGGGTGGAAATCCTGGCTGATCCATCCCTGATTCAATTTGACAAAGGTGAGTCTCTCCACATTTTTAGTTGACAGACGAGTTCTCCTCGCCGTAACTATGGCCCCCGCCGCACTAAACACCCGCTCAGATGGCACGCTACTTGCCGGGCAGGACAGCTTTTCCAGGGCAAACTCTGCTAGTTGCGGCCACAAATCAAGTTTGGCTGCCCAGAAGTCCAGCGGATCCTCAAGGTGTGTTGGCATGGTCATGTCAAGGTATGACATGACCTGCTGGTTGAGGTCCTGCCCCAGGTCTTCCTGCTGCTCATGAGTAGCCTCACTATGCGGGTGTAGAAAGCTACTCATTAGCGACTGAAGACTGAGGCTGCTGCTCCTGCCAACCCCCCCAGCAGCCATGGCAGTGGAAGGTGAGCGCAGAGGTCCCCTCGAGTCAGACCTGTGAGAGTATGGACCATGGCGCAGATAGGCATTGGCCAACTGACTACGTAGAATGTCTTTGTAGTAGTTCAGTTTGTCCTCTCTCTCAGCGGGTTTAAAAAATGCCCCCATTTTGTGCCGGAAGCGAGGGTCCAATAAGGTGGAGAGCCAGAAGTCACCCCGCTGACAAATGGAAACAATTCTGGGGTCACTATGCAAGCACGTGAGCATGCTTCCTGTCATTTGCGCAAGTGACTCGGAGGGACTACCTGTCTCCATCTCCACTGCATACTGCCACGGTGTGTCCGGGTCCTCTGTCTCGCCTTCCTCAAAACCCTCTAGCTCCTCTGGCTGCTCCTGCTCCTCCTCTCCTGTCCGCTGACTAGATAAGCCAGCCATTTCGCCAAGCCTAAACTGTGCTTCACTGTGCCCCTCCTCCTCCTCCTCCAGTTCAGCTCCAACGGGGTTCATGTGGCCGTAAGATGTAGACGCCATGTCTCCAGTGCCCTGACCAGCCATGGTTTCCAACATGTGCTGTAGAACATAAAGCAGTGGAATCACGTCGTTCATCCCGTAATCCTGCCGACTGACAAATAAAGTGGCTTCCTCAATGGGCCTGAGCAAACGGCAGGTGTCACGTATGAGCTGCCACTGGTTGACATTGAAGTTACACAGGGGAGTCCCCCTATCCGCTTGGATCATCAGGAAATCCGTGATGGCTTTTCTCTGTTCATATAATCGGTCCAACATGTGAAGGGTAGAATTCCAAGGGGTGGAAACATCGCAAATCAGACTATGTTGGGGGATACCATTCTGACGCTGTAGCTCAAGAAGGGTGTGTTTGGCGGTGTATGAGTGGCTGAAGTGCATGCAAAGTTTCCTTGAAGTAGTTAGGATGTCTTGCATATGGGGGGGGGGGGGGGGGGAACACTTCAGAAACCGCTTGACAACCAGATTGAAGACGTGAGCCATGCAGGGGGCATGGGTCAGCCTTCCTTGGCGCAGCGCAGACAAAATGTTCTTCCCATTGTCGGTAACCATGATTCCCATTTTAAGTTTTCTTGGAGTAAGCCATGTTTGGATTTCCTGATGAATACATTTAAGCAGTTCCTCCCCTGTGTGACTCCGTTCGCCAAGACAAACCATGTGAAGCACTGCGTGACACCTCCGTGCCCTGCACACATGGTAGACTGGAGGGGCACTGAGACTTGAGCCTACAGTGGAGGGTGAGGAGATGGCGGAGGATGAGGAGGCCGAGTCGCACAGTGTCACAGGCCCAACGGGCAGGGAACGCGGAGGCCGAAGCGGCGCGACCTGTCCAAGTTGCTGCTGCAAAGGGACCACATTCACCCAGTGGGCCGTAAATGACATGTACTGTCCCTGACCGTAGTTACAGCTCCAGACGTCGGCGCTGCCATGCACTTTGCTACACACCGACAGGCTCAAGGACTGGCCCACCTTCTGTTCAACAAAAGTGTGCAGCGCTGGTACTGCCTTCTTGGCAAAGAAATGACGGCTTGGGACTCTCCACCTCGGGTCGGCACAAGCCATCAGTTCTCTGAAAGGTGCAGAGTCCACCACCTGAAAAGGGAGCGACTGCAGCACCAGCAACTTGGACAGGAGCACATTCAGCTTCTGCACCGTAGGATGAGTGGGCGCATACTGCTGTCTCTTGGAAATGGCTTCGCTAATGGATTGCTGGCGGGATGCATGACTTGGAGGAGGAGGAGGAGGAGCAGGAGCGACAGAGGATGGGTATGACGCACAGCTGCCTTCGGCTGAGGTGCTGGAGCCTTGGCTGGCAGAAATTGGGAGCGGCGTGCCACTTGGTGAGGAAGCAGACTGGACCACCCCTTGGGAGCCTCGGTTCTCCCAGGTCGCTTTATGGTGACGCATCAAAATTTGACGCAGGGCCGTGGTGCCAAAATTTGGGCCCTGGCCACGCTTCACCTTCTGCCTACATATCTTGCATGTGGCCATGTTACCCTCCTGCGGATGCTTCAGGAAAAACTGCCACACTGCCGAGTAGCTACTTTTCCCACCAACAGGCCTCACTGATTCGCTGCTATTGTCGCCAACTCCAGGAACCCCTGCCCCACTACCTCCCGATAAGGTAGCCTGCCGCGCAGCAGGTGCTCTACCCCGGCCCCGGCCCCGTTTGGCTCCAGGCTTTACAATTGTGCCCCCATGCTGCCTGCCAACCATGCTGCTAACACCTTGCTGCCTGAGCTGCTGACTCCGGGGCAACCTGCGCCCCTCTTCTCCTGATGATGACGATGAAGCCCCTTCATCACCCGGCTCCCAAGTGCGATCGGCTTCATCGTCATCATCATTATCACCGAGTTGTGGCTGTACGTCACTGATGTTCGTGGATTCGTCAACAGTGTCTGCCACAGGAGCTGGAACGCTCGCAGCACCCACGACACTGTCCACATCACTATTTGTCTGCCTAGCTAAAGAAGCCACCTCCATTTCTTGGCTGGGCAGTAGCTGCTGACTGTCCTCTATCTGATCGTCCTCCTCACTAAAGAGTGGAGCTGAACCCAAAGCATAGGATACGTCGCTGGGGGAGGGAACGGCATAGGACAGAGGCAATGGGAGGACAGGGACTGCTCTCGGGGCATGCCAACTCAGGGTTGAGTCAGAGGAACCTACAGACCCTAGACTGGGGGTCTCAGACGTAAGTTGTGATGATGTTGTTGATGAGCGCGTTAACCAATCTATCACGGCAGATGCGTTACTGGTGGAGACACGACCGCTAGCAGATACTGGCACACCAGGTCTCTCACCGTGACTCCTGCTGCCACTCGCCCCTAGTCTGCTGCGACCTCTGCCTGCTGAATCTTGGCCTCTGCCACTCCTCTTTGAACATCCTGGCACTTGTCTGCCTGACATTTTTATGTATTTCCTTATTTAGTATAAACAGATAGGGTTCAATGTGCAGTTTTGCGGTGCCCTGCGGCCTGGTTTATTAAAAGCAGTCAAAAACAAATGGGATGCCCCCACAGCAGATCTGAGATCAGTATATATGCACAGCAACAGTGTCTAAGCAGGCTCCAACAGGCCAAATTACTTTAAATAACTGTGCAGCTTAGAGTAAATACAGAGGCTAATGTGATGTTACAGAATGGGATGCCCCCAAGCAGGCTTTATAACAGTATATATGCACAGCAACAGTGGATAAGCAGGCTCCAACAGGCCAAATTACTTTAAATAACTGTGCCGCTTAGAGTAAATACAGAGGCTAATGGGATGTTACAGAATGGGATGCCCCACAGCAGACTTGAGATCAGTATATATGCACAGTAACAGTGTCTAAGCAGGCTCAAACAGGCCAAATTACTTTAAATAAGTGTGCAGCTTAGAGTAAATACAGAGGCTAATGGGATGTTACAGAATGGGATGCCCCACAGCAGACTTGAGATCAGTATATATGCACAGCAACAGTGTCTAAGCAGGCTCAAACAGGCCAAATTACTTTAAATAACTGTGCAGCTTAGAGTAAATACAGAGGCTAATGAGATTTTACAAAATGGTAATGTTCCCACAGCAGACTTGAGATCAGTTCAGTATATATGCACAACATCAAAAGTGTATAAGCAGCCTGAAACTGCTAAAAAAGCCAGTCAGCCAGCCAGTAACACTCAGGCTGGATGAAAAAAAAAAAAAAAAAAAAAAAAATTCTCCCTGTGACTGCCTCCGATTTTTCCTAACTTTCCCTGCTTCTCGCTGGCTTCTCGCTGACTTCCTGCCTGTCTCCTGCCTGTCTCCTGCCTGTCTCCTGCCTGTCTCCTGCCTGTCTCCTGCCTGTCTCCTGCTCTCTAACTGTCTCTCCCTGACTACAGCAGCATCCTGTCTCTCACGAATGCAATAGAGAAATGAGGAAAAGCAAGATGGCCGCCGCCTTAAATAGCGCTGTGACATCACCGGGCTTACTGGCTGCTGATAGGCTGCATGTGACTGCCCCAGCATGCACTGGAGCGGGGTAGATGTCTGGACATGTCCCGTCCGCCATCTTAGAATGCCTGTAATGCAGGGTGATCTGAACATTCATGTAAAAGTGCCCATAGGTTACTACAGACAGCATCTCACATGTGTTTGCGGGGTGATCTGAACGTTCATGTAAAAGTGCCCATAGGTTACTACAGACAGCATCTCATGTGTTTGCGGGGTGATCTGAACGTTCATGTGAAAGTGCCCATAGGTTACTACAGACAGCATCTCACATGTGTTTGCAGGGTGATCTGAACGTTCATGTGAAAGTGCCCATAGGTTGCTACAGACAGCATCTCACATGTGTTTGCAGGGTGATCTGAACGTTCATGTGAAAGTGCCCATAGGTTACTACAGACAGCATCTCACAGGCAATTGCAAGGCGCTCACAAACACCCAGCAATGGCACTGGTGTGAAACCAGCCTTACAGCTGGAAATTCCAGAAACATGGTAAACAGAACATTTGCGCTGGATGCAATTCTAAATAAGAAGCATTGTCACACGAGTAGCGATGTACACACGCCGTAATGGGAGCAAGGACCTTAAAGCTGGATTTGGGAGACATTACCACTCTGGTCAGGGGTGTAGATGACTTTGTCAGTTTGGATGAACAGGAAGCCATTCTGGTAGGTAACCGGAACTTTCAAGAATCTGGTGAAGACAGATGATTCCGCCCGCAGTACAACATATTGAATCTTGCGAGGTAAATCTTTTGGTAGAATCTGAAACAAACATAAAATGGATTTGAGGAAATGCACTCCTGAAACTATGGTGATATCCCTGGAGGATAGTTGCACCTCACTTCTCCTCTGTCACACTTAGGAGAATATAAAGCGTGTTTGGGCCTGTGTACACAGTCTATAGGGCTGATTCAGCAACATTTTGTTTCTCACGTTTTTTTGTGATTTTTCTCCTTAATGCAATTCAGCACCATTTTCAAATGTTTAAATAATTAGCACAGCTAAAAATATTCCTGACAAAAAGACGCGAGATAAAAAAAATATCATGGTGCTGATTCAGCTCTATTATATCGAACTGTATTGTCTGGCCATAGAGAATACAAGGGTCATTCCTGTTTGGTTGTACTGCTTTTGGGCAGAAATCCTTTCCGTGGCCCCATTGTACCCTCTGGCTAAGACACCCTAGCCCATGCTTTGCCCCTGCAATGCTATAGCCTTAGCAGCACGTCTGTGGGGACCATACCTACCCATTACACATGATCTGCCCCTACAATAGCAAAGCTTCAGTACCATCTCTTTAAAGTAGACCAAAACCTGGAATTTTCACTATTCCAGGTTCTGGCCCTTGCCTGATTTGGGATGCCCTACTGTGTGAAAAAAACGCCCGTTCGCACCCAAAAACCACCTTTCCCTGGTTCCACGCTGCATGTGGGAGGCTCTCATCCAGTCATACTAATGCTAATGCACAGTTTAGACACCATTTAGAGCCCAGCATAAGGGAACGGCCACACCTGTGGTTTCCAGGCCAAAGGGGTGGGAGTGGATCTGAGCATGCTGACTGGACGAGAGGCTGCACATGTGCCGTAGGATCGAGGATGGGGGGAGTGAGATCGGGCGACCTGGTGGGTTTCACACAGTGGGGCACCACCGATGGGCAAAGACCAAAACCCAGGATAGTCACCCCGCTGCGTGAAACCCCCCAGATCGCCCTAAATAAAACTCACCTCACCCCGCTCCTACGCGAGCGCTCGTCCAATCAGAGCGCTCAGAGCCGCTGTGGTATGTACGGACAACCACAGCGACTCTGAGCACGCTGGAGGACGCATTTCGCGCTTCCCTCTAACAGGGAGCGCGCCCGCGCCAGCCATTCACAAACGGCGGGTCTGTGCCCTGCTAGAGAGAAGCGTGAGATGCGGCCGCGGCTGGTGCATGCGCCGTTGGAACGGGGATAAAGTACGGTTTTTGGGCGTCCTGTGGGGTTTCATACAGCGGGGCATCCCGATTTCGGATACCCCGCAGGGAGGGATCTGATCGGCCCGGGAATCTTATAGATTCCCAGGCTGATCCCCCCCTGGGTGTTGGTCCACTATAAGGGTTGATCCAGCACAGGTAAAAAAAAAAAAAAAAACTTTTTTTTTTGGTTTAAAAAATGTTTGTACGAAATTATTTAAAAAAAACTGCCTGTTGCATTAGGAGGAGGATTGGAAAATTGGGGTTTCTACTCCCGAAACCACGTGAGAATGTAATCTTGCACAGTGCTAAATCAACCCTTTAGTCCAAGTTTTTGGCCATACTGCCAACCATGGGGATCCATCCTGCGGGGCCAACAGTCACATCAGATAGATTTGAGGATGGAAGGGGCTGAGCAAGTGAAAAAGTGAAGGCAGAGGAATGTACGTACCTGGAGTTTAAACAGCGCCTGAAAATTGTTCTCGGCCCTTAGAGTCACGCTCTGCTCTACGTACAGCTTGTTCTCCGGGTCACTGACTAAAGCTATCCTTACAGGAACTGGATCCCTTTGTCCAAACATCTGGACGAGGACAGTCTCCTGGGCTCCAACTCTCCATATTTGCGGCGCGGTCAGCATGTACCTGCAGACACAAGGTAATAAGTGAGAAGCCAAGGGAGGGATGTTTCCCCATTAGTCTCTTCCAGTAAAGCTAGGGTGGCATTATGCTATATATATATATGCAGAGCTACCTACCTCTCAGTGCTATCTCCAGCCTCTACTTCCTGACTCCAGTCACAAGCTAGTCCTCCAGGACTAGATTTGTTGGCTAATTGTTGTGTTATATCATTTGTTAGACCATTCATGCTGTGCGCGCCAAGTCCTATATGTGATTAATGCTCAACCAAGGAACAAATCTGTGTTCACCGCTAGATCGCAGCCACTAATTTATTCTCTGATTGTGGTTAATCTAGCGACGTTCTGTTTTTTTTGCAACTGTATCTGTGGAAATGGGCTATAACACCATTGTTCCTCCTGCTTTTATGCTATGCCCTGCATGTCCTGCCTGCTGCTTACTCCTGCATGGCCTTTTCGCTCCCACCTTCTTTACCCTACTGGGAAGTCTTTGGCTCATAAATAGCAGCTGAGTTTTTTGACCATGTGTAGCCTGAGAAAAGATGGACAGGCATACTCCACCTCCATGCATGTGGTTTCAATTCAAATGTATGCGCTATTAAGCAGTGCAGATATAGGGCCCATTCAACACCATGCAAATATATATTCTTATGAAAGTGGCAGATCTATGCCAATATGCACGGATGCATATCTGCATGTATCTATCTGCACATATACAAGCAGAGATGCCTATGGATGCGTACATATGCTAATAGATCTGCATAGAAGAGAAAGCATGTATCTTATTTGCACAAATGTCTGCACATAAATACATGCTTGTATTATTTATTATGTTTTATTATTATTTATGTCATTGCAAACTTGTCTCCCCCCCCCCCCCATTTTTAAAATATATTTTATCAATTTTTGTTAACCTACACTAACAGATCAAAATTGATCTATAACATCTTTGCGCTATCCCGTGGAGTCTAACACTATATAAGGGCATTTTAAATCTTCATAAAATAGTCCATATAAGCTGAATAATTAAATTCTTCAATTAAACACCCAGTGTGTAAGAGACTTGCCTTTGGGGGTTATTCATGAAGGGATATTACCAGGTAGTGCCTCATAGCGACAGGCAGCGTCTGGTGAACGCTGGGCGCTGGAGGCAAAACCACACTTATGAAAGAGAATCTGGTGAGCGACTCTAACAGCGCCATGTAAAGTCTGATGTATTATTACAGGCGACTCAGTGTATAGCGCCGGCGCTATACAGGTATTACCTTTCGCTCAGTGTCGCTCTCCCATACATTTCAATGACCGTTCATTTGCTTGTGTTTAAACAGCATGTTTCACATTTTTAATTTTTTTTTTGCTCAAATCATTGTGTGACCTCTCCTGGCTGCAAACATTTTTAGAAACTTTTTTGACTTTTTATATTTTTATGCAGAATTTTATGCAGAATTGTCATTACAGGTCTGGCACTAAAGTGTTAAAGTGGACCAACACCCACCGCTGATCGGCCTGGGGATCTATAAGATTCCCGGGCCGATCAGCTCCCTGTCTGCGGGGCACCCCGACCGCTGTGTGAAACCCCCCAGGACGCCCGCAAATCCTACCTGTTCCTCATTCCAACGGCGCATTCGCGGGCCGCCTCTCGCACATCCCTCTAGCAGGGCGTGCACCCGCGCCGGCCGTTTGGGAATGGCCGTGTGCGGGCGCGCTCCCTGTAAGGGGGACGCACGAGAGGCGGCGGTGGGCGCTCTCACCTTGTCCGTTGACGGTGATTGGTGGAGCGAGTCACGTGGGAGCGGGGTCAGGTGAGTTTTTGGGGCTTTCTGGGGGGTTTCACACAGCGGGACACCCCCGATCGGGGAGCCCTGCGGAAGTGGACCAACACCCGGGATAGTGAAAATCCTGGGTGTTGGTCCACTTTAATGTCACAGTGTTAAAATAATGTCATTTTGTTTGACATGTTTTTTGTGCTCCTGCGCCGGATTTTGCTAGTTTGATGAAGGAAAGAAGATTTTTTTGCGTTTCTAGAGCGATTTTATGTGGTCAGTTTATCATAAATTGTTGTTAACCATTTATGTGTTATGTTTATTCTTCTTTGTTTCCCAGCATATAAATTATTTTTAGATATATTTATGTTTCTCTACTGTATCTATATTTAAATGGTTATTTCTGTTTTGGCTTTTCCAGTAGTCTTTTAAAATGCTACTGTGTGTTACATTCATCAATACTCCCCGGATAACCTATCCCCCACCCCCTACACTTCCCTGGCAATAGGGTTGATTCTGCACCAGGTGAAAAAGTGTGTGACTTTTTAGGAGAACCATTCATTTACTTTCAAGTGAATGGCCATTTTATCTCCTAATAAAGCAGTGCTCTTTTTCTCCTGGTGCTGAATGGACCCTCTTATGTACAATAAAAATAAAATATAAAAGACTAATTAAAAATAAATATATACACAAAAACGTGGCTGCAGCTGTGGGATTGCATGTAAGCATGTGTTTGGGTCTGTAGTGTCCTCGCTTGCAATTTGTGCCCAGTACATTAGGTTGCAATTTTAATGGTTTGTTGCACTGTAGCTACTTACAAATAAGGTCATTTGAGAGCACAACATACACGCAGGGGTGGGCTTATGACTTCTGGGGGCCCTAATCAAAGTGGCCTGCTCATGTTCTGTGGAGCACACATAGGGGCATTCTGGCATTGTCCGTCCATGGCATAGGGATTTGTCCGTCCAATTTCTACTCCCTGTGGCATCCCAAGCTAGGATGCCCCACGGTGTGAAACCCCATTAAATCACTGCACCCATTCACCTAACCTTGTTCCAATTATGCATGCTCAGTTCATGGCCGCACTATACCATTCGTGATTGGTCGGCCCTGGTACACCCTCAGCTAGAGGTGAGCGGGGATGCAACCACTGAACGCACAGATTCTGCAGCATAATTTTACTCCATCACACAGAGAGAAACAGGTATTATTTTCCCCCTTTACACATTATTAGTGATCCTGCACCTGAATATGTGGGGGCAGTGTTAGAGAAATTGGGGCATTATTGGACCCCTTTACACATCACTAGTGACTCACAGGAGCTTAGTTTAGAGGAGACTAGAAAAAGATGCCTTTTCCCATAAAAAGACGCGATTAAGTGGGGACATAATCCCCTTATATAAAGCTAAAGGCATGCCTTCCAACTTTTCAGGGTGGGAAAGAGGGACAATTGTTAAATTAAGCCACACTCCCTCATTGATTGATGGATAGGAGGGTGTAACAGGCAAATGAATCATTTAATGATGCAGATCTGCATAGTAAACCTCAAACAAGGACAGACAATGAGGAGACAGGGACATGGACTCAAAAGAGGAACAGTTGGGAAGCTATGCTAAAGTAATAAAGTTTGGTCTTACGTTTGCTCCTGGCCGTAGCTCTCTGCAATCATAGCAGTGAGGATGGAAAGCAGGATCATGGTGGAATGCATGGCTGTGGTGATCCTTGCAGCTGAATTTGGTTCTTTTGATTTAGTCCTCTCAGGCTGCTACCTTGGCCCAGAGTGTCATGTTTGACTGTCTAGTGTCTGCCCTGTCCTTCTATTTATCCCTGTCCCTGGGGAGGGGGAGGGAGGACAATAGTCCTGTTTGTCTTTGTACACAGTGAGGAAATATCACCCTGCTCTGAGCATCAACCTTCAGCCAGTAAAAAAAAACACAGATCCCATGCTAAGCATTATTGGAGGCCATAGCTGGGGGATATCTCCATTGCTCACCTCCTGCATCGGATCTGACCCTTCACATCAGATCCACAGCAAAGCTTAGAACCCACTGATAATTCCATAAGCATGGGAAAGATTGTTTGGTTGCAAACCTTAGCAATTGCACATGGCACCATCCCAGTCTTTCCACCATGTCTCTCTTTTGTGCATTACTGTCCACTCCAAATTTTATTTTGAGCATTTTCTTATTCTTATTTACATGTTCCCTCCATCTTCTTTTATCCAGCCCTTTTTTGCTCTTTTCCACATTCCATCCATTGTGCTCCTGTTTCCATTCACCTCCTTTTCCCACATTTGCTTCTTCTTGTCCTTCCCATACTCGCTCTTTCATAGTCTCTTTTGTATCTTCCCTCCATCTGTCTTTTCCACATGCTCTGCATCTCCTTTTCATGTATGCCTTCTCAACATATCTCTGTTCTATATCTCATTTCAGTCTTGCTCATAATTCCTGCATTATTTTATTTCTGGTCTCTATCCACCTCTTTGTTTACATTCCCTCCTTTTTCTTCCCTTTAACTTGTTCCCTCCATCTCTTTGAGCCATTTTCCTTCCTATTATACCCTCCCTTTCATTTTTCACCTTTCATGTTCCATCTATCTCCCATTGTTTGCTGAATTCCCTTCATTTCTTTGTCTGAGTGCAATTGGGTGTAGGTGGTTGTTGGGGGGGGGGGGGGCATAATCCTGAAATATAGCATAGAAAACACCAGTTAACCTAAAGCTGACTGATCATGATACACCTGCTAACTCCCCTCATCTAGTCCCTCTTTTAAATCCCTTCCATTCCCCAGTCGGAAACCTGTAAGAAGTATATGCTTGTCTTCGCCTCCCGTCCTGCATTTAATCCCTTGCAGTCTCTCACTCCTCTATACACACACTGTCTGCATTTAACCTCTTAAACCCTCCTGCTTGCATATTCTGCATATTAATCTTGGGGTCTCGATGAGAAATCCCACACATATGTTGCATATGGACTGCAGGGGGGTTTGCTTGTGGGGGGCAGCGGAATATTAGGTTAAGAAGATTTGACTTCTACTCTGCATATTCATTTTGGGACGCTAAATGGGTATCTATGCAGAATGAGGAGGCAGTTAATTTTTGATCTCTCGCTGTCCACTGGAAGCCATGGCTGGGGACATCTGTATTGCCCTTCATATCAGAACCACAGCTAAGCTAACAACCCACTGACAATTCCATCAATAGTGGAAAGGTTGTTAGCATTGAGTAGTGCCCTTATCTATCATGGCTGGCCTTTGGAGTGTGCAAGCTTGGGGGATGGGAGCTCAGCACACTCGCTCATTTTGGGGAGCTGATGGGAGGATTCATGCATGTGCTATATATAGAATACTGGGGGCTGGGGGTTGTTTGTGGGGGGCAGCAGAGTAGGTTAAAAGGGTTAGGTTTTTCATTTTGGGGTGCTTAAGGGGGTATGTGAGACTGCATACTGGGTGCACGCACGTTAGAGGCTATGGGGGGAATGCACATGCTGAAGGGGTGTTTTTTCCCTATACTCACATGCTCAAGCACTAAAATATGCATATTCAATATGTAGCATTTGTGTGGATGCATACCTTCCCACTTTTCAGGGTGGAAAAGAGGGACAATTCTTAAATTAAGCTGAGCCCCTTCATTCAGGGATGGGTAGGAGACACTTTGGATAAGTAAATAGATTTGATCCAAATCTGCATGTTACACCTCAAAGAGGGACAAATGAGCGAACAAGGGACAGTTGAACATGGACTCAAAAGAAACAGACAAACCACCAGGGGTTATCTAATCTCCCATTGTCCCTTTGTCCTGCCCTTATTATGGGACAGGATAAGTGCCAGACACTCAAAGTGTGTCCAACAATAAAGCTAGGACCCCCCGTTGAACAGCTGTTGGGATAAAAATAATGGTGGGGAGAACACTGTACCTGGTGCTTCTTCCATAGAAATTGGTCAATCTAATAAAAAAAAAAAAAAAAGCAAACAGGTGGTTGTGCAATGCAAGGCCGAGCAAACACGCTTGCATGCCTGCTCCTTCCTTACGGGAAGCCAGAGCAAAACCAATGTGTGCTGCAATCCAAACTGCAGCTCCCTGGGCTCCAGGTGCTCACCTATCTGCTCCCCATAGGATCAGGCTGGACCTGGCTGTGTATGTCCAGGTTAATACAGTTCTCTTTAAAGTAACCTTCCAGGCTCCCGATAGGATCTGGCTGTGTTTATTCTTTGGCATTTATTTATTCTGGCATTGTCCGTCCATGGCATAGGGATTTGCCTGGGAATTGCCAATATGGCCATCCAATTTCTACTCCCTGTGGCATCCCAAGCTAGGATGCCCCACGGTGTGAAACCCCATTAAATCACTGCACCCATTCACCTAACCTTGTTCCAATTATGCATGCTCAGGTCATGGCCTCACTATACCATTTGTGATTGGTCGGCCCTGGTACACCCTCAGCTAGAGGTGAGCGGGGATGCAACCACTCTGCACCACTGAATGCACAGATTCTGCAGCATAATTTTACTCCATCACACAGAGAGAAACAAGTATCATTTTCCCCCTTTACGCATTATTAGTGATCCAGCACCTGAATATGTGGGACAGGGTTAGGTTTCAGAGAGAAAGTGGGGCATTATTGGACCCCTTTACACATCGCTAGTGACTCTGCACAGGAGCTTAGTTTAGAGAAGACTAGAAAAAGTTGCCTTTTCCCATAAAAAGAGGCGATTAAGTGGGGACATAATCCCCTTATATAAAGCTAAAGGCACGCCTTCCAACTTTTCAGGGTGGGAAAGTGGGACAATTGTTAAATTAAGCCACACTCCCTCATTGATTGATGGATAGGAGGGTGTAACAGGCAAATGAATCATTTAATGATGCAGATCTGCATAGTAAACCTCAAACAAGGACAGAGAAGGACAATGAGGAGACAGGGACATGGACTCAAAAGAGGAACAGTTGGGAAGCTATGCTAAAGTAATAGAGTAAAGTTTGGTCTTACGTTTGCTCCTGGCCGTAGCTCTCTGCAATCATAGCGGTGAGGATGAAAAGCAGGATCATGGTGGAATGCATGGCTGTGGTGATCCTTGCAGCTGAATTTGGTTCTTTTAATTTAGTCCTCTCAGGCTGCTACCTTGGCCCAGAGTCTCATGTTTGACTGTCCAGTGTCTGCCCTGTCCTTCTATTTATCCCTGTCCCTGGGGAGGGGGAGGGAGGACAATAGTCCTGTTTGTCTTTGTACACAGTGAGGAAATATCACCCTGCTCTGAGTATCAACCTTCAGCCAGTAATTCTGTGAAATACTCACCTGTAGAATTGGTATTATACGCATACAGTACATCCTGCTCCATATATAATACTTACACGTGGGTAATCCTCCGCCAGAGGGCGCTGTTCACTGCAGACATGCAAAAGCAGGCTCCTCCCGGCCCTTCATATACCCAGGGACCTCCCACAAATCCCCAGCATTGAAAAGCAGTGATAAAAGAAGCCGGGAGAAACCAACCACCAAACTGGTAACAATAGCAATGATAATAATCACCATACAGGGGATCCAGAAAATGTAAAACCAGGGTGGGGTGGAGCAGGACGTACTGTATGCGTATAATATCAATTCTACAGGTGAGTATTTCACAGAATTGTATTATTCTAAGCATACAGTACGTCCTGCTCCAATATAATACTTACACGTGGGACATCCAATAGCAGTGTTCATAAAGCAGGGTGGGATCCCCATCAAAAAAGGCACAGCAGACAGTAAAGGCGCTGTCACCTGCAAACCTTGCTACCAAAAGCGACATGAGCAAAGGCTCTAACGTCAACCTCATAAAAAAACCTTTGAAACGTATGAACAGAAAAACAGGCAGCGGTCTAGCCAAAACCTGATTAACAGGAAACTGGCGCTGAAAGGCCCAAGGTACCCAAGCACAAGTAGAAACAGAATAAAAAGAGAAGAAGATTCTTCCCCTTAAGGGAATAGGCCAGAGTAACAACCTGACCAGTCCAAATGCAACAGTAGCCTCGGCAAAACTCAGAGCTCCCCCCCATCGGGGAAATTGAAAAACTGGTCTCCCGCATGACAGGCGGGGATACTGACCACTACACTAACAAGGATCGGCAAGAAGCCAACACCCTTACCTGGTACCAGAAAGGACAATCCGTCCAAGCAAGACCGGTCCAAAGGGCGCATAACCCCTGGAAGCAGATGAGATCAGGCGCATAAGTATGGAGGCGCCCGCAAACCCCAAGGGGCATCAGTCCCCCTAAGGGACAAGAGACAAACCAGGAAAACTTCAACACCTGTTGAGGGAACGTAGACCCCCTTACTTCAGCATTACTAAGAATAAGGCCCAGAGGCCGACAAAAGGACTTGAATAAATGAGCATAAGACACCACCTTGGCATAAGGTCCGGCGTAAGGCGGAATACCACCACATCATGGTGTATATATAATGAACGAGGGCTAACTAAACAGAGCCACCTTCTCAGGCACACGTCTGACTGAAACAACAGCCCCCGGAAGGGCAAATTGAAATAAGAAACAGTTCAGACAGCATCCGAAATAGGTCCCAAGGGAACAACCCGCAAGGCAAACAGAATAAAAATTAATCCCAACAGGGACCATAGAACTACTTGGGAGACGCACCTGAGCAATCCCCAAAAGAACGCTTAACAAGGACGACTGAACAAGACTTCTACGGGAAGGCAGACAGGGCAGAACCTGAACCTTCAGAGTACCTAGGTGGGGAGCCAACCCCAACCCATGCTGTAATAACTCTAGAACCCAGGGAACAGAGAACGTCCAACAGGGGAGAGACCAAGACTCACGCCAATCAATATGGGTACACCATACCCTATAATAGACGGAGAAAGAAGAAGAAGCTTGCTCCTAGCCTCCCATAGACAAAGTCACCCAGAAGATAAACCCGTCTCCAAAAGGGTGAATGAATCAGCTGTCAAGCCATCAGACTAGAGCCTGTAGATTGGGGCGACATAAGAAGGAGCCTGAAAAGGACAGAACCGCACTCCTGAGAGAACGTACAGGTCCGCTGTCCTCAGCAGAAACATCTGCGAACCACAGTCCACTAGGCCACCCAGGGCCATCAGTATCACGGGTCACCTTATCAGCACAATCTCGCGCAGAACCCCACATAGCAGGGTGAATGAAGAAAAATCATATAAGATAGAATGTCCAGACATAAAATTACTAAGCCCCCATGACAAAAGTCAGAATATTCTGGGGCAGTAAAAACAAGGGCAGAGCCCCTGTGATATTAACGGGACCCAACAGAGCCACCCTAGATGGCTCTCAGAGGGACACCAGGATAGCACAACCTGCCACTGAAGGACATCCATTGGAGCGAATATCACAGAAATGCAGGGAACGTAGATCAGGATCAGAAACCTTCCAGGAGAATCATCCTGCTCCAAGTTCCAGACTGATAATAAATACAGGCCACTGTCCTCCAACAGGCCAAGAGTCCCCAAATAGACAAGTCCTGAATAGGAGTAGTCCAGCAAGGTAGAGCCACCTGAAGGCTCATTGTTTTAACAAAATCAGTAGGAAAATGGACCCTCTGAGGGACCCTACCTTTAGAAGAAAATCCCCCCCTCCTCAACCTGCGAGACTAGGTACCAAGGTGACCATCTACAGGAAGATGCAAGAAAAGGAGGGGGGTACCCCCGGACAGGGTTCTTGAATTTAACCAGACCAAGAGGAACCACCGTACCAAGGGGGAATGAGCACAGACCTAGCTCCAGGGGTGCTGGAACCCCATCCAGGATTAATAACCTACTGTGCCGAAGAGCCTAAGGGCTCTGAATATAAGGGACATCCTCTGATCCGCCACCAACGGACCCACCAGCTGCAATCCTGCCTGGTGAAGGAAGGAGACGGCAACGAGGGACAGAGCCCATGTAACCAGGAGTCCACTTATTGCCAAGGAAGAAGGTACAAGCCTGAACCAAATCCAAGGAATGGAGATAGCGAATAAGGGACAATGAGGGATTGATGTGACTGAGCGCCCATCCAAATAACTCCCAGAGGACACCGCCGGCAGACTAACCCACTTGGCCTGACGTAGAGATTGGGAAGTAAAGAAGGACGATCCGGTAGGTCCTAGTGCGGACGCCCCACAGGCATGTCAGAGACATCACCCCCATCCGCGCCTTGGCGAGCAGCCTGGGAGCAGAAGAGAGGCCAAAAAACAAGGCCCCAATCCGCAGGGTTGGTCCTTCAACACTGACCTGTAAAGGTCTCGGTGTCCAGAAGACACAGGGGAAACTAAAAGGATCTTAGATCTCCACCGGAGGCCAGAAGCCCCCCTTGCACAGGAAGCCTGTGTCCCAACACAGAGATATCATGCAGGGACTACCTGTGAGTGTAGAATTGCCAAGCCTACCATAGGCCAGCATGGCCCAGACTGCCTCATCATTTTGAGGGAAGGAGGAAGGTTAACATAGAGCCTCTGGTTCGTGTTTGACACTAACGTAGGGAGGGGGAGGGGTGTCCCTGCCCTGAGGAGGCCGCGACGGCCTTCTGCGTAGGGGTGCCTTACCCTTTTTTCCAAAAAGGTCCAAACGGGCCCCAAATAGACGCCGTCCTCTGAAGGGAAGGCCAGTGAGAGCCTTTTTTCTTATCACCGTCAGCACCCCACTGTCGCAGCCAGACCAGGCGGCGAATAGCTACCACAAGGGCAGAGGCTCTAGCACACATCTTAATGGTGTCATCCAGCGCTGAGAGGATAAACCTCACAAACACATCACAATCTGAGAGTGCATTAAAGACCTCCCAGGGGAGATCCTCAGGTTGGTGATCAAGTAGCTTTCTAATGAGGGTCCTGGCAGCCACTGCAGTGATGGCCGCGGCACAGACCGGGCGCAGAGCCGTCCCTGCACACGAAAAGGCGTGGGAAGCCAGTCTGTCAATGCGCCGGTCCTCAGCATCCCGAAGGGTACGGTAATTAGGAGCAGTCATGAAGGGGGGCTTAGTAACCCCTATAATCGGTGCATTCACCACGGGAGGTGCTGACCAAAAGTTAACCACTTCAGGGGGAAAAGGGTACTTCCAATCCCAGACCCCTGGAACCCCTTTTAAGTTTACAAGGCGATTCCCATTCTTTGGATATAAGAGCCTGGAAATGCTCCTGTTCCAGAAATTCCAATCGCAGTGTCGCTGTGTGGAAACTCTCCCTCTTAGGCTTGGCAGCCACTCCAGGAGGGGAGATTGACAAAAACCTTATAAGTAGTTCATCAGTGTCACACAGGCCCCAAGAACCGGGTCCAGAATCATCACGGCTCCAGGGCATCTCGTCCGAGGAGCACGAATTGGAGATTAGCTCACCTTCATCAGAAGGAGCAAGGTCCTGCATAGCAGCAGATTCATCAGTTTCATTAGGAACCAGAGAACCAGGAGGCGTCAGGGACCGCTTCTTCCCAGGGCCCAAGTGCTCCGCCAAACTAGATAGCACCTGCTCAGCCGTAGGCAGCCTGCGCGGCTGGTCATGCTAGTCATCCCCGCTCGAGTGCGACTCATCAGGAGTGAGATTTAAGCACGGGGAGACAGGTGTATTGAAGCGAGGTGCAGCCACTGGCAAACCTGATTGCAGGGCCAGTGCCTGTTCAGCACACGGTCCGCAGACCCGTGCTCTGTCAGCATCAGCATGGGGCTGACCACATGCTGTACACAGCCGGTCTTGTCCCCGAGGGACCCCGGGTACATAATTCTGAGATGCCTCCATATGGTGATTATCTGAGCAATATGCCCGCAGGGATTTAAGCAATAGGCAACCCTGCATGCCCCAAGACCCGCTAGGAATGTGGGAGAATTTTTTATGTGAACCCGCTATAATACATGTCAGACCGGGAGAAGCCACCGAAATCTTGGCGTCTGAAAGACATAAAGAGGATAAGGGGGGTGTCAGAGCCATGCGCAGCTGAACGAAAGATCATAGAAACAAAACCGCCCAAGGGAGGAGGAGGATCGCAACCACGCGAGAAGGCCATCAAAATGACGCCAAGCGAACCTTGAGGGGCGGGGCCGATCTGGCCGTGACGCGGGGCGCGTCATGCCAAGTCCCCGCCTCCCCCAAAGAGCGCGAAGCTCCAACCAGCGGTAACGTAAATGACAGCAGTGGATAGGACACACAGACAGAGTGTAGCTAAGGAGATAGCACCTGCTCTCAAAACTAGTGAATGATGCTGCCGCCCGGGCCGCACACTTCATGTAAAGAAAAAGACACACACGCGCGCAACCTGACAAGGGTTATGTGGATCAAGGAGCGCGGCTCTGACACCCAGTTCAAAGAAAAAACAACGGCCATAAATGTGTACAACATTTAGCTGAGACCGCCACACGCATATCCCCCCCTTTCTTTTCCCCCGAGCTACGGGGGGAAACGAGGGAGAAGGCGACCCTTCACCCAGGGTTCATCGCTACACGGGGCAATAATGCGGGATGGGCATCTATTGGAGGCTCACCATCGGCCTAAACCGCCTACCCTATGGTGGGGGACTGCGGTGGAGCGTAGCTCCGTGAGCAAACATGGTGCTGCCTACCTTCACCCGACCAGCGCAGCCCAGGCTGGGAGGCACATCTTTATCGAAGAGGATGGGTGGTAATAGTCCTGCAGGGCCGCAGGCTGTAAAAGCCCCGCTCACCTGCGAGAGAGTGATACTTCATGTCTTCGCAGTGATAGGGTTAACAGTAATGAAATGTTCTTGGCCTTCAGTGTTTTACTGTCTGTTGAAAAAATGATGTTTATGTATTGTGCAATCTTCCTAGAAATGTCTCTTGTCTGTACTTTTCCTGTGTGAACACTTCTGTTTTCCTTCAAGAACCAAGGTTGAAACATGTTATTTTGGCTACTGGCTGTATGGCTAGAGGTAGGAGTGTCATGTAAACAATGGCAGCATGGTACAGAAATAACCCAGCCCTTATGGGCGTCAGGTCCGGAGAGGGGCATGTCAGATGGCCAATAAGAATGCTTGAATGTATCTGTACATATGTGGCAACACCCACCCATATCACTGTATATTAGCAGCTGGCAATAAACAAGAAGGCGCATTTTCTTCAGATGCTCTTCGAGTCTGTACTACACAGTGGTCTCTGTGTCTTATTCACTCTTAGAATAATTTGAACTCTGACAACAGAAGTAGAAGCTGTGCCCAATTAGGGTACGGACCTAACAGCAGTCAGCACTGCAGAGAAATCTGGGGATTTGTGGGAGGTCCCTGGGTATATGAAGGGCCGGGAGGAGCCTGTTTTTGCATGTCTGCAGTGAACAGCGCCCTCTGGCGGAGGATTACCCACCTGTAAGTATTATATATGGAGCAGGACGTACTGTATGCTTAAAATACACAGATCCCATGCTAAGCATTATTGGAGGCCATAGCTGGGGGATATCTCCATTGCTCACCTCCTGCATCGGATCTGACCCTTCACACCAGATATACAGCAAAGCTTAGAACCCACTGATAATTCCATAAGCATGGGAAAGATTGTTTGGTTGCAAACCTTAGCAATTGCACATGGCACCATCCCAGTCTTTCCACCATGTCTCTCTTTTGTGCATTACTGTCCACTCCAAATTTTATCTTGAGCATTTTCTTTTTTTATTTACATGTTCCCTCCATCTGTTATCTTCTTTTATCCAGCCCTTTAATGCTCTTTTCCACATTCCATCCATTGTGCTCCTGTTTCCATTCACCTCCTTTTCCCACATTTGCTTCTTCTTGTCCTTCCCATACTCTCTCTTTCATAGTCTCTTATGTATATTCCCTCCATCTGTCTTTTCCACGTGCTCTGCATCTCCTTTTCATATATGCCTCCTCAACATATCTCATTTCAGTCTTGCTTATAATTCCTGCATTATTTTATTTCTGGTCTCTATCCACCTCTTTGTTTACATTCCCTCCTTTTTCTTCCCCTTTAACTTGTCCCCTCCATCTCTTTGAGCCATTTTCCTTCCTATTATACCCTCCCTTTCATTTTTCACTTTCCCTCCATCCCTTTGTTCCAAATTTCTTTTTTTTATAACTTCCCACCATCCCCTTGTTCCATATTCCCTTTTTCTCCATTTCTTTTCCGCCTTCCCAACCTTATCTATGTTTCACATTTTCTTTTTGCCTTTTTTCTGTCATCTATTCTCTTTCTCTCTTTTGTCCTCCTTTTCATGTTCCATCTATCTTCCATTGTTTGCTGAATTTCCTTCATTCCTTTCTCTTTGTCTGAGTGCAATTGGGTGTAGGTGGTTGTTGGGGGGGGCATAATCCTGAAATATAGCATAGAAAGCACCATTTAACCTAAAGCTGACTGATCATGATACACCTGCTAACTGCCCCTCATCTGGTCCCTCTTTTAAATCCCTTCCGTTCCCCAGTCGGAAACCCGTAAGAAGTATATGCTTGTCTTCGCCTCCCGTCCTGCATTTAACCCCTTGCAGTCTCTCACTCCTCTATACACACACTGTCTGCATTTAACCTCTTAAACCCACCTGCTTGCACATTCTGCATATTAACCTTGGGGGATTTGCGCACACTCTACATATTCATTTTGAGGTCTCGATGAGAAATCCCACACATATGTTGCATATGGACTGCAGAGGGGTTTGCTTGTGGGGGGCAGCGGAATATTAGGTTAAGAAGATTTGACTTCTACTCTGCATATTCATTTTGGGACACTAAATGGGTATCTATGCAGAATGAGGAGGCAGTTAATTTTTGATCTCTCGCTGTCCACTGGAAGCCATGGCTGGGGACATCTGTATTGCCCTTCATATCAGATCCACAGCTAAGCTAACAACCCACTGACAATTCCATCAACATTGAGTAGTGCCCTTATCTATCATGGCTGGCCTTTGGAGTGTGCAAGCTTGGGGGCTGGGAGCTCAGCACACTCGCTCATTTTGGGGAGCTGATGGGAGGATTCATGCATGTGCTATATATAGAATACTGGGGGCTGGGGGTTGTTTGTGGGGGCAGCAGAGTAGGTTAAAAGGGTTAGGTTTTTCATTTTGGGGTGCTTAAGGGGGTATGTGAGACTGCATACTGGGTGCACGCACGTTAGAGGCTATGGGGGGAATGCACATGCTGAAGGGGTGTTTTTTCCCTATACTCACATGCTCAAGCACTAAAATATGCATATTCAATATGTAGCATTTGTGTGGATGCATACCTTCCCACTTTTCAGGGTGGAAAAGAGGGACAATTCTTAAAGTGGACCAACACCCAGGATTTTGACTATCCTGGGTCTTGGTCCGCTTCGGTGGGGCACCCCCGATCGGGGTGCCCCGCTGTGTGAAACCCCCCCGGTCACCCGAAAAACTCACCTCTCCCCGCTCCCAGCGCCGACGGACAAGCAATCTGACAGTCCCGGACAAGCGGCTCCTCCGCCTCCCACGCGTCCCTCTTGACGCGCGCGCGCCGGCTATTCACAGACGGCCGGTGCGGGCGCGCGCACACCTAGGGGGGCGCGAGGGAGGTAAGGTAAGGGGGTTTGGGGTGTTTGGGGGGGTTTCACCCCGCGGGACATCCCGATCTCGGATGTCCCGCGGGGAGGGAGGTGATCGGCCCGGGAATCTTATAGATCCAAATCTGCATGTTAAATCTCAAAGAGGGACAAATGAGCGAACAAGGGACAGTTGAACATGGACTCAAAAGAAACAGACAAACCACCAGGGGTTATCTAATCTCCCATTGTCCCTTTGTCCTGCCCTTATTATGGGACAGGATAAGTGCCAGACACTCAAAGTGTGTCCAACAATAAAGCTAGGACCCCCTGTTGAACAGCTGTTGGGATAAAAATAATGGCCCCCATGCTGGCTGGCCATAGATTCTATTGAATGCATCGGAATTCAATAAAACAATTCAGCATGGGGGTGGGGAGAACACTGTACCTGGTGCTTCTTCCATGGAAATTGGTCAATCTAATAAAAAAAAAAAAAAAAGCAAACAGGTGGTTGTGCAATGCAAGGCCGAGCAAACACGCTTGCATGCCTGCTCCTTCCTTACGGGAAGCCAGAGCGAAACCATTGTGTGCTGCAATCCAAACTGCAGCTCCCTGGGCTCCATGTGCTCACCTATCTGCTCCCCATAGGATCTGGCCGGCCCTGGCTGTGTATGTCCAGGTTAATACAGTTCTCTTTAAAGTAACCTTCCAGGCTCCCGATAAGATCTGTCTGGACCTGGCTGTGTATGTCCAGGTTAATACAGTTCTCTTTAAAGTAACCTTCCAGGCTCCCGATAGGATCTGGCCGGACCTGGCTGTGTATATCCAGGTTAATACAGTTCTCTTTAAAGTAACCTTCCAGGCTCCCGATAGGATCTGGCCGGACCTGGCTGTGTATATCCAGGTTAATTCAGTTCTCTTTAAAGTAACCTTCCAGGCTCCCGATAAGATCTGGCCGGACCTGGCTGTGGATGTCCAGGTTAATACAGTTCTTTTTAAAGTAACCTTCTAGGCTCCCGATAGGATCTGGCCGGACCTGGCTGTGTATGTCCAGGTTAATACAGTTCTCTTTAAAGTAACCTTCCAGTGAAACAGGACTGGATGGTCTCTAAACTAGAGTTTTCAGTTCTTTTTAGGAGGTACATTGGGGCATCTTGATAACTGCTGAAAGCCTGATACCCAGAACGCTCCAAATCTGACCTGCTAAAAAAGCCAACATATAACTAAACCTTGTAAAGCATAGTTAATGTTTCTGATTTTATTTTATTCCAGTGAGTCTCCACCCCCACTAGTGATTTTATGTCATTGTCCTACATAGAAAGTGGAGAGAATGGGATTTACTCATAAGTTCCAGAGAATCTGATGAATAAAGAAATGGGGTAATGGCGGAACATCTACTGTTGTTTCCTTTCCACTGAGAACCTGCTCATGCATCAGGAAGGCATTAAAGCAGACCTAATGTCTCCTAAAAAAAAAAAACCTTCCAACCCTCTACCTGGCCTGTTAAGCCAAGTCAACCTGGTCCCAGATAATGGTCCAATCCCACACAGTGGTCGCATCTGGCAGTTTTGTCACCCAATCACTGCAGCAGGAGGTTGTAACTAGTGACAGGTCTGTAATTAAGGTGTGATGCCTGGTAATTCCTCTGTAGAAATAAATCACTTTACAGGGACATAGGTACAGATTTCTAAGAATACTATGGTGGCACTTATACATTTAGGTAGTGATACATTAGAGCACCTGGAACTTACTGTGCTTTTCTTAATCTCCGTGGCCTGCTGGTAATGTGGGTGCACCACATGTAGGAGGAGAAAAGAGCAGTGAGGGAAAGCAACAGTACTGGTGACATGCCTGGCAAAGCCTGTGCGAGTAGTTATGTAACAGCACACAAATTATAAGTAAACTTGTCTTTTAGTTTAGTGGCATTAATTTAGTTTAATTTCATTCATTTACTTGCATTTAGTGTATTGCAATAAAGCTCTGCCAGAGAAAATCCTCTAACCCAGGCCATAGTTACATTGAGCTTCTATGACCTGGAAGATAATTTAAACTGGAACAACACCCATTTATAAAGAGGACCAAAACCCGCCCGGAGTCTGAGACTCCAGGGCTGGCATACTGGCTCCCACTGTTGCATCCCGATCGAGGGTGCAACGCTGTGTGAAACCCCCAATGTCGCCCAAAAACTCACTTTCGTTCCCGGTCCAACGGCACATGCGCAAACTGTGCCCAACCCCGCTATCCCTTTAGCAGGGAGCGTGACCGTGCCAGGCATTTGTGAATGACCGGGCATGCTCCCTCGGATCCACTCGCATTAGACGACCTCCTGGACAAAGAGGCTCAAGCGGATCCAAGTGCGCTAATTGCACGAGTGACCGCGCATACGCCATAGGACCAGGAAGAGGCGAATTTGTTCAGGCGACCTGGGGGGTTTCACACAGTGGCGAGGGGGCAAGGACCAAAACCCAGGATAGTCAAAAACCTGTGTTTTGGTCCACTTTTTAAAGTGGACCAACACCCATGGGGATCGGCCTGGGAATCTATAAGATAAGATAAATACTACTCTGCATCCCAAACAAGTCATTATTATAGTGTCTTATGGCCTGAACAGTGGCCCTGAATCTTCAGAAAACAAGATGGTGCTACCACTGGCCTTGGCATCCAGGGCGATCGTCCTCCTCTAGAAACAGCTATGTCGCGGGGTTAACATAGCGTGGCATCCTAAATGGGGATGCCCCTGGAACAAGAGCAAGGAACAAAATCCAGGATAGTAAAAATCCTGGGTTTTGTTCTGCTTTATAGTCACCATGCATGTAGGAAACGTTGCTGTCTCATATCCTCATATTGCTGTCTCAAATGCTCCTAACCTAAGCTCATTCATTCTGGTCACAGTATATCATTAGTAAATCAAAGCAACAAAATAAATTCCTTTACAAATTATTCCTAAATAAGAAAATCAGTCAGATGACTAGTGAAATGTCTTTAAAAAATACAGCAGGTCCAGTTGCCTTAATTTATTACTCCAGATACCGTAATCCTTTTCCCGTTATACCAGAACCCTTTTTCCCTTTATTTCCTGAATACAGCAACATCAGAGCTCCTGGCCAAGATCTCACTAACACAGGGACATCTAGACTGTACATCACAGAATAAACATTTCCTGATAATTCCCCTACTATCCAAAGTCCATACACTGAGGTTACGTCCCCCAACTGCAAACACAAAGTGTACAGAAAGTCCTTTTGTTTTTTTTCAAGTTTTTTTTTAAAATGGAAAATAAAAAAAGGACATTGAGAATCATGCAGCAGTTTGCATACTTATCACTGTCCCACTCACCACCTTACCTGGCCATCAACTCCTGATGATTGCGCCACCATCTTGCTGCACCCGGGAGGTGTACCTCAGGTGAAGCGCCGAGGCTGCGCTGAGCAATGTATTAATGCTGCAGTGAGAGGGCAGCAGCTGAGCGCTGGGTGATGTTAGTCAACTGAGTGTCCGCTGCTGCTGATTGGGCAACAAACAAGACCGGGGTAGTTAAAATCTTGGCATTGTTCCACTGGGCAATTATTCCAGAAGGACGGCACCTCCATTGCAGTACTCTGAGATGCCCCAGTAGAAAAACCTTAGAGGCTATACTGAGACATACTGTCTTACTGGCAGGCCCAAATGTCTGCCTGATCTTCATTAATGCTTGGATCGTGACAGCGGGTGAGTATGATCCCTTATGCCATACTCATATGGACTGTAGGACTTCAGGACTACCTGCACTATTTTGTGGGCACTATAAGGCACTATTCACACCTCTCCACTTGCTCTGCATTGGGCAAAGCAGACACAGCGCAAGGAAAAATACTGTCCATTGTTTTTAATGGTTGGCGGATGCTGGCTGGCGCAATGCGAGGGGTGACCCTGCTGACCCAGGTAAATCCTTCTCCTACTAAATGTATACACTATATAAACTTTTATATACTGTCCTCATGTTATATGACTGCTCTTCTAAAGTTTATCTTTTTTCCACATTTTGGCTTTTAAACTTGGATATTAAAAGTTATATTTTTAACAAGAGGCTGGATAAGACACATTGTTTTTATTGAGCCAGTTTACACATATAACCTGCGTATATATTGCAACTGGCCCATTAACAATAATGGGCAGCGTTTTCCTTGTTGCTAACAAAATACAGTTAATTAATATATGATGGAGTGCACACAAGAGAACAAATAATAGACCGCTCCCTCCTCCCTGCTAAACCGACAACAAGGTCCCATGGTAGGCTGGGTGTCCTCCTGCGCATGCACACCACACAAGCACAAACCATCCTAATGCCGGCAAAAAAATAGATCCTAGTTTAGTGTAAACCTATATAAAAAAGTTAATATATGGGACTAGGAGCTGGAGCGGCCCACAAAAATGATGGATTAGTCCAAAGATTGCTATACATCAGAGGAAATGAATGGAGTAAAGGATGCACGGTACCTAGCAACAACAGTTGAAATGCAGATAGCATATAGCCATTCAGGTGCAGGTAAAGTGCAGCATTACTCACAGTGCACTTTCCATACCAATTGCTCCGAATATATGTGCACCACCCCATAATGCCTCTAAAAGTACTATTTTATTGTAGAGTTCTATATACTACATCAGCAACAAATCTGTTAAACATGATTCCCAGCAGAAAAGTATAAGCACCACATACAATAACAAGAAGCAATTTTAGACAGGCTAAATGGGCAGCACTAGCCTTTTAGCCACATATAATATTCAACAATAGTCTGACTGTATAATGGTGTGCACACTGCCCCCAGCAACAAGAAATACAAGCATTAGAGAAAAAATGGGGGAACCCACACTGCCCCAAAAGAAGTTGCCAAGGGTACAAAAAGTGGCACCACTCTCAAAAGTATAAGAAAAGATCTCAATTTTATTATTTACAATTACATATAAAAAACATAATAACACTTACACAAATGGACAACATAAACACATAAAAACACCAGGGGGCGCCGGTGCTCTGATAAAAATCATAATAAAAATGTGACACCTAATTCAAGTAACAATGTATAAGTTTCTAATACCCCTATCAATTTGTGCAAAATACGCAATAAATGTGCAAAATAAATATTCCTAATTCTATATCCAACACAATACATGTATTTTCGCCCTGAGGAAGTAGTGCAGGTGACACTACGATACGCGTTGGCGTCTCACTCTTGCGGGGGTGTTCCGGTTGGTCTGTATACACACCTTTTTGCTCTGTTACTTTTTTGCACACCTTGGTTCGTTTTCCTGCTCTATGGTGTTAGCTATATGCATTAATTAGATTGTTGGATATAGAATTAGGAATATTTATTGGATAGTATTTATTTTGCACATTTATTGCGTATTTTGCACAAATTGATAGGGGTATTAGAAACTTATACATTGTTACTTGAATTAGGTGTCACTTTTTTATTATGATTTTTATCAGACCACCGGCGCCCCCTGGTGTTTTTATGTGTTTATGTTGTCCATTTGTGTAAATGTTATTATTTTTTTTTATATGTAATTGTAAATAATAAAATTGAGATATTTTCTTATACTTTTGAGAGTGGTGCCACTTTTTGTACCCTTGGCAACTTCTTTTGGGGCAGTGTGGGTTCCCCCATTCTTCTCTAATACAATAACAAGAAGGTATAGTGACAGGACTAGTCTCTAATAAAATGCAAATGCAGGGGGCACTGCGATCAATATGGTTATTCCAAAGTATATACTGACATGAAGTTTTAACTGCCAACAATTTACTATAATAAACCTACAATCAATCATAGTCCATTGGCCAAAAACATTATCCCAACATAATACAAGTTCAAGCAATACGCTTCTATAGTGCCCTCCACTCAGAGAACCTCCACCTTAGATGTTACACATCCAGCATGCCTGTCCCTAATATGAAGTGGAGGTACTCTGTGAAGAGCACCTCTTATTTCCTCCCTCCCCCATAATGTGAAAGCTGTTTTTGGTGAACGAGAGCAGTTTGGGATGCCCCTCTATGAAGGATCCGATGTTGACCTACCCCTCTGATATGCAATATGGCCAAAGAACAAAGTGGGCTGGCTGGTCCCTGCACCATATAGGCATAGGTGTCTTTAAATATTGAAGAATATATATCCGAGGGTGGTGATCAACAATGCGAGAAACGCTTACGCCCATCGGGTATCTGAAACTGTGAAACCATTGGCCTTTCTAGCGAGAATGTTTTAAACAATAAAGAAGAAATTTTAATTAGTTGATTGCAGTATGTGGATTAATGATTGTGGAGTTACCCATGTTTAAATTAGACCTGCACAAGGGTAGATGGAGCTGTTATATGGCATAATCTTGTTATCCAACAGGAGTAATCTCCATCCTTTTAATCTCTATCAAAGGACCTTTACCAACTGGTTCCTGGATGGACAGCGGGCATCACCCCATCAAACATCCATCTATAACCAGAACCCATCCATCTTATTCATTTAAATTATTAGATTAAGTTACATTTTTCTTTACTAGCCTTATACTTGCAAACAATAGAAAGTCGTTATTCTTTCACCCCACTTTAGGAGTGTTACTTTTCAGGACAATAGCCCCGGATATAATGGAGTGGTGTGTATTGGCAATGGATGATACTATGTACCAGGTACAACAATTGAGTAACAGTTACCAGAAGGGATACTTGTAATAACATACAGGACACGGTATGATATTTATATATTCATTCATTTTAGATTGCACTACCAGATACATTTTGTGATCCAGGAATAGTTTGAAAAGCCCTTGTGAAGGAGCGAAACCTGTCACAAAGTAAATAATGGCCCGTTTTCAGGAAGCGATTTTCAAGCAAGAAATCACTAAAGCGACCACAATTTTGCAATAATTGGTCCATGGAAACAGCCACTGCGATCAATCGATGATCAAAAATGAGTTGCTGCGATGTCTTCAGTCTTAGCTGCCTCATCTGCCAGTCTACTAGGTCTGCTGCCACTACTTTGGTGTCAGTGTTACTGGTCTCTGGGGCCTTGTCATGATTTCAGCTGCCACTTCTGGATCTCTAGCTGCATCCTCGACCAGTATACGAGTCCTCTGTTTCCACCACCTGGTTCTCCGCTGCTGCTAGTCCAGGGACTTGTCATCACCTGCGCTGCTGGATCTTCGGTCCTAGCTTCCTCCTCTGACAGCCTACAGGTCCTCTGCTGCCAGCATTTAGGCCTCTAATGCTACTGATCTCAGTAACTTTGCCGCCTTGTCCACTGCTGCTAGGTCCTTAGCTAGGTGCCTCCTCTGTCGGTCCACGTGTCCTGCCACCACCTTGGTCTCCACTGCTGCAGGTTTCCGGGGCCTTGCCATCTTCTCAGCTGCCGATGCTGGATCTCCAGTGCCAGCTACCTCTTTGATTCTACAAGTTCTCTGTTTCTGGGTCTCTGCTGATGCTAGTCTCTGGGTCCTTGTCATCACTTCTGCTGCTGGAACTTCGATCCTAGATACCTCCTAGGTCGGCCGTTGTATCATTTGGGCTGACCATAAATTTCTTGTTTAGCACTTGCTTGGAGCGTGTAAATAGACGTCAACCTCAAAACAATGTGTTTTGCTATAAAAGGGAGCAACATGGGCGACCTCAATAGCTCAAGCGACTGATTGACCGACAAATCTCCGGGGTCTGAACACAGTCACTTAATTGCAGAAGATTTGTATGGTCACTCACTGAGCAAACAGCCAATTGATCTGCTCGTGTAAACCGAACATTAAATCTGCATCCTGTGACCACTGAGAACTGGACTTGAGATCTAGTCCATCATTGTATTTCTCTATAAGATTATGTATAGAAAGTTTTAACTATATTTGTAAGACTATTTAGAGGCTAATTTTTTTTAAAAAAGGTGTGGGCGGCACTTGAATGCCTTGTCCAAGACGCTCGGCAGACACTGGCTTCAGCCTGCCGGCACTATCAGCTGTAGTGCTTCTCAGCACACGGCTTTTATATGCCTATGCGCTAGCGACACCTAGCTCCATCCGGGAGCACTGCAAGTTGAATATATTTAAAGTGGACCAACACCCAGGATTTTGACTTTCCTGTGTTTTGGTCCACTTCAGGGGGGCACCCCGATTAGGGGTGTCCCCCTGTGTAAAACCCCCCAGAACCCCGAAAAACTCACCTCACCACGCTCACGGACAAGCGGCGGACAAGACAGTGCGCCCGCCGCCGCCTCCCGCACGTCGCTTTGACAGGGCGCGCGCCCGCGCCGGCCATTCACAAACGGCCGGCGCGGGCGCGCGCACGTCTAGAGGAGCGCGCGGGAGGTGAGTTTTTTGGGGGTTTTTGGGGGGGGGTCCCTCACCGCGGGATATCCCGATCTCGGATGTCCCGCGGTGAGGGAGGTGGGTGACAGTCCACTTTAAGAAAAAAAAAACAAAGCGCTCACAGAGGCACTAAAAAAAGACACACACAGCGGCTGTTGTGTAATTTTTTAGGGTCATTAAATGTTTTTTTAAAATAGCAGTTGCATTGTTCTCACAGCACAAAGCACAAGTTTGCAGTGCAAAACAAAAGTGCTAAAAATGCATCCAAAATAATCCCAACCAGCCCAGAGATCCTGTGGCACATGCACCAGCCCCCCCCCCCCCCCCCCAAAAAAAAATAAAAAAAACTTTATTATAAAATGCCTAAATAATTGTAGCCATTCAGGCCCAGTGAAATGTATAGGATAAGGCCACTCAGTGCAAGGTGAGAGCCTGGTCTTATCTGGCACTAGTGACTGTGATAATGAATGTGTTAATGAATGTGATGTATGTTGGGCGCTTTAACACCAGTACAGCGCTGCAGCGAGCGAAAGGTAGCGCCAGCTCAGTGCGACCGACCTACCCAAGTGCTCCACACCATACTTAACAAAAAAAGACACACACACAGCGTGGGCGCTGTAGCACAGATCGCCAGATGCTGTTTGATTAAAGTCTGTTTTTGAACACATATACACCTGTAATAAACGGAAAACACATGGAATTACATTATTTTAACACTGTGACATTAACACTTTAGTGCCAGACCTGTAATGACAATTCTGCATAAAAATATAAGTTTCTAAAAAGTTTCTAAAAATGTTTGTTTGCAGCCAGGAGACGTCACACAATGATCTGATAAAAAAATGTCAAACACTGTTTAAACACAAGCAAATGAATGGCCATTGAAATGTATGGGAGAGCGCCATTGAGCGAAAGGTAATACCTGGCGCTCTGGAAGCTAGAGCGCCATCGCTATACGCTGAGCCGCCTGTAATAATACATTGGATGCCACATGGCGCTGTTAGTCGCTCACCAGATTTGCTTTCATAAATGTGGTTTTGCCTACAGCGCTCGGTGTTTACCAGCCGCTGCCTGCCACTACGAGGCACTACCTGCCGCTATCCCTTCTTGAATAACCCCCTTAGAATTATTTTGCCCTGGACAGATCCTGACGCCAAATTATTTTCCCCAGAACAGATGCACGTACTGAATTATTTTGCCCAGGACAGTCACATACGTGGAATTATTTTGATGCAATGAAAAACCGCCAGGTGCAAGAGAGGCAGCTGTCAAGACTGGGGCATAGAGCTGAGGACCAACTCCGTTTTGAACCTTTCGGATGGCCTGTTCCTTTTTCCTTCCACATTACAGGGTTATGCAGACCTAAACAGAATACAAAAAAGAAATGAAGAATGCCAGGCTTTACAAAAGACATTCCTCTCAAACCCCACCATTTTCCTGTGCACAGATGATAAACAGAAAAGATTCTCTGATGGAATTTCGAGAGAGTTAGTAAGCAAAAGGTAAGTTATCTGCTGCTAACATATATCCCTAATCAAAAACAATGTGTAAAACAATAAGTATTAATAATACACATGTTTATAATAATGATATTAATATTTACTATTAATAAGTAATTCACAAACATTTTTATAACACAAATTCAACACCATTAGTAAAAAGTGCAATTTAGGAGAAACATTTTTTTTATTTCCACCTGGTGCTGAATCACCCTCTAGGTAGACAATTAAAGTGAATGGCACTTTTTACCCAAAAAAGTAGTGCATTACACTATACCTGGTGCTGAATCCCTGGATTTCGAACTAAAACAGTGAAACAGTGTCATTCAATTTCACTGAATGAACTGACCCCAAAATGGGGCTATGCTTAAAGTGGACCAACACCCTGAGGTGATCGGCCCGGGAATCTATAAGATTCCCGGGCCGATCACCTCACACACCGCGGGACATCCGAGATCGGGATGTCCCGCGGGGTGTAAACCCCCCAAAACCCCCGAAAAACCTTACCTCTCCAGCCGCTGCTTCCGCCGCCGCCGCCTCACTCGCGCTCCTCTCGACGTGCGTGCGCCCGCGCCGGCCGTCTCTGAATGGCCGGCGCGGGCGCGCACACGTCAAGAGTGACGCGCGGGAGGCGCCGACGGGCAAGCTGCTTGTCCGTCGCTGTCAATCAGCTTGTCCGTCGGCGGTGAGGTAAGTTTTTTTGGGCTTTCTGGGGGGTTTCACACAGCGGGGCACCCCCGATCGGGGTACCCCGGGGAAGTGGACCAATACCCAGGATAGTCAAAATCCTGGGTGTTGGTCCACTTTAAGGTGGACCAAAACCCACCCTAGAGTCTATGAGACTCCAGGGCAGGCATACTCCATCTCCCTGAGCAATCCAAATTCAGCATGCCCCACTGTGTAAACCCCCCAGATTGCCCAGTAAACTCACCTACTCCCCGATCCAGGGGGGCATGCGCAAGCAGCAGACACTTCCAGCTATACCATTAGCAGGATGCACGCCGGCGTCAGGCTTTGTGAGTGCCTGGCATGGGCGCACTCCCTGTTAGAGTAGCTAGGATGCACCCGCCGACACTGCGCATGTGCCGGAGGACCAGGGAAAGATGAGTTGCAGTGGACGACATGGGTGGTTTCGCACAACAGGACCAAATCCTAAGATAGTCAAAATCCTGGATTTTGGTCCACTTTAAAATAGAACAAAACCTAAGAATTAGACTTTCCAGTATTTTGCTCCGTGCCCCCAGGGCTTCCTGCTCCAATGGCGCATATGCAGGCTGTCATCCAATCAAAGGCCTTGACTATGTCATTTGGCAAAGGGCTCTGATTGAAATTAATGGTGGGAGCATGCTGCCAAATCATTTTATATTTATGTTCTTCTTAGATTACTGTCACAATGGAAGCTGGTCCGGCGGCACTGTGCACCCTAGGGAAGATGGTGGCACCCGGCGTGGTGATCGAGCGATGGTCACTGCTGGAGTACGGCCAAGGTAAGTGTCTGTTTATTATTTAGAGCCTTAGCGCTGCCTTAGCACTTGGTAAGGGGGGCAGGGTGGGTGGTGGTTTAAGAATCATCAGTCTGGCTGGACTGGCCCTTTAAGAAAGAAAAAGTGCAATAAAAAAGTTTATTTTATTTTTTATGTTTGTACCTAGTTTTTCCAATGAGATAAGGATATTTTGGAAGGTTTGGAAACGGCAGCAAAAGTAAACTTGGCAAATACTTATAGCATACTCCAAAGGGGTCTGTTAATTTCAAACGTTCAAATATATCTTATTGTATTGGAAAAAATATATACATCATTGGTAAAAATGCCTCATTTTGATAAAAATTAAAACTTTTTTTTATTCCACAGAGCAGTGGTGGGTTTACATAGGTCTAGTTATGCTGTTCTGGGCAGAGGACCCTCAGCAAGTGAGGGCCGCAGCTTGACAGAGGAGATCATTTAGACAATGTGGTGCTACTGTAAATGTGGGTTTGTTTGCTCTATAAGATTCCACGTCAAAGAGCAGCGGCTTGCTGCCGCTTTCCCTCTAGCAGGGCCCACACCAGGCATTTGAAAATGGCCGGAGTGGGCACGCTCCCTGTTAAAGGGAAGCAGAGGCTGCTCTTAGACGCGCCCTGGGACCGGGAAGAGGTGGTTTCAGCATCCTGGGAGGTTTCACACCCCGGAGAAAGGACCAAAACCCAGGATAGTCAAAATCCTGGGTTTTGGTCCACTTTAATGAGATTCACGTCTGACACATACAATGAGTGATTTGGGTAATACTGTATTTTCGTCCTATAAGACGCACCTGCCCATAAGATGCACCCAGGAATTGGGGAGGAAAATAAGAAAAAAAAATATTGTGACCCAAATAGTGTGATAAAATACCCCCCCCCAATCACCCCATTACAGACAGTATGCAAAATCCCCCCAATTACCTCATTACAGACCCCAACTTACAGGCAGTGAGCGGTATCCCACATTAAAGGCAGTGAGGTGCATCCCAAATACAGGCAGCGTGTGTGGAATCCCAAATACAGGCAGTGTGTGGGGCATCCCAAATACAGGCAGCGTGTGTGGAATCCCAAATACAGGCAGCGTGTGTGGAATCCCAAATACAGGCAGTGTGTGTGGAATCCCAAATACAGGCAGTGTGCGGGCATCCCAAATACAGGCAGCGTGTGGGGCATCCCAAATACAGGCAGCATGCGGGCATCCCAAATACAGGCAGTGTGTGGGGCATCCCAAATACAGGCAGCGTGTGTGGAATCCCAAATACAGGCAGTGTGTGGGGCATCCCAAATACAGGCAGCGTGTGTGGAATCCCAAATACAGGCAGTGTGTGGGGCATCCCAAAAACAGGCAGTGTGTGGGGCATCCCAAATACAGGCAGCGTGTGTGGAATCCCAAATACAGGCAGTGTGTGGGGCATCCCAAATACAGGCAGCGTGTGTGGAATCCCAAATACAGGCAGCGTGTGGGGCATCCCAAATACAGGCAGCGTGTGTGGAATCCCAAATACAGGCAGTGTGTGGGGCATCCCAAATACAGGCAGCGTGTGTGGAATCCCAAATACAGGCAGTGTGTGGGGCATCCCAAAAACAGGCAGTGTGTGGGGCATCCCAAATACAGGCAGCGTGTGTGGAATCCCAAATACAGGCAGCGTGTGTGGAATCCCAAATACAGGCAGTGTGTGTGGAATCCCAAATACAGGCAGTGTGCGGGCATCCCAAATACAGGCAGCGTGTGGGGCATCCCAAATACAGGCAGCATGCGGGCATCCCAAATACAGGCAGTGTGTGGGGCATCCCAAATACAGGCAGCGTGTGTGGAATCCCAAATACAGGCAGTGTGTGGGGCATCCCAAATACAGGCAGCGTGTGTGGAATCCCAAATACAGGCAGTGTGTGGGGCATCCCAAAAACAGGCAGTGTGTGGGGCATCCCAAATACAGGCAGCGTGTGTGGAATCCCAAATACAGGCAGTGTGTGGGGCATCCCAAATACAGGCAGCGTGTGTGGAATCCCAAATACAGGCAGCGTGTGGGGCATCCCAAATACAGGCAGCGTGTGTGGAATCCCAAATACAGGCAGTGTGTGGGGCATCCCAAATACAGGCAGCGTGTGTGGAATCCCAAATACAGGCAGTGTGTGGGGCATCCCAAAAACAGGCAGTGTGTGGGGCATCCCAAATACAGGCAGCGTGTGGGGCATCCCAAATACAGGCAGCGTGTGGGGCATCCCAAATACAGGCAGCGTGTGTGGAATCCCAAATACAGGCAGTGTGTGGGGCATCCCAAATACAGGCAGCGTGTGTGGAATCCCAAATACAGGCAGCGTGTGTGGAATCCCAAATACAGGCAGTGTGTGGGGCATCCCAAATACAGGCAGTGTGTGGGGCATCCCAAATACAGGCAGCGTGTGTGGAATCCCAAATACAGGCAGCGTGTGGGGCATCCCAAATACAGGCTGTGTGTGGGGCATCCCAAATACAGGCAGCGTGTGTGGAATCCCAAATACAGGCAGTGTGTGGGGCATCCCAAATACAGGCAGTGTGTGGGGCATCCCAAATACAGGCAGCGTGTGGGGCATCCCAAATACGGGCAGTGTGTGGGGCATCCCAAATACAGGCAGCGTGTGGGGCATCCCAAATACAGGCAGCGTGTGTGGAATCCCAAATACAGGCAGCGTGTGTGGAATCCCAAATACAGGCAGCGTGTGTGGAATCCCAAATACAGGCAGTGTGTGAGGAATCCCAAATACAGGCAGTGTGTGGGGCATCCCAAATACAGGCAGCGTGTGTGGAATCCCAAATACAGGCAGTGTGTGGGGCATCCCAAATACAGGCAGCGTGTGGGGCATCCCAAATACGGGCAGTGTGTGGGGCATCCCAAATACAGGCAGCGTGTGTGGAATCCCAAATACAGGCAGTGTGTGGGGCATCCCAAATACAGGCAGCGTGTGGGGCATCCCAAATACAGGCAGTGTGTGGGGCATCCCAAATACAGGCAGTGTGTGGGGCATCCCAAATACAGGCAGCGTGTGGGGCATCCCAAATACAGGCAGTGTGTGGGGCATCCCAAATACAGGCAGTGTGTGGGGCATCCCAAATACGGGCAGCGTGTGGGGCATCCCAATTACAGGCAGCGTGTGGTGCATCCCAAATACAGGCAGTGTGTGGGGCATCCCAAATACAGGCAGCGTGTGTGGAATCCCAAATACAGGCAGCGTGTGGGGCATCCCAATTACGGGCAGCGTGTGGGGCATCCCAATTACGGGCAGCGTGTGGGGCATCCCAATTACGGGCAGCGTGTGGGGCATCCCAAATACAGGCAGCGTGTGGGGCATCCCAATTACGGGCAGCGTGTGGGGCATCCCAATTACGGGCAGCGTGTGGGGCATCCCAATTACGGGCAGCGTGTGGGGCATCCCAATTACAGGCAGCGTGTGGGGCATCCCAAATACAGGCAGCGTGTGGGGCATCCCAAATACAGGCAGCGTGTGGGGCATCCCAATTACGGGCAGCGTGTGGGGCATCCCAATTACGGGCAGCGTGTGGGGCATCCCAAATACAGGCAGTGTGTGGGGCATCCCAAATACGGGCAGCGTGTGGGGCATCCCAATTACGGGCAGCGTGTGGGGCATCCCAATTACGGGCAGCGTGTGGGGCATCCCAAATACAGGCAGCGTGTGGGGCATCCCAATTACGGGCCGCGTGTGGGGCATTCCAAATACAGGCTCTGTGCAGCATGCCCCCCCCAAAAAATATACTTACATTCCTGGGGCTTCCATGATGCTGGCCTGTGCTCCTCCAGCATAAACATACGCTTATCTTACCAGCCGATCCCTGCTGCACGGTACCACAAATGCTCCCGGCTTTGGCTCTGGCCCATGGGTCGCGTGGCATGCGACATCCAGCTTCTTTCCTTTCCCAGCATCTCAGCCATGCTGCTGCCTGGATTCAACTGACAATGCACAGTAACAGGAAACCCAGCAGCACTTCCTGTATGCAGACAGGCTGCAGGTCCAGGTGACACCATTTTGTTTTTAAAATCTACCACACCAGGAGTTAGAAAAGGGTAAACAAATGTTTATGTGCAGCAATCTGAATTGCCCAGGGAAGGGATGAATATGAGCACTGTTTGTTGTGTTGGTCCAGTTGAAATCATTTTTGACTCTGGGGCCACTTTAATTATTGGACACCATATTCATTATTATGATAAAGGCTCGATTCAGCATGCAAAAGTACTCTTGCATGATTCCACGGACTTTTAAAGCAGAACAAACCTCACCAACGGCCAAGCAGCAATCTGAAAGGTTCCAGGTCCGGACGCTGACTTTCCCCTGGGGCATCCCAAATAAGGATTCCTCGCTGTCTGAAACTGCCCTCAGGGCACCGTGATCACTTACCTTTCCTGGTCCAACAGCAGATGCAGGGTTCTGGTCTAATGAGGGCTATCTGCCATCATTTGGTAAAGAGATTGCATTGTTTTCAGTAGGGCGTGCGCTGCAGCATTTTAGGCTGGGGCAGGAGCGTGCACGCTGCCAGGGATGCATAACTTTGAGCTCCCCATTAAACTCAATGAGAGCCAGTTGCTGAAGGATGTAACACAGCTAACGTCTCTGATTGGCTGCATGGCTGTGCATGCTCCGTAAGAACAAGGAAGCAGTGCTTTGTACAGGGCATTGTGAGGGGATTCACACAGCATGGCATCCCATTTCAGGATGAAGAACAGAACAAAACCTGGAAAAGTAATTTCCGGGTCTTGTCCGGCTTCAAAAAAGTTTACTGTGTGAGCCTTGACAGGGCCATGTTTAAAGTCGACCAAAACCCACGCCCCCAATATAGATTCCAGGGCCACTAGATTACCTCCCCGTCCGGATTCTGGATGCCCCGCTGTGTGAACCCCCCCAAGTCACTCAGAAACTCGCCTTCTCTCCTGATCCAATGGCGCATGTGCGAACAGCGGGCGCATCCCTGCTATCCCTTTAGCAGGGCGCATGCCTGGCCCAGGCATTTGTGAATGGCTAATGCGGGCACGGTCCCTGGCTACCAGCATGCTCAGATCCATTCATCTTGGGGGGGGAGCAGATCCAAGCACACTGATTGGAGAGGCCGTGCATGTGTGGTTGGACCGAAGAGGGGTCATAGTCACGGCAGATGGCTCGCATGCGACAGTGGGGCAGGGAAAGGTGTTTGTTTATGTATACCCTGGGGGGGGGAACCCAGAATAGTAAAAATCCTGGTTTTGGTCCACTTTAAAGCATGCACAATCCCATCCCAGCCTATCTGAATAGCGCGCTTCCATTCTAGTGAATATGAACCATTTGCTGAATGACATAGTCACAGCTGGCGGCTCTCATTGGATGAGAAGCTGCACCTGCCCTGTTGGAACGCGGAAGAGGCAAGTGTGGCGTTCAATGGGGGGGGTGACACAGTGGGGCATCCCAGTTCAGGATGCTCCTGAGGAACGGAACAAGACCCCGGAAAGAAAAATACAGCTTTACACTTTAATATTCGCACCAGGGTCCCGTCACATTTAGCTCCGGGAAGCAGGGACCCAAATGGTCCAGAGAAGTCCCAGCTTTCAGTGAGCAGAGCCATTATGGCCGGGTACTAGGACACTCGCCGCCATCACCTCTCAACCCGCTAGACCACGCCCCTCTGCCTTCAATCTGCATGAGTTTAGTCGCGTAGCTATGACGTCAAGCCTACTGTAGCTCCTCCCCCTGGTCTGTCAGTTGATGCTGTGAACTCCAACAATATGGCTGCGCCCGTTTCCTAGTGACTGCGTATGTTCTTCCCGCTCATCCCCCGCCTGTTACCTGCAGCTATCCGCCCGCTCATCGCTTTCTGGGGTCTGCCGGGCCGTGAGCTCAGGGCAGAGAAGAGAGAGAGGCCAGCGGGTGACGAGAGGAGGAGGCCGCATCCGCAAAGCGACGCGTCACCATGGCAACCGCCGACCCTACACAGCCCGAGGCGAATCCGGGAGCGGCGGACTGGCCCTGATCTCCGCACAGTGCGTCCGGGTGAGTGGTCCGATGGCTTTTATCCTACAGTAAGGCTTCGCTGTGTGCAGGGGGTAAGTGGCTGCCACTTGCCTGTATGGTTTCATGCTCTCCCTGTCAGGAGCTGGGAGTCACCGCCCCACCATAGAACCCACCAAGGCCCGATTACCTCACAGCAGAGGCTTATTTTTTAAAAAGCTTAAAGGTGAGTGTCCATCTGCCTCATGCAGCTGCTGAGAATTGTCATTTCTTGGTGGCCTCCTTTAATGCAGACCTAAAATCAGTGTCCTTTTTAACTACAACCCAAGCATCACGGAGGACCAGAAACTGATATACAGTGTTGTAATGCTGCTGCACAAGGTTCCTGACCCCCATCAGATTGAGCTCTGGTTGCTGATGGGTCACTCATGGGATGAAGCTTGGCTAGGAAAAGCAGGGCCTACTGATGGAGTGTGTGGGGTTAAAGCAGCACAAAACCCAGGATTTTTACTATACTGGGATTTGTTACGTGCCCCCAGGGGCATCCAGACTTAGGATGCCCCGCTGTGTGAAACCTCCCAGAGCACCCTGTAAAACTCACCTCTTGCTGGTCCTACGGTGCATGTGCACTCTCTCGTCCAATGAGATCCGTTTGTCATGCATATGTAATGTAATGCTCGGCCAACGGCTCTGTTTATATGAAGAGTTTGGCAATCGAGAGCTTGAACTCCAGCAGCGCAGTCGATCCTGCCCCCAGCATCTGAATGAAGGGAATGCGTTCACAGCCTGAAGCGGGGATGCGGGCGCATGATGTTAACCGCGCCAAGAGTGCCAGGAAGCAGATGAGTTCTGCAGCTCCCAGGGAGGGGGGTTCACACAGCGTGGCATTCTGATTTGGCCAGTGGCCAGATTTATCCCTAGCAGAAATACCGGATCTGTTGTCGCAATCAAATTCCACTGTGTGTTGTATGACATCATCATGACCTCATAATGGAACTGTCAGCAGCTATATGCCTGTCTGCCGGCCAGTAACAAATGGCTGGCGCGGGCACGCTCCCTGTTAGAGGGAAGCGGAGGATGCGGCCGTCGGAGCTGCTGCTCTTAGACGTGCCGCGGGACTGGGAAGAGGTGAGTTAACTTCGGCATCCTGGGGGGTTTCACACAGCAGGGCACCCCCGATCAGGGAAAGGACCAAAACCCAGGATAGTCAAAATCCTGGGTTTTGGTCCACTTTAAAGTGACAGTCCAGTCTAAATAACTCTTTTTGGTTCATTGAAGCAGCTATGATGAGATTACCTGTGGCTGCCGGCCCATTGTCTTCTGTTGAGATATATGAGACAAAGCATTCCCCTTCTCCTTTCAAAAGAACTCTATTGGGCCTGTTGCCACATTAATCCCATCATGGCCGCTCCTATGAATCACACAGGTTAGATTAACTCACAACCCTGTTTCCTTAGGGGGGTTGGGGCAAATATTCCAGGGGGCTGTAATCTTTACAACCATCACAAGCAGCTGCATCAGACAGACAGGACCATAGCACAGAGCTACAGCATTTGTCAGTGCCATCGGGCCTGAAACTTTTTGAAAAAAATAGAGGAACAAACCCAATATTTTCACTTTCTTGGGGTTTGTTCCTCCTGGTGAGAGCAACCCCGATTTGGGATGCCCCACTGTGTGTATTGCCTGTAAGCTAACCTTTTATTCCCACAGAGCATGCAAAGGTCACTTCACCAGGCAGAGTGGCAAAGTAAATCTGAATGAAGCAATATCTGGGGATCATGATCAGTAAGCAGACTAATGAGTTTATCCCTCTCAATATTTCTCTAGTAGTGGCGAAACTGAAGAAAAGAGTCACTCAGTGGGCGAGTCTTCCGCTGTTGGTCATGGGCAGGGTCAATATATTCAAGATGATCTTTCTCCCAAAGTTCCTGTACATATACCAGGCCTCCCCAGTGCTGCTTCCTATTTCCCACTTTAAAGCACTGGAGTCAGTTATCTTTAGCTTTATATGGGGACAATCTCCGCCAAGGCTGAACCGACAAATAATGAAGGCACAAATAGATACGGGGGGACTGGCGGTGCCACATAAGCAAATATACTTTTACGCCACACAGCTTTTGTTTGTTCATTGGTGGCTCTGCCAGCCGAGGGATAATCCGGTGGTATGCCTAGAAGTGGCATTGCTGGGCTCCCCCGAATGCTTGGCCTCCCTAGTATACAGAGGTACGAGAGGGATCCGAGAGGCGACCACGTGTATGAGGGCGGCTAGCAACATCTGGGAAAGGGCAGCTAAGATAGGGATGAGGTTGGATGAGACCCAGGCTTGGTCCCCTTATACCCCCTTGTGGGACAACCCTAGGTTACCAGAACTGGGTGCTATGCAGGACCCGCTGTTCTGGACAAGAAAAGGCATCCATCGGATTGGGCAATTATATAGGGGGGGAGTGCTGCTGTCCTTCGATCAGCTTAGGGAGGAGTTTCATTTATCCCATCAAGATTTTTTCCGCTACCTGCAACTCAGGCACGCACTGCACGCCTAGTTCCACAGGGAGGGCCCGAGGATTACAGGGTCTAGCGCGGAGAACGCAGTCAGAGACGGGAGCCTAACAAAACCCGTCTCCACTCTGTATAAGTGCTTGATGGGAGAGCTGGAATCCCCTAGAAGCAAGATTGAGAGTAAATGGCAGGCCTTAGACCCAAATTTGGATCTGGGTGACTGGGAGGAGATAATGGACAACTTACACGCGTCTGTAGTGGAAGCCAGAGATACACTGATCCAAACCAAGTGGGTTCATCAGGCATGCATGCAATTCACAATGATCATTTACCTTAACACCCCTGGGCTCAGCCAGTTACTTGGGTTGAATAGGAGATCTAAATATCCAAGTCCAAGTGTGTTGAGGTAAATGGTCATTGTGAAGTGCAGGACTGGAGTCAAATCCTGCAGGAATAGGTCGGGGTGATACCCCTGGACTTGAGGGGGTGTTATTCCTCTTTAAATATTGTGCAGTGGCCCTTCTTGCTGTCTTGGACCTACTGAGGTGATTAGTTTACTGGACACCTAATAATCTATGGGTGTCACTGGGATGAATAGGTGCAGCCTCTGCCAGGGACACCCACAGCGTTGTTCTTGATGAACCTCTTGTTTGATCATTGCAGAGGCGAAGTGAGAAGCTGAACTAGTTTTAATACCTTCTCACTCTATTACTGAACTATACATATTGGTGGGTGACGCTTGTCACCGGGCTCTGCAAAATACATATAAATGGTGCATCTGTGGGGACAACCTGGCGACTAGCAGTGTCTTGAGTGCAAATCGCAGAGCTGTATACAGTGTAATGGGGCTTGTGACATGTTTTGCATGATTTACCCAGGGCAGTGCCACACACACAGGCCATGCTGTATTGATGCTTGTCTCCTTTGTTTGTACTGCATACACGCCAACATTTGTAGGTATGTCACAGATAGTTTAGCCTCCATAGATAAGGATTGTGCTTTAATATCTCACTGATTGGTTGGAAATCTCATGTCTGTAGGGGTGGGGGCAGGGCCCAGACGCACGCACTTCTGTATTTGTGGTGGGAGGAGGAGGGACGCGTCTTCTCGGTTTCCTGGTGAAAACTTACAAGGCATCTGGCTGATCAGCGTCTCCCATCTGTCTGTAGGTTGTGTGTGTTGGTGTCATGTGGCCATGATCCCCTGTCCTGCAATGAAGTTGGGTCAGGTGCACTCTCGTGTCATATCCTGCACAAGGTGCCCAGGGACCCTCTCTTTCAATTGGTTGGTCCTGTCAGCTGGGTTCTGTTGGGATAGATGTCGGAGTAAGTACCTGGGCTGTCACACGCCTCTATAGCCCCGGAGCAAGCATTCTACATGTAGGGTCAGAAAATTCTGTCCCTGATGTGCACCTCCATTACCGGTCAGTGATTGCTGTGATAGAGCAACATGGCAGCTACGTGCTTAGCACTGCTCCGTAATAGCCTGGGTTTCTTGAGGGTGGCTAAGGATGCTCCAATAGGGCATTCTGCAGGGTTAAGACCCCACACTGACACAGATCTTTTCCTCCCCACAGAAGAATGAAGAAAAACTCCAGGAGCCCCTTATCTGCATCCTCAGCTTCCAACATGAAATCGCCATCTCCATCCATGAAGCCTCGGCCCCCTGCGTCCTATCAGAGGAGGGGGATTATGAGCGCTGCACTGGACATGACTGAGGACAGCGAGATATCGGAGTATGAGGAAGGAGGTAAGTGGCTGGAGATTTCTGTGTGTGGTGTGAAATATGTTTTATTAAACTTTGGGGGAGCATGGGTTATGTGGGGTATAGAAAAGGCAGAGCCTGGACAATTCCCCACATATACAGAGTTGTCTGCTGGGGCCCCAGATTCCGTTGAAGGGATACTTGTTTGGATACAAGTTTAGATCTCTCTTCCTGCTCAGACCAGCCAGTTGCCCAGCTTGGGTCACCGCAATTATAAAGTTCAGCAATTTGTCCCTGGATCCTCCGGTTATCCTCTTGATGGGTTATCCTCTGCCTTTCATGTATGACATGGAAAGACCCCCAACTCAAATCCCTGGACATCTGGCCCGCAGAAGTCCTCAATCTGCTGCTGGATGTCCCTTGGAAGCCTCCAGCTGCTCTCCCTCATGTTCACTTTCCCATCTTTGGCCTGGCATCAGTTCCATTGAATAATTTATTAATAAAATAAAATAAAATTCCCTTCTTGATTTCCTCTCCCTTATCCACTCTAGAAATCCCTGAACCATTAGGTGAGCTGCACAAAATGCATTGCGTGTTTCATCAAGTGCCCTGCCAGGCCTCATGGGGGACAATAAGGCTGATAGTTTTATATTTGGTCCTGTGCTGAATCACCATGATGATCAAAAATATACTTCTGCAATCTGTGGTTGAAGAATGGTATAATATAATATTTTGTAAATGTTGTAACTCTTCCTAATGAAGAATTGTATGTGCGAAGCAAGTTGAACCTTGCAATAGGAATTATATTGCAAGTGTATATTCAATGATGCATCAAGTGTACAGATGTTTTTTTTTTCTTGGGTTTAGTACTTCCTGTCTGAATGGAGTCACCGCCACTGGCTACATCCCTGCTCGCCTCTAACTATGGCCCGGCTGCACCAGCCATTCATAAATACCTGTTGTGGGTACATGCCCAGCTAAGGGTATAATTTGCTTGGGGGGGGGGGGGGTGAATCGAACTTTGTTTCCAGCAGCTCTTCCTGGTTTGGCTGGATAGTTCTGTTCTGTTTTCGAATTGGTTTTGAAGTTTCAGTCCTGCTCAGAACTTTACAATGCTGGCGCAGGAAGGGTAAAAGCCCCTGGTGTTCTACCCCTAAAAGTAGCACTGTCCCCTTGATAAGACAATGAGGTTACTTTGATTGGACCCTTACTCTGCCCTTATTGTGTGATTTATTAACCCTTCACTGAATTAAGCCTCACTGCCTCTCTTTGCTTGGCTGATAAGGAAAAGAGGCTGGAGTGCGCTACATAACTGAAAACCTCATTCAGAAGCTCACCAAGCAAGAGAACCTGGCTCTGGTCACCTCACTGAACCTCGCTTTGTCCAAGGAAGGAGGCAAGAAGTTCAAGGTAGGTTTTTTTCTGAGAAACCTTTGTCCCAAGTTGTGTGACACAAAAACTGTTGACTACTGTGTAAGGGCAGGAGGATTACGGATAGCGAAGGGATTACTTGGGAGTCCTACTCTAAAATAAAGGAGTCCTACTCTAAAATAAATAAATATCTAATTTTTTTTTGGGGGGGGGGGGTTACAGCCAATTCAATTCCCTTTTTGCTGCTTGTCTAGACATGTTTCCTGTTTGGTCACCAGGATTTTTTGTTTCCATTGGTGTCATTGGTCTCGAAAGGTGGTGACCAGCACAATACCTATGTGACGCCCCTGTCGTCAGGGTTGTGCAGTTTTTCTTTTTAGTGAATTTATTGTATCACTGCAGACTGGTCATAAATGGACAAATGATCAAACTGTATCATACAAGATCCTTAAGCACTGCTGCAATAAAAGGAAATTTAAGGGGTGCTGTTTTAGTTATGCAGCTAAAGAAGACCTGCAGGCAGTACCCACTCCTCTGCCCCCCTCCTACAAGTCTAATTTGGCTGCTGTGGGGTCACTGCAGGTCCTAGCTATATCAGAGGATCATCTCCCTATCCAAATTGGTTTGTGGGGAAGAATCCTGCCTCGTGATTGTTTCTAAATCAGAGGGAGGGGTGTTGGACATAGTTGTATAAGGGCCCTGGAGCTTCACCCTTCTTGAAATATAAAGTAGTGTTGAGTATTTTACTTTAATATTTTAAAAGAGGAGTAGAAGTACGCTTATGCAGCTGAGCTTGCTCTTATCTCAGCAGCCTTCAGATGTTTCATAGGGGGTAGTTGTCTGTAGCTGGCAAAGTGAGCGACCTGGGCTCATAGGAATTATGGCCAGAACCTGATAATGCTTACCCTATGTCTCCCTTGAAAAATGTAAACTGCATCAGTTTGAGGAAACCAAAAAAGTCTTTTATAGTGTCACAACAACAGTCTCTTTGCACTTTGCCATGTTTATGTGTGTGATCAGTTTATAGAAAACCTGGAGAAATGTGAGAAGCTGGAGGTGCTTAATCTCAGCCACAATCTCATCGAGAAGGTGGAGAAGCTTGAGAAGCAGACGCGATTGCGCGAGTTGAACCTGGCGCACAATAAAATCAGGTAGCGTCTCCTTGGGTGCTTCCGTTTAGATATGCAAGATGAAATGCCACTTTGTGTCTTTGTTATAGTGGTCCATTTACTCCATCCCATATGTTTAAATAATAATCCAACAGTGGTTCTGTAAAATACTGGCTGTCAGTTATTTAAGGGGGACTTAAAGACAATTTTCAGGCTAATATAAAAAAAAAAAGCTATACTTACCTTTTCCCCCACGCAGCCCATCACTCCTAGAACAGCTGCAACTCTTACCTGCAGGCTGAATCCAGGTGCATTGCGCATCTATTCCTGTCGCTCTGACGCGGAGACGCCCCCTGACTGAGCTGCATGCCACCCCCCCTCCTCCATTCACTGCAATGGAATGGGATGTGTGAAGACCTAACACGCCCCTTTCCATTGCAGTAGGAGAAAAGGTGAGAATAGTGTTTTTTTCTTCTGAAATTTTTATTTAAACACTTCTGTCAATCTGTATTAAATAGGGTCCATGTATCCACTAACCCTAACCTACCACTGCCTGTGAACCCTAAGTTTGGATATACGGGGGAACCAGACGGTGGCTACAAACTGCTGTGTCATGCTTCCTATTAGAGGTGTGGCTGCTGCAAGTTTGTGTAGCTGTTTCCTGTCCCCTGTCAGATGGAGCTCACCTCTATTAAAAAACACCATTTATGATCACCATATATACAGTATTAAATTCTATAAACACCTTCTGGAGGAAAAATCCCCAGCAGAGAGGCAGAGGTCATTGATAAGTGTGTTTGACATGTAGAGGGGGCTGTAGCATGGGTGTGTGTGGTGAGTATAGGCTTCATATCTCCTCTTTGCTGCAGCAAAATTGAAGGTTTGGAGCACATGCAGAGCCTGCAGAAGCTGAATTTGTCCGGCAATGAGATTGAGCACATTCCCGTGTGGCTCGGGAAGAAGATGAAGGCGCTCAGCACCCTGAATCTGGGAAAGAATAAGATCTTCTCGGTAAGTAACCAAAGTGATGTCACACTGATGACATCACAGCCTCACTGGCTGGCCAGCCCCCTTGATAGTGGCAGCTCTTGCTTTTTGGCCATTAAGTCCCAAGATGATGATGATGGTGAAAGTGCCCTTAAAGCAAGATAGAAGACCTCTTTGTTCTCCCAGTGATCTTTTACTGGAGAGGCATCTCAAAGACGGGTGCTTTGGGGGAGAGTTGCCTGCCTACGATCTTTTTAGCTGTCCAATCTATTGGAGGAAACAATATTAACTGGTTTCAACGAAAACTGTTCCTTCTGTAGTAATAGATATGGACATAGGGAGTGTCACAAAGCTTATCTGCTGCTTGTTCCTTTTTATGTGGGGTAAAACAATCAAAGTGGGATAACCTACTACCACAGATTAAATATTGTCAAATCTGCTTTAGCAGAAAATCACTTGTTTATTGTATCAAAATAATTTCCATACAAACAGGATTTTACAACAGTGTCCACAAATATGCATATGTTTTTACACAAGACATCGCTGGTAGATGTAAAAGAAAATACTTTACCATATACTTTCAACATGTTTCGCCTGAAAGAACCGCTTCCTCAGGGAAGAATACACTCAGCTCTATAACAAATAACATACATATTTTTAAAAGCTGAACTGTCAATATTCCATTTGTGTTAGTAGGCGGTTACAATTGACTAGTGAAGTGGTGGGTCATCCCGCTTTGATTGTTTTGGATAAAACCACTCCCACATACAGAGATAAAATTTCAAATCCTGATCCACTGGGAAGGGCCAGTATTTAAGGTTGTTACCTTTTGTTGTATTCTTATATGATATGTGATTTACCTGCAGCTACAAGATGTTTCCCGCCTGAAGCCATTAAAAGATTTAATGTCACTCTTTCTGGCGGAGAACCCCGTTGCAAATCTGCCACAGTACCGCCTCTACATCGTTTTCCACCTCCGTTCCCTGAACTCTCTGGATGGCCATCCAATCACAAACCAGGAGAGGCACGAGGCCCATGAGCGCTTTAATATGGGTAATTATTTACACCATTATAATTGTTGCTTTTTTTCTGAGCATTTTAGATCAGTTTATAGAAAATAATTAGTTTCTTTTGTGTTTGTGTTGGCCCTCGAGCCTAGTATAGTGTTTGAGCACTGTGTGCTAAAGAGAAATCTCACACAATCCATTTCCCTTCTTTTAAAGTGGTCCCAAAGTCGGAAGGGAGTTTAGGACTGGTTAAAGCGGACCTCGCCCCCTCCCTGGGAGTTCTCAATCACAGGGACACTATAATAGCAATCAATGAGTCCTGCATCAGAGAGAGAACCACCTTTTGCTTGCTGAGCTCAATTCCACGGGGAAAGGAAGTAGCTGCACTCGCCTGCGGAAATCGCATCTCCTCAAATCGAAGAGATGCTTCCAAGCAGCATGCAGCTCTTTTGCCTGATTTTTGCCCCCTAATGATCTTTAACTGTAGGAGCATCCCAAATCGGATTGCCCTGGGAGCGAATGTTAAGAGGTCTAATAATCATTTTGGCATGCCCTGCAGTATATCAGTGTAAAGGAGCCAGAGAACAGGCTAAAAATACCATTTTGTGAATACTCACCTTGTAAAATGGGTATTATGAGTATGTCACACACCCCGCTTCAAGAATCCATAACATGTGGGTAATATCGTCCTGAAGAGGGCGTTCCTGCAGAGATGATAGCAAAAGAAAGCCCCTCCCTGATCCATAAATACCTGGGACCTCCCACTCACTACCCAGTATACAGAAAGCAGTAAGGTAAGGGACCAGGAAGAGGCAAATATAAACAACAACCACGCAAAGTTCGCAATAAAGAGGATCCTGAATACAAAAGGGCGGGTTGAAGCGGGGTGTGTGACATACTCATAATACCCATTTTACAAGGTGAGTATTCACAAAATGGTATTATTCTTAGTATGTCACACACCCCGCTTCAAGAATCCATAACATGTGGGACATCCAACAGCAGTGTCCATAACAAGGGCGGGGATCCAAAACTAGGCAACAATGCACAACCTTAAACCACAACAGCTTGCAAAACTTTGCGGCCAAAAACAGCATCCGCTGATGCCCTAACATCAACCTTGTAAAACTTGGAAAAGGTGTGAACCGAAGACCAGGTAGCGGCCTTACAAACTTGTTCAACAGAAGCCTGGTGCTGAAAGGCCCAGGACGCACCAACTGCACGAGTAGAATGAGCAGTAACACGAAAAGGGGGACTCCTCCCCTTGGCAGAATAGGCCCCAATGATGGCCTGACGAATCCATTTACTAATGGAAGATTTGGCAGGAGCCAAACCTTTCCTAGGCCCGCAGGGCACCACAAAGAAAGTGTCAGTCTTACGAAAGGAAGACGTAACCTCCAGATAATGTTCCACAACACGAACTACATCCAAGGAATGCAATGCCCTTTCCTTGTCGTCGCTGGGATTTGGGCATAGAGATGGCTAAACAATGTCCTGATTCAGATGAAACTCCGAGACCACTTTAGGAAGAAAATCCTGCTTGAAACGAAAGACAACCTTGTCCTGATGTTTCTCGAAGTACGGAGCTGTAATGGATAAAGCTGCCAACTCAGAAACACGCCTAACCGAAGTGATAGCCACCAAAAAGGCCACCTTTTGGGTAAGAGAAGACAAAGCTATCTCCTTCAAGGGCTCAAACGGAGGGCCCTGGAGAGCAGAAAGAACCAGGTTCAAATCCCAAACTGGAACAAAAGGCTTCCTAGGAGGCCGAACATGTGTAACACCTTGGAAAAAGGTCTTGACTAAGGGATGAAGTGCAAAAGACCTTTGGAAGAACACCGCCAGGGCAGAAACCTGCCCTTTCAATGTACTAAGCTGGAGCCCCAGATCTAGACCATGTTGGAGAAACTCTAAAATTCTAGGAATGGAGAACTCTCGACAAGAGAAAGACCTACTTTCACACCAATCAATATAGGCCCTCCAAGTCCTGTAGTAAATAGAAGAGGAAGAGCGCTTCCTGGCACAGATAAGAGTCTGAATCACTGCGTCAGAAAGACCTTCCTCCTTCAAGATGGCGGTTTCAGCAGCCATGCCGTCAAAGCCAGCGATGGGAAATTGGGATAGCGCAGCCGACCCTGGGTGAGCAGGTCCGGCAGCAGAGGCAGGGCGAACTGATCCTCTGCCAGTCTTACAAGATCTGCGAACCAAACTTGCCTTGGCCACCTTGGGGCCACCAGAATTGCCGACGCACCATCCAAGGCCAGTTTGCGCAGCACTCTGGCTAGCATTGGGAACGGAGGAAACAGGTAAAGGAGCCCCAGATCCCTCCAGTTCAGAGACATGGCATCCACTGTCAGAGCCAGAGGATCCTGCGAGAGAGACACAAAGACTGGAAGCTTGTGATTGTGACGAGAGGCAAAGAGGTCCACCGCTGGGACCCCCCACCTGAGACATATCGAACAAAACACCTTGGGACTGAGAGACCACTCCCCCTGACGAGAGGAGGCCCTGCTCAGCAAGTCCGCCTCCGTGTTCTCCACTCCCGGAATGTAGACTGCTGAGATACACGGGACGTGGGTCTCTGCCCAGTCCAGAATCAAAGACACTTCCCTGAGGGCACTCCTGCTGCGAGTCCCTCCTTGGTGATTGATGTAAGCAACCGCCGTTCTGTTGTCCGACCGGACCTGAACTGGCAGGCCTCTCAACTGATGAGTCAAGCGAAACAGAACCAACCTGATGGCTCTCAACTCCAGAACATTGATGGGCTCGTGAGCCTCCCGCGGGCCCCACAAACCCTGAAACTGGAGGTCCTTCCAAACACCCCCCCAACCTGACAGACTGGCATCCGTGGTGACTGTTTCCCAACACGGAGCCAGAAAAGATCTGCCCTTCAACAGATTGACCGACCCCAGCCACCATTGCAGGGATCGACGAACTCGGGGAGTCATCAGGAAGGACTGATCCAGCGATAGAGGAGACTTGTCCCAAACCTTCAACAGATGAAGCTGAAGCGTCCTTGTGTGAAACTGCGCAAAGGGAACTGCCTCGAATGAGGCCACCATTAACCCCACCAGCCTCATCCCTAACCGGATGGTCGGATGAGGGGTAGACAAGAGAAGCCGAACTAACTCCTGAATCAAAAGAATCTTGGCCTGGGGTAGAAACACCCTGGCCTGTGAAGTGTCCAGAGACATTCCCAGAAAGGTCAGAATTCTGGACGGAGAAAGAGAAGACTTGGGGTGGTTGATCACCCAACCGAACCTTTCCAGAGTGGACACCACCGCTCTGGTGTCCAACTCCGCTTGGTTGAAGGAAGAGGCCATGATCAGTAGATCGTCCAAATAGGGCACGATGCGGATACCCTGGCCTCTGAGCAGAGCCATCACCCCCGCTAGCACCTTGGTGAACACCCGAGGAGCTGAGGTGAGACCGAAAGGAAGTGCCACAAACTGAAAGTGCCGATCCTCCACCACGAACCTGAGAAACCTCTGGTGTGCTGGAAAAACCGGAACGTGTAGATAAGCATCCTTGATGTCTATGGACGTCAGAAAGTCTCCCTGACGAAGAGAGTGAATGGCCGAACGCAGCGTTTCCATGCGGAATTTCCTCGGCCGGATGAACCTGTTGAGAAACTTCAGATCCAAGATGGGTCGGACCAACCCGTCCTTCTTGGGTACCGTGAACAGATTGGAATAAAAGCCCCTGCCCCGATCTGAAGGGGGCACTGGGCAAATGACAGCCATGTCCAGAAGATTCTCCACTGCCACCAGGAGCCCCTGCGCCGCTAGAGGCTCCGACGGCATCCGAGACCTGACAAATCTGGAAGGGGGGCGGAGCTCGAACTCCAGCTTGTAGCCGGAAGACACCACTTCCCGGATCCATCTGTCCGAGACCTCTTGATCCCAGATCTGAGAGAAGTGCTGCAGCCGTCCCCCCACCCGCATGGGTGAGGGCGCCCCCTCATTGCTGAGCCGGCTTGGCAGCCGGTTTGGGCTTAGAGCCCCAACTGTATCCAGAACGGGCACGTCCTCTGCCCCTGTTTCCGGAATCTCCTCTGGAAGAGGGAAATGCAGAACCCCTACCAGATCTGGCCCCCCGAAAGGAGGGGGTAAAGGCAGGCGCCCCCCGAAAAGGGCGGCGTTGTTTCTTACGTTGAGGTAACCTACCACCCTTGGTGACAGAGTCCAATGTCTCTCCAAAGAGCCGTAGACCAACAAAGGGTAAAGCCGTCAGTGATTTTTTGGACATAAAATCGGCCGCCCACTGGCGCAGCCACACCGACCGCCGAATAGCCACAAGCAGAGCCGACGTCCTACCACACATCATCAAAGTGTCATCCAAGGCAGTCAACACAAAGGATAGAAACAACTCACACCGTTTAAGGCTAAGGAACTCGGTACTACCAGGACGAAGCCCGGAAGAAGTCAACAGGTCCTTGACCACAGACCTGGTAGCCAACACCATTAGCTCCGAAGCGCACACAGGCCGGATGGCCGACCCAATGCTAGTAAAGCCATGAGAAGCCATCTGATCAATACGTTTATCCTCTCCATCTTTGAGAGTGGAACAATCAGGAGTTAGACAACCCCAAAACCGGTGCATCCACCTCGGGGGGAGATGCCCAGCGCTTGACCGCCTTAGAAGGAAAGGGATATTTCCTATCCCCGAGCCGGCCTATCCCATTCCTTGTCAATGATTCTATCAAAATGGCGTTGCGTAGGAAACTCCAGGCGCGGCCTGGATTCCTCAAACAATTCACCTTTCTGCTGTGACGCCTCCTCGGGAGGGGAAATATTCAGAACTTCCAGCATGAGAGACAGAGCGTGAGGAGAGTCCAAGGATCTCCCTAAATCAGAAAGCTCGGCATCAGCGCCAGCAGACTGCTCATCATCCGAAAATTCTGAACCCTCATCAACTTCCCCCTCCTCTAGCTGAGGATAATCAGACCAATCCAGATTGTCTCTGTCATCAAGATCATCCACCGGCGGAGCCGGCGACAAATGCTTTCTCTTAGACGGAGCCTTACGGGCGACCGAGCTAGAGAGCATTTTCTCAAGGCTAGCCAATCTGGCACACATCTCGGATTGCAGATCCCTGCCCATGACCACGTCACACGGGGCACGAGTCAAGGCGGGAGGGGGAGTTGAGGTGGCCGGCTGTGCTGACCCCGCCGCTTGGGGTTCGGACTGCCGCGTAATAGTTTGCTGTGCACATGGTATACACAGTAACACATCATCCCCAGTAATGGAAATCCCACACAACATACACTTTTTGGGATGCCCCGAAGGGGTCCCAGTCCCAGTATCCGGGGATGCCTCCATAAGGTGAATTTTGAGTGGTCGCTATGACCCAGGGAATTACGCCAGTTAGACAACCCGGGATGCCCCTTTAATGTCCCGAGTGGGAGGATTTGTGATGCTAAAATGGACCCAGGGACCCAGGATCAGGAGAGACCTTCCAATACTACAGAAGATCCTCCTGGATAACCTTCACCTAAAAGACAGAGAGAGACCCATAAGTCCCTAAAATAAGACTAACAGATAAAGAAAAGAAAAAATAAATGAGGCCCACAGGGCCCACAGAAGTCCCTCACGCACCAGCCCAGAGACCAGTGCCGCCGACAACCGCGGCGCCGACAACTGCGGCACCGGCTGCCATGACAGCGGGAGCTCCCGCTATCACTAGCGGAGCACCCGCCCCGCTCGCTGCGGCGAGAAATGAATGAGAGAACGGGGGCTGGCCGCGGCAGAGCGCCGAGTGCCAGCCCCGCCCCCCCAAAGCGTGTGAGGTAAAAATTACCTCACAGACTGAAAAACCCCGGCACCCGGCTGCAATGACAGCCGCGGTGCTGCAACATAGTAACAACAGTGCAACCAATTCATTGAGGGATTACTTCCAGACGCTCCACATCAACAAGAGAAAGTGATAAAGAGAAAGAGAATAAAGCTAACCCCTATGAGAGGAACCCCCAGCCCCCATAGTTGGTAAAGGGAAGGGCCCCCCCCCAGGGGAAAAGTCAAGGGACGGGGCATCCCAAACCGGGATCACCTACCCGGTATGACCGCCTACCCTCTCTTTTAGGGTCTCACGGTGGAGCTCTGCTCCTCAGCACCAGAGGTGCCAATGTACCCTCGCTCGGGCCAGCAGCCAAGACTGTGGAGGCATGTAATCTGAGGTAAATTTTGGGACAAACGGGTCCGAGCGGAAATAGACAAAATAAGAGGCCGGGAGTTACCCCGGCTACCTGAAATCCCCCTGTGCAAGGAGGAGCCATCATCTTCTGACTTGCTCGCCGTCTGCAGAGATGGAAAACTGGGTAGTGAGTGGGAGGTCCCAGGTATTTATGGATCAGGGAGGGGCTTTCTTTTGCTGTCATCTCTGCAGGAACGCCCTCTTCAGGACGATATTACCCACATGTTATGGATTCTTGAAGCCGGGTGTGTGACATACTAAGAATATACTTATTATTTCCACCTTATCAGCAACTTGGCTGCATTGCTGGAACCCCATTGTTGGGCTTCAATTTGAATGCAGTCCATCCCAAATCGAGATGCTTCTGAGCTCCTTAGGTCTCTTTTAACTTCCCTACAGTCAAGAGACACTAGCTAAATGGCCCAGATGCAATTATGTAAACGGGATAGCACCTGTCTATGCAAGATGTGTTGGCACCCTCATGTTTTGTCATGGGCATGTGTCCCGCCACTGGCTGTGTTGTGGGGAAATAGCAGCTCAGGCAAAAGGCTTCCTCTAGCAGGAGAGGTCATGTAACACCCAATACTACCATTGACACATGAAAGGACTCTGGACATTTCTAATACAGCCCCTGCAGGCTATGTAATAGGGGGCGGTGGTGGAAGGCTCTAGCATGGCAGATTTTATATTAGCCCATGGTGAGGAGTGATACAGTCCAGGCAGTAGACCTCATTGCTGAAGCCCTGTGTGAATATTTTTGTAGAAGAGGTGGAGAAACTGGAGAGGGAGCTGGAGAGAAAGACCCGGGAGATTGAGGAGCTGCAGAGCCAGAAAGGGAAGGTCCTGAATGAGCTGCAGCAGCAGGATGACCTGAATCGCTCTCTGAGACAGGAGGCCACACAACAGAAGAAGAGTTACAAGGACTTGGAGCGGGAGATGGACACCAAGAATGAGCTGGTAAGCCTTGTAACACACCTCTGGCTTTGGGATCCTTTTACAACTAACCAACTCGGGCCTGATTATTTATGATGTGCTGAATGCATCAGCAGAGTGCTGCTTCCATTCCCCTTTTAATGGCTTGCCTGTTCTCAAATGATGAACTGTCAGATTCTGTACTGTCTGGGTATGCCTTTTTACATTACACTATGGTCATATGTGTGCCTTTTTTTTAGCTAGCATTGACTAAGTCTTTTCTTGTGGTTAAAATGAGGGCCAGCACATCCTCTATAATAATCACAGTTGCCATTCTTGCTCCAGAAATAAGCATGTAGCCAGTAGCAGTAAGTCTATTCTAAACGTCAGATATACCAGTACATAGAGATGTCATGATTAAGGACCTACTGTCCGAAACGCGTTGGCGTTAGGCCCCATCTTGTACATATTTACTACTTTGTGACCTGTTGGATTACTGATTTTAATTGAAGAAAATAAAAGCAGAAGATTTTACAACATTTGCTGGCTGGCTCAATACTTCTTAATATACCAGTACATACCTGCTTCAGGTCAGGGGCGGGTAGAGGAGTAGCTTGACCGCCAGCAGAATTCAGTAGCAGCTATATTCATTTCATCACAGCTTACCTCTAGTAATATCAGATGTCGGCATTACCACCTAATCTACTTTTTTTGCGCTGGCACGGCGATACTGACGATATCTGTTTATGATAAACAATAGCTTGTCTGGGCTAAGATAAGGGTTTTAATTTGACAATATTTTTATTATACCATAAGACATTTATAAAAGGTATATGATATAATGCAACACCAAAGAATAGATCGCTGTTGTTACAAGCGCATCATCAAAGGTGCTATATTATTCTGCTGGGAGTATAAGAAACATACTTCGAAACTAGTCAGTGGGAAGTTGGATATTCCTCAATGTTCTTGGAGTCGGTTAGACGCTGGCTTGGTGACAAAATGTAAAATGTAAGGCCGCGTCTGTTAACTGAGCTAAAGAATGCTCTTGTGTACACGTACATATATAGAGGGGTAAAAGGGAAAATATATGTGACATTCAGGCCAGAGTTACAAAAGCTCTTTAGGGAAAAGAAGTTAAAAAAGAGAAATAAAGTAAAAATGTAATAAAGTAAAGCACTTGTGTGTACGTACATATATAGAGGGGTAAAAGGGAAAATATATGTGACATTCAGGCCAGAGTTACAAGAGTTCTTTAGGGAAAAGAAGTTAAAATAGAGAAATAAAGTAAAGAGTGGGAGAAAAAATACCATTTTGTGAATACTCACCTTGTAAAATGGGTATTATAAGTATGTCACACACCCCGCTTCAAGAATCCATAACATGTGGGTAATATCGTCCTGAAGAGGCGTTCCTGCAGAGATGATAGCAAAAGAAAGCCCCTCCCCGATCCATAAATACCTGGGACCTCCCACTCACTACCCAGTATACAGAAGCAGTAAGGTAAGGGACCAGGAAGAGGCAAATATAAATACAACCACGCAAAGTTCGCAATAAAGAGGATCCTAAATACAAAAGGGCGGGTTGAAGCGGGGTGTGTGACATACTTATAATACCCATTTTACAAGGTGAGTATTCACAAAATGGTATTATTCTTAGTATGTCACACACCCCGCTTCAAGAATCCATAACATGTGGGACATCCAACAGCAGTGTCCATAACAAGGGCGGGGATCCAAAACTAGGCAACAATGCACAGCCCTAAACCACAACAGCTTGCAAAACTTTGCGGCCAAAAACAGCATCCGCTGAAGCCCGAACATCAACCTTGTAAAACTTGGAAAAGGTGTGAACAGAAGACCAGGTAGTGGCCTTACAAACTTGCTCAACAGAAGCCTGGTGCTGAAAAGCCCAGGACGCACCAACTGCACGAGTAGAATGAGCAGTAACACGAAAAGGGGGACTCCTCCCCTTGGCAGAATAGGCCCCAATGATGGCCTGACGAATCCATTTACTAATGGAAGATTTGGCAGGAGCCAAACCTTTCCTAGGCCCGCAGGGCACCACAAAGAAAGCATCAGTCTTACGAAAGGAAGACGTAACCTCCATATAATATTCCACAACACGGACTACATCCAAGGAATGCAAAGCCCTTTCCCTATCGTCACTGGGATTTGGGCATAGAGAAGGCAAAACAATGTCCTGATTCAAATGAAACTCCGAGACCACTTTAGGAAGAAAATCCTGCTTGAAACGAAAGACAACCTTGTCCTGATGTTTCTCGAAGTACGGAGCTTTAATGGATAAAGCTGCCAACTCAGAAACACGCCTAACCGAAGTGATCGCCACCAAAAAGGCCACCTTTTGCGTAAGAGAAGACAAATCTACCTCATTCAAGGGCTCAAACGGAGGGCCCTGGAGAGCAGAAAGAACCAGGTTCAAATCCCAAACTGGAACAAAAGGCTTCCTAGGAGGCCGAACATGCGTAACACCCTGGAAAAAGGTCTTGACTAAGGGATGAAGTGCAAAGGACCTTTGGAAGAACACCGCCAGGGCAGAAACCTGCCCTTTCAATGTACTAAGCTGGAGCCCCAGATCTAGACCATATTGAAGAAACTCCAAAATTCTAGGTATGGAGAACTCTCGACAAGAGAAAGACCTACTTTCACACCAATCAATATAAGCCCTCCAAGTCCTGTAGTAAATAGAAGAGGAAGAGCGCTTTCTGGCACATATAAGAGTCTGAATCACCGCGTCAGAAAGACCTTCTTCCTTCAAGATGGCGGTTTCAGCAGCCATGCCGTCAAAGCCAGCGATGGTAAATTGGGATAGCGTAGCTGACCCTGGGTGAGCAGGTCCGGCAGCAGAGGCAGGGCAAACTGATCCTCTGCCAGTCTTACAAGGTCTGCGAACCAAACTCGCCTTGGCCACCTTGGGGCCACCAGAATTGCCGGCGCGCCGTCCAAGGCCAGTTTGCGCACCACTCTGGCTAGCATTGGGAACGGAGGAAACAGGTAAAGGAACCCCAGATCCCTCCAGTTCAGAGACATGGCATCCACTGCCAGAGCCAGAGGATCCTGCGAGAGAGACACAAAGACTGGGAGCTTGTGATTGTGACGAGAAGCAAAGAGGTCCACCGCTGGGACCCCCCACCTGAGACATATTGAACGAAACACCTTGGGACTGAGAGACCACTCCCCCTGACGAGAGGAGGCCCTGCTCAGCAAGTCCGCTTCCGTGTTCTCCACCCCCGGAATGTAGACTGCTGAGATACACGGGACGTGGGTCTCTGCCCAGTCCAGAATCAAAGACACTTCCCTGAGGGCACTCCTGCTGCGAGTCCCTCCTTGGTGATTGATGTAAGCCACCGCCGTCCTGTTGTCCGACCGGACCTGCACTGGCAGGCCTCTCAACTGATGAGTCAAGTGAAACAGAACCAGCCTGATGGCTCTCAACTCCAGAACATTGATGGGTTCGTGAGCCTCCTGCGGGCCCCACAGACCCTGAAACTGGAGGTCCTTCCAAACACCCCCCCAACCTGACAGACTGGCATCCGTGGTGACTGTTTCCCAACACGGAGCCAGAAAAGATCTGCCCTTCAACAGATTGACCGACCCCAGCCACCACTGCAGGGATCGACGAACTCGGGGAGTCATCAGGAAAGACTGATCCAACGAAAGAGGAGACTTGTCCCAGGCCTTCAACAGATGAAGCTGAAGCGTCCTTGTGTGAAACTGCGCAAAGGGGACTGCCTCGAATGAGGCCACCATTAACCCCACCAGCCTCATCCCTAGCCGGATGGTGGGATGAAGTGTTGACAAGAGAAGCCGAACTAACTCCTGAATCAAAAGAATCTTGGCCTGGGGCAGAAACACCCTGGCCTGTGAAGTGTCCAGAGACATTCCCAGAAATGTCAGAATTCTGGACGGAGATAGAGAAGACTTGGGGTGGTTGATCACCCAACCGAACCTCTCCAGAGTAGACACCACCGCTCTGGTGTCCAACTCCGCTTGGTTGAAGGAAGAGGCCATGATCAGTAGATCGTCCAAATAGGGCACGATGCGGATACCTTGAACCCTTAGCAGAGCCATCACTCCCACTAGCACCTTGGTGAACACCCGAGGAGCTGAGGTGAGACCGAAAGGAAGTGCCACAAACTGAAAGTGCCGATCCTCCACCACGAACCTGAGAAACCTCTGGTGAGCTGGAAAAACCGGAACGTGTAGATAAGCATCCTTGATGTCTATGGACATCAGAAAATCTCCCTGACGAAGAGAGTGAATGGCCGAACGCAGCGTTTCCATGCGGAATTTCCTCGGCCGGATGAACCTGTTGAGGAACTTCAGATCCAAGATGGGTCGGACCAGCCCGTCCTTCTTGGGTACCGTGAACAGATTGGAATAAAAGCCCCTGCCCCGATCTGAAGGGGGCACTGGGCAAATGACAGCCATGTCCAGAAGATTCTCCACTGCCAACAGGAGCCCCTGCGCTGCCAGAGGCTCCGGCGGCATCCGAGACCTGACAAACCTGGAAGGGGGGCGGAGCTCGAACTCCAGCTTGTAACCGGAAGACACCACTTCCCGGATCCATCTGTCCGAGACCTCTTGATCCCAGATCTGAGAGAAGTGCTGCAGCCGTCCCCCCACCCGCAAGGGTGAGGGCGCCCCCTCATTGCTGAGCCGGCTTAGCCGCCGGTTTGGGCTTAGAGCCCCAACTGTATCCAGCATGGGCACGTCCTCTACCCCTGCCTCCAGAATCTCCTCTGGAAGAGGGAAATGCAGAACCCCTGCCAGATCTGGCTCCCCGAAAGGAGGGGTTAAAGGCAGGCACCCCCCGAAAGGAGCGGCGTTGTTTCTTACGTTGAGGTAACCTACCACCCTTGGTGACAGAGTCCAATGTCTCTCCAAAGAGCTGTAGACCCACAAAGGGTAAAGCCGTCAGTGACTTTTTGGACATGAAATCGGCCGCCCACTGGCGCAGCCACACCGACCGCCGGATAGCCACAAGCAGAGCCGACGACCTACCACACATCATCAAGGTGTCATCTAAGGCAGTCAACACAAAGGATAAAAACAACTCACATCGTTTAAGGCTAAGGAACTCGTTACTACCAGGACGAAGCCCAGAAGAAGACAACAGGTCCCTGACCACAGACCTGGCAGCCAAAACCATTAGTTCCGAAGCACACACAGGCCGGATGGCCGACCCAATACTGGTAAAGCCATGACAAGCCATCTGATCAATACGTTTATCCTCTCCATCTTTGAGAATGGAGCAATCAGGTCTGTTTAAAACCGAGGAGTTGGATAACCCCAAAACCGGAGCATCTACCTTGGGGGGAGACGCCCAGCGCTTGACCGCCTCAGGAGGAAAGGGATATTTCCTATCCCACCCCTGAGGGATGCCAGGGAGCCGAGCCGGCCTATCCCATTCCTTGTCAATGATTCTATCAAAATGCCGCTGCGTAGGAAACTCCAGGCGCGGCCTGGATTCCTCAAACAATTCACCCTTCTGGTGTGACACCTCCTCTGGAGGGGAAATGTTCAGAACTTCCAGCATCAGAGACAGAGCGTGAGGCGAGTCCAAGGATCTCCCTAAGTCAGAAAGCTCGGCATCAGCGCCAGCAGACTGCTCATCGTCCGAAAATTCTGAACCCTCATCAACCTCCCCGTCCTCTAGCTGGGGATAATCGGACCAATCCAGATTATCTCTGTCATCAAGATCATCCACCGGCTGAGCCGGCGACAAATGCTTTCTCTTGGACGGAGCCTTACGGGCGACCGAGCTAGAGAGCATTTTTTCAAGGCTAGCCAATCTGGCGCACATTTCAGATTGCAGGTCCCTGCCCATGACAACGTCACACGGGGCACGAGTCAAGGCGGGAGGGGGAGTTGAGGCGACCGGCTGTGCTGACCCCGATGCTTGGGGTTCGGACTGCCGCGTAATAGTTTGCTGTGCACATGGTATACAGAGTAACACATCATCCCCAGCGATGGAAACCCCACACAACATACACTTTTTGGGATGCCCCGAAGGGGTCCCAGTCCCAGTATCAGGGGATGCCTCCATAAGGTGAACTTTGAATAGTCGCTAAGACCCAGGGAATTACGCCAATTAGACAACCCGGGATGCCCCTTTAATGTCCCGAGTGGGAGGATTTGTGAACAAATAAAATGAACCCAGGGATGAGGACCAGGAAAGAACCTCTAATACTATAGAAGATCAGAATTACCATGAGAAAAAGTTGCAACAAGAAGCAAAGTAAAAAAGAGGCCACAGGCCACTCACAGCACCGCCGGGACGTCACACTGCCACCCGATCGTGAGGAGAAATCATTTCTGACAGAAAGAAGAGGAGGAGGGGGCGTGGCCAGCGCGGGACGCGCGCGTTGTTAAGGTCACGCCCCCCCCTCCTATGCCTAGCAACAGTCAACCGCAACTCAGACAAGCCGCAACTCAGCGGCGCTGGGAAGGTAGTGGGCGGGCCGCGATTGCGCGCCGCAAGTCCGGCCCCGCCCCCATAAGAATCGTGAGGGGAAAAAATCCCCTCATGAAAAGAGCGCCAAACCGGCCGGCGCCGCAGCTAATGTACTGCTGCGGTGCTTGGCCAGTGTTAACTTAAGCAATAAAAGAAGGCCGGGAGGAACGGACCTCGGCCCCGCGCCGAAGGGCCGGCCCCGCCCCCTCCTATACCTCACAGGAGAGATCCTGAGGTAAAATACCTCCATTTTGAGCAGGGGACCGCAGCACAGCACGGAGGCCCATAATATAGATGGCCGCGGTGCAGATAAAATTAAAGAAACACACACATAACAAAAAGTTAAAAGACAGTGCAGGAGTAAAGTGAAATAAAAAGGAGAACCCACTCCCCCCATCTCCATAGTGGAACAAAGGGGATCCTGGGAGGGCCATTCCCATATTAAGGCTAAGGGACAGGGCATCCCAAACCGGGGTCACCAACCCGGTAAAGCCACCTACCCTCTCTTATAGGGTCTCACGGCGGAGCGTTGCTCCTAAGCACCAGAGGTGCCAATATACCCTCGCCTGGACCTGCAGCCACGGCTGGGAGGCATATATATTAAGGGGAAAAAGAGGTCCAAACGGAAAAAACACATAACGGGCCGGGAAACATCCCGGCTACCTGAAATCCCCCTGTGCAAGGAGGAGCCATCATCTTCTGACTTGCTCGCCGTCTGCAGAGATGGAAAACTGGGTAGTGAGTGGGAGGTCCCAGGTATTTATGGATCGGGGAGGGGCTTTCTTTTGCTATCATCTCTGCAGGAACGCCTCTTCAGGACGATATTACCCACATGTTATGGATTCTTGAAGCGGGGTGTGTGACATACTAAGAATATGAGATTTATCAAAGGGTTTGGTTGTATGAAAGATGTACAGACAGATTGTGAAGTGTGTGGCCAGCCTTAGTGTTATTATATTGGTGAAGGTGATAGCAGGCTGCCAGCCGTTCCACAGCTGTATTAGTGACCATTGATAATCTGAGGTGGGGGTCAGGTCTTCTCCAGAGCAGTATGAAGATCTAGGCAATGAGCTTTTGTGCATAGTGTTGGTTTATGTTCCTGGAGTGGTTAGAAAGCATTTACTGGGTGTTCTGGAATTTAGCAATGTCCACTGGCACCCTCTGGTTTCCTAGGAGTGGGGCGTAAAAGTTAGTTTGATGATGCAAAGGGAGCTAGATATGGTAACGTACAGGCCCGGATCCATGCAGTAGTGTCACTAACCAACTCTTGCTTGTGTCTCCTCTTCTCAGGGCTTGATGTGATTGGTTGAGACAGAGAGAGGAAAGATCTCTGCCGCAAGTAGTCATTTTGCGTTGTGATCCTTTTCCACCTCGGTTCCAATACCCAACCCCCCCCCCCCCGCATCCCCCCCAAACCCCGCATGTGATATCTGGCTTGTTAGGTTTGTGCCTGTTTGAACTATAAAGGTTCCCCCGACCAGCAGCAACTCATCTATTGGAACATGCTGACATTTTCAGTGATCTCTCCTTCCCGCTTTCCTATCCTAACTGGTGAGGACTTCCTGGCCAGTAACCAGAAATCCAGCACACCCTGGTGCCAGTTCAGCAGATGTTAGCGCATTGGGCCACCATTACACTCATGAGGTGTTTCAGCAGAGAGCTGATGTGGTGCAGTTCCCTCCACTATACTGAGGTCAATTCAGAGCCAGGAGAGAAAACTCACTCCTTTTTAGGAGAGAAAATTGCCATTCACTTTCAATGATTACCTTGGGGCTGATTCAACAACCGTATGTCCTACCTGGTATTAAATTAGCCCCAAGGCAGCCAAATGGGATCAATTCAGAGTCTGGTGAGAAAACTCGCTTCTTTTTTTTATGAGAGAAACCTGCCATTCTCTTTCATTGTCTACGGGGTGTAAATTTTCACCTTAGCCCCAAGGTAGACCATGAAAGTGGCAATTTCTCTCCTAAAAAATGAGCATTTTCTCACCTGGCTGTGAATCGACCCCATTGATACATGTGTGTGCTGAACTGTGTCAGTACCTGTGTAGGGGATGGGTGTGCACATTATTTGTCCCTTTCCTGCCCCTCTACTCCTATCTGCCCCAGGTGAGTGGGGATAAAGTATTTTCTGGAATGTTTTTCCTGTATAACCATAAATGCATATGCACAGCTGTGCCTCTGAAGCATGCTGCGATCTTGTGTAAAGCATGCTGCATCCGTCCTTTGCCTGCCGTGCATGTGACACATGTGACAGTGGAGGGTGAACATGGTGAACAGCCTGCTTGACCACTTCTAACCAGATTTTGTGAGGATGAAAGCCTGATGGGATGACATGCCATTGTAAATAACAGTGCAGCTGATGTCCGCATCCCTAAAGAAGACTAACTCCCCATCCTAAATAACATCTCGGTCACCCCCCCACACTGCCATATTGGATCCTTTTATCACTGTCCTCAGGAAGAGTAACAATGAGCAGCCCTGTGATGAGTAAACCACCTCTACCTGCTCCTCTATTTACCCATCATACAAGACTTTGTCCCGCAGGCAGTGACCTGTGAGCAGTTCTCACTTGTAATAGTTGAATAATACATTATAAAACCTGTCACCCTGATATTCCTTTCTTCCAGAAAAGAAATATAACAGCTAGGTGGGATTTTATTGGGGTGTATAAGTGTCCCCTCCTTCTTCTCATTTTGCACATTCTTACAGATTCTCAAATCGGATCGAACCCCATGCGGCCGGCCCCTAGAATATAAAAGACTCCAGGGCCGGGCGCTAGCCTGCCCCCGGAGCATCCTACAGCAGGATGCCCTGTTGTGTGAAACCCCTGGGGTTGCCGGTAAACTCACCTTTACCGTGAGGCTCCTGCGACGCTGCAGTTGCCCGCGGCGCATCCACTGCTTCCCTGTAGCTGTGCACGCTACCATGGCCAGCCTTTCTGATTTTCTTGGCGTCCCTGAACAGAGCGCCGGGGATGCGGCCAGCTGGCTGCACCTCATCACGATGGCACCTTTGAGCGAGCCAATCAGCGATCTTAAAAGTGCCGCAGGGCGTAGCTTCAGCAGTGGAAAAACACGGTTTTATTTGAAAAACGGGCCACCTCTGAGCCAACAACTGTGGTGCGGGAGTAGGGGGACCAGGGGTGGAAAAGTTGGTTTCCATCTGCTTTAATATTTAACTATTTTCCCAAATGATTGATTAATCTCATCCAAAGCGAGATGCCTGCATGGGAAGCAGCACTACTTACCCACTTACACTTTCCCTTGCGGTCTGGTGCCCCAGGTGACCTTGTAAGACTGCTTCTGGTGGGTGCAGGCTGTCACGCTGGCGACAGCCACTGGCTTGGGAGTATAAATGTAGGTTAGTAGGAATTCCCATTCTCGGGCACACCAAATTTGAGATGCCCCCCCAAATTAAGATGAGCTGCGGGGGTGAGCAGATTGGAGATTTGACTGGCGATCTGCTTTTATATTGTTTAGACTCTAGTGGCTTCATGGGTGACAGTTGTATCTCTACGTGTTGGCCATATTCACTTTTATGCTGATTTTGGGAGGACATTCCTGTAAGTTCCAGGGCTCTGCCGTGGGAAGGAGGCCAAGCAGTTGTTAATAATGATACATCTGCCCATCTATGAGCTGCCATGTATTATCCGCTCAGACTGAGTGCCAGGGGCTTCCTGCATTTCACATAAGGATGAACCTGGCCATAGGTGCTGCGGGAAGAATTATTTGGGCAATGTCTGCGCAATTGCGTTAGCGATACATACATAAAAAAAAATGCCCAGCAAAATATGGTGCAAAATTGCACAGAGGGAAAAGAAAATTCCACAGTTCTGAATCAACCGTCTTGCCTGTCTTTTCTTTGTGCCTTTCTGTTCATCTTGATCTGGCACTACCTCTCCTCTGACATTGATGGTGCCATACTTGTGACATCCCTCATGCCTCACCTCTGTTACTCTTCCTCCTGTAGCTTGGCACTGTGGACCCCGCAGGAAGTACTCTGCATGCTGTGGGTGAGGTACACTGGAAGTCACGTGTTGGGCTGTGCCCCATGCATCCTGCAGGCACCCCAAATTCATTACATTCTTCCTCCTCCCTGGTATCCCATGAGCCATTGTAGTGTTACTTTGTAATTCATAGGTGTCTGTTAGATCTTGTGTTGTGGCCATATTCACAGGATAGGGAGCTCTGGACAGTGAGAAACAAAATCCTTCCATGTTAGGTGTGTATGAAGGACCCTGCAGGGGGCCATTTAACCAGAAAGGGCCAACATGCTCGCCCCCTCAGATGTACACAGTGAGGCTCTTGTTTCTCTACTGGACTTTTCCTATCAACTCTCTCCTCATCTATTTACCCAGCTCTCTCCCACACATTTACCCGTCATTACCTCAAGCAGTAGAGGCAAATATAGACCCCTAGTGATGGTGCGCCATGCTCCCCTGGAATGTGATGTATGTGTCCCCTGGTGCTGTGCATGTCTGTTGAATATCCATGAGGAGCCTTAAAGGTAGGTCTGCTAAAACTGATATAATGATACATGTTCATCTCTGCAGCTAAAGCAAAAGACCCTGGAGCTGACCCGCGCCTGCCAGAAGCAGTATGAGCTGGAGCAGGAACTTGCCTTCTATAAGATAGATGCCAAGTTTGAGCCAATGGGATACCTGACATCAGAGGTATGTGTCCTTCACAGGGTCTAACCAAAGCAAGGCATGAATCAAGCTAAATGTAGATCTGACCAGAGGGTAACTTTAAGGCATAGCCCTGAGTGGAGCGTAAATGAGACCTAAACCCTCCCTGAAACTAATTGACTTCACCACGCCAGACTAATTATGGGCCCTCTAATCTAATGGGGGGTAGGAAAAAGCTTCACACACCTTTCCTCTTCTTCATGCCCAGTTTTTTTCTCTCTAGGGATTTTCAAGGGCACCCAGTAGCCTAGTAATGTGACTGCTGGTAGCCAGTTTGGTTCAGTGGTGTGCAAGCCTGCTGGGCGTACTTGATAGACTGCTGGTAGTCATGTGGGGCAGAAAACCTGTGTGGAAACATAGAATCAGTAAGTAGGGGCCTATTCTCTGGCTTCCTGGAAAGGGGGGGATGTGCAGTAGGACAAATCAGGATGCCTCCTGTGCTGCAGGGGTTACCTACATTGATTTTTGACTGAAGTTCCCCTTTAAACATGCGCCCTCTTGGTCACCCGCGGTTCGGCATCATGGCTGTAATGAGGAGTGATGTAATCATTATGAGGCGCAGGGATGCAGCAGTGGGTCATGTGATTCTGCAGAAAAGCTCTGATGGGAGGGAAACAGAAATTTGTATTAGCGTTTCTCATTTTATATTAGGGGAATTTAAAAAAAAATACAGAATCAAACCCAATGCCATGTTACCCCTCTTATCATCACACTTCCCCTGCCATCCTGAGGTGGCCCACACTCCGCTTTCTGTCCATGTCCCAGCAGAGTGTGTATTTCCCACAGTGTAGCTTGGGTGTGCTCAACCTGGCTGCTTAATGTGGAGGTCCAGTGTAGCAATCACTCCCACCCTGCCTCTCTCCCCTGGTGCTCAGTAAGGGGGGGAGGGGCAATAAATATAAATAGCTTATATTCTAAGTATGTCACACACCCCGCTTCAAGATATTCATTACCTGTGGGTAGTATGGTCCTGTAGAGGGCTTCTGCAGAGATGATTGGAGGAAAGAAAGCCCCTCCCAGTCCATAAGTACCTGGGACCTCCCACTCATTACCCAGTCTTCATCTCTGCAGACGGCGAGCAAGCAGCAGATGATATCTCCTCCTTGCACAGGGGGACTTTAAGGTAGCCGGGTCTACTCCCGGCCTATATATATTTTTATTTCCGTTCGGACTCTTTATTCCCTTTATTAATATATAGCTATTTAAATGCCTCCCAGTCTTGACTGCTGTCCGAGCGAGGGTATAACAGCACCTCAGGTGCTCAGGAGCTATGCTCCACCGCGAGACCCTATAAAGAGGGTAGGCGGTTATACCGGGTTGGTGACTCCGGTTTGGGATGCCCTGTCCAAGAGTTTAATTTTCCCCTTAAATGGCCTATTCCCCTTTTTTAGTTGTGTGGAGGCCTCTTATTCAGCTTCTGGTGTTTTTCTATGGGGGCGCCTGGAAAATAGATTTATTTGAAATGTTTGTTTAAAATGTTTACTTTTCTGGTATGAATAGTTATAATGTAAACTTGTTGCAATGTTTTTTGCTGACAGACACTGGATTTTTACCTCAGAGCTGAGGGGAGGATTTCTCCCCTCACGCTCTTCAGTGAGGGGGCGGGGCCGGGCCTTCGGTATGAGGCCGCAGCCCGCGCCCTTTAGGAGTTTGGAGCTGCTGGGCGGAGCCTTGCAGCGCGCGATCCACGCTGGCCACGCCCCCCTGCTGCGTCTCCCGCTCTGATCTGTGTTACCTCAGGCAGAGGACACAGTGTATTGGCGCCCAAAGACTCAGTGAGTGGCCCTGCGGCCGTTGCTTATCTGTACATATTTGCATATATATATATGTATATATATAGGTATAATAGATATAGGTTTATATAGGGAGAACCTCTTACTGTCTTTTTCTATGTTTTTCAGGCTGAACTGCCAGGAATTTTTTCAGGTTTCTCCTGGTCCTAGAGTACCTGGGTACTTTTGCTATTTATTACAAAACCTCCCACTTGGACAATATAAGGGCATCCCGGGTTGCTTATTAGCGTAATTCCCTCACTCATAGCGACTATTCAAGTTCACCTTATGGAGGCATCCCAAGATTCCGGGCTCCCCTCGGGACAATCCCGGAAGTGTATGGGTTGTGGGGTATCCCTAACAGGGGATGATTTTTTCCTATGTATATCATATGCACAGCAGACTATTACACGGCAGTCCGGTCCCCAGGCATCTGGGTCAGCGCAGCCGGCTTCATCCTCTCCCCCTCCCACTTTGACCCGTGCCCCGTGTGAGATTGCCACGGGGGGGCAGTCGCAATCTGATGTGTGTGCCAGGTTGGCCAGTATTGAAAAATTCATTTCCTCCACGGTTGCCAAGAAAGCACCGGCTAAGAGGAAGCATTTATCACCGGTTAATCATTTTGAATATGATGATGACGAGGACGGCCTGGATTGGTCAGATTATTCCCCTCTAGAAGAAGGGGAATTATTTGAGGATTCAGATATTTCTGATGATCAGCAATTTGTTGGTGCTGATTCCGATCGGAGCTCAGGGACTTCCTTGGATACTCTGTTCTGACTCAGATGTTTGAGGTGCTTGCTATCTCGCCTCCGGCGGAGGTTCCTCAACAGCAAGGGGAGTTTTATGACGAATCCAAGCCGCGGTTGGAATTCCCTAATCAAAAGCATTTTGATAATATTATTTCTAAGGAATGGGAAAGGCCTGCCCGGCTCCCAGGCATTCCCCAAAGTTGGGATAAGAGGTATCCTTTTCCAGTGGATACGGTTAAGCGCTGGGCGTCTCCCCCCGAGGTGGACGCCCCTATTTTGGGGTTATCCAACTCAGCCGTATTTAACAACCCTGATTGTTCCTCTCTTAAGGATGGTGAGGATAAACGCATTGACCAGATGGCTTGTCATGGTTTTGCCAGTATTGGGGCAGCAATAAGGCCTGTTTGTGCCTCATCGCTGTTGGCGGTGGCTACGAGAAAGGTGGTCAGGCACTTGTTATCCTCCTCCGGTTTGAATCCGGACAGTGAGGAATTTCGTGAACTAAAACAATGTGAGGGGTTTTTGTCCTTCATGGTGGCCGCTTTGGATGATTCCTTGATGATGAGTAGTAGAGCCTCTGCTCTAATGGTTACTATCAGGCGTTCAATTTGGTTACGCCAGTGGGCGGCTGACTTTGGGTCAAAAAGTCACTAACAGCTCTTCCCTTCGTTGGGTTACGGCTCTTTGGAGACAAGCTGGATGCCGTGGCCAAGGGGGGCAAACTACCTCAACGCAAGAAGCAACGTCGCCCCGCCGCGTTTCCTCAGGTCTCGGGTGTCCCCGGAGGCACTGGCTGTGCAGCAGCTCCGGGCGGCAGTATCGAGTCTTCTGGAAATGGCAGTCATTTGCCCAGTTCCCTCATTAGACCGGGGTCGGGGTTTTTACTCAAATCTGTTCACGGTCCCCAAAAAGGATGGCTCCGTCCGGCCCATACTGGACCTAAAGATTCTCAACAAGTTCGTCAGACTGCGAAGGTTTCGCATGGAAACGTTGCGCTCGGCTATTCATTCTCTTAGTTAGGGGGACTTCATGACGTCCATAGACATTCAGGACGCTTACCTCCATGTTCCCATTTTTCCCGCACACCAGAGGTTTCTGAGGTTCGCGGTGGAGGATCGGCACTTTCAGTTTGTAGCTCTTCCCTTCGGTCTCACCACAGCTCCAAGAGTTTTCACCAAGGTGCTTGCTGGGGTGATGGCTCTCCTCAGAGCGCAGGGGATTCGCATTGTGCCATATCTGGACGATCTCCTCATCATGGCACCGTCATTCAGCCAGGCAGAATTGGACACCAGGACGGTAATATCCACTCTGGAGAGGTTCGGCTGGGTGATCAACTACCCCAAGTCCTCCCTACACCCGTCCAGGACAGTATCCTTTCTGGGAATGTCTCTGGATACAGATCTGGCCAGAGTTTTCCTTCCTCAGTCCAAGGTTCTTCTGATTCAGGAGTTGGTTCGGTCGCTCATGTCCATGCCTCGACCGTCCATCCGTCTAGGGATGAGACTGGTGGGTTTGATGGTGGCCTCATTCGAGGCGGTTCCCTTTGCTCAGTTTCACACAAGGACACTTCAGCTCCATCTGTTATCGGTCTGGAACAGGTCTCCTCAGTCGCTGGATCATCTTTTTCAGATGTCTCCCTGGGTTCGCCGCTCGCTTCGGTGGTGGCTGAACTCAACCAACCTACTGAGGGGCAGATCCTTTCGGACTCCTCAGTGGGAGATAGTCACTACGGATGCCAGCCTCTCAGGATGGGGGGGCTTTTGGAAGGATCTGCAAGTTCAGGGTTTGTGGAGTCCCCTGGAAGCTCACGAGTCTATCAATGTTCTGGAATTGAGGGCCATCAGGTTGGTTCTTTGTCATTTGACTCATCAACTGTGAGACTTGCCGGTCCAGGTCAGGTCGGACAATCGGACGGCGGTGGCCTACATCAATCACCAGGGAGGAACCCGCAGCAGGAATGCCCTCAAGGAAGTGTCTCTGATCCTGGACTGGGCAGAGAGACATGTCCCGTGTATCTCAGCAGTTTACATTCCAGGTGTGGAGAACACGGAGGCGGACTCTCTGAGCAGGATGTCAGCCCGCAAGGGGGAATGGTCTCTCAATCCCAGGGTCTTTCACTCAATTTGTCTCAGGTGGGGGTCACCGGCGGTGGACCTATTTGCCTCCCGTCACAATCACAAACTTCCGGCTTTTGTGTCTCTGGCGAAGGACCCACTGGCTCTCGCGACGGACGCCATGTCCCTGAACTGGAGGGATCTGGGGTTTCTGTACCTGTTCCCTCCGTTTCCCATGGTGGCCAGAGTAGTGCGCAAGCTTGCTCTGGAGAGAGCAACAGCAATTCTGGTAGCTCCAAGGTGGCCAAGACAGGTCTGGTTCGCAGACGTGGTAAGGTTGGCAGAAGATCAGTTCGTTCTGCCCCTGCTGCCAGATCTGCTCACACAGGGTCATCTTCGTTACCCCAATTTACCAACGCTGGCTTTGACGGTGTGGCTGCTGAAACCTCCATCTTGAAGGAGGAAGGTCTTTCTGACGCTGTTATTCAGACTCTCATTCGTGCTAGAAAGAAGTCTTCTTCATCCGTGTACTATAGGACTTGGAGGTCTTATATTGATTGGTGTGAGGCTAGGGCCTTCCCTTGTAGGGAATTCTCTGTTTCTAGAATTTTGGAGTTCTTGCAACATGGTCTGGACTTAGGGCTCCAACTCAGTACTCTGACGGGACAGGTGTCTGCCCTGGCGGTATTTTTCCAAAAGTCTTTTGCACTACATCCTTTGGTTAAGACCTTTTTCCAGGGGGTTACGCATGTGCGGCCTCCTAGGAAGCCTTTGATTCCGGTTTGGGATTTGAATTTGGTTCTTTCTGCGCTACAGGGTCCCCCCTTTGAGCCCTTGCATGATAGTCCTTTGTCTTCCCTTACGCAGAAGGTGGCATTTTTGGTAGCTATCACTTCAGTTAGACGTGTTTCTGAGTTGGCGGCTCTGTCTATTCAAGCTCCATATTTTGAAAGACATCAGGATAAAGTGGTTTTCCGTTTTAAGACAGATTTTCTTCCTAAGGTGGTTTCGTCCTTTCATTTAAATCAGGATATTGTTCTGCCCTCTCTCTGTCCTAACCCCAGCAATGACAAGGAGAGGGTCCTGCATTCTTTGGATGTGGTTCGTGTTGTGAAGTATTATTTGGTGGTAACGTCTGCCTTTCGCAAGACTGATGCATTCTTTGTGGTGCCTTTTGGGCCCAAGAAGGGTCTAGCACCCACAAAGTCTACCATCAGCAGATGGATCCGTCAGGCCATTGTAGGGGCCTATTCTGCTAAGGGGAGAGATCCTCCCTTTCGTGTTACTGCTCATTCTACTCGTGCGGTTGGGGCCTCCTGGGCTTTTCAGCACCAGGCCTCTGTTGAGCAAGTTTGCAAGGCCGCTACCTGGTCTTCTGTTCACACTTTTTCAAAGTTTTACAAGGTTGATGTGCGGGCCTCAGCGGATGCTGTTTTTGGCCGCAAAGTTCTGCAGGCTGCAGTAGTTTGAGTTGTGCTTTATACCTTGTTTTTGGATCTCCACCGTTTATGGACACTGCTATTGGATGTCCCACAGGTAATGAATATCTTGAAGCGGGGTGTGTGACATACTTAGAATAATACCATTTTGTGAATACTCACCTTGTAAAATGGGTATTATAAGTATGTCACACACCCCGCTTCAACCCGCCCTTTGGATTCTGCATCCTTCATATGGTGAACTTTGCGTTGTTATGACTGATATTTGGCTCTTCCTGGTCCTTTACCTTACTGCTTTCTTTATACTGGGTAATGATGGACTGGGAGGGGCTTTCTTTCCTCCAATCATCTCTGCAGAAGCCCTCTACAGGACCATACTACCCACAGGTAATGAATATCTTGAAGCGGGGTGTGTGACATACTTATAATACCCATTTTACAAGGTGAGTATTCACAAAATGGTATTTTTGCCCGTATCCAGCGCTGTTACTGGCACTCTTCAGGCAGCCACAAAGACAATGCACAGAGAGGCACACCCCGCCCATGCTTTTCTGTGCATGCATCCTTTCCAAGATGGTGATGTGCAGTATCCCAGATGAGGTAAGCTGTTTTTTTTCCTCAGGGGATTGCTAGACTGGATTTCCACTTTAACTGATTTGGAAACTGGTTGTGGGCCACAATGAATTATGTCTCCACAGACAGCATTAGTGTTCTTTTTATTTTTATGTCCTCCCACCATTACCCCATTCATATATAACAAGAACCACATGCTACCAATACACATGATGGTTGTGTTACATTTCCAAATATATGCCACCTATTTATAGCCCTCCCCTATCAGTTCCACATCTTTTAACTGTGTTTCCAAACTCCCACTAATGCTTGTCATATAATCAATATAGAAAAACTAGTGCTGAAACATTGTGCCAGAGATATCAACCAGGGTTGGTGTTGTACAATCAATATCACAGTGTTCCTCCAAGGCACCGCTGCCACCTCTATTTCCTAATACGCCATTTCTAGATTACCTCCTATTCTTTTTTTTTTTTTTTGGGGGGCGGGGACTTTTTATATATTCTTTATTTAGAATAAATCAGCAAAAAAGAATAGTACATGACATTTAAGCATTATAAATGAAATGAGACTAAACTTATACTGGAATAGACACAATAAAAGTAATACCTGACAGACTTCTCTGAGTACTTGTTATTATTATCATTGGACGCCGCCGACATGCCAACACCTCATATGGGGAGGCCCACCCCGTCGTCCCAGCAGTGTCCTGCGTCCCTAGTTATGTCCTAAATTCGTAATCGGGCAAGTCACTCAGAAGAGGAAGACAGAGGAAGGGGAAAAAGGTGGTGGAGGGGATAAGGTGAGTGCGGGAAAGGGAACCGCCCCATCTCACTGGCTTCATTGAACTGCGTCGGCAAGAGCCTTGTAATCAGGGGAGTACACAAATGAGTCCCACCCGGCCCATTTACCTCCTATTCTTACTGTGTCCCTGTTTAACTATTTTTACACCAGTTCTATTTACTCCTTCCACTTTCCCCACAGCAGGTCTGGGGCCACTTCAGATGGCTCTGTAGCCATGACCATGAGGAAAGCCAATATAACTCTAGGAAGATTGACACAAGCGTGTTTTGTGACCAAAGAGCATGTTGTAAGTTTTGTGTTTAAGATGAAAAAAAAAAACATGTTTGTGTTTTGTTTTAGGACATGGATGCTGAGGATGCCCCAGGAGAGAGTCCATATATTGGAAAAGCCCGATATAAGAGGAATCTCTACACCCACGAAAGCTTCATACCCAGTCATGCCCAACAGATAGAGGCAGGAACAATTGAGATGGATGGAGATGAGCTTATTAAAAACCAACAAATCCGGGCACGGATCCACACAGCACTCGACATTGACCTGAATGAAAAGCAGAAGAATATTAGCGCAGGTAAAGTTCATAAATGCAACAGGGAAAGGGTGAGGGAATGTGGTGCTTCAGTTTTGTTTGGTTTTGAACTGAAGCATACATTTGAATTCTGTAATCTGAAATTTTGGGTGTGTGCATGCTAGAACGGAAGCTGGTGTTTATTTTAGTGCCTGGCTCCATTCACCTCCTTTTGACCTCTTTGAGAGCCTTCATCACTAACACCTAAACTATGTATAGCATATTTGTGGCATCCCAAGAGACAATAGAGTTTGGCATGTTTCTGTGCATGGACCCTAAATATAGGGTGTGGCCCCCCCAGGGTCAGTTCTACTGGTGGGTCCCAGACACCCCAGTACAGCAATGGCATAGTGTAATGACAGTCAAAGCAAAACTACAATTGTGTCAGTGAACATGCATGAGAAGCAAAGGAGCGTGCAAGTGAGCAATTAGCCAAGGAAAATGAGTAAAATATTGTTCTAGAACATGGACGGGAGGTGTCTGCAACATGGAAAATGATTTAGCTTTACTGGATAGATGGTCAAAACTGTGGAAACTAGAGTTTAATGTCTCTAAATGTAAAATCATGCACTTGGGTAGAAGGAATCCCTGCTCTGAGTACCGTATGGGCAGCACTGTGTTAGCCAGGACCTCGGAGGAGAGAGATTTAGGGGTACTGATTACTGATAGCTGCAAGATGAGTGGACAGTGTAGCCAGGCAGTGGGAAAAGCAAGCAGGATGCTCGGCTGCATAGCTCGAGGCATCACCAGTAGGAAGAGGGAGCTTGTGATGCCGCTGTATAGAGCCCTGCTAAGGCCACAGCTAGAATACTGTGTGCAGTTCTGGAGACCTTACCTGCAAAAAGACATTATTCAAATAGAACGTGTCCAAAGGCGGGCAACGAAAATGGTGGAAGGACTTAAACTTAAAACTTATCAGGAGAGACTTAAAGAACTTAATTTGTACAGTCTGGAGGAAAGAAGGGAGAGGGGGGACATGATTGAGACCTTTAAATATGTGAAAGGATTGAATAAGGTTCAGGAGGGAAGTGTTTTTAAAGTGGACCAACACCCAGGATTTTGACTATCCTGGGTCTTGGTCCACTTCGGTGGGGCATCCCCGATCGGGGTGCCCCGCTGTGTGAAACCCCCCCGAACCCCCCGAACTCACCTCTCCTCGCGCCGACGGACAAGCCGTGGACAAGCGGCTCCTCCGCCGCCGCCTCAAGAGGGACGCGCGCGTGCCCGCACCGGCCATTCACAGTCGGAAGATAAGGTAAGGAGTTTGGGGGGGTTTCACCCCGCGGGACATCCCGATCTCGGATGTCCCGCGGGGAGGGAGGTGATCGGCCCGGGAATCTTATAGATTCCCGGGCCGATCACCGGTGGGTGTTGGTCCACTTTAAGAAGAAGCTTAATGATAGAACAAGGGGGCACAACCTGAAGCTAGTCGGGGGGAAGATCAGGAGCAATGTTAGAAAATATTATTTTACAGAAAGAGTAGTAGATGCTTGGAACAAACTTCCAGCAGAGTCAACAGTCAACAGTCACTGAATTTAAACATGCCTGGGATAAGCACACATCTATCCTAAGATAAAGAGTACATACAGTATACACATAAGGGCAGACTAGATGGACCGTATGGTCTCCTTCTGCCGCCAACCTTCTATGTTTCTATATCTGGGCTGCTATCTACCTGCTTTTCCTTATTGATCCTAATAAATAAAATGTTAATTTGTTTGTTTTTTAGCTGAAAATAAATTATCAGAATTACAAGATGAAATTGTGAGCGCTGAGCAGCAGATCCTGAGAGCGACCAAAGAGCTGAAAGATCTGGAGGATGATGTAGCTCAGCGCAGGGTGGGTGAAAACAACGTGTGTGTGTGCGTGCGCATATTCTGGAATGTTTAATAATCTAAAATAATCTCTCTGTATCCTTGTGCTGCTCTGTGTAGATTTCTGAGGCAGAAAAGGAGACCATCCGCCAGCAGCTGCGGAACAAGATCCAGCTTCTAAATGAGCTCCGCCAGGAAGCGCAGGAGCTGGAGAGGCAGATGGATCGTCAGCGAAGGGAAATGGATAAGAAGCATGCTGAGCTGCAGGAGCTACAGAGACATCTTGACTCCCTCAGCCCCAGTGACCCCCGACATGTGAGTGTCTGTATGCTGCATTGAAATGAATGCTACTATGTGGTAACACCTTGTATCCACAGGTTCTAAACATAAAAAATCATGAAATAATCAGATAATGCTGATCAATCCACAGAGCAACTATTGATTTTTAAAGTGGACCAACACCGAGAGGTGATCGGCCCGGAAATCTATAAGATTCCCGGGCCGATCACCTCCCACCCCGCGGGACATCCGAGATCGGGATGTCCCGCGGGGTGAAACCCCCCAAAAAAACCCCAAACACCTTACCTGATCTTCGGCGGCGGCCGGCCGCCGCCGCCTCCCTCGCGCCCCTGTAGGCGTGCTCGCGCCCGCGCCGGCCGTCTGCGAATGGCCGACGGGGGCGCGCGCGCGCCGAAAGTGACGCGAGGGAGGCGGCGGCGGCGGCAGCCGCTTGGACGTTCCTGATCCCCGCCTGGACGTTGGCGGGGATTGGACCGTCCAGTCACGTGGGAGCGGGGACAGGTAAGATTTTGGGGCTTTCTGGGGGGTTTCACACAGCGGGGCACCCCCGATCGGGGTGCCCCGCCGAAGTGGACCAAAACCCAGGATAGTCAAAATCCTGGGTGTTGGTCCACTTTAATCACCTGTCCTTTAAAGCCTACCACAACCCAGGGATTTAAGATTTGGGATGCCCCTATGTGTGTGTGTGAAACCCCTGGGATTGTTGGCGGGTGCTTGCATCATCTATAAAAGTGCCTGAATGCCCCTGGAGGCCCCACATATGTGCTGTGGGATTGATTACTGGGATGAGTATATTGGTGATCCTGGGGCATCACACAGTGGGGCATTCCAAATCTGGGGCAAGCTGGAACTTGGTCCTGGAATCTTTTGGACCCTGTACCAGGGTTTTGGTCTACTTTAAAGCAGTAATATTGCTTTGACCGTAAATCTAGCTTATTTCCCAAGCGTTAAAATGGACCAACAGCCTGGTACAGTTGGAAAAGAAAGGTAGAGGCGATTTTGAAGTTTCCTCTCCCAGCTGACATAACTGACAATGCACAGTAACAGGAAGCCCAGTAGCACTTCCTGTTTGCAGGCGGCCTGCAAATGCATGAGCCACCATCTTGTTTTTATAATTAACACAGCAAGAGTTAGGAAAGGGTAAATGAATTTTTATGCACAGCAATCTAAATTGTATATGAGCACTGTGTGTTGTGTTGGTTTGGTTTAAGTCATTTTTGACTGTTGGTCCGCTTTAATCACCACTTTAGGAATGTCAAACACCATAGTGGTCCTCAACACATTTATGCTCCTACCAAACTGTAATCCAATACTTTCTTCTCATCAATTGCCCTTTCCCCAACATTGCTTCTCCCTTTGATATGTCTAAACATTAAAAATAAACTCATATGGCAGCTCTGTAATCTGCTGAAAAGGTAAGTCCACTCTCAATGGCATTTTTATTCCATTATTGTGTGCCAAAATTATGTCCTCAGTGTGTTAAGCTTATGTTTTTTTTTTTTTTACAATGGAGGTTTTAATAATAATAAACTAAACTGTAGTAATCAATGCCAGACAGCAGCTGCCAAAGCAAACAGGATCATAGGGTGCATCAGGAGGGGCATAGGTGCTCATGACCAGAGCTTCATTTTACCCCTGTACAAGTCACTGGTCAGACCCCATATGGAATACTGTGTACAGTTCTGGGCACCTGTGCTTAAGAGGGACATATCAGAACTGGAGCGCGTTCAAAGAAGGGCAACAAAGTAAATAAAAGGAGTGCGGGGGCTAGAGTACCCGGAAAGATTGTCCAAGTTAGGTTTATTTAGTTTGTAAAAGAGAAACGCCTGAGAGGTGATAATAACTATGTATAAATATATTTGTGGTCAATACAAAGATCTGTCCCACAATCTATTTAAAGCCAGGACATCCATTAAAGTTAGAGAAAGGTCAATTCCTACAACAGCTTAGGAGGGGAATATTCTCTGTAAGAGCAGTGAGACTGCGGAACTGTTTGCCAGAGGTAGTCATGAAAAATACACTAAGAGTTCAAAAGTGGCCTGGATGCCTTCATTGCATGTAATAACCTTAGCAGATATGGCTACTAGACCACTGTTAAACAGGCTGAAGTGGATAGACTGTCTTTTTTTTTTTTTTTCAGCCTTCCATACTATGTTACTATGTTTGCAACTCTGTGTTATAAAAGTAAACAGTTTGCCATAGCAACAATGTGTTTACCGTAGCTATGTACACAGCTATGTACAAGTGGTGATTTAAAGTACATATCAGAGACTTTATCACTTGCTTACTGATTGGCTAAGGCTTGGGTGACTGGTTTAACCTCTTCTGCTGAAATTCAGCTTCTTCAGTTTGGAAGGATCACAGTCTTGTGTTCCAGTAGCAAAAGGTTCACCTGGATAGGTCATAAGGCTGCTTAGGCTTACAAACCACTCCCACTGTAGCACTGTAGCAAAACCGAGTCCCAGGAATAAGAGAAACATGGACACAGTGTGCAGGTAAGTAAATCACAGGTCTGGGGGCACAATCCTAACACAAATGATTGTTTCACTTTCCAAAATAGGAACAAAAAAGGCAGAACACCAAAAATCTACCAAAAAGGAAGCCTTGTCTTTTTCTTTGTAAAACCCGCACCACGCTTAATGGTTCACAGAGACACAAAGTAACCTTACCCAAATCCTCACACCATCAGTGATCAGTGTTGGACAAATCTGTACTACAAAGTTTGGGTTTGTACTAAACTTTGCAAGTTGGGGTTCCTAAAGCTGAAGACTTCAGCCAGGAGTCCGTGTTCAAGTTTGGCGTTCGGCCTGAACTCAGAAAAGCTGGTTGATGGGCTGCCACTCCCAACACTGGCAGTGATTGCACTAGGGAGCAGCGACCATCTTTCTGTGGCCATGGCTGTAGCCCACAGGAATGCTAACCAGGGACCGGATCAGGGCTCAGGTGAGTTACAGCAGCGCTTCCCGCTGCACACTCACAGTGGGGATCGGGTTATTCGTTTAAGTTCGTCCGAATGAGGGACAGGAAACATCTGCTCGTACTTGCGTCAGCTTGCCCAATACCTCAGGGCAAGCTGGGCTAACACTGAGCTGCCAGCAGAAGAGGTCTCTCACACAGACCATCCTCACTGAATGCTCTTATCTCAGCGTTGCTGGAGAGTTTGCTTGGCCTCAAGCTCCCCAAACTGATCCGATTAACCTGTAGCATCCTTTATCCTCTTGTGAAGTTCTGTCCGACGACGTACGGAAATTAGTTTCCTGTGCTAAAAGATTGATGTCTGGGACTGGGTGCTTTCACCATTCTTCCTGTTCTTTGTTCAGAGCATTGCGGCATGTATTCCACTGACCTGCTACCTCGGCATCCATAACAAACCTCCTGCCACTGGAATAAGCCAGTAAATAAAAATAATTATAGAGGAAGGGGGGATGGTGTTGTCAGCAGGGCTGTGGAGTCAGTAAGCCAAAGCCCAACTCTGACTCCTACATTTTATCATGCCCCGACTCTGACTCCAGCTCCAACTTGGACTCTTTCATCAATGGCCAATAATAATGTGCGAAGGCCAGGCATGCTGATCTCCCTTTGCAATGCCCCCTCCATTGCAATGGGTTTGTGGCATTGTAAACAAGGCTCCATGGACCTCTCAATGAGAGACCACCGGCACTGGAATCGCTGGCCCCGGGCCAGTGGTAATTATGAAGATGCCATGGCTGCATGGAGGAGCTGTAGCTGTAGGTGAGCATAGACTTTCTTTTTTGTTTCTGCCTTGACAATCCCTTTAAATTCCAGTAAGATTCAAGCATTGTAACTAAGGACTGTGGGGTAGCATAAAGATCTTGAGTATAAGAGACAGGGGAGATCAGAGAACTTATTATTATTATTATCGGAGAACTTATTATTATTATTATTATCTATCACCACTAGAACATCCTGCTGCTGCTTATTACTGATTAATATATAATATATAAGTACCTTAGATTGAAAGAACATAAAATATATTTATCATACCTCTCAAATGTCATGTTTTTTGCTGGACAATCCCGCTTTGGGGCCCTTGTCCCGCCGTTCCGCGCCACAGTGTTGCTTCCCCGGGTGTTTGGCAGCGTACATGGCACTTTTAAGTGGTCCTGAGCATGGCAGCGACGCTTTAAGAAGACCTGCGGCCCAGTAGCTGGATGGAAGTTGGAGGAGCGGAGCCGGGACAGGTGCGGTTGGCAGAGCTGAGAATGGGCCCATGTGAACCAGAAGGGTGGTGTGCAGGAGCCGAGGGCATGTCGGCCATGCAACGCTCATTGCTGGAGCTTCTGTGGTGTGAGGAGTTCTGCATTGTGTGGGGCTGGGGAGTCGGTTTCTGACTCCACAGCCTTAGTTGTCAGGTCAGCTTGCTGAAAAGGAGGGGGCAGCCACTATTTGTCTTCTCTTCAGATTTGTTGGTGGGTTTAATACAAGGAGCAGCCAGGGGTTAACCCTTTATTCTTCTGAGAGAAGGACCAGACCATGTGATGTTGCCTGATCACTGGTGTTTGGAGGGAGAGATCAGCCTCCCTTTGGATGATGTATGTTAGCAGAAGTTTGCCATGGGTTTATTTTTATGAGATAAAAGATGGGCTCAGGAAATTGCATTATAGCTTATGTTGTCACATTGGCTTTGTTGTCATCATCCGCCTGATCTTTGTGTATGTGAATATGGACAGATATTGCATCACCGTGTTTGCTGTAATTATCTGGCGCAGCAGAAATATTTCCAGATAATGAGCCCCGCAGGGAGCTGGCTGATGTTACAGAGTAATTCCATATCCTCTCTTACTGGGATCAGCCCTTGCAGGGAGCGGCCAGTGTGTCATTGTATCTTCCCCTGTAAGGATGTGGTCTTTGTACTTGCCGGGGTTTTCCACTTTAGGGAGCTGTCCATGATCTTGGAGTAACTGTTGTACCTGAGTGTCCTGTGATCTGCCCCAGAAGGGAGCAGTTGGTGTACATGGAACAATTGTATTGGATCTGTCTGTGGGGGGCAGATTGTCCGTTTTACACAGTAAACTTGTTGGGTTTCCTGACCTCCTAATACTATCATTTGTAACATCATGGATTTTTGTTTGGTCCAGGGATCTGGTCCGACTCCCCTCTATTAAATATCATTGGCTGCTGTTGTATGAAAGGTTTTTCTGTTTTGCATTTCCATGGACCAACATGTAGGGATGGGTTGCTGGGGATGAACTTGATGATAATATAACTGTGTTGTATTTGATGATCCCAGGATCTGCCAGTGTACGTGATGCATCCCTTTAGGAATCGGTCTGTGCATGAGGAGCAATCATTGGATAGACCAGGATCTGCCCCTGTTGGGAGCAGTTAGTGTATGTGTAGCCATCATCGCATGGTACAGTGATCTACCCCTGTAGGGAGCAGTCGATGTATGTGGAGCAAATGTTGGATTGTCCTATGGATCTGCCACTGTAGGTAATAGTTCACTTGCTTAAGTATTTTGTGAGATCTGGCCCTGTAGATGAGGAGGGGCAGGGGATCTGTTTTGGAGCAATCTGATTGTCCCAGGATCTTCTCATGTAGGTAGTGGTTGTTATGGGGAGCATTTGTTTTTTTTGTCCCAATATCTGTGGCTGTAGGGAGCAGTCCATGTGCATAGAGCAATTGGATTCTCCTGGAATTTGCCTGTGTAGGCAAACAGTCTACATTCTTAGAGCAATCTTTGCATTGTCCTGGGATTTGCCCTTGTACAATCCATGGTCTCAAAATATGCCCCCTGTAGCCAGTGGTTGGTGTGCATAGAAGAATCCTTTGATTGTCCCAGGACCTGCCCTGGTAGGGAGTGGTAGGTGTCCGTGGAGCTATCATTAGCTGCCACTGTAGGGATTGGTCGGCACAGGTGGAGCGTGGAATATTCTGAAACCTGTCTCTTTCGGTAGCTGCTACTTTGTGTGTAACAATTGCTGGATTGTCCCATGTTCTGCCCCTGTAGGGAGCAGTTGTGTGCATAGAGCAATCACTAGACCTTTCCTAGTGACCATTTGGTGAGTAGAGCAAACTCTGGATCTTTCCTTTTTAGGGGGCAGTCGTGTGTGTTGTCCTGAGATCTGCCCATCTGTGTGCGTAGAGCAATTTAATTGAACCGGGATCAGCCCCTGTAGAGAGCTATCAACCTTTGTGGAAAAAATCTCTGTAGATTAGACAGTCAATGTGTGTGGAACAGTTATTGGACTAATCTGGGATCTGCCTCTGTAGGGGACAGTTATTGTGTGTGGGACAGTTATTGGACTAATCTGGGATCTGTCTCTGTAGGGGACAGTTATTGTGTGTGGGACAGTTATTGGATAAATCTGGGATCTGTCTCTGTAGGGGACAGTTATTATATTCATCTGGGATCTGCCTCTGTAGGGGACAGTTATTGTGTGTGGGACAGTTATTATATTAATCTGGGATCTGTCTCTGTAGGGGACAGTTATTGTGTGTGGGACAGTTATTATATTAATCTGGGATCTGTCTCTGTAGGGGACAGTTATTGTGTGTGGGACAGTTATTGGATAAATCTGGGATCTGCCTCTGTAGGGGACAGTTATTGTGTGTGGGACAGTTATATTAATCTGGGATCTGTCTCTGTAGGGGACAGTTATTGTGTGTGGGACAGTTATTATATTAATCTGGGATCTGCCTCTGTAGAGAACAGTTATTGTGTGTGGGACAGTTATTATATTAATCTGGGATCTGTCTCTGTAGGGGACAGTTATTGTGTGTGGGACAGTTATTATATTAATCTGGGATCTGCCTCTGTAGGGGACAGTTATTGTGTGTGGGACAGTTATTATATTAATCTGGGATCTGTCTCTGTAGGGGACAGTTATTGTGTGTGGGACAGTTATTATATTAATCTGGGATCTGTCTCTGTAGGGGACAGTTATTGTGTGTGGGACAGTTATTGGATAAATCTGGGATCTGCCTCTGTAGGGGACAGTTATTGTGTGTGGGACAGTTATTATATTAATCTGGGATCTGTCTCTGTAGGGGACAGTTATTGTGTGTGTAACAGTTATTATATTAATCTGGGATCTGCCTCTGTAGGGGACAGTTATTGTGTGTGGGACAGTTATTGGATTAATCTGGGATCTGTCTCTGTAGGGGACAGTTATTGTGTGTGGGACAGTTATTGGATTAATCTGGGATCTGTCTCTGTAGGGGACAGTTATTGTGTGTGGGACAGTTATTGGATTAATCTGGGATCTGTCTCTGTAGGGGACAGTTATTGTGTGTGGGACAGTTATTATATTAATCTGGGATCTGTCTCTGTAGGGGACAGTTATTGTGTGTGGGACAGTTATTATATTAATCTGGGATCTGTCTCTGTAGGGGACAGTTATTGTGTGTGGGACAGTTATTATATTAATCTGGGATCTGTCTCTGTAGGGGACAGTTATTGTGTGTGGGACAGTTATTGGATTAATCTGGGATCTGTCTCTGTAGGGGACAGTTATTGTGTGTGGGACAGTTATTGGATTAATCTGGGATCTGTCTCTGTAGGGGACAGTTATTGTGTGTGGGACAGTTATTGGATTAATCTGGGATCTGTCTCTGTAGGGGACAGTTATTGTGTGTGGGACAGTTATTGGATTAATCTGGGATCTGCCTCTGTAGGGGACAGTTATTGTGTGTGGGACAGTTATTATATTAATCTGGGATCTGTCTCTGTAGGGGACAGTTATTGTGTGTGGGACAGTTATTATATTAATCTGGGATCTGCCTCTGTAGGGGACAGTTATTGTGTGTGGGACAGTTATTATATTAATCTGGGATCTGTCTCTGTAGGGGACAGGTATTGTGTGTGGGGCAGTTATTATATTAATCCGGGATCTGTCTCTGTAGGGGACAGTTATTGTGTGTGGGACAGTTATTATATTAATCTGGGATCTGTCTCTGTAGGGGACAGTTATTGTGTGTGGGACAGTTATTATATTAATCTGGGATCTGTCTCTGTAGGGGACAGTTATTGTGTGTGGGACAGTTATTGGATTAATCTGGGATCTGTCTCTGTAGGGGACAGTTATTGTGTGTGGGACAGTTATTGGATTAATCTGGGATCTGTCTCTGTAGGGAATAGTTTCTTGTGTAGAACAATTGTTGGATTGTCCCAGGATCTGCCCCTGTAGGGAGCAGTGGTTGTGCCGTGTCAGCTGCCTGTTGGGTGGGATCAGCGATGTGCAGTGAGGGAGGGTGGATGGGCTCGGCTCTGAGATATAAATGGACACATTGTAGTTGAGTATGATGAGGAGGAGAACAATTCAAGTATGTGCTGGGGGGCGGGCTTTCGGGATGCTGGCCCCTGATTGGTTGACTGGTAGGTTTCCTGTGTTGTGATTTCAAACCTTCAGGGGCTGCAGCTTCCTCCGTCTGCAACTTTCTTCGCCTGTGTTCCACCATGACATGAGGAAGTAAACGCGGGGCTGCCGAGGGACGCTGCCCGTCACCATGGGCCGCATCTCCACCACGCTCACCCATGGGGGTACCTAGCTCAGCCACTGCAGCTCCATGACTTCTGCCTGCTTGTTGGTGTAAGTGCGGGGGGGGGGGGGGGTTGTGTCGTGTAACCTGCTGCTGCTGCTGAACTACATGTCTAAGAATGTATGCCTGCCTCTCCATCTCCTGCTAAGAGGTAAAAATGCTGATATTTTTTATGGGTAGTTGGTGCTGCCAGGGGCACTACTGAGGCTGCATGCTGTGACTTGTAGTTCCTCGACTGAGTTGATTGATGGTTGGGGTGACACTGCATGGCAACAAAATCAATTTGTGTGATTTGTGGATTGTTCAATGACAGTATTGCCACTGTGTAATTGTGATGTGATTGTATAGCGATTGTGCTGGCAGATTGCCTTGTGTGTGCCCACTATGAGACATGGTGGTGTTATGGTCACCAAACCCCTGAGCGGCCAGCATGTGCTCCTGGGGGGGGGGGGGGGGGGGTAAATCATGGCTCATCTCTGTGTTCAAGGTCACCTATCTGGCCAGTGCTGATGTTGCTCGCAGTAATGCCATGTGCTCCCAACACTATGAATGTAGAAGATAAGGATGGCACACCCCTGGTTGGCAAGGAATGCTGAGACCTTTAGTTCAGCAGCATGTAGCAACAGGAGGGAGGAGAGTGTCGCCCACACTTTTTGTATATCATAATAATGCTCCGCATGTGTTGTTAATAATTAACCAGTTCCTCGCCACGGCCAGCTGGCGCCAGATTGGGCAAGCATAGATTCCCTTTTAGCAGCTGAGATCTGCATCTGGGAGCCATATTGTGCAGCGTTAGCTGGGAATGGAGGGGGAATCCTCCTCACAGGAGTTATGAAATACAATCGAGCTGATACTTTTGAGCCTTGCCAGAGGTCGTTCAGGCAAGCTGCGTTTCTTGTAGTCGGGCTTGATTGATCTGCTGACTCGAATGATCCACTTTTGTGTCTGATTTTCACTCCGCAAGCTCCCTGGGATAACAGAATGGATAACTCCTGGGATAAGGAGGACCCCAGGCCAGCCCGTTGCCTCCTAGGAAAGGGGAGATCCCTTCACATGCCATGTGTTTGGGTTGCCGCATTCTCTGACTGACTGTGTGTTTCCCTGCAGGCTCATGTGCGGGCTCAGAAGGCCAGTAAGGAGCAGCAGCTGGAGATGATGGACAAACAGTACAAACAGCTGGAGGGACGCCTGGACGAGATGCTTTCCCGAATCGCCAGAGAAACAGAGGAGATCAAAGACCTGGAGCAGCAGCTCACTGAAGGTAATTGTAGCCAGGACGCATTACCTTCTCTGATCCTTCTCTATAGCTGGGAGACGGGGATCTGGTCCTTTCCTATAGCTAGAAAGACAAGGACCTAACCCTTTTCCAGTAGTTTAATCTTTCTATGAGCATGGATAGCCGAAGAGCCAGAGATCCAATCCAATCTCTATAGTTCATGCTTTTACATATAGGGATAGGTGGAGGGACATATACCAGATCCTTTCTCTATAGGTGATTCTTTCTTTTACATATAGGGATAACTCTGTAGCAAATATCTCTATGTACAAGGATAGCTAGAATTATATAGACCAAGATATTTCACTATATGTTATTAGGCAAGTAAGTATTTCGACCATATAATAATTTTTATGCTGCTTTCACACTGGGACAAGGCGTAGTATCAACCCCAACCTGTATAAACGTGAATTCTTTTTTGATTTGATGCATATCAGGTGATGTGTATTTGTGTAATGAGAGAGGCATAAGGAGATCATTGTGCATAATTATTAGGCAGCTTGTTTTAATTAAGCAAAATGGGCCTCAAAGGAGATTTAAAAAGATTTGTTATTTCATCTTATCTGATCACTCTATAAAACAGATAGTTCTTGGCTCTTTCAGGCCTCTTACCTTGGCCATGTCTCTGAGCCTTGAACACTTTGCATTTTAAGACACTCCAAGGAGGTTGCAGTGCTGCGCTTTTTAAAGAGGAATTCCGGTCAGAAATGAGTCCCTCTTTAATATGCAGCAGCGGGGCAGCCCAGACCAGAGTGCCGCTAAGGGAAGGATGGGGGCCGCCCAGACACTCGCCTCTATCCGGTTGCGCGGACCTGATCTCCAGCATAGGGGCATAGATCCAACCTGCCCCACTGCTGCGTATTTAAGAGGGACTTTTTGATCATGAGCAATATCTTAGCAAATGGCAAGCCTGCTACATGCCTCTGAAAGAATTTAAACAATTTTTGACTCTGCAGAGCTAGTTACATCTTTTTTGCCTGAGAAGAACAAGCTGCCTTATAATTATGCACATCTTGATGTAGAGTCTTGATCTCCTTAGGCCACCCCTTCCTTCTTACACAAATACACATCAACTGATTTGCTTCAGTCTGTGTTGGGGATTCACGTATATACAGCTTGTTGACCTATAAAATATGCATAAATGGCGATATGGTCAAAATACTTACTTGCCTAATTGTGCACATGGTGTGTAGTAATAGCTACCGTATTTGCCGGCGTATAAGACGACCCCCCAACATTTCAACATTTCCACTCAAAATATAGAGTTTGTTATATACTCACCGTATAAGACTACTCCCTCTTCCGCACACCAAATAAAACGTAAAAGAACATCAGATTTTATTTCAACATGTTAATTCCCTTCCCCAGAGTCCCTGGGTGGCTTCTTACAGTCAGGCATGGGGGCATCCCTCAGTACAGGCATGGGGGCATTCCTCAATACAGTCATGGGGGCATCCCTCAGTACAGGCATGAGGGCATCCCTCAGTACGGGCATGGGGGCATCCCTCAGTACAGGCATGAGGGCATCCCTCAGTACAGACATGGGGGCATCCCTCAGTACAGGCATGGGGGCATCCCTCAGTACAGGCATGGGGGCATCCCTCAGTACAGGCATGGGGGCATCCCTCAGTACAGGCATGGAGGCATCCCTCAGTACAGGCATGAGGGCATCCCTCAGTACAGACATGGGGGCATCCCTCAGTACAGGCATGGGGGCATCCCTCAGTACAGGCATGGGGCATCCCTCAGTACAGGCATGGGGGCATCCCTCAGTACAGGCATGGGGGCATCCCTCAGTACGGGCATGGGGGCATCCCTCAGTACAGACATGGGGGCATCCCTCAGTACGGGCATGGGGGCATCCCTCAGTACGGGCATGGGGGCATCCCTCAGTACAGGCATGAGGGCATCCCTCAGTACAGACATGGGGGCATCCCTCAGTACAGGCATGGGGGCATCCCTCAGTACAGGCATGGGGCATCCCTCAGTACAGGCATGGGGGCATCCCTCAGTACAGGCATGGGGGCATCCCTCAGTACGGGCATGGGGGCATCCCTCAGTACAGACATGGGGGCATCCCTCAGTACGGGCATGGGGGCATCCCTCAGTACGGGCATGGGGGCATCCCTCAGTACAGGCATGGGGGCATCACTCAGTACAGGCATGGGGGCATCCCTCAGTACAGGCATGGGGGCATCCCTCAGTACAGGCATGGGGGCATCCCTCAGTACAGGCATGAGGGCATCCCTCAGTACAGACATGGGGGCATCCCTCAGTACAGGCATGGGGGCATCCCTCAGTACAGGCATGGGGGCATCCCTCAGTACAGGCATGGGGGCATCCCTCAGTACAGGCATGGGGGCATCCCTCAGTACGGGCATGGGGGCATCCCTCAGTACAGACATGGGGGCATCCCTCAGTACGGGCATGGGGGCATCCCTCAGTACGGGCATGGGGGCATCCCTCAGTACGGGCATGGGGGCATCACTCAGTACAGGCATGGGGGCATCCCTCAGTACAGGCATGGGGGCATCCCTCAGTACAGACATGGGGGCATCCCTCAGTACATACATGGGGGCATCCCTCAGTACAGGCATGGGGGCATCCCTCAGTACAGGCATGGGGGCATCCCTCAGTACAGGCATGGGGGCATCCCTCAGTACAGGCATGGGGGCATCCCTCAGTACAGGCATGGGGGCATCCCTCAGTACAGGCATGGGGGCATCCCTCAGTACAGGCATGGGGGCATCCCTCAGTACAGGCATGGGGGCATCCCTCAGTACAGGCATGGGGGCATCCCTCAGTACAGGCATGGGGGCATCCCTCAGTACAGGCATGGGGGCATCCCTCAGTACAGGCATGGGGGCATCCCTCAGTACAGGCATGGGGGCATCCCTCAGTACAGGCATGGGGGCATCCCTCAGTACAGGCATGGGGGCATCCCTCAGTACAGGCATGGGGGCATCCCTCAGTACAGGCATGGGGGCATCCCTCAGTACAGGCATGGGGGCATCCCTCAGTACAGGCATGGGGGCATCCCTCAGTACAGGCATGGGGGCATCCCTCAGTACAGGCATGGGGGCATCCCTCAGTACAGGCATGGGGGCATCCCTCAGTACAGCCCAGTGGCCCCACTTCCTCCTCCCCCCGCCCGCCGCTCACACACTTACCTATGGTCGGAGGGCCGGTCTGTCCGTCCCTGCTGTTCCTGTCGCCACCGCCGCCGCTCTCATACACACAAACACGCACACACATTCATTCTTACCGGCACTTCCTGGCTGTTGCGCGCTGGTCGTCGGTGGGCGTGCCCAGATGGCCGGCATCCATTGTTTTCATTGGACGGCGGCCATCTGGGACACGCCCACCGACGACCAGCGCACAACAGCCAGGAAGTGAAGTAAGCATGAATGTGTGTGTGTGTGTTAGTGTGTATGAGAGCGGCGGCACCCGGCGTATAAGACGACCCCCCCACTGGAAGGCGTGTTTTACAGGGGGAAAAAGTCGTCTTATACGCCGGCAAATACGGTAGATCTCCTGTAGCAGATCTACGGGTCTGGCACGTTGAGAAAGTGGGTTTCCCACAGAACGCATGGGTAAAGGTTACCAGGGTCGATGGGGACACCACTCAGCCTTCACATAGGTTAAATAATTTCATGTTGATACTTTATGCACGCTGTAGTTTCTCACACTGTGTATTGTTCAGTTCATTTGCACTATTTAGAGCACTTTAGGGTAGAATTGGTCTCATATATATTTACTTGGAGAATTAGCACAGAATATTGAAATTATTTTTTGAGATGGATTATGTAATTAGATGCTGCACAGATTTGGCTCTGATGTCCCTGCTGTAGATGTGATTTTAGGTATGTTTTATGTCTTTTTTTAATTCAATAAATCTATGGTAACGTTATAATTAGTTAATTATGTGATTCATTAGGGTAGTTGGTGCTGACCTGGTGATTCTTCTTAATGTGTGGTTGCTGAGGCCACAATCTTTGTTGAAAATTGCTCATTTGTGTGGGAATTCGTTGTTGGCACATCATACCATTCTTCATATTTCTGTTGGGGTGGTGCAGAAGCATTTTTGTCTTATTATACAGCTTGTTGACTTAAAATATGATTTAAAAAATCATAAAATATGATTTAAAAAATGATAAAATATGATAAAAAAAATGATAAAATATGCATAAAATGATATGATCAAAATTCTCGCTTGCCTTATTGTGCACACAGTGTGGAGTAATAGCTGGATTCTGTAACAGATCTTGCTGCATGGCCCTTTACACACTCCTGCTGAATGTGCTGTTGTATGTATTGTGCACAGCCTGGGATACAAACTGATACAATGAGGAAGGCTTAGAGACACTTTAATGCTCATTTTGGAGTTTGTAATTCCATTGTGGGGAAATATGGCCGGATTCCCTGACAGGGAGTGGACAGAAAGTCAGATATAAACATGGGTGTTGCCAGGACCAGTGTAGTGAAAATATGGGGCTTTTTTCTGGTCACACGGAAACCCATGTTTTTGTGTTGAAAAAAAAAAATTTTGGTCTCAGAAAGGATGTGAAGTTTAATCTAAAGATGTCAAAGACCGCAAAAGAGACCTTGCAGGAAACCCGATGCTTCCTCCACCCCATTGATGTTTGGGACTGAAGTTATGTATGTACTGATAATGTACAATTATAAGACACGGAGCAATAGGGACACAAATGATTGTGACCACAAAAACAGTCTTTAGAGTGATTCTTAAGGAGGCCCACGATCGTCAGTGTGGGCGCCAAATTTGGAACAAATAGAGAACTGCCTTGAAGTCCAATAGCTGCCGTCTCCTAACGCGTTTCGTTGCGTGCGCAACTTTATCCAAGGATCCTTTGATAAAGTTGTGCACGAAACGCGTTCGTATGGAATAAGGGAATAAAGGACTCCCCTTCAACCTACATTTGTATACAGGCGCATGTTACTTCAATGAAATGTGAGTGCATTTTATTTATTAAATTGGTTTTTAAAGAAATCTTGATGGGGTTGCACTAGATTTCTTTGTCCTTTTTTTAATTTATGATTGGATCCTGCAAACGGTTGGGAGGAGTATATATACTACAGATTGAAGCATTGAATTGCATGGAATTCTTCAGTGGCTGAAATTACTCTAAGGCTTTCCAATTTCTTAAATCTGGTAAGCGCATATGTGTGGAGGTGGCGGGCACGTGTGACAAGACCCTGATTTGTGGATGTGCATGCACCGTGGGATACCTCCTTAAGAATCACTCTAAAGACTGTTTTTGTGGTCACAATCATTTGTGTCCCTATTGCTCCGTGTCTTATAATTGTATATTGCTGTGAGACTTTCTTTTGGATGAAAAGTTTGGCACGTTGTAGCAAATCTAAGAAAGCATTGGAGAGAATATTTTATATGTAGTTTTTATGTTTATAAGATTTTAGCGCGGTGTTACATTTTATATGTACTGATAATGGCACAGTTTTTCTCCCTCCTGTTCACAGGTCAGATTGCGGCTAATGAAGCCTTAAAGCGGGATTTGGAGGGCATAATATCTGGCTTGCAGGAGTACCTGGAGAGTGTAAAAGATCAGGCCAGGCAAGCCCAAGATGAGTGCCGGGAGCTGCAGTCTGAGCGGGAACTCCTTCTGCAGCAGCTGGAGGAGGAGCGGGAGCGCCTGGAAGCGGCGGCACAGGAAGTGGAAGACACAAGGAAGGTATGCAGATTTTTTTTTTGTTTACATGGTGGGCACTATTCATAACAGAGGTTGCCAACCTCAGGGTGTTACGTACCGCATCTGGGGATGTAAATGGTTCCATGTGTGTGATTTGTAGGAGATGGAGGATCTGGCGCGCAGTCTGCAGGTGCAGCAGGAGCTGAATGAGTCTCTGCGGCAGGCACAAGGCGACCTCAGCGAGTATGAAGCTCAGCTGGAGGAGCAGCTCAGAGCGAGAGAAGCTGAGATTGACCAATTAAAGCAAGAGCTGGAGCAGAGGAAGCAGCAGGGTCAGGTAAGCATCACTTGTGTGGCTCGGCTGGTGACTAGTTGTGATGGGGAGGAAATTTCACATCTGTGCTCCATGTTTTTGCAGGCGGAGGCGTCTGCACTGAAAAATGAGCTGGAGAGAGAGCGGCATGTGCTGGGGAATGCGCTGACTAAGGCCCGTATGATGGAGGAGCAAGACCAGGACAACAAAAGGCTCTTGTCTGAGCTGCAGCAGCTGCAGGTGGGCAGTGATGCAACGACCATAACCTTCCCTTCTCTTCAGGCTACTTCACACCTGTCCGGATGTGTTTGGGTTTCAGCAATTTTCTGAAAGAGTAATGTAATGTAATGTATGACCCATGTCACACCTCTCCGATTTTGATACAGTGCAGTTGGAACATAGCCAAAAAAGTCCTTCCTTCTACATTCCAGCTGGACTGCAAATGCAGATCTATACTGTGTATATTCTATGGAACTGCAACAGCAAAGAAAATGCAGTTCAACTGCAAAACGCACCTAAACTGAAACTGCATAGTGTGAACATAGCCAATTGAAGCTAGTGTGTGTGTACACACACTGCAGTGTATGCCAAACAAAAAAGCTCTTCTGCCAGATCTATTCTTTTCAGGCTAATCAGTGGCCTTCTTCACTTTATTAAAGCATAACTTTTTAAACTATACTAGCCCTACATTTACCCGCCAACCATCAGATCCAGTGCAGCGATGAGGACTCGTCATCTGCCTCCTCCTTTATACTGGCAATGCTGATCTAAATACATTTTGTGTTGCTGGTCTGGGCGATCACCCCTTCCTCTAGTAGGTAAGGCTGCTCTCTCATGTTATTGGGTGTGGCTCCTATAAAAGAGACTAGGAGGCCCGCTTCACACCTAAGCATTGGATGTGTGGTAGTGCTTAAGTTCACCAATCCAATAGAGTTTTTGGGGCGTGCTCATGATCTGAATATGCCCAACTATCAGCAGTGTTTAGAGCGCAACTAATAATGTAGCAATGAATAGGAGACCTAAACACTAATACATAGCACCGCGCTAGAACAACAAAAACAATAATAAATTATAATAAATTACAAACGTGAATAAATGCTCAACGTGAAAAAGTCCTTATCCCTAAAAGAACTCAATTAACCAAAAATAAAGATAAACACAGAGCAATAAAAATAAGCTGGCAGGTAGTCCAGTGTGTGATATCCCACGGTGCATGCACTCCACGCAACAAGGTGCAAGAGAAATCCTCCACCGATAGTGCAAACTCTTACCAGCTTCAAATCAGAACAGCATTTTTCAAATTATCTTAAACCACGTGGGTAAGGTTTCTATATACATCCACTCCTGATGATATCCAGATCAAATCAATAACGCACTATGCAAATGCTCTTAAACGATTGTAGAAGCTCCCATCCACATCCACTTAGAATTATATAGTTGCCAGGCATAGGTTATACCATATGCCACCACAAACACATGAAATAAAGCAGAAACCGGATATAGTGTAATTCTATAAAACTCAGCAGCTTTAATCAATAGGAGGTCCAAATGCACTCACAAACAAATAGGTAAAAAACAGCTTGAATTGATTAGTCCCAATCTCACCGGCCCTGGAATCTGACAACCACCATGGACGGTCCAAAGGGATAAATGTTCCGTTCAGAGTAATGAAGAAAGTTCATACTAGTTAAAAATTAGATCCACCGCTCGCCACCGCCGCCGCGTTTCGTCGCCGCAAGGCAACTTTAACTAGGCTGGTGGCGTGGCAGAGTAGCGGAAAATAAATACAGACGGAGGAAAATCACGTGATCCAGGTCCTCCGAGAACCAAAGTTTTAAAAGCTTTCAAGCTTGCACATATAAACTATACTAATATTAAAAATACTAAATAATCCATAAAGCAATGATCGCAATTTGAACCCATTTAAAATATCTCCCGTAGATAAAAAGAATAAGACTTTATAATGATTACCTTTCTTCAAAAAGAGGACCTCAGCCTCGTATCTTGGACCTAGCGAGGTGAGGGGAATGTGAAGCTCCCGCCGTTGCTAAGAGACAGCGGAGCACGTGGGGCAAGCAGCCAATCCCCCGCTCATGCAAATATCAGACAGGGGAAGGCGCGTGCGCCGGACAGCCAATCAACGGCTCGGACAACAAACGTCATGACAGCCCCAAGTGCCCCTCCATCACACCGGCTGCAGAGCGAAGCAAGTAAGATGAGGAATGTACCGGCATAACAGCTACCGCCATACCCCTCATTAAAATTAAAGCAATGCAGCATAATTATAAGCATATGCAATAAATGAAATCGAATAAAACAAAACCCAAAAATTAAAAGAAGGGGACTATTGGACAAAAATGTGACTAGTGTTTAGAGCGTGTTTACGGGGCGAACACAGTTCCCACCCTGCAGGGTAAATGAGGTCTTACAGAAGAGAAAGATTTCTTTGTACTGCGCTAGATGTGTGTGGGGGGGGTGCAGAACAAGTCCCAATGAGCTCAATGGGTTTCCAGTGTGTGCAGATCACACCAGTCAGCAGCAGGTTCCTGCATTTCATATAGAAAGTCACTTTTTTATAAATGTCGGCTTACACTTACAAGGGAGATGAAAAAAAAATACCATTTTGTGAATACTCACCTTGTAAAATGGGTATTATAAGTATGTCACACACCCCGCTTCAAGATAATCATTACATGTGGGTAGTATGGTCTGAAGAGGACGATTTGCAGAGATGATTGGAGGAAAGAAAGCCCCTCCCAGTCCATAAATACCTGGGACCTCCCACTCATTACCCAGTATAAAGAAAGCAGTAAGGTAAGGGACCAGGAAGAGCCAAATATTAGTCATAACAACGCAAGGTTCACAAAACGATGGATCCAGAATACAAAAGGGCGGGTTGAAGCGGGGTGTGTGACATACTTATAATACCCATTTTACAAGGTGAGTATTCACAAAATGGTATTATTCTAAGTATGTCACACACCCCGCTTCAAGATAATCATTACATGTGGGACATCCAAAAGCAGTGTCCATAAAGGGTGGGGATCCAAAACAAGGCATAAAGCACAACTTAAACTACTGCAGCCTGCAGAACTTTGCGGCCAAAAACAGCATCCGCTGAGGCCCAAACATCACCCTTGTAAAAACTTTGAAAAAGTGTGAACAGAAGACCAGGTAGCGGCCTTGCAAACTTGCTCAACAGAGGCCTGGTGCTGAAAAGCCCAGGAAGCCCCAACCGCACGAGTAGAATGAGCTGTAACACGAAGGGGAGGATTTCTCCCCTTAGCAGAAAAGGCCCCGACAATGGCCTGACAAATCCACTTACTGATGGAAGACTTAGCGGGCGCCAAAACCTTTCTTGGGCCCAGAGGCATCAGTCTTACGAAAGGCAGACGTTACCACCAAATAGTACTTCACAACTCGAACCACATCCAGGGAATGCAGGACCCTCTCCTTTTCGTTACTGGGATTAGGACACAGAGAGGGCAAAACAATGTCTTGGTTTAAGTGAAAAGGCAGAAACCACCTTAGGAAGGAAATCCGGGTTAAAACGGAAAACCACCTTGTCCTGATGTCTTTCAAAATACGGGACCTGAATGGACAGAGCCGCCAACTTAGAAACACACCGAACAGAAGTGATAGCTACCAAAAAGGCCACCTTCTGAGTAAGGGAAGACAAGGCAATATCATGCAAGGACTCAAAGGGAGGACCCTGAAGAGCAGAAACCAAATTCAAATCCCAAACCGGAATCAGAGCCTTCCTAGGGGGCCGCACGTGCGTAACCCCCTGGAAAAAGGTCTTAACCAGCGGATGAAGCGCAAAAGATCTTTGGAAAAACACCGCCAGGGCAGACACCTGCCCCTTCAGAGTATTAAGTTGGAGCCCTAGATCCAAACCATGTTGCAGGAACTCCAGGATTCTAGAAATAGAGAATTCCCTGCAAGGGAAATCCCTAGTCTCACACCAATCAATATAAGACCTCCAAGTCCTATAGTAAACGGAAGAAGAAAACCTCTTCCTAAAGATCTTCCTCCTTCAAGATGGAGGTTTCCGCAGCCACGCCGTCAAAGCCAGCGTTGGTAAATTGGGGCAACGTAGATGACCCTGTGTGTGCAGATCCGGCAGCAGGGGCAGAACGAACTGATCTTCTGCTAACCTTACCACGTCTGCGAACCAAACCTGTCTTGGCCACCTTGGAGCCGCCAGAATTGCTGACGCTCCTTCCAGAGCCAGCTTGCGCACTACTCTGGCTACCATGGGAAACGGAGGGAACAGATACAGAAACCCCAGATCCCTCCAGTTCAGGGACACGGCGTCCGTCGCGAAGGCTAGCGGATCCTTCGCCAGAGACACAGATGCCAGAAGTTTGTGATTGTGACGGGAGGCAAAGAGGTCCACCATCGGTGAACCCCACCTGAGACAAATTGAACGAAACACCTTGGGACTGAGAGGCCACTCCCCCTTGCGGGCTGACCACCTATTCAGAGAGTCCGCCTCCGAGTTCTCTACTCCCGGAATGTGAACTGCCGAGATGCACGGGACGTGGCTCTCCGCCCAGTCCAGAATCAATGACACTTCCCTGAGGGCACTCCTGCTGCGAGTCCCTCCCTGGTGATTGATGTAGGCAACCGCCGTCCGATTGTCCGACCGAACCTGGACCGGCAAGCCCTGCAGGAGATGAGTCAGACGAAAAAGAACCATTCTGATGGCTCTCAATTCCAGAATGTTGATAGGCTCGTGGGCTTCCAGGGGTCCCCACAACCCCTGAAATTGCAGATCATTCCAGAAGCCCCCCCATCCTGAGAGGCTGGCATCCGTGGTGACCACCTCCCAACGAGGAGTCTGAAAAGACCTGCCCTTCAACAGATTGGTTGAGTTCAGCCACCACCTGAGTGGTCGGCGAGACATCAGAAAGAATTGATCCAGCGACAGAGGAGATCTGTCCCAGACAGACAATAGATGGAGTTGTAGCGTCCTCGTGTGAAACTGGGCAAAGGGGACTGCCTCGAAGGAGGCCACCATCAACCCCACCAGTCTCATTGCTAGTCGAATGGTCGGACGAGGAATGGACATGAGCGACCGAATCAATTCCTGAATCAAAAGAACCTTGGATTGAAGAAGGAACACTCTGGCCTGATCTGTATCCAGAGACATTCCCAGAAAGGATACTATCCTGGACGGGTAAAAGGAGGACTTGGGATAGTTGATCACCCAGCAGAACCTCTCCAGAGTGGATATTACCGTCCTGGTGTCCAATTCCGCTTGGCTGAATGATGACGCCATGATGAGGAGATCGTCCAGATATGTATGCGAATTCCCTGCGCTCTAAGAAGAGCCATCACCCCAGCGAGCACCTTGGTGAAAAACCCTTGGAGCTGTGATGAGACCAAAAGGAAGAGCTACAAACTGAAAGTGCCGATCTTCCACCACAAACCTGAGGAATCTCTGGTGCGCAGGAAAAAATCGGAACATGGAGGAAAGCGTCCTTGACGTCTATGGACGTCATGAAGTCCCCCTGACGGAGAGCGCGGATAGCTGAACGACGCGATTCCATGCGAAATTTTCGCAGCCTGATAAACCTGTTGAGGATCTTCAGATCCAGGATGGGCCGGATAGAGCCATCCTTTTTGGGGACCGTGAACAGATTTGAGTAAAATCCCCGACCCTGATCTGATAGGGGCACTGGCGAGATGACCTATATCTCCAGAAGACTTGAAAAGCGCCTCCCGAAGCCCCTGTGCGCCAGGTGCGTCCGGGGACACCCTAGACCTGAAGAAAAGCGGAGGAGGACGGGACTCGAACTCCAACTTGTAGCCGGAAGACACGACTTCCCGGATCCGTTTGTCCGAAACCTCCCGAATCCAGATCAGAGAGAAGTGTCGCAGCTGTCCCCCCACCCGCACGGGTGAGGGCGCCCCCTCATTGCTGAGCAGGCTTGTTCGCAGGTTTTGGGTTATGAACCCCAGTTGTATCCTGAGCGGGCACGTCCTCTGCCCCTATTCCAGGAATCTCCTCTAGTGGAAGGGAAGGCGAAACCTCTTCCTGCTCTGGATCCGCGAAAGGAATGATTGAAAGAAGCCGCCCCGCGAAAGGGACGTCGTTGCTTCTTGCGTTGAGGTAACTTACCCCCCTTAGCTACTGAATCCAATTTTTCTCCAAAAAGCCATAGCCCCACGAATGGGAGAGACGTCAGCGACTTTTTTGGCCCAAAGTCGGCCGCCCACTGGCGCAACCAAACTGAACGCCTTATAGTCACCATCAAAGCAGAAGCTCTCCAAGGCGGCTAACATGAAAGACAAGAATAACTCACAACGTTTAAGTCCCAGAAATTCGTCACTGTCCGGGTGCAAACCGGAAGATGACAACAAGTCTCTGACCACCGACCTGGTAGCCACCACCAGCAGAGATGAAGCGCAAAAAGGGCCGTATGGCTGCCCCAATACTGGCGAAACCATGACAAGCCATCTGGCCAATTCGTTTATCCCCTCCATCTTTAAGAGAAGAGCAATCGGGGTTATTCAAAAACGGCTGAATTGGATAACCCCAGAATTGGTGCATCCACCTCAGGGGGGGACGTCCAGCGCTTAACCGTGTCCGAAGGGAAAGGATATCTTTTATCCCAACTCTGAAGAATGCCTGGGAGCTGAGCCGGCCTCTCCCATTCCTTAGAAATAATCTTATCAAAATGCCTTTGATTAGGGAATTCCAAGCGCGGCTTGGATTCCTCATAAAACTCCCCTTGTTGATGAGGAGCAACCTCTGGAGGAGAAATAGCCAGAACCTCAAACATCTGAGCAAGGACGTTAGGAGTATCCAAAGAACTCCCTGACCCCTTCTCAGAGTCCGCACCAACGAATAGCTGGTCGTCCGAATAATCCGATTCGTCAAATAGCTCCCCTTCCTCCAGAGGGGAGTAATCTGACCAATCCAGGCGATCCTCATCGTCATATTCAAATGTCGGTGGGACCGGTGACAAATGCTTTCTCTTAGCTGGAGCCTTCTTGGCAACCGCAGAAGAAATACATTTTTCAATATTAGTCAATCTAGCACACACATCAGATTGCGACTGCCCACCCGTGACAACGTCACACGGGACACGGGCCAAGACGGGGTGGGAAGGGGATGACGCCGGCGGTGCTGACCCAGACGTCTGGGGTTCTGACTGCCATGTAATAGTCTGCTGTGCACATAGTATACATAGAAATACGTCATCCCCTGTTAGGGATACCCCACAGCCCATGGACTTCCGGGATTGCCCCGAGGGGAGCCCGGTATCTGGGGATGCCTCCATACGGTGAACTTATATGTAGTCGCAATGACCGAGGGAATTACGCTAGTAAGCAACCCGGGATGCCCTTATAATTGTCCCAAGTGGGAGGATTTTAACATGGAATTTAACCCAGGGACCCAAGGACCGGAAGAAGACCCCTTAAAACCTAAGGCGTTCTACCTGAAAGACTGCCGGATATAAAGGGTTACATATAAGTAAATTTTATATATATAATATATATATATATGGCCCATAGGGCCACTCACTGTGCCTTCCTGCGTGAGGTAAATGGCGTCCACCACACACGCAGCTCACAGAGGCAGAGAGGAGCCTGTGGCCGTGGCCAGCGCTGAGCGCGCGATATGCGTAGCTCCGCCCCCTTACAGAGCGGAAAGCGGGCTCCGCAGTGGGTCTGCGCCCCTAATGGCAAAATGTGTGAGGTAAATTACCTCAGAAAAACACTATAGCGCACACATATACCGTCGCCATGGCAAGAACAGCAGCCGCGGCGCCGGTAACCACAAAGACCCCAGGGATGTAATGGGTGCGGGCCGCGGCGACGCGCAATCGCCCGGCCCCGCCCACTGTGGCCAGCGCGTGAGGGGAGATCTCCCCTCACAAGATTAATGGAACCGCCAGCGCAAATAACCGCGCCGCGGCCATTGCGGTAGTCACCGCAACAAAAAACAGTAAAGCCAGGGGGACAAGCCAGCGCCAACAGCCGGCCCCACCCCCCAACTACAACTTCTGAGGAGAAAAGTTCTCCTCAGCTCTGGCGCCAGTAGCAGTGAAACAATGCACAATAAATAAATCCTAACTCTGAGGTAAAAAAGGTGGCCCCCGACATTTTATCCCCACCACCACAGGAGAAGGGCATCAGGAAAGGGGGGCCAAGGGACAGGGCATCCCAAACCGGGGTCACCAGCCCGAATAACCGCCTACCGTCTGGTACAGGGTCTCACGGTGGAGCATGGCTCCAGAGCACTAAAAGTGCCATTCTACCCTCACCCGGGATACAGCCTAGACTGGGAGGCATGTGTATTGGGACTTATAAAAAACATAACCGGGTGGAAATAGAGAGAAAAGCGGGCCGGGAATAAACCCGGCTACCTGAAATCCCCCTGTGCAAGGAGGAGACATCATCTTCTGACTTGCTCGCCGTCTGCAGAGATGGAAAACTGGGTAATGAGTGGGAGGTCCCAGGTATTTATGGACTGGGAGGGGCTTTCTTTCCTCCAATCATCTCTGCAAATCGCCCTCTTCAGACCATACTACCCACATGTAATGATTATCTTGAAGCGGGGTGTGTGACATACTTAGAATAAAGGCTAGAAAAGAAATGCCTCTGTGGCCCATCAGGGGACCTGACTGTTTGGGCAGCACTCCATCCTCTACATAGTGACGATTAGCGGAGTCCTCTAAAGTGTGTTACTGTAGTCTCGCTGCTTATCTGAGGCCTTTTACTTGTCTGGGGGCTGCGGAAGGTCAAGAAGGGCATAGCGTTGCAGCATTGTTTTATCAAACAGCGCCCTCCGCTGGATGCTGCCATGTATCTCTGCCCCTGAAAGCAGGCAAAACGAAACCGTTTATCTGGAGCATCCTTAATTGACATGCTCCTACAGTTAAAGCGGACCACCAGTCAAGGTCATAAAATGTTGTATTTTGCTCCCCTAAAGCCACCCTTTCATCAGTGGTGTATTCTGTTTGAGAGGGTGTAACCCCAGGCAGATGTTGTGGAATAGCTGCCTTCCTAGAATTACATGAGAGCGGCCATTTTGGATTACATACACTGTAGTGAAGTATGCCTGCTGTTAGAGTAGGTGTGGAGCTGCGTGTGTGTGCAGCTCTTTCCTGTCGCCCGTTGATTGACGCTCTGATAAGTAAAGGTGAGTATCTATGTATTGCACAGCTCACTGATGGTATAAGGGGGTAGATGAGGTTAGTTTAGTGCCCATGTGAACCAGGATCCTCCTTGGCACACGATTTAGGTCTACTTAAAGGCTTGCACATCCACATCAGCTTGAACTCTTTTTAAGTGATTGCGTCAGGAAGGTATTCTTATATAAAATTGGCTGGTGTAAGACTTTTCACTTCTGTAATGTTCCTGAGTTCTCTCCTTTTAAAGAAAGACAATGATTCACTGAAGAAGCAGCTGAAGGTGGCTCAGACACAGCTGAATAATGCTCTGCAAAACATGGTGCACCCTGATCAGATCGCCACCCGGGTATCCGAGCTGAAGAGAAAGCTGCAGACGGGAGTGGGGGAAATGCGGTACGTTTTTGGCATCAGGCAGAGGTGCTTTTAAAGTGATCCTATACCCAGAAAGAAATGTTACATTGTCACCTTCTATCCCCAGCCCAGTGCCCCAAAACAGCCTGTGTTTTTTTTACTAAAGCCTTTGCTCAATATTTCTAAAAATCAGGAAGCAGCATGATGGTGAATGACAGTCGTATGCTAATTAGTTACAACTAAACTGTCACATAATGTCAGTTGAAGTGCTCCCCAATGCTGAGCTGTTTGTACTGTAACTGAATGTATCATTGCTGGAAAGTACCAGTTGGCGGAGTTGCTCGGCCAGGGAGCAATATGGCCAACTGCATCCAGGTTGTGTTGTTTTGAATATTGAACATGCTGTTTTGGGGCACTGGGCTCGGAATAGAAGATGCATACATACATAAACTTCCCTCTGAGTACACTGTTTGGTGCGAATGGCTGTGAGTAGAGGCAGCCATTATTGATTCTTTTTGGATGAGGGTCCTCTCCACATAGATGTGTGTGCACCTTGCTCAAAGGGAAGTTTATGTCATCACCTTCCATCCCCTGCCCAGTGCCCCAGAACAGCCAGGTTTTTTTTTTAACTAAAGCCTTCGCCCAATATTGTTAAATAAACAGGAAGTAGTAGTATGGTAGGTGGCACCCATATGCTAATTAGTTCAGTTACAACTAAATTGTCACACAATGACTTTTAGACTGAAGTGCTGTGTGTACTGTAACTGAATGTATCAATGCTGGGGGTGGGGCAGCTCGGCCAGGGAGCAATATGGCTAACTGCATCCGATTAGAGATATGCTCTTCCTACCAAACCTTCTCTTATGTCACTTACAAACATATTAAAAAGAATAGGGCCCAGGACAGAGCCTTGTGGCACACCACTTGTAACTCACCTTTGTTCAGATTACATGCCATCCGCAGCAACCGATCCCTCAGCCAGCTGGAAATCCACTGAACTATCCAGGGATTGTGTCTTAACTTCAATAACTTAACTAGGAGCTCCTTATGTGGTACAGTGTCAAAGGCTTTGCTAAAATCCAGATAGGCGATATCCACAGCACCACCTTCATCTAACACCTTGTCTGACAATATCTGCCCTCAGTAAAGCCATGCTGGTTTGGGTCCAACAGGTTGTCTCTGCTTTTCAGGTCCTCCGGTCCATCGGATGTTCTAGGCCAGAACCTGGCAGAGCTGCAGCAACAGATAAGCCAGATCTTGGGGAAGGCAGAGGAGGAGAAGCGAGACGCACAGGAGCGCCAGAGGAGGTTACAGGAGGAAATAGCTGCCCTGCAGGAGAAGGCCAGGGAGGCACCAGGAGAGTATAAGAGAGCCTGCAACAAAGCTGCAGAGGCCCGGGTGAGATAAAGCTGGTGCTGTGCATTGTGTCTATAGAGTGTGAGCTCTGTGTCCTTCATTACACAGAGACAACAGCCATGCAATGGATTCTCCTATAGACCTTTTAACTCTTTCTCCCCACCATCCACTCCAATCGGCTTCTCCATTTTTTATTTCATAATCAAATCTGTGCCGCAGAGGAGCGAACTGTCTGTATTACAGGCAATTCTAACCAAATGTTTCCTTTGTTTTAGAACAGAGCTCACAAGGTTTTAAAGCTATGTAAACTGATTTTCCTTTTCTGAGACCCCTGCGGAAATTTAACCTCCGTTTCTGTTTTTGTACACCACAGGGGTCATGGGAAGCACCATCTCTGGCACTTGCTCTCCCCATATTGTGTGCAGTTTGATTTCTCTTGGCTGCTACATTGGTTTTGCTCCTACTTCCTGTGCTAATCTGAATAGATCTTCCCTGTATGTATCTGTGACATGCCCTCCCTCATTACAGGTCCAGCAGGAGAGGAGGCAGAGTGAGGCCCGGGTGCGGCAGCTGGAGAGGGAGGTGCAGCAGTTACAGGACAAGTTGAAGACCATGGAGGAGATCCAGGGTCTGGCTGACCAGCAGCTGGTGGAAGCCGATGAAGAGCGGGAGAGACTGCTGACGGCGCTGCACGATCTGGAGAATGAGGTGGTGGCCATCTTCTACACGGTTACTTTAATCCGTTCCATAGAAAGTGTCTGACAGTCAACTTTACCTTCCAGAGGCAAACTGAGGATGACAGGGCACAAAAGCAGCTCTCTGGACTGGGCAAGGAACTCAAGGAGCTGAAAAGGGCTGTGGTCTTGTCAGACAAACTGGCCACCTCAGAACTGACAGATGCCAAGGATCAGCTGAGATCCCTCCATGGCACAGTGCTTCAGATCAACAAAGAACGTGCTGAGGTAATGGCGGTCACTCAGAGAAAAAAAAAGCCAACGGAGACCTGTGCCTGCCCTAGAAAGGAGCTGCGATGTATAGAGGTCACCATAGCAGCAAGTTTGTATCTTACTCTAGGTGTAGACCTGTAACAAGGCCAATATGCTAGGCTTGCAACCGGTATGAGCAGGAATACTCGGGCACCTCCTCCATTTGCGGGTGGACTCTAGGTTTCATTCCTCCACCCCTCATAATATGCCAGAAACTATAAAAAGGACATTTTCTTTGGGAGTACTTACCTTCCACTTTCCTATTGACCTTTACCCCCAGACTTTGTGTTTGGAGGGTACATTTATCATTAACTTCTTTGGGTCCACTTAATTTTCCTCTTGGTAGCCAGTCTCTTGTATTACATAAATCCTCTTCTTTATGGATTGTATTTATTCACTTATTTAGCATATATATATGGTGCTGACGTATTCCACTTAAACCATCAAATGCTTTAAACAACCTGTCCAGGTTAGGTGTAAAATTAAGGCGAGCATCTTGCCTCCCTGTGCTAAATTGTATTCTTTTGTTGTAAAGGAATGGCTGATCCTTTCTCTCTAGTTTATATAAGTCACAGCCAGAATGTTACAGTTCAGTCCCTGAATGAAGGCATTCTCCTGCCCCTCTTCCAGTGTCTGCTCATCATACATGCAACAAAAGTAATATGTCTTTTTTGCTGGAAGTTTACTTTGCACCAAAATAAACAAATAAATGGGCAAGTAGAGGAATAAGCTAGACCCCAATGGGGGGGGGGGGGGGTCCAGCCACCTCCTCTGAGTAAAATAGGTGGTCCTACAGAAATAAAAGCTAGCTGGCTACAGAGAAGGGTACAGATCTTGGCAATGGGTAAGGGGTGCTTTGTTTTTATACTTAGCCTGGGCCAAACCTGTACTTGTTTTGTTTTTTTTGTCACAGGAGATGCAGGATGCTGAGAGTTTCTGTGCACAGGCAGCCCAGGCAGCTCGTGATCTGTCTAAAGCTGAGGCAGAGATAGAACTTCTTCAGGAGCTGCTGCATGAAAAGGAAAGGCAGGCAAGTATCTATTGTGTCTGGGATATGATTGGTCAAACTTGCCGCAGGTGTGTGTCTATTCATTTACCTGTAATTTCTGTCTGATCTGCAACATGAACCATGCAGATGTGGCCACTCTCATTCTGTACACGGGAAGCTGTGGACATTTAGTGGCTCCCTGTCAGTTGCAGTTAAAGCAGGGCTACTATTTGGCCTTACTTCAGGTGCAACTGCAGCGAGTTGGTGGCCATGGTCTGAGCAGTCTCACTTTGATAGGTCACCAAACTGTGCATGCAGGGCTTCCACCATGTTATCATTGTCTTCATTCTCATTATTGCAGCTTCAGGAAGAAACCCGTAGCGGAGAGGCCGGAGCAACCATGTCCACCTCCCAGCAGCTGGAGATTGACAAGCTAAAACAGACACTGAGGGGGCAGCGGGCAGAGATTGAGCGCCTCAGACATTTGCTGGATCATGTCCAAGCTGGTAAGGGGCATTTCCTTCATTAGATATTCCCCAGCTTTAGGTAGGCACAAAAAAAGAAAGAGGGCGGCTACATTCACCCAATTGCAATTTAAACCAATTTTGGGAAGTGCTAGAGGTGTGTGGTCACATAATTAATACAAAAGTCCATTTAATCCCCAGCACATCCACAAATTAAGGTGCAAAAAAGATAATCCTTAAACAGGGAGTTTTAGTGAACATATATTGCAATATATGACCTGCACAATGGCCATTATGTCGCAGGACCTGTGATGTCTTTGCGCAGGATGTGCTTTATACATCACGGTAATGGTTTCCCCTCCTCTTGCAGATAACGCTGGAGAGATTGACAACCTGATGGATGAGATTGACTCCCTCCGGAGTGCACTTGGCTACCAAAATGATTACATCACCACTATCAGTGACCCGTTTCGCAGAAGAGGCTACTGGTATTACGTGCCACCTTCCTCCAATGTAAGTCACCACCCTTAGGATGAGTTGACACTTTGTTGAAAAGGAGGCTGAGCAGAGCACAGGAGTCCCCACCCACAAACCCAAGAAGTTTTCATCTGAAAAGGCTTCTGCAGAGGTTTGTCTGGGCCCTCATCCTGCCATCTACCTCTCAGAGCCTCCTCATATAGGCCTAGTGGTTTCCTCTGGGCCCCTGTGTTCTACATGGCAGTTACCTAGCAATTGGAGATCCTATTGACATTTACTTTATTTGGCAGAACTCTGCACGTGACTCACTGAGTACCAAAGACTCTGGCATCAGTTTACATTATCCAATGACCTCATCTCCTGCAAGGAGGAGGAGTGAACATCGGAGACACAGCAAAAAGGAAAAGTCCGCTCCCCTAGGGTCAGGGCGCTGGGTGTACTCTCCATTTCGCCATGGACATCATAGATGCCCCAGAGGTGAGCTGCTGAATGAAAGTACCAATATGACTTACAGAGAATCCTCCAATAATGTATGTGCATGGCTTGACTGATGCAACTTAATTCCCAAATATGGGTTACTCATGGCTGCCAACACATTGGCACCACCTGTAGTGAGATTATGCCAGCCAAGCCAAAAAACAAAGGCAGAGGGATTAAGTCTAGTGTACTTACATTCTGCCCACTGTACTGTTTCCCCTCCACTAAAGTGCACCTATCACCAGTTCTGTCCCTTTGAAACAAAAGACACAAACAAAACACAGAATGAAATCAACCCCCCCCCCCCCACCGCCACGTGATTAAAACATCCTTTCTGTCCATCCTCCATGGTGCGATGCTGGGTAAAATGGCACATTTATTGCTTGTGTGTGTGATGAGGGCAGTGCCTGTGCTGCTCAGTTGTTGGTTTATTGGTTGTGACAGCCTCTTCTTTTCTTGGCAGATGATGACATTGATGGCGCCTCACAGAGTGACAGCGATGTGCCACCTTGTCACTTTGCCCCTCCCCCAGGCTCTGTCATCTACACAGTGTTTCCTGATGGTTCTCCGGCCCCACAGGGCACAGTGCTTTATGGCGCTCCACCTCCATCCCCTGGAAGACCTGTGACCCCGGGCTCTGTTATATATGGGCCACCGCCTCTTGGCACGCACTTTGTCGCCGGTCCCCCTCCTGCGCACTTTACCCTACCTTGGATTCCAGCTGGCGTTCTGCACTGCAACGTGTCTGCACACCATAACCTGGTGAGTGGTGTACTGCTTCCTAGAATAGGGTGCTCAGTGATCTCACTTCCTCGCAAAGCGTACCTAGGTCCTGACATTAATAGCCTCCTGTAACATTGTCATATTATCATATTATGTTATATTATTCTTATAGGAAAACGAGGTTTGCCGCCTTGAAGATATTATTGATCACTTGAAGTCTCGCCACCAAAAACAGAGGAGGAGCAAAGAGAAAATAACCGATGATATTGAAGCACTGGAACGTCGTAAACAAATACTGAAGAGGGAGGTGGAAGATTTGCGCAGCGCGACCCAAAAACACAAGCGCAGGTAGGTGCTGCCTGCATGGGAGCAGAAAGGGGCTCTGGGGGGTGTGGGCTTCGCTCACTGTGTAACGGGCTTCACAGGAACTTCATGGAGGGGCAGCTGGACACCCTAATCACAGAGCACTCCCTGCTGCGTCACGATAATCTTGAAGATGAGATTGAATGCATAGAGGAAACACTGCTGAGGCGGCGGGCTGAGCTGCGGGAGGCTGACCGGTTGCTGGCAGAGGCCGAGGAAGAGCTGAGGAACACTCAGGGGAAGGTGAGCCCGTACACAACTTCATTGCATTAGATTATTAAGGAAGATCCGCATGGGGATGGGGCTAATTTCTTGATATTCTTAGTATACAGTACGTCCTGCTCCAGATAAGAATCATTACACGTGGGTATTACTGGACTGCAGAGACCGCAAAATTAGCTCCTCCCGACCCCTCAAATACCCGGGACCTCCCACAAATCCTCAGAATTTCTCTGCAGTCTGGACTGCGAAGGAAAGGAGATGTCTCTCTTCTTGCAGGTAAGCGGGGCTATTAGCCTGCGGCCCTGTAGGACTATTCCCACCCGTTCTATTATTAATGTGCCTCCCAGCCTTGGCTGCGCTGGTCCGGGTGATGGTAGGCAGCACCGCTGTCAGGTGCTTAGGAGCGCTGCTCCACCGCAATCGCCCACCAAAGGGTAGGCGGTATAGGCATATGGTGAGCCTCTATGGATGCCCCTCCCGCAGTATTGCCCCTTCCCCTGTCTATCGGTGGGTCCTATGTTTAGTGGACGCTGCCCTCCCTCGCTCTCCCTTGAAGCTCTCGGGGTGGGTGGGGGGGGTGTGTGTATGTGTATGCCTTGTGCTTCACTGTTTTTATGGCTTCTTGCTGGTGTCAGTCTCCGCGCTGACTTTGTTGCACTGGTTGCGGTTTTTTTAAAATGCCGCGCGCGCTTCCTCTGTGTTCCGCGGTTAGCGGCGGCATTACCTCACGCGCTGATGCGCTGGTATTTCAGACGGGTTGAACTCTATTGGTTTCTCCCGGCCCTTCTCCATCTATTTAGTTATTAAACTTGTGAGGCCTAGTGTATAAATTACTCCCACTCCCCTAGTGGGCTATTGGGGCATCCCAGGTTGCTCTATAGCGTGAATCTCTATCAGCCTATTGTGCCGCTATAATCACCATATGGAGGCGTCTCAGGATAATGTGCTTGGGGTTCCTTCGGGACAAGTCCGACTGTGTGTAGCTTGTGGGGTGTCCCCAACTAGTGCTAACAATGTGTGGGTCTGTATACCTTGTGCCCAGCAGGTGCTTGCGCTGCAGCCTGGTTTACCAGTAGCTGGGCCTGCGCCACATATGGCTTCACCTACTCCCCCAAGCTTGAATTTGACTCCCATTGAGTTGCATACTAGTGTGGGTTCTCAGCCTGATGTGTCTTCCAGATTGGCTAGCGTTGAGAAGTTGCTTGCTAATACCTTGGCGCGTAAGGCCTCTACTAAAAAGCGGCACTTGACTTGACGCCTGATGTCACTCTTTTCCCTATGGAGGCTGATGAGTTCTTGGAATATTCTGGTTATACCCCTTGGAAGAAGGGGAGTTATTCTCTGACTCGGAGTCATCTGATGAGAGGCCCAGGGGTCATGATGATTCTGGCTCTGACCCCTGGGCCCCAGATGATACTGATAGGCTGTTGGCTCAGATTTTTGAGGTACTGTCTATCTCTCCCCTGGTTGCGGCCCCCAGGCAGCAGGGGGAATTGTTTCATACTGCTAAGCCACGTTTAGAGTTTCCTGAGCAAGCCCATTTTAACAACCTCTCAAGGAATGGGAGCGTCCCAGCCGGCTCCCAGGAGTCCCTACGAGTTGGGATAAGAGGTATCCCTTTCCTGCTTATGTGGGGAAGCGTTGGTCATCCCCTCCAGAGGTGAATGCCCCGGCCCTAGGGTTATCTAACACCTCTGTCATGCATTCCCCTGACTCTACTACGCTGCGGGATAGTGAGGACCGGCGTATTGATCAGCTGGCGTCCCATGCTTTTGCCTGTGTGGGGACGGCGCTGCGCCCGGTCTGTGCCTCTGCCATTACAGCTGTGGCTATTAGGACCCTGCTTAGAAGTCTCTTAGAGGGTGCTTGTGATGATGTGTCTAGTGAGGAGTTTAATGCACTCTCTCGTTGTGAGGTTTTTGTGACTTTTGTCCTCTCTGCCTTGGATGATACTATTTGGATGTGTGGCAGAGCCTCTGCCCTGGTGGTGGCTATATGTCGCTCGGTTTGTCTGCGACAGTGGGCAGCTGACAACGCTGCCAAGAAAGCTCTCACTGGTTTTCCCTTCAAAGGACTACGCCTGTTTGGGGAACACCTGGACCTGTTTGCTAAGGGAGGCAGGTTACCCCAGCGCAGGTGTCAGTCTCGGCCCTTTCGGCGCCAGGGCTCCTTTTCTTCCCTCTACCGTGGAGCCAGACGGGACAGGGGACGTGGAGGCCCTGGCTCATCCTGGGGCTCCAAGCCTAAGTCTTCTCCCAAGCCCCCTCAGGCATGAAGGGGTGCCCTCACCCATCCGGGTGGGGGGACGGCTTCAGCATTTTACTCACTTCTGGAGGCTTCATGTCTCAGACCGGTGGATTCAGGAGGTAGTGTCCTCCGGTTACAAGATAGAGTTTGCTGCCTGGCCGCCCCCAAGATTCATCAGATCCCGGATTTCTCAGGACCCTTTGTCAGCTCAGGCTCTAGCTCTGGTGGTGCAAAGCCTTCTGGAGCTGGGGGTCATCTGTCAGGTCCCCTTACGAGAAAGGGGCAAGGGGTTCTATTCCAACCTTTTCACCGTGCCCAAAAGAGATGGGTCAGGCAGGCCCATCCTGGACTTGAAGATACTCAACAAATTTGTCAGGTGCAGGCGCTTTCACATGGAAACTTTGCGCTCTGCTATCAGTTCCCGGCGTCCAGGGGATTTCATGACCTCTGTAGACATCAAGGATGCTTACCTTCATATTCCTGTTTTTCCAGGTCATCAAAGAGTCCTCATGTTCGCTCTGGAGGATCAGCACTACCAATTTGTGGCATTGCCCTTCGGTCTCACTTCAGCTCCCAGAGTGTTCACCAAGGTGCTGGCAGGAGTGATGGCTCTGCTCAGGTCTCAGGGCATTCGCGTTCTGCCCTATTTGGACGACATTCTCATCACTTCTCAGTCTCTCCAGGCAGAGCTGGATACTCAGCGAGTAGTGTCCACACTGGAGTCATTTGGCTGGGTGATCAACCATCACAAGTCTTCCCTGTCTCCCTCCTTGGTGAATCCATTCCTAGGAATGAATCTGGATACAGTTCAGGCAAGGATTTTTCTTCCTCAGCAGAAGGTGGACAGTCTGCTGGTGCAGGTTCAGTCCCTGCTCTCTTGCCCTCATCCCTCCATCAGGCAGGGAATGCAGCTGGTGGGCCTGATGGTGTCATGCTTCGAGGCAGTTCCTTATGCACAGTTTCACATGAGGCCTCTGCAACTTCACCTCTTGTCAGTATGGGACAAGGATCCCGCGTCCCTGGACCAGATCCTTGTTCTATCCCCCCTAGCCAGACCGGTCCCTCTCGTGGTGGCTGGACTCCAGGAACCTGTTGCCGGGCAGATCCTTTCTGTCCCCCTGCTGGGAGACAGTCACCATGGATGCCAGTCTGACGGGTTGGGGGGCTTCTGGAAGTCCCTGCAGTTCCAAGGGCGGTGTTCCCTGCATATCTGCTGTGTACATTCCGTGGGTGGAGAATCTGTAGGCAGACTCTCTGAGCAGGGAGACCTCTCGCCTGGGCGAATGGTCCCTCTGTGAGAGGGTGTTTCACACTCTATGTCACCGTTGGGGCCAACCAGATGTGGATCTGTTTGCGTCCTGTCACAACCACAAGCTCCCGGCCTTTGTCTCCCTTTCCCTGGACCCTCTGGCCTAGGCAACAGATGCTCTAGCAATGTCATGGCAGGACTTTCTCCTGTATGTCTTTCCCCCATTCCCCCTTTTGGGCAGGGTTCTGCGCAAGATAGCTCAGGAGGGGGTGCCAGCTATCCTGATGGCTCCCAGGTGGCCAAGAAGAGTGTGGTTCGCAGACGTGGTGCAGCTGGCAGTAGATCATTACACTCTGCCCAGGGTGCCAGACCTGCTCACTCAGGGTCATTTACGCCATCCCAATTTACAAACTCTGGCCTGGACGGCCTGGCTGCTGAAACCTCCATCTTGATGGAAAAGGGGCTGTCTGCTTCTGTTGTTGACACCATGATAAAGGCTAGAAAGAAGTCTTCTTCCTCCATTTACTATAGGGTTTGGCGTGCCTACATTGACTGGTGTGAGTCTAAGTCTCTTCCCTGTCGTGTGTTTTCTATTCCCAGGATCCTGGAGTTCCTGCAGCATGGGTTGGAGCTGGGACTTCAACTCAGTACTCTGAAGGGTCATGTCTCTGCCCTGGCTGTTTTCTTCCAGAGGGCCCAGCATTCTCTAATCAGGACTTTTTTCCAGGGGGTTACACATGTGTGTCCCCCACGTAAGCCTATGTTGCCTGTTTGGGATTTGAACTTGGTCTTGTCTGCCTTGCAGGGTGCTCCCTTGGAACCTGTGCAGGATGCTGCCCTGGCCATTCTTACTCTCAAGGTTGTCTTTTTGGTGGCCATCACTTCTGTTAGGCGTGTTTCTGAGTTGGCGGCGCTTTCCATCCAGCCCCCCTACTTTGAGAGACACCAGGACAAGGTGGTGTTTCCCTTCAAGACAGATTTTCTGCCTAAGGTCGTGTCTGCCTTTCATCTGAATCAGGACATTGTTCTTCCTTCCTTGTGCCCTAATCCTAGTAATGCTAAGGAGAAGGTTTTGCATTCCTTGGATGTGGTTAGGTGTCTGAAGTACTATCTGGTGGCTACTGCACCTTTTAGGAAAACTGATGCTCTTTTTGTGGTCCCTTCTGGTCCTAGGAAGGGTTTGGCTCCTGCCAAATCTACTGTGAGCAAATGGATCCATCAGGCTGTGATTCAGGCCTATTCTGCTAAGGGGAAGAATCCTCCCTTCCACCTTACTGCTCATTCCACTCGTGCTGTTGGAGCCTCTTGGGCTTTTTAGCACCAGGCTTCTGTTGAACAAGTTTGCAAGGCCGCTACTTGGTCTTCTGTTCATACCTTTTCAAAGTTTTACAATGTTGATGTTAGGGCCTCAGCTGATGCTGTTTTTGGCCGCAAGGTTTTGCAGGCGGCAGTGGTATGACCTGTCTTCTTTTACCTTTGGGGATCCTACCCTACTTTATGGACACTGCTATTGGATTTCCCAAGTGTAATGATTCTTATCTGGAGCAGGACGTACTGTATACTAAGAATAATACAATTCTGTGATTACTCACCTGTAGAATTGTTATTATGAGTATACAGTACGTCCTGCTCCACCCCACCCTTGGTTTTGCATTATCCTGGATCCCCTGTATGGTGATTGTTATCATTCTTATAGTTACTGGTTGGTTCTGTTATCTTTCTCCCGGCTTCTCGTTAACTACTTTTCAATGCTGGGGATTTGTGGGAGGTCCTGGGTATTTGAGGGGCTGGGAGGAGCCAATTTCACGGTTTCTGCAGTCCAGCGCCATCTAGCAGAGTAATACCCATGTGTAATGATTCTTATCTGGAGCAGGACGTACTGTATACTCATAATAACAATTCTACAGGTGAGTAATCACAGAATTGTATTTTCTAACTCCAGACTGCAGAATTGCTGGAAAAATACAGCTTGGCCAAAAAGCATTTATCCCAAAGCGAGAGTGACGCAGAGGAGCTGGAGAGACGGGCGCAAGAGACTGCTGTAAATCTAGTGAAAGCTGAGCAGCAGCTGCGGTATGTGACCAGCACAATCCTTAGATTTGTAAAGTTTCTCTGTTATGAAAATGAAGCGGGCACAGGACACAACAGCAGTGGCATGCAATAATACCATTTTGTGAATACTCACCTTGTAAAATGGGTATTATGAGTATGTCACACACCCCGCTTCAAGAATCCATAACATGTGGGTAATATCGTCCTGAAGAGGGCGTTCCTGCAGAGATGATAGCAAAAGAAAGCCCCTCCCTGATCCATAAATACCTGGGACCTCCCACTCACTACCCAGTATACAGAAGCAGTAAGGTAAGGGACCAGGAAGAGGCAAATATAAACAACAACCACGCAAAGTTCGCAATAAAGAGGATCCTGAATACAAAAGGGCGGGTTGAAGCGGGGTGTGTGACTTACTCATAATACCCATTTTACAAGGTGAGTATTCACAAAATGGTATTATTCTTAGTATGTCACACACCCCGCTTCAAGAATCCATAACATGTGGGACATCCAACAGCAGTGTCCATAACAAGGGCGGGGATCCAAAACTAGGCAACAATGCACAACCTTTAACCACAACAGCTTGCAAAACTTTGCGGCCAAAAACAGCATCCGCTGATGCCCGAACATCAACCTTGTAAAACTTGGAAAAGGTGTGAACAGAAGACCAGGTAGCGGCCTTACAAACTTGCTCAACAGAAGCCTGGTGCTGAAAAGCCCAGGACGCACCAACTGCACGAGTAGAATGAGCAGTAACACGAAAAGGGGGACTCCTCCCCTTGGCAGAATAGGCCCCAATGATGGCCTGACGAATCCATTTACTAATGGAAGATTTGGCAGGAGCCAAACCTTTCCTAGGCCCGCAGGGCACCACAAAGAAAGCATCAGTCTTACGAAAGGAAGACGTAACCTCCAGATAATGTTCCACAACACGAACTACATCCAAGGAATGCAATGCCCTTTCCTTGTCGTCACTGGGATTTGGGCATAGAGAGGGCAAAACAATGTCCTAATTCAGATGAAACTCCGAGACCACTTTAGGAAGAAAATCCTGCTTGAAACGAAAGACAACCTTGTCCTGATGTTTTTCGAAGTACGGAGCTGTAATGGATAAAGCTGCCAACTCAGAAACACGCCTAACCGAAGTGATAGCCACCAAAAAGGCCACCTTTTGCGTAAGAGAAGACAAAGCTATCTCATTCAAGGGCTCAAACGGAGGGCCCTGGAGAGCAGAAAGAACCAGGTTCAAATCCCAAACTGGAACAAAAGGCTTCCTAGGAGGCCGAACATGTGTAACACCTTGGAAAAAGGTCTTGACTAAGGGATGAAGTGCAAAAGACCTTTGGAAGAACACCGCCAGGGCAGAAACCTGCCCTTTCAATGTACTAAGCTGGAGCCCCAGATCTAGACCATGTTGGAGAAACTCTAAAATTCTAGGAATGGAGAACTCTCGACAAGAGAAAGACCTACTTTCACACCAATCAATATAGGCCCTCCAAGTCCTGTAGTAAATAGAAGAGGAAGAGCGCTTCCTGGCACAGATAAGAGTCTGAATCACCGCGTCAGAAAGACCTTCTTCCTTCAAGATGGCGGTTTCAGCAGCCATGCCGTCAAAGCCAGCGATGGTAAATTGGGATAGCGCAGCCGACCCTGGGTGAGCAGGTCCGGCAGCAGAGGCAGGGCGAACTGATCCTCTGCCAGTCTTACAAGGTCTGCGAACCAAACTCGCCTTGGCCACCTTGGGGCCACCAGAATTGCCGACGCACCATCCAAGGCCAGTTTGCGCAGCACTCTGGCTAGCATTGGGAACGGAGGAAACAGGTAAAGGAACCCCAGATCCCTCCAGTTTAGAGACATGGCATCCACTGTCAGAGCCAGAGGATCCTGAGACATATCGAACGAAACACCTTGGGACTGAGAGACCACTCCCCCTGACGAGAGGAGGCCCTGCTCAGCAAGTCCGCCTCCGTGTTCTCCACTCCCGGAATGTAGACTGCTGAGATACACGGGACGTGGGTCTCTGCCCAGTCCAGAATCAAAGACACTTCCCTGAGGGCACTCCTGCTGCGAGTCCCTCCTTGGTGATTGATGTAAGCAACCGCCGTTCTGTTGTCCGACCGGACCTGAACTGGCAGGCCTCTCAACTGATGAGTCAAGCGAAACAGAACCAACCTGATGGCTCTCAACTCCAGAACATTGATGGGCTCGTGAGCCTCCCGCGGGCCCCACATACCCTGAAACTGGAGGTCCTTCCAAACACCCCCCCAACCTGACAGACTGGCATCCGTGGTGACTGTTTCCCAACACGGAGCCAGAAAAGATCTGCCCTTCAACAGATTGACCGACCCCAGCCACCATTGCAGGGATCGACGAACTCGGGGAGTCATCAGGAAGGACTGATCCAACGATAGAGGAGACTTGTCCCAAACCTTCAACAGATGAAGCTGAAGCGTCCTTGTGTGAAACTGCGCAAAGGGAACTGCCTCGAATGAGGCCACCATTAACCCACCAGCCTCATCCCTAACCGGATGGTCGGATGAGGGGTTGACAAGAGAAGCCGAACTAACTCCTGAATCCAAAGAATCTTGGCCTGGGGTAGAAAGGTCAGAATTCTGGACGGAGAGAGAGAAGACTTGGGGTGGTTGATCACCCAACCGAACCTCTCCAGAGTGGACACCACCGCCCTGGTGTCCAACTCCGCTTGGTTGAAGGAAGAGGCCATGATCAGAAGATCATCCAAATAGGGCACGATGCGGATACCCTGACCTCTGAGCAGAGCCATCACCCCCGCTAGCACCTTGGTGAACACCCGAGGAGCTGAGGTGAGACCGAAAGGAAGTGCCACAAACTGAAAGTGCCGATCCTCCACCACGAACCTGAGAAACCTCTGGTGTGCTGGAAAAACCGGAACGTGTAGATAAGCATCCTTGATGTCTATGGACGTCAGAAAGTCTCCCTGACGAAGAGAGTGAATGGCCGAACGCAGCGTTTCCATGCGGAATTTCCTCGGCCGGATGAACCTGTTGAGAAACTTCAGATCCAAGATGGGTCGGACCAACCCGTCCTTCTTGGGTACCGTGAACAGATTGGAATAAAAGCCCCTGCCCCGATTTGAAGGGGGCACTGGGCAAATGACAGCCATGTCCAGAAGATTCTCCACTGCCACCAGGAGCCCCTGCGCCGCTAGAGGCTCCGACGGCATCCGAGACCTGACAAATCTGGAAGGGGGGCGGAGCTCGAACTCCAGCTTGTAGCCGGAAGACACCACTTCCCGGATCCATCTGTCCGAGACCTCTTGATCCCAGATCTGAGAGAAGTGCTGCAGCCGTCCCCCCACCCGCATGGGTGAGGGCGCCCCCTCATTGCTGAGCCGGCTTAGCAGCCGGTTTGGGCTTAGAGCCCCAACTGTATCCAGAACGGGCACGTCCTCTGCCCCTGTTTCCGGAATCTCCTCTGGAAGAGGGAAATGCAGAACCCCTGCCAGATCTGGCCCCCCGAAAGGAGGGGGTAAAGGCAGGCGCCCCCCGAAAGGGGCGGCGTTGTTTCTTACGTTGAGGTAACCTACCACCCTTGGTGACAGAGTCCAATGTCTCTCCAAAGAGCCGTAGACCAACAAAGGGTAAGGCCGTCAGTGATTTTTTGGACATAAAATCGGCCGCCCACTGGCGCAGCCACACCGACCGCCGAATAGCCACAAGCAGAGCCGAAGTCCTACCACACATCATCAAAGTATCATCCAAGGCAGTCAACACAAAGGATAGAAACAACTCGCACCGTTTAAGGCTAAGGAACTCGTTACTACCAGGACGAAGCCCGGAAGAAGTCAACAGGTCTCTGACCACAGACCTGGTGGCCAACACCATTAGCTCCGAAGCGCACACAGGCCGGATGGCCGACCCAATGCTAGTAAAGCCATGAGAAGCCATCTGATCAATACGTTTATCCTCTCCATCTTTGAGAGTGGAACAATCAGGTCTGTTTAACACAGAGGAGTTAGACAACCCCAAAACCGGTGCATCCACCTCGGGAGGAGATGCCCAGCGCTTGACCGCCTCAGAAGGAAAGGGATATTTCCTATCCCACCCCTGAGGGATGCCAGGGAGCCGAGCCGGCCTATCCCATTCCTTGTCAATGATTCTATCAAAATGGCGTTGCGTAGGAAACTCCAGGCGCGGCCTGGATTCCTCAAACAATTCACCTTTCTGCTGTGACGCCTCCTCGGGAGGGGAAATATTCAGAACTTCCAGCATGAGAGACAGAGCGTGAGGAGAGTCCAAGGATCTCCCTAAATCAGAAAGCTCGGCATCAGCGCCAGCAGACTGCTCATCATCCGAAAATTCTGAACCCTCATCAACTCCCCCCTCCTCTAGCTGAGGATAATCAGACCAATCCAGATTATCTCTGTCATCAAGATCATCCACCGGCGGAGCCGGCGACAAATGCTTTCTCTTAGACGGAGCCTTACGGGCGACCGAGCTAGAGAGCATTTTCTCAAGGCTAGCCAATCTGGCACACATCTCGGATTGCAGATCCCTGCCCATGACCACGTCACACGGGGCACGAGTCAAGGCGGGAGGGGGAGTTGAGGTGGCCGGCTGTGCTGACCCCGACGCTTGGGGTTCGGACTGCCGCGTAATAGTTTGCTATGCACATGGTATACACAGTAACACATCATCCCCAGTAATGGAAATCCCACACAACATACACTTTTTGGGATGCCCCGAAGGGGTCCCAGTATCCAGGGATGCCTCCATAAGGTGAATTTTGAGTGGTCGCTATGACCCAGGGAATTACGCCAGTTAGACAACCCGGGATGCCCCTTTAATGTCCCGAGTGGGAGGATTTGTGATGCTAAAATGGACCCAGGGACCCAGGATCAGGAGAGACCTTCCAATACTACAGAAGATCCTCCTGGATAACCTTCACCTAAAAGACAGAGAGAGACCCATAAGTCCCTACAATAAGACTTAACAGATAAAGAAAAGAAGAAATAAATGAGGCCCACAGGGCCACTCACAGACGCTGCGGTGAACGATCCACCTCAGAACAATGGCGATCTCTGAGGTGAAATGAAGAGAAGAAGAATGGCCGTGCCAGGGGCGTGGTCTGCGCAGCCCGCGCAAAGCTGATCTGTGCCCCCTTAGCTGCCTAGTAACAGGGAGCTGCCTAGTAACAGGGAGCTCAGCTCCGCAGCGGCGCCAGTACAGAGGAGGGCGGAGCCGCGGCGACGCGCCGAAAGCCCGGCTCCGCCCCCCCTTCCAGTGTGAATGAAGCGTGAGGGAAGAAGTCCCTCACGCACCAGCCCAGAGACCGGCGCCGCCGACAACCGCGGCGCCGGCTGCCATGACAGCGGGTGCGTCCGCTATCACTAGCGGAGCACCCGCCCCGCTCGCTGCGGCGAGGAATGAAGGAGAGAACGGGGGCTGGCCGCGGCAGAGCGCCGAGTGCCAGCCCCGCCCCCCCAAAGCGCGTGAGGTAAAAAATCACCTCACAGACTGAAAAACCCCGGCACCCGGCTGCAATGACAGCCGCGGTGCTGCAACATAGTAACAACAGAATAACACATTGAGGAACTACTCCCAGATACACACATCAATAAAGAGAAAGTGAATAAGAGAAAGTGAATAAAGTTAACCCCTATGAGAGGAACCCCCAGCCCCCATAGTTGGTAAAGGGAAGGGCCCCCCCCCCCAGGGGAAAAGTCAAGGGACGGGGCATCCCAAACCGGGATCACCTACCCGGTATGACCGCCTACCCTCTCTTTTAGGGTCTCACGGTGGAGCACTGCTCCTCAGCACCAGAGGTGCCAATGTACCCTCGCTCTGGCCAGCAGCCAAGACTGTGGAGGCATGTAATATGAGGTAAATTTTGGGACAAACAGGGGTCCGAGCGGAAATAAACAAAATAAGAGGCCGGGAGTTACCCCGGCTACCTGAAATCCCCCTGTGCAAGCAGGAGCCATCATCTTCTGACTTGCTCGCCGTCTGCAGAGATGGAAAACTGGGTAGTGAGTGGGAGGTCCCAGGTATTTATGGATCAGGGAGGGGCTTTCTTTTGCTATCATCTCTGCAGGAACGCCCTCTTCAGGACGATATTACCCACATGTTATGGATTCTTGAAGCGGGGTGTGTGACATACTAAGAATAATAAGCACAAGCTGTCTTCTTAAATAATAGACTTAAACCTCTCCGCTGTCCATGTTTAAGCAGCAGGTCTATTGGAGGATGGGCAGTGGTAAGCTTAACCACCACACAAACCAACTACTAGGGGGGCCCCAGAGGCAGGGTCAGATCAGTGGCAACTTGGGGGGCCCCAGAGGAAGGGTCAGAGCAGTGGCAACTTTTTGTTTAAAAAAAAAAAAAAAAATGCAAGCCAGCCTGCTGTGAGTGTAGAGTGTACACCAGATAGGAAGCCACTGGACACTTGCATAAGCCAGCTGCTGCAGAAACAGTGCTCTCCGCTCCATTTGGTTATACAAGATGTTGTGATATCACAGCAGCTAACGACCTGAATGGTGCAGAGCAGGCAACTGGTTGCATCCCCGCTCACCTCTAGCTGTGGGAGTGCCCGGGCCAGCCAATCACAAATGGCTGCCCCAGGTATGCATCTAGCTAAAAGTATAGCAAGGCCGTGACCTGTGCATGCGTGAAGGTACAAGGTAAGGTGAGTGGGTGCGACAATTTAATGTGGTTTCACACAGTTGTCACAGCCACAGTGAGTAGAAATTGGACGACCATATGGGCCATTCCCAGCCAATTCCCTATGCCATGGACGGACAATGCCAGGATGTCCTTCTGTGTGAAACCCTCTGGGTTCACTTGCGCTACCACAGCACATGAGCAGGCCATGGCTACATCCCCCACAAGGTGCGTTAAACCCACCCCTGCGGACAGGCCCCACTTAATGCCTACTGCCATCAAGGGGGACCGGAGGAGGATTCCTCTTACAGAGGCAGGATGTTCTCTGATCTAGGCATAACCTTTGGGACACTTGGCTATTGCCCATGTATTGCCTGATAAACAGACCTCACATTCTGTGTTTAATGAGTGTAGTAGACAAGGCTAGGTCCATTGCTGTTACTGGGGTAGGGTCAGCTTTCTGTTTTTATATACGGTATCATATAATAAGTAAATGCACTATGTCCTGTATGTTCCAGGATTCTTCAAGCTAATACCAGGGATCTGGAACAACACCGGGTGGCCCAGGAGAATATTCTGCAGGAGATCAACAGCATTGTGTCCGCAAAAGATTCCGAATTCCAATCTTTGACCTACAAAATGCAGAACCTTAGTGATGGGTAGGTGTGTAAGTTCTTCAGTTGCTCGCTGGCAAGGACATTAGAGGTCCAACTTTTCCCTGTAGCCTGACATTGGCTGTTGAGGAAGGATGCTCATGTTACAGAAACAGGCAGTGATTGGTCTGTAGAGGAGAATCTTGATTCCATTTTTTGCAAATGGTTTGATAGGAAATAATTGGCCAGTTAATCCATCAACCACTGATGTCCGTGTTAAGTGGGGATTGTGGGGCAATATTAAAAAACAAAAACCCTGAATGTCATGCCTCCTTAGTTTTCAGAAACTTCAAGACAACATCCAGGTAGCTGAGGACAAAGAGGACCACCACTTGAAGACCCTGAAAGAAGCAGAGAGCCTCCTTTTGGAGAAGAAAGTGCTGCTGGACAGGCTGAGCTCCCAGGTAAGCCGAGAGGGTGGAGATGTATTTTTTAAATCTGTGGGGGTTGATGTCATGACTGAACATATCCCCACCCAACAGATTTCAGCCCAGCAGGAGGAGGTCACAGAGCTGGACAGACTTCTGGGCCAAAAGAAGGAGGAGCTGTGTTTGGTGCAGGAGCATACTGAGAAAAGGAAGTCTGATCTGAAGGAGGTTCTGCGAGAAGGGGAGATGGAGGTTAACGAGAGGAGACAAAGGATCAAGGTGAGGAGCTGCAGAGGGTTGGGTGAAGGGCTGCTGCTAAGAGTTTAAGCCTCGGCCTACATACATCATCTGTCCTATTCAGCCCATGTTTAGTAATAGGGAAGCTTTCCTCTACTTTGCTTTGTAGGAGGTCCAGATAATGTTGGAGGATTTGGGTGCTCAGAAAGAGGAAGTGATTTCACAGCTTGCGGAGAAAAGGTCGCAGCTTGCCGCTCTGAAACAGGAAGTCATTCAGGAAGAAGAGAAAATGCAAAAACTCTCCTCTCAGATTCACAAGCAAAAGAGCGGTAATGTTCAACATAACACTATACTCTGTGTTCATAGGCTCATGTAGCCAGAATCAACTCTCCTTATATTAAACATGTGAGGAAAAGAAGTTGTGGAAATAAACCGGACCCATGTTTTTCTTCTGTATTCTTTATCTTTGGTGGCCATCCTATCGCCATGCCTGACCGTTGCATTCACTTGGTTTGCATTGGATGGGGCCTAGAGGGCTGTAGGAAGAACCATAATAGATGTGAGGGATAAATCTCAGCATCGGCAATCTCACATTCACTGAAGCTCCCCCAGCATGATATCTTGCTGTTATGTTGAGCTCTTTCATTCAGACCTCACATTCTATCATCTCTAATATAAAAATGAATTTCCCTCATCCACCTTTTCCTCATGCCTGACACCACTACAGTTCTAGTGCACGCCCTGATCCTCTTCTGCAATACTCTTTTACCAGCAAGGAGACTGGCCTCCCTCCATTCTATTCTGAACTATGCTGCTTCCTTATCCACTTCACCTCTCGCTTCTCCAGTGCTTCTTTCTGTTATGCGGCCAAACCGCTTTCTACCTTTCATCACAAAAAATACCAGGCCATATGCAGCCTCCGATGTGCCCAGAACCTCCTCCCTCAATGATCTCTTGGACTTTACACACTCGCACTGCTCCACTCCTCTGGGAACGCCCTCCTCATATAATTTGCCACTCTTATATGTTACCCCCACCCTGTACATACAGATCTCCCACATTAAAAATCACCCTACTTGCATCTACTGCATTTTCTGAGCTTTTAAACATCTAAGATGGCGACACATGGAGTCTCAGGCTGTCTGCAGAAAGGAAGTGTCTGACTACTCCTCTCTGCATTCTGGGATTGCTGTCCTTTCCCTGACCCCAGCTCTGCTTTGTCTGTGCAAAGCACAGCTATAGCCCTGCCCCCTGCAGTTTTGCCCTGATGTTTCTGAGGCAAGATGACGGCACCCGTATCCTAGAGTCCTGAACAGAGTTGCAGCCCAATGGGGGAAATATAATAAGTGACTAAAAATGTCAAATATAATATTTTAGATGCTGGACTTTCCATTATATAATGCTGAAGGTCCAAGCTTCACACTTGACACTTGCTACATACTACTGGTGACCCGGCCTCTCATCTCCACTCTTTTCCTTTAGATTGTAAGCTTGCAGAGCAGGGCTCCAACTCCTGGTGTACTCCTGTATAAATGTGTATTTGTTGTACTTCTGTCACATATGACTCATTATACATTGCATAGTATTTGTCTGTGATTTCTACCCTATAATTCTATTAATAATGAATGAGGGGGGTGCTTGTGGCGACTGCTGGTTTTGGTAAAGCATAGTTTCCCTTGCAGAGCTGAAGCATGTTCTGGAGATGCAGCAGCTGGAGAACAATGAGCTGCAGGGAGTGAAGCTGCAGCACGAGCAGAAGATAAATGATCTGGAGAGGACACAGGCTTTGTTGCTGCAGGTGGGATTTCTTCAGCTTTTAGGGCTGAGGTGCAGCTGTGGTGGTGGGGTGCATCAGTAACATGAGAATGGCAGACAGACTGCTCTAGAGGCTTAGAAGCCTTTACATGAGTGTGCTGCCTGAATGGAAAGTCCAGGAATTTAAAGCCAATCACAGACCATCTCTCACTAGTCATGTCGTGTGTGCAGGGAAAGCTGGAGCTGGAGAATCTGCAGAGGACATCTCAGCAGCTGCATGGGGAGGTGGATTGGCAGAAGCAGTTGCTGGAGAAGAATCACCAGGAGATTGAGCTGCTCATGACCCAGATGCACACACTGCAGGAGAAGGTGGAGATACTGAGCGGAGAGAAGGAACGGCTGGAGGAAAGCAGAGAGGAGCTGGAGCGGAAGCTCACCCAGACAAATAGGTAAGCAGCAGCAGCAGCCCTGTACCTGCCCCATCCCTAAATTGGGCTCTGTACTTTTGTCCTAGGAACCTGAATAGCCATACTGGCCTCATGCAAAGTGGGTCATTCCATACACTATATTCCTGTAGAGCTGTTATTGGGCTATATATTCTAAGTATGTCACACACCCCGCTTCAAGATAATCATTACATGTGGGTAGTATGGTCTGAAGAGGGCGATCTGCAGAGATGATTGGAGGAAAGAAAGCCCCTCCCAGTCCATAAATACCTGGGACCTCCCACTCATTACCCAGTTTTCCATCTCTGCAGACGGCGAGCAAGTCAGAAGATGATGTCTCCTCCTTGCACAGGGGGATTTCAGGTAGCCGGGTTTATTCCCGGCCCGCTTTTCTCTCTATTTCCACCCGGTTATGTTTTTATAAGTCCCAATACACATGCCTCCCAGTCTAGGCTGTATCCCGGGTGAGGGTAGAATGGCACTTTTAGTGCTCTGGAGCCATGCTCCACCGCGAGACCCTGTACCAGAGGGTAGGCGGTTATCCGGGCTGGTGACCCCGGTTTGGGATGCCCTGTCCCTTGGCCCCCTTTCCTGATGCCCTTCTCCTGTGGTGGTGGGGATAAAATGTCGGGGGCCACCTTTTTTACCTCAGAGTTAGGATTTATTTATTGTGCATTGCTGCTACTGGCGCCAGAGCTGAGGAGAACTTTTCTCCTCAGAAGTTGTAGTTGGGGGTGGGGCCGGCTGTTGGCGCTGGCTTGTCCCCCTGGCTTTACTGTTTTTTGTTGCGGTGACTACCGCAATGACCGCGGCGCGGTTATTTGCGCTGGCGGTTCCCTTAATCTTGTGAGGGGAGATCTCCCCTCACGCGCTGGCCACAGTGGGCGGGGCCGGGCGATTGCGCGTCGCCGCAGCCCGCACCCATTACATCCCTGGGGTCTTTGTGGTTACCGGCGCCGCGGCTGCTGTTCTTGCCATGGCGCCGGTATATGTGTGCGCTATAGTGTTTTTCTGAGGTAATTTACCTCACACATTTTGCCATTAGGGGCGTGGTCGGGCTGTTGAGCGGGATGCCACAGCCCGCCCCTGTTAGGCAGACCCACTGCGGAGCCCACTTTCCGCTCTGTAAGGGGGCGGAGCTACGCATATCGCGCGCTCTGCCCTGGCCACGTCCACAGGATCCTCTGCCTCTGTGAGCTGCGTGTGTGGTGGACGCCATTTACCTCACACAGGAAGGCACAGTGAGTGGCCCTATGGGCCCCCTATATTTCTATATATATATATATATTTACTTATATGTAACCCTTTATATCCGGCAGTCTTTCAGGTAGAACGCCTTAGGTTTTAAGGGGTCTTCTTCCGGTCCTTGGGTCCCTGGGTTAAATTCCATGTTAAAATCCTCCCACTTGGGACAATTATAAGGGCATCCCGGGTTGCTTACTAGCGTAATTCCCTCGGTCATTGCGACTATATATAAGTTCACCGTATGGAGGCATCCCCAGATACCGGGCTCCCCTCGGGGCAATCCCGGAAGTGCATGGGCTGTGGGGTATCCCTAACAGGGGATGACGTATTTCTATGTATACCATGTGCACAGCAGACTATTACACGGCAGTCAGAACCCCAGGCGTCTGGGTCAGCACCGCCGGTGTCATCCCCTTCCCACCCCATCTTGGCCCGTGTCCCGTGTGACGTTGTCACGGGTGGGCAGTCGCAATCTGATGTGTGTGCTAGATTGACTAATATTGAAAAATGTATTTCTTCTGCGGTTGCCAAGAAGGCTCCAGCTAAGAGAAAGCATTTGTCACCGGTCCCACCGACATTTGAATATGACGATGAGGATCGCCTGGATTGGTCAGATTACACCCCTCTGGAGGAAGGGGAGCTATTTGACGAATCGGATTATTCGGACAACCAGCAATTTGTTGGTGCGGACTCTGAGAAGGGGTCAGGGAGTTCTTTGGATACTCCTAACGTCCTTGCTCAGATGTTTGAGGTTCTGGCTATTTCTCCTCCGGAGGTTGCTCCTCATCAACAAGGGGAGTTTTATGAGGAATCCAAGCCGCGCTTGGAATTCCCTAATCAAAGGCATTTTGATAAGATTATTTCTAAGGAATGGGAGAGGCCGGCTCGGTCCCCCAGGCATTCCTCAGAGTTGGGATAAAAGATATCCTTTCCCTTCGGACACGGTTAAGCGCTGGACGTCCCCCCCTGAGGTGGATGCACCAATTCAGGGGTTATCCAATTCAGCTGTTTTTGAATAACCCCGATTGCTCTTCTCTTAAAGATGGAGGGGATAAACGAATTGACCAGATGGCTTGTCATGGTTTCGCCAGTATTGGGGCAGCCATACGGCCTTTTTTGCGCTCCGTCTCTGCTGGTGGTGGTTACCAGGTCGGTGGTCAGAGACTTGTTGTCATCTTCCGGTTTGCACCCGGACAGTGACGAATTTCTGGGACTTAAACGTTGTGAGTTATTCTTGTCTTTCAGGTTAGCCGCCTTGGGGAGCTTCTGTTCTGATGGTGACTATAAGGCGTTCAGTTTGGTTGCGCCAGTGGGCGGCCAACTTTGGGCCAAAAAAGTCGCTGACGTCTCTCCCATTCGTGGGGCTACGGCTTTTTGGAGAAAAATTGGATTCTGTAGCTAAGGGGGGTATGTTACCTCAACGCAAGAAGCAACGACGTCCCTTTCGCGGGGCGGCTTCTTTCAATCATTCCTTTCGCGGATCCAGAGCAGGAAGAGGTTTCGCCTTCCCTTCCCCTAGAGGAGATTCCTGGAATAGGGGCAGAGGACGTGCCTGCTCAGGATACAACTGGGGTTCAAAACCTGCGAACAAGCCTGCTCAGCAATGAGGGGGTGCCCTCACCCGTGCGGGTGGGGGGACGGCTGCGACTCTTCTCTCTGATCTGGATTCGGGAGGTTTCGGACAAATGGATCCGGGAAGTCGTGTCTTCCGGCTACAAGTTGGAGTTCGAGGCCCGTCCTCCTCCGCTTTTCTTCAGGTCTAGGGTGCCCCCGGACGCACCTGGCGCACAGGGGCTTCGGGAGGCGTTTTCAAGTCTTCTGGAGATAGAGGTCATCTCGCCAGTGCCCCTATCAGATCAGGGTCGGGGATTTTACTCAAATCTGTTCACGGTCCCCAAAAAGGATGGCTCGATCCGGCCCATCCTGGATCTGAAGATCCTCAACAGGTTTATCAGGCTGCGAAAATTTCGCATGGAATCGCTTCGTTCAGCTATCTGCGCTCTCCGTCAGGGGGACTTCATGACGTCCATAGACATCAAGGACGCTTTCCTCCATGTTCCGATTTTTCCCGCGCACCAGAGATTCCTCAGGTTTGTGGTGGAAGATCGGCACTTTCAGTTTGTAGCTCTTCCTTTTGGTCTCACCACAGCTCCAAGGGTTTTTCACCAAGGTGCTCGCTGGGGTGATGGCTCTTCTTAGAGCGCAGGGAATTCGCATAGTGCCATATCTGGACGATCTCCTCATCATGGCATCATCATTCAGCCAAGCGGAATTGGACACCAGGACGGTAATATCCACTCTGGAGAGGTTCTGCTGGGTGATCAACTACCCCAAGTCCTCCTTTTACCCGTCCAGGATAGTATCCTTTCTGGGAATGTCTCTGGATACAGATCAGGCCAGAGTGTTCCTTCTTCAATCCAAGGTTGATTCAGGAATTGATTCGGTCACTCATGTCCATTCCTCGTCTGACCATTCGACTAGGAATGAGACTGGTGGGGTTGATGGTGGCCTCCTTCGAGGCAGTCCCCTTTGCCCAGTTTCACACGAGGACACTACAACTCCATCTATTGTCTGTCTGGAATAGATCTCCTCTGTCGCTGGATCAATTCTTTCTGATGTCTCCCCGGGTTCGCCAACCACTCAGGTGGTGGCTGAAATCAACTAATCTGCTGAAGGGCAGGTCTTTTCAGACTCCTCGTTGGGAGGTGGTCACCACGGATGCCAGCCTCTCAGGATGGGGGGGCTTCTGGAAGGATCTGCAATTTCAGGGGTTGTGGGGACCCCTGGAAGCCCACGAGCCTATCAACATTCTGGAATTGAGAGCCATCAGAATGGTTCTTTTTCGTTTGACTCATCTCCTGCAGGGCTTGCCAGTCCAGGTTCGGTCGGACAATCGGACGGCGGTTGCCTACATCAATCACCAGGGAGGGACTCGCAGCAGGAGTGCCCTCAGGGAAGTGTCGTTGATTCTGGACTGGGCGGAGAGCCACATCCCGTGCATCTCGGCAGTTCACATTCCGGGAGTAGAGAACTCGGAGGCGGACTCTCTGAGTAGGTGGTCAGCCCGCAAGGGGGAGTGGCCTTTCAGTCCCAAGGTGTTTCGTTCGATTTGTCTTAGGTGGGGTTCACCGGTGGTGGACCTCCTTGCCTCTCGTCACAATCACAAACTTCCGGCATCTGTGTCTCTGGCGAAGGTTCCGCTAGCCTTCGCGACGGACGCCATGAACTGGAGGGATCTGGGGTTTCTGTATCGGTTCCCTCCGTTTCCCATGGTAGCCAGAGTAGTGCGCAAGCTGGCTCTGGAAGGAGCGTCAGCAATTCTGGTGGCTCCAAGGTGGCCAAGACAGGTTTGGTTCGCAGACGTGGTAAGGTTAGCAGAAGATCAGTTCGTTCTGCCCCTGCTGCCGGATCTGCACACACAGGGTCATCTACGTTGCCCCAATTTAACAACGCTGGCTTTGACGGCGTGGCTGCGGAAACCTCCATCTTGAAGGAGGAAGGTCTTTCTGATGCGGTTATTCAGACTCTTATTAGCGCTAGGAAGAGGTTTTCTTCTTCCGTTTACTATAGGACTTGGAGGTCTTATATTGATTGGTGTGAGACTAGGGCTTTCCCTTGCAGGGAATTCTCTATTTCTAGAATCCTGGAGTTCCTGCTACACAGTTTGGATATAGGACTCCAACTTAATACTCTGAAGGGGCAGGTGTCTGCCCTGGCTGTGTTTTTCCAAAGATCTTTTGCGCTTCATCCGCTGGTTAAGACCTTTTTCCAGGGGGTTACGCACGTGCGGCCCCCTAGGAAGGCTCTGATTCCGGTTTGGGATTTGAATTTGGTTCTTTCTGCTCTTCAGGGTCCTCCCTTTGAGCCCTTGCATGATAATGCCTTGTCTTACCCTTACTCAGAAGGTGGCCTTTTTGGTAGCTATCACTTCTGTTCGGCGTGTTTCTGAGTTGGCGGCTCTGTCCATTCAGGTCCCGTATTTTGAAAGACATCAGGACAAGGTGGTTTTCCGTTTTAACCCGGATTTCCTTCCTCAGGTGGTTTTCTGCCTTTTCACTTAAATCAAGACATTGTTTTGCCCTCTCTGTGTCCTAATCCCAGTAACGAAAAGGAGAGGGTCCTGCATTCCCTGGATGTGGTTTGAGTTGTGACGTACTATTTGGTGGTAACGTCTGCCTTTCGTAAGACTGATGCCTTCTTTGTGGTACCCTCTGGGCCCAAGAAAAGTTTGGCGCCCGCTAAGTCTTCCATCAGTAAGTGGATTTGTCAGGCCATTGTCGGGGCCTTTTCTGCTAAGGGGATAAATCCTCCCCTTCGTGTTACAGCTCATTCTACTCGTGCGGTTGGGGCTTCCTGGGCTTTTCAGCACCAGGCCTCTGTTGAGCAAGTTTGCAAGACCGCTACCTGGTCTTCTGTTCACAATTTTTCAAAGTTTTTACAAGGTTGATGTTTGGGCCTCAGCGGATGCTGTTTTTGACCGCAAAGTTCTGCAGGCTGCAGTAGTTTAAGTTGTGCTTTATGCCTTGTTTTGGATCCCCACCCTTTATGGACACTGCTTTTGGATGTCCCACATGTAATGATTATCTTGAAGCGGGGTGTGTGACATACGTTTTGTGAACTTTGCGTTGTTATGACTAATATTTGGCTCGTCCTGGTCCCTTGCCTTACTGCTTTCTTTATACTGGGTAATGAGTGGGAGGTCCCAGGTATTTATAGACTGGGAGGGGGCTTTCTTTCCTCCAATCATCTCTGCAGATCGCCCTCTTCAGACCATACTACCCACATGTAATGATTATCTTGAAGCGGGGTGTGTGACATACTTACAATACCCATTTTACAAGGTGAGTATTCACAAAATTTTTTTTTTTATAGCCCCTTTCCCTGTGCAGCTAGTTTGACCATATTTCGGCCCACAGAATTCCCCCTTTAATGCGTTATCTCAAGTTTCATCCAGGTTCTTATCTGAGAAATGAATGAGAACTGCATATGGATGGACATGTGCTCAGTGACTGCGATGCTGGGAATCTAGACTTTGTGTTTCTCCATCAGGGTCCTGGCTGACACAGAAGAGAATGCATGGGCGGCCAGCGATACGCTGGAGAAGCTACAATCTGAGATTAAGAACCTACGCAGTGAACTGAGTCTACTGAACAAGCAGAGACAATCCCAAAGGCAGGAGAACACCACTGCTCAGCAGAGCTTGCAAGGTAAGTGTTACTACCCTCACATGATCACTATGGGACCATCTCTTCTGATGGTCCATACTTAACAAACCAGATAAAGGAAGTGGTTGCTCAAAGAGCTGATCAGATCCTCTTACCCTAAAACTCTGCGGCCTGCCCTGTCGTACTATCCGTAGTGCATTGCGCTAGAAGGTGAAAGCATCTCTGCTTTGGAAAAATACAATTCTGTGATTACTCACCTGTAGAATTGATATTATATGTATACAGCACGTCCTGTTCCAGAGATAATTCCTTACTCCTGGGTTATACATCCACAAGATGGCGCTGGACTGCAGAGTCAGAAAAGTGGCTCCTCCCGGCCCCTTAAATACCAGAGACCTCCCACAAATTCCCCAGTATTGAAAAGCAGTTAACAAGAAGCCGGGAGAACTATAACCAGGTAAAAAAAAAAAAAGAAAAATCACCATACAGATGTAACAGAATAATGAAAACAAGGGTGGGGTGGAACAGGATGTGCTGTATACATATAATACCAATTCTACAGGTGAGTAATCACAGAATTGTATTATTCTAAGTATACATCACGTCCTGTTCCAGAGATAATTCCTTACTCCTGGGACATCTAATAGCAGTGTCCGTAAGGTAGAGTGGGATCCCCAAAAAAGTAACAGCGGACAGTTTAAACCACTACCGCCTGCAAAACTTTGCGGCCAAAAGCAGCATCAGCTGAGGCCCTAACATCAACCTTGTAAAACTTAGAGAAAGTATGAACAGAATACCAAGTAGCGGCCTTGCAAACTTGTTCAACAGAAGCCTGGTGCTGAAAAGATGCCCAAGATGCACCAATAGCACAAGTAGTATGAGCAGTAAGGCTGAAGGGAGGTTCCTTCCCCTTAGCAGAGTAGGCCTGTATCACAGCCTGATGTATTCACTTGCTTATAGTGGACTTAGCTGGAGCCAGACCCTTCTTAGGTCCAGATGGAAGCACAAAAAGAGCATCAGTCTTCCTGAAGGACTCAGTAGCCACCAAATAGAACTTCAGAGCAGAAACAACCTTAGGCAGAAAATCTGGCTTAAAACGAAACACCACCTTGTCCTGGTGTCTTTCAAAATAAGGGGGCTTGATGGAAAGCGCCGCCAACTCAGAAACACGCCTAACAGAAGTAATAGCCACCAAAAAGACTACCTTAAGCGTAAGAATGGACAAAGGGGCCCCCTGCAAAGGCTCAAAAGGAGACCCCTGCAAGGCAGATAAGACCAAGTTCAAGTCCCAGACTGGTAACATAGGTTTACGTGGAGGGCGCACGTGAGTAACCCCCTGGAAGAAGGTCTTGACCAAGGGATGCTGAGCAAAGGATCTTTGGAAGAAAATGGCCAAAGCAGAAACATGACCCTTCAGAGTACTTAGCTGAAGACTCAGATCCAAACCATGTTGCAGAAATTCCAGAACCCTAGGAATGGAAAACACCCGACAGGGAAGCGACTTAGATTCACACCAGTCAATGTAAGTACGCCAAACCCTATAGTAGATAGAAGAAGTGGACTTTTTTCTAGCCCTGATCATGGTAATGTAAGCAGGCAACCCCTTTTCCATCAAGATGGAGGTTTCAGCAGCCAGGCCGTCAAAGCCAGCGTTTGTAAATTGGGGTCGCGTAGCTGCCCCTGAGTGAGCAGGTCTGGAACCCTGGACAGGGCGTACTGATCTACTGCCAACTGCACGATGTCTGCGAACCACACTCTTCTTGGCCAACAGGGGGCCACCAGGATGGCTGGCACCCCTTCCTGAGCTATCTTGCGCAGCACCCTGCCCAGCAGAGGAAACGGAGGGAAGACATAGAGGAGCTGAAAGCTCTTCCAAGACATTGCTAAGGCATCCATGGCTAATGCCAGAGGGTCCTGGGACAGAGAAACAAAGACTGGAAGCTTGTGATTGTGGCGGGACGCAAACAGATCCACATCCGGCCGACCCCAAAAGTGGCACAGGGAGCAAAACGCCCTGCTGCTGAGGGACCATTCTCCCAGGCGAGAAGTTCCCCTGTTGAGGGAGTCTGCCTCCAGATTCTCCACTCCCGGAATGTACACCACCGAGATACATGGAACATTCTCCTCCGCCCAGGACAGAGTCAGGGATACTTCCTTGAGGGCCCTCTTGATCCGGGTCCCTCCCTGATGATTGATGTAGGCAACCGCCGTCTGGTTTTCCAAGCGGATCTGAACAGCCCGACCCCGAAGGTGAGGGGTTAGGCGGACCAGAACCAACCTGATCGCCCTCAACTCCAGAATGTTGATAGGGGTGTGGGCCTCCCGAGGGCCCCACAGACCCTGGAATTGCAGGGATTTCCAAAAGCCCCCCCCAACCTTTCAGATTGGCATCCGTGGTGACTGTCTCCCAGTAAGGGGCCAGAAAGGATCTGCCCCCCAACAGGTTCCTTGAGTCCAGCCACCACGAGAGAGACCACCTGGCCAGAGGGGACAGAACACCTGATCCAGGGACACAGGGTCCCGATCCCATACTGACAAGAGGTGAAGGTGAAGAGGCCTCATGTGGAACTGAGCATATGGAACCGCATCAAAGCAAGACACCATCAGTCCCACCAGCTGCATTCCCTGCCTGATAGACGGATGGGCAAGAGACAGAAGAAGCTGTGCTTGCGCTTGAAGATTCTCTACCTTCCGCTGAGGAAGAAAGATTCTGACCTGAGAAGTATCCAGAGTCATTCCCAGGAAGGACCTCACCATGGAAGGAGCCAGGGAAGATTTGGGGTGGTTGATCACCCAGCCGAAAGACTCCAGAGTGGACACCACCAGCTGGGTATCCAGCTCTGACTGCTGGAGAGACCGAGAAGTGATGAGAATGTTGTCCAAATAAGGAAAAATGTGAATGCCCTGAGATCTCAGCAGGGCCATCACACCTGCCAGCACCTTGGTGAATACCCTGGGAGCCGAGGTGAGACCGAAGGGCAAGGCCATGAATTGGTAGTGCTGATCCTCCAGAGTGAGCCTGAGGAATCTCTGATGACCTGGAAAGATAGGTATGTGAAGGTAAGCATCCTTGATGTCTACCGAGGTCATGCAATCCACCGGGCATAGTGAATTCACAGCAGAGCGCAGAGTCTCCATGCGAAAGTGCCTGAACCTGACAAACTTGTTGAGGAGCTTTAAATCCAGGATGGGTCTGATGGACCCGTCTTTTTTGGGGACAGTGAAAAGATTGGAATAGTAACCCTTGCCCCTTTCCCTTAAGGGAACCCGGCAAATGTCCCCCAAATCTAGCAGGTTTTGGACAGCCAGGCAGAGACCCTGAGCTGACAGGGAGTTTTGAGGAATCCGGGATCTGATGAATCTTGGGGGCAGCCAGGCTGCAAACTCTATCTTGTAACCGGAGGACACTACCTCCTGAATCCACCGGTCTGAGACATGACGCCTCCAGACATGAGCGAAGCGCCGAAGCCGTCCCCCCACCCGGATGGGTGAGGGCGCCCCTTCATGCCTAAGGGGGCTTGGGGGGGGGAACTTAGCCTTGGGACCCCAGGAGGGACCGGAGCGACCACGTCCTCTGTCCCTGCTCCAAAAATCTCCGCGGGCCCCAGCAAAGGAAGCTCCCGTCCCATTCTGGATCCACAAAAGGAGGGGGAAAATGCACCGGAACCCCTAAAGGGCCGGGACTGCTTTTTACGCTGAGGTGATTTTACCTCCCTTGGCAAACAAATCCAAACATTCCCCAAAGAGGCGCAGCCCCTTAAAGGGAAAAGCTATGAGAGCCTTTTTGGCAGCGTTGTCAGCTGCCCACTGGCACAGCCAAACCGAGCGGTGTATAGCCACCGACAGGACAGAGCCCTGCCACACATTCTAATTCTAATCATCCAGAGCAGAAAGGACATATTCAACAAAAGTCTCACAGCACGTAAGAGCTGAATACTCTTCACCACTAGCATCCTCAGGGGCACCATCTAAGATACTCTTGAGCAGGCTCTGGATAGCAACAGCAGTAATGGCAGAGACACAGACCGAGCGCAGCGCGGTCCCCACACAAGCAAAAGCATGGGAAGCCAGCTGATCCACGCGCCTGTCCTCCCCATCCTTCAGGGTAGTAGTGTCAGGGGAATGCATGACAGATGTGTTGGATAAACCCAGAATTGGTGCGTCCACTTCGGGAGGACATGACCAACGCTTAACCACCTCGGTGGGAAAGGGATACCTACTCCTTAGACACAAGATTATTAAAGTGAGTTTGTTCAGGAAACTCCCAGTGTGGTTTAACAGTATGAAACAGCTCCCCCTGCTGCCTAGGGACCGCAGCAGGAGGGGAAATACAAAGCACCTCAAATATCTGAGCCAACAGCCTATCAGTGTCACCTGAGGACCATGGGTCAGATCCAGAACCGGCAGCATAACCTTTAGGCTGCTTCTCAGATTAATCTGAATCGGAAAATAATTCCCCCTCTTCCAGGGGAGTATAACCGGTAATATCAAAAAATTCCTCAGCCTCCATAGGAAAGAGGGTAACACCAGGTGCTAAATTCTGCCACTTAGCAGAAGCCTTACGCGGACCAGAACCAGCCATACGCCTTTCAATGCTGGCCACCCTAGTAGCCAAATCAGGTTGAGACTCCCCACTAGTATTCACATCACTAGGGGTCAGATGTAAGCGTGGGGGGGTAGGTGAGCCCATAGGCGCACGCCCGGTCACAGGTAACCCAGATATCGGGGCCAGCGCCTGCCGGGTGCAGGGAGCACAAACCCTGACATCGTCACTTATAGGGGCCACCCCACACGCATTACACAACTGGGCTTGTCCCAAGGCACATTATCCTGTGAAGCCTTCATATGGTGATTATTGTGGCACAACAGGCCAATAGGGAATGACGCTTAAAAGCTACCCGGGATGCCCCAATAGCCTGCTAGGGAAGTGGGAGACAAAATATGACAATAGCCCTCCAATAAGGAGGAGACTGCTAAGTAGAGGGGATAGGCCGGGAGAAACCACTTAAAAAGAAGGACCCGCCTGTAAGACACAAATAAGAGATCCCGTAAGCCATGCAAGGTAATAACAGTAAAAACTAAGCCAGCCCCCAGGGGCACTTACGGACCAAGAGATACGCCAGACACGCAGCAAACAGCAGCAACCGCAGCAAAATGGCGGCCGCGGAGACCGTGCCGCAAAAAGCGTCATCCGCAAGGCCCGCAACCCCCCCCCCCCCCCCGAAGAGCGCGAAAACGCGCCCACCTGTCCAGGGCAGCCAATGACGGCACAGCAGCGCCTGAGGCGATGTCGCCGCCGTCCGCGGAGCCTGGTACAAACGTGCGGCGGCGGTAATAGCTAAAAACACACAGTTTAATATGACCACACATTACATTCACCACTGTGACAGTATACATACCATCCCCCCCCGAGAACTAACCCAGGAAGAGGGGGGGGAAGCGGCCCGCCAAAGGGAGCCTAACCGGGAACAGGAAGTGAGGGGCTAATGCGGGAGGGGCTAATGCGGGAGGGGCATCCCATAAGGCTCACCACAAGCCTGTACCGCCTACCCTTTGGTGGGGGCCTGCGGATGGAGCAGCGCTCCTTAGCACCTACAGCGGTGCTGCCTACCTTCACCCTACCAGCGCAGCCTAAGCTGGGAGGCAGTAACAGGAACGGGTGGGAATAGTCCTACAGGGCCGCAGGCTAATAAGCCCCGCTCACCTGCGATTAGAAAGAGCCGTCTTCACGTCATCGCAGTCCAGACTGCAGAGAAGAACTGGGGAATTTGAGGGAGGTCTCTGGTATTTAAGGGACCGGGAGGAGCCACTTTTCTGACTCAGTCCAGCTTGTGGATGTATAACCCAGGAGTAAGGAATTATCTCTGGAACAGGACGTGCTGTATACTTAGAATATCCTTGCAGTTTATCTGGGGTTGGGGACATATCATCCAATCAGGAGAAATAACGGCATGTATCCTGTGCATGGAGCTCCTGAATAGTTAGCTATCTGCGGCGTGCATGTGCCTGTACTTCCTTTAGAAGAGTTTGGCCAAATCAGCCAGTCACAGAGTTCCGTATTGAGTTAACGCAATATTCTTCTATTTGCAGAGACGAGGGAAGAGCTGAAGTTGCTGAAAGATGAACTGACTGACCTGCGGGATCAGCTGAGGGTGGTGGAGCAGGTAAATGTCATGACAGTTAAAGAAAATGGCATGTTGCTCAGGGAATATTGTAGCAGTTGTTGGAGGCACCTAGTATAACTGCCCATCAGTCCTGTCTGCATATTAAGCATTGTCTCCCAACTGCTCCTCATGAAGATGAGTATCCCTCATATCCCATCTTGGGCCTGCTGCTCAAACAGTGATTGCTTAGCTAGATCAGTTCAAATAAAGAGCTGCTTACTTGCACGCACCCTTTCATCGTCCGCTGCTACAGGCATTAAGCTGGTGAAGGAACTTACCCTGTAAGCCCGGGACTGAAAGTGCCTAACTGTCCCTACCCAGCATGTTTGAGCTTCAGCATTGGAGGCCTGGTGTTCTTTGCAGCCCTGTGTGCAGTATAAATGTGCTCCTATGCCCATTGTAGGTTTACATATATTCTTAGTATACAGTACGCCCTGCTCCAAATAGAATACTTACACGTGGGTATTACTCCGCCAGATGGCGCTGAACTGCAGAGACATCGAAAACAGGCTCCTCCCGGCCCCTCAAATACCCAGGGACCTCCCACAATCCCCAGAATTTCTCTGCAGTCTGGACTGTGAAGGACAAGAATATGCCTCTCTCTACTCGCAGGTGAGCGAGGCTATTAGCCTGCGGCCCTGTAGGACTATTCCCACCCGTTCCATTAGTAATGTGCCTCCCAGCCTTGGCTGCGCTGGTCGGGTGATGGTAGGCAGCAACGCTGTTAGGTGCTTAGGAGCGCGGCTCCACCGCAATCCCCCACCAAAGGGTAGGCGGTTCAGGCTTATGGTGAGCCTCTATGGGATGCCCCTCCCGCACTATTGCCCCTGCCTATCGGTGGGTCTTATCCTAAGTGGCCGCTGTCCTCCCTCATTCTCCCTGTAGCATTCGGGGGAAAAAAAGGGGGGGGGGTGTGTGTGTATATATGCATGACGTGATTTACTAGTGCTTTTTCTTATGCCTTGTGTCAGGCGCCGCGCAGACTTGCATTACTTTTATACTTTAAAATGACCGCCGCCGCGTGCTTTTCTGTCAGTGTTCCGCGCTTGGCGGCGGCGTTACCTCAGGCGCTGGCGCGCCGTCATTGGCTGCTCGTCACTTGTTGGCTTCGCGCTCTTCGGGGGGGCGGGGCCTGTCTCTGGCGCGTTCCGCGTCATTGCTCTTGCGGGCCCACCCCTCGAGGTATACCAATGCCATTTTGTCTGCTTGTTGGCATCTCCGTGACAGGCTTCTACCTACCGCGGTCTGTAAGTGCCCTCGCGGGCGGCTTTATTATCATCTTTCATTGTATGCTTACGGCCCCTTTTATTATGTCTTTCAGACGGGCGAATCCATTGGCTTCCCCCCAGGCCCTTTATTAGTTGGTTAACTTGTGAGGTCTAGTTTACTTACTCCCACTTCCCTAGCGGGTTATTGGGGCATCCCGGGTTGCTATATAGCGTTAATCCCTATCGGCCTATTGTGCCGCTATAATCACCATATGGAGGCATCTCAGGATAATGTGACCGGGGTTCCTTCGAGACAAGCCCGGCTGTGTGTAGCTTGTGGGGCGTCCCCTATTAGCACTGACAATGCGCGGGTCTGTGTACCTTGTGCCCAACAGGTGCTTGCGCTGAAATCTGGCCTTCCTGTGGCTGGGCCTGCTTGAATCTCACTCCCACTGAGTTGCATACAAGTGGGGATTCTCAGCCTGATGTGTCTTCTAGACTGGCTAGTGTTGAGAAGTTAATTGCTAATACCTTGGCGCGTAAGGCCACTGCAAAAAAGCGGCACTTAACGCCTGATGTCACTCTTTTCCCTATGGAAACTGATAATTTTTGGCATTTATGTGGCTATACCCCCTCAGACGAAGGGGAGCTGTTCTCCGATTCAGGGTCATCTGATGAGAGGCCCAGGGGTCATGACGATTCTGGCTCTGACCCCTGGACCCCAGATGATACTGACAGATTGCTGGGCCAGATATTTGAGGTTCTGTCCATTTCTCCCCCTGTTGCGGCTCCTAGGCAAAGGGGTGAGTTTTTTCACACTGCTAAGTCACGTTTGGAATTTCCCAAGCAAGCTCATTTTAATAATCTTGTGCTCAAGGAATGGGAACGTCCCAGTAGACTTCCCGGTGTACCTAAGAGTTGGGACAGAAAGTATCCCTTTCCTGCTGATGTGGTAAAGTGTTGGTCATCCCCTCCCGATGTGGATGCCTCGGTCCTAGGGTTATCTAACACCTCTGTCATGCACTCCCCTGACTCTACTACATGTAAATTTTGTCCTCTCTGCCTTGGATGACACCATTAGAATGTGTGCCAGAACATCTGCCCTTGTGGTGGCTATACCCCGCTCGGTTTGGCTGCGCCAGTGGGCGGTTGACAACGCTGCCAAGAAGGCCCTCACTGATTTTCCATTCAAAGGACTATGCCTGTTTGGGGACCGCCTGGACCTTTTTGCTAAGGGAGGCAGATTACCCCAGCGCAGACGGCAGTCTCGGCCCTTTTCGGGATCAGGGCTCCTTCTCCTCCCCCTACCGTGGTGCTAGACAGTGGAGGGGGGTTTCCTTTACTGGGGCCCGGGGAGACTTCTGGGGTAGGAGCAGAGGACGTGGACGTCCTGCCTCCTCCTGGGGCCCTAAGCTTAAGCCCTCTCCCAAGCCCCCTCAGGCATGATGGGGTGCCCTCGCCCATCCGGGTGGGGGGACGGCTTCAGCACTTTGCTCATGTCTGGAGGCTTCATGTCTCAGACCGGTGGATTCAGGAGGTAGTGTCCTCTGGTTACAAGATAGTTTGCTGCCCTGCCCCCCCAAGATTCCTCAGATCCCAGATTCCTCAGGACCCTGTGTCAGCTCGGGCTCTAGTGCAGGCAGTGCAAAGCCTTCTGGAGCTGGGGGTCATTTGCAAGGTCCCTTTAAGAGAAAAAGGCAAGGGCTTATATTCCAACCTCTTCACAGTACCCAAAAAATATGGGTCAGTCAGGCCCATCCTGGACTTGAAGATCCTCAACATATTTTTCAGGAGCAGGCGCTTTCGCATGGAAACTATGCGCTCTGCCATCAGTTCCCTGCGCCCAGGGGATTTCATGACCTCGGTGGACATCAAAGACGCTTACCTTCATATTCCAGTATTTCCAGGTCATCAAAGGTTCCTCAGGTTCGCTCTGGAAGATCAACACTACCAGTTTGTGGCATTGCCCTTTGGTCTCACTTCAGCTCCCAGGGTGTTCACCAAGGTGCTGGCTGGGGTGATGTCTCTGCTCAGATGTCAGGGCGTCCGCCTACTGCCTTATCTGGACGACATCCTCATCACCTCCCAGTCTCTACATCAGGCAAAGTTGGATACTCAGCTGGTGGTGTCCACCCTGGAGCCATGGCTGGGTGATCAATTACCCCAAGTCCTCTCTGCTCCCCTCCTTGGTGACTCCATTCCTGGGAATGATTCTGGATACAGTTCAAGCAAGGATTTTTCTTCCTCAACAGAAGGTGGACGGTCTGCTTGCGCAGGTCCAGTTATCTTGTCACCATCCCTCCATCAGGCAGGGAATGCAACTGGTGGGCCTGATGGTGGCGTGCTTCGAGGCAGTGCCTTATGCTCCGTTCCACTTGAGGCCTCTGCTACTTCACCTACTGTCAGTATGGGACAAGGACCCAGCGTCCCTGGACCGGGTCTGTGCACTTTCCCCCCTGGTCAGGCGGTCCCTCTCGTGGTGGCTGGACTCCAGGAACCTGCTGGGGGGCAGATCCTTTCTGGCCCCCTCCTGAGAGACGGTCACCACGGATGCCAGTCTGTCAGGTTGGGGGGGTTTCTGGAAGTCCCTGCGGTTTCAGGGGAGGTGGGGCCCTCAGGAGGCCCACACACCTATCAACGTCTTGGAGCTGCGGGCGATCAGGTTGGTTCTGGCTCAGTTGACTCCTCACCTTCGGGGCCGGCCTGTTCAGGTGCGCTCGGACAACCAGACGGCAGTTGCCTACATCAATCATCAGGGAGGGACCCGGAGCAAGTGGGCCCTCCAGGAAGTTTCCCTGCATATCCAATGTGTACGTCCCGGGGGCGGAAAATCTCCTGGCAGATTCTCTGAGCAGGGGGACCTCTCGCCAGGGAGAATGGTCCCTCTGCGACAGGGTTTTCTGATTTATTACAGGGTTTGGCGTGCCTACATTGACTGGTGTGAGTCTAGGTCTCTTCCCTGTCGTGTCTTCTCTATTCCCAGGATTCTGGAGTTCCTGTAACATGGATTGGAGATGGGGCTCCAACTCAGTACTCTGAAGGGTCAGGTTTCTGCCCTGGCTATTTTTTTCCAGAAGTCCTTTGCTCAGCACCCTCTGATCAGGACTTTTTTCCAGGGGGTCACTCATGTGCGTCCCCCGCGTAAGCGCATGGTGCCTGTTTGGGATTTGAACTTGGTTTTGTCAGCCTTGCAGGGTGCTCCCTTTGAACTTCTGCAGGATGCTGCCCTGGTCATTCTTACTCTCAAAGTTGTCTTTTTGGTGGCTATCACTTCTGTTAGGCATGTGTCTGAGTTGGCGGCGCTTTCCATTCAGCCCCCCTACTATGAGAGACACCAGGACAAGGTGGTGTTCTGCTTTAAGCCAGACTTTCTGCCTAAGGTAGTATCTGCTTTCCATTTGAATCAGGACATTGTTCTTCCTTCATTGTGCCCTAATCCTAGTAATGCTAAGGAGAGGGTTTTGCATTCTTTGGATGTGGTTAGGTGTCTGAAGTACTTCAATCTGGTGGCTACTGCACCTTTCAGAAAAACTGATGCTCTTTTTGTGGTCCCTTCTGGTCCTAGGAAGGGTTTGGCTCCTGCCAAGTCTTACTATTAGCAAATGGATCCGTCAGGCTGTGATTCAGGCCTACTCTGCTAAGGGGAAGAGTCCTCCTTTTCGCCTCACTGCTCATTCTACTCGTGCTATTGGTGCCTCTTGGGCTTTTCAGCACCAGGCTTCTGTTGAACAAGTTTGCAAAGCTGCTACTTGGTCTTCTGTTCATACCTTTTCAAAGTTATACAAGGTTGATGTTAGGGCCTCAGCTGATGCTGTTTTTGGCCGCAAGGTTTTGCAGGCGGCAGTGATTTAAACTGTCTGCTGTTACCTTTTTTTGGGATCCCACCCTACTTTATGGACACTACTATTGGATGTCCCACGTGTAAGTATTCTATTTGGAGCAGGATGTACTGTATACTAAGAATAATACAATTCTGTGATTGCTCACCTGTAGAATTGGTATTATGAGTATACAGTACGTCCTGCTCCAGCCCACCCTTGGTTTTGCGTTATCTTGGATCCCCTGTATGGTGATTGTTATCATTGTTATAGTTACATTTTTGGGGTTGTTTTTAATTCCCCCGGCTTCTCGTTAACTGCTTTGCAATGCTGGGGATTGTGGGAGGTCCCTGGGTATTTGAGGGTCCGGGAGGAGCCTGTTTTCGATGTCTCTGCAGTCCAGCGCCATCTGGCGGAGTAATACCCACGCGTAAGTATTCTATTTGGAGCAGGACTTACTGTATACTCATAATACCAATTCTACAGGTGAGTAATCACAGAATTGTATTATTTCGTTATCTCCATTCTTCGTTTTTGACTCATCTGGGCAGTGAACACACACAAAATGCACCACATCATTGATCACACTTGAGGGCAGTGCACAAGTGCCTGGAGTATTGGGCTGTCCTAGCCATGGTGCCCAATGAGCAGTTGGGTGCCTTGCTCAATAGCACTTTGGGCCTAGCAGAGCGCTGAACATATGACCCTCCAGAAATGACTGCCCTCCATGTGGAGGGAGACGCTTTACAAAGGTTAAACACTGGCCAGAGTGGATCTGTAAATTTCATGCTTGACTTGTGCTTTCTGTCCTTACATGCTTGGCAAGTTTCTGTGTCTGCCTGACAGGGGCAGCTCTCTATTGTGGGGCCTTGAGCTTATTATTGTTCTGTAGCTGGAGGTTCTGTGTAGCTGATGTCTGTGTTGCCATGTTGTAAATTCGCAACCTACCGCAGGATCTCAGAAGCGCCACCAGGCAGCGCGATGACTTGCTGAGAGAGCAATCCACCCTCAAGGGTGACCTCTCAGAGAGCGTCAGCAGATCCCGACAGTTGCAAGAGAAGGAGAAGCACAGGAAAGAGCGCCTGGAGCAGCTTCAGAGAACCATTGAGGACAAGGAGCGCCAAATTGCACAGCAAGAAGCGGTAAGACTGGTGCAATGTATCTTCCTGTCTGTTGCAGGAAATCAGAATGCTTTCTGGCCTCAAAATTAGACTGGGCTGCTGTGATACAAATACAGTGATACAATTAAACCAGACCAACAGCCTGGCACAGTTGGAAAAGAAGGGTAGCAGCCATTTTGGAGCTTCCTCTCTCAACTGTCATAACTAAAATGCACAGTAACAGGAAGCCCAGCACAACTTCCTGTTTGCCTGCAAGCCCATGAGCAGCAATCTTATTTTTAAAATTTATCCCAGTAGGCGTTAGAAAAAGGCAAACTTATTTTTTATGTGCAGCAATCTAAATTGCCCTGGAGAGGGATGCAAATGAGCAATGTTTGTTATATTGGTCTGATTTAATCCATTTTTGACTTGCTCCTCTTTAAGGCGGGTCACCCCACCGGTCACAGACTACAAAAGTGAAAAGCATGATGGGAGAATTAGAAAGGACCTGGTATGGGGATGATACCTCTAATTGGCTACCTTTGTGACTTGAGATGGCAACAGACATAGGTGAAGGGAAAGAAAAGCTTTTGCCAGGAGCACTCCAGCCACTTCCAGGCACATGTCTATTACCTCTATAGGATGAGCACCTTAGGCCAGAGGACATGCTGACATCAATGACCTGCAGAAGAAGAAATGGGGAAGTTGCAGCATCAACACCATGTTCCCCAGAAACCAGTCATATGATCTGCTTCTAAAACAGAGGTCTTGGTTGGCATACATCTGCAAATGTATGTTAAAGCTGCACCACAAAACGCGAGGTGCCTCTGTGCATGTGCAGGCCTAACTCTAACCTACAAGAAGCCTTGAACGATTCTAGGATTGGTTGCTAATTAATGGAGATGTGTGATTCTGGCTCCTTTTTAAGATTTGTCTATTCTAATTGCCCTGCTCTAATGCACCTTTGAGGTTAGTTATAAATTGGTCAGCTGCCACCCCTCCTTTTTTGTACCTTTTTAATTTTGGGGGGAACTAGTTGTTTGGGGAAGGCTTTTGAGCAATTGTCCCTATGTGCTGAAATAAAAGTATAGGGTTACCTCAGGTAAGTTGCTCCAAATGTATCTATTGTTGTGTATGTTTCAAAGGGGGTTCTCATAAACTAGAGCAAAGACTGCACCTAAACAGAGGCACCTTGGCCTTTGGTGGTGCAGCTTTAACATATTTCTGCAGCTGTGTGCCAACCAATACCTCTGTTTTGTTAAGATTCTAGAGACAGATTATAGGATTGGGTGCTGTGGCTCCTTTGAGATGTGTGTATTCTATTTGCCCTGCTCACATGCACCTTCCAGCTTAGGTAAAAACTGGTCTGACTGGGCAGCCACCTAGGTTGTGTATCTGCTGGCACGGTGGGGAAGTGTTTGCCTAGATTTTAAACATTTGCATATGGAGGAGTCCACACTGGATCTGGCTATAGGAAGGTGTACTGCACTAGAGGATGGTTGGTTCTGGAGGTAGTTGTGTACTGGTGAACACTTCTGAGACCTGAAATATTAGACTGGTTACCAGGTCATGTGATGTAACACCTCAGTATAAGCTCTCTCTGCTTTTTTTTTTTTTTCTCAGCGTTTAAAGCAATTGGCAGAGGAGCTGGTGCTACGGGAGGAGCAGCTGGGGGTCTCGGCAGGCAAACTGGAGGAGCAGAAGCAGAAATATGAGTGGGAGTTGTCCAACCGGCAAAACGCTCTGGAAGGGATAAACTCCAAAGTAGTTCTACTGGAGGAGCGAGCCCGGAAGCTGCAGCAGGAAGGGAAGTGGTGCGGAGATCTGGAGGAGTCTCTGGCCAGCGCACGTAAGTTCCCTAGGAGGGAGCAAGGTGTAACCCTTTACGTCTGGAGCTTTCATGATGGTTTTTACGCTTTTTCACCTCTGTCACATTGCCCTACCACCTATATGAGCAGAATTCAAAGATGGCATCCACAGTTTGGTGCAGCACATGGCAAAACTATGACTGTTTGCACACACACAATATCTTTATTTGGCTGTGAAAAAATGTGATACACTCAGTAACTGATTTCCTCTCATTTGTCTGCTCCCTAACTTTGTAGTAAATCGTTATAGATCAAGTATTTGATCAAGTATTTGGAGGTGTTCTTGTTCCCGTTATAAGATGTATCTCATGGCAGCTACTGTCCTAGTGTATCATTTCCTGTGGCAGCTACTGTTCTAGTGCATCATTTTCTGTGGCAGCGACTGTTATAGTGCATCATTTCCTGTGGCAGCGACTGTTATAGTGCATCATTTCCTGTGGCAGCTACTGTTCTAGTGTGTCATTTCCTGTGGCAGCTACTGTTCTAGTGTATCATTTCCTGTGGCAGCTGCCCCTCCCTCCCTACTTCCGGTATCTGAGTTGTAGTTCTGCTGACAGTGGCCAATTCTTACTTGTCGTGCTTGGATTTGGTGTGCGTATTGACACAGCTGACTAGTGCCGTTGCTGTGGTGGTAGTAGCCATTGCTCTGCTGCTTCACCCTGTTGCTGTGAGAGGCCGCAGTTCTGAGCCAATAGAAATACCCCTTTTTTCATGGGAGATTCTTTTGTATTCATACAGAACATTGGAATGCTATTTATGAACACCCAGGAAACGTAACTATGCAAAAAATGTTGTGTTTAATCCAAGTGACAAGATATTATATACATAAAGAGTACATGTCAAAATATTTGTATGAACAGTATATTAAGTGCTATGTTGATCTGGATAACAGGTATCTACATAATCAAAATCACTAGGTTACACAGAGGGTTTAAGCATAAGAAGGTATCAGAGAAGCTTATAAGATGAATAATTCATAAATGGTTAAGAGGGCACATGCTCTCCTGATGAAGGTCTAGGTACCGAAACGTTGGGGGTGTCTCATGGTGTCATATATCCACTAGGTGCCTTACCTTTTTCATGTTTGACTTGTCACTCAAAATATCTTTATTATATCTCTCTTGCCTCAGCGTTCTATGTATTTGAGCTATTGGGTATTCATGCATATTGAAGGACCATTAGACTGTGTTTTTGGTATCTTAACCATTTATGAAGTATTCATCTTATAAGCTTCTCTGATACCTTCTTATGCTTAAACCCTCTGTGTAACCTAGTGATTTTGATTATGTAGATACCTGTTATCCAGATCAACATAGCACTTAATATACTGTTCATACAAATATTTTGACATGTACTCTTTATGTATATAATATCTTGTCACTTGGATTAAACACACAAACTTTTTAGCATAGTTACGTTTCCTGGGTGTTCATAAATAGCATTCCAATGTTCTGTATGATTACCCTTAAGTGTGCAGTGAGTGGGCACACTTTGCTATTAGTGGAACCCCATACCTCACTTATCTATATTTAACTGAATTATGTAAACTTATGGTGTGCAATCACAACCTCCTCCTAATCTTGAGATTCTTTTGTATTTCCAGGTCACCTATTGGCAGAGGGTGAGGAGCAATTACGAGAAAAGACCAGTCAGATTTTGTTACTGCAGAAGGAGGCGGCGGATTACAGGGAAGAGCTGAGCAGCTTGAGGGATCAGCTGATTTCTGAGAGGAGTCGGGAGGAGAGTAGGATCATGGCACTTAAGGACGCCACCGCCAACCAGTGCCTGCAGCTGGAGCGCTTGGCTGAGGTAAGCAATCTGCTGCTCGGGCCTTTTACTGACCCACGGAGACCATTTACTCGAGCCCTCCGATTTATCTGTTTCCATTATCGCGCAGGAACAGAAACTGGAGAACAGCAGTCTGAGGAAGCAGCTACTGACTGTGGAGCAAGCGGCGTATGACAACCATGAGCGTGCCAAACGCCTCATGCGAGAGCTGACACAGCTGCAGTCTGAGCATGCCGCTATCCGGAAACAGGTAATCGCTGTGCTTGTGTATATATTGCTCTCGCCCACCTCCATTGATGGGGGCATTTCCTGTCTGTGGCTGGTGTTTCCAGTGGGTGCTTTGTTTCCTGTACAGCTGAGGAGTCAGGAGGAGCTGGACCAGAGGCAGCAGGAGGTTAACGATGCGGTCAAAGAGCTAAAAGCTCAGGTGAAGCGCGAAATCCAGACCACCCTACAGGACCTGCATTCCGTGGCAGTGGCAGACCAGTTTGAGGATGTGGCGCTAATCCTAGAACAAAAACAAAGCCGGCGCTCTGAACTGGAGTCTCTGAAGGAGAACTTCCCCTTCACCGCAAACTGCACCTCCATCCCGACCTTGCTGGATAATCGGGGAGTGACTCACGGTCACCTGACGGTACGTAAGTTTCCATGTTGCAAGTGGGTGGGACTTTATAGCAGTGACTGGTCAGGGCTGGGAGAGGAGTTTCCCTCTGTTTTCATGGGATACACCTTGTCCTCTGCTGGTTTGTTTCATGTTGTGCGGGTGGTCTTCTGGAGATGACTTGTGGGATCTCCTTGGTATTTTTCAGGAGGAGCCCTGGCGAGGTGAGACACTCAGAGAACGACTCCAGCAGCAAGAAGATCAACTAAAGGTGATTACATTTACCAAACATCAGAATTAATGTAATTTCTCCCTGGGCTTTCATTGGCTGTCTAGTGCCAGTACTGAAGTTCCGTGATGTGCCATTTGGCAGGCGCAGCTGCAGCAGCGTATGAGGAAGCAGGCGGATGTGCTGAGCCGGGGACGTCAGCAAACCGAGGGAAGTCTGCACAGCCTGAGGAGACAGGTGGACGCGCTGGATGAACTGGTCGCTAATATATCGGCAGGGTCTTTATTCCAGTCCCAGAATTCCTCTGGAGCAGCAAGGTCACTGGCTGATGAGCACTGCAGCCTGGTATGTTGTTAGAAAGCAGTTTAATGTTGTTGGTGTTAAACTGGCCAATTGCCTCCCATCTTAGAGGCCCTCTAGTAAGGATGCTCTCTACCAGTTTCTGTTGGAAAACCTAGTCCTGTGCATGTGCTGAGAGCACCCTCTGCTGGTTTTTTTGTGCATGCTGTGAGCCTCTGCTCACCCAGCAGATATTTCATGGCAACTGGCTCCTATAATACGAGTGTTGGCCTCTCATCCAGTTTACAGAAACCATTCTGCAGCTGATAGCGGCATTTGCCAGTAGGTTTGCCCCTGTGACCAGATTACAGTAAGTAAATACCTGGAGCCAAGCATCCCCTTGGTTCTTCCTCCTGCACATTCTGGTTCACCTTCTATGGGGGGGAAGCTGGTGTGCACTCCAGGCAAAAGGTTCTTTAGCTGCCTGTCGCCAACAGGACACTGGATGATATTAAACCACCATTCCCTTAAGAAGTATGCCCTTCTGCACCAGATTTCCCTTGTATTCCAAGTGTGACATACATTCCGCTTCAACTCTTCATGACATTTGGGTTATTCTCCAGTAGAGGGCGAACTTCTGCAGAGATGAATGCAAAAAAGCAAAAAAGGAGCTCCTCCCAGTCCAAGTGGCTGGCCTTTATACTCGGTTGGTTTTTTGGTCTTATGTGTGTGTGACACTGTGTGTGTGAGTGTTTGCCTTGTACATGGGGCTATAACTGTACTGGCCTCCTTCATTCAGCCTGGGGAGCTTCTCCCCCTCAGGCTTTGTTTGGGGAGGGGGCGGGGCCGGGCTCTCGGTGCAGCCATGGTAGCCCCGCCCCCTCGTTTGGCGCGATGCTGCGGGCCAGCCCATGGCTGGGATCCGCGTTGCTGGGAGGGGGGCGTGGCCTGGCGAGTGCACGTTCTGGCCCGCCCCCCCTTCTTCTCATGAGGCTCTTCTCCGGGGGCCATCTTGGTGCTGCTGTGGCTGATCCTGTGTGCTCCTGGCCGGTAAGGGCCTGTTGGCCACTTCCTTAGCTTATGCGGGGGCCCCTCGCCAGCAGAGGGGCCTCCTTTTTTTTTCTCGCATGTGTGTATATAGGTATATATGGAGATATACGTAATATATTTTGAGGCGATTGTGACTTATGATGCCTTCATTGTGTGTTACAGATTGCATCGTATATGTGCATGATAAGGGGATCCTCCTGGTCCTGGGGTCCCTAGTCTTAAAAATACCATTTTGTGAATACTCACCTTGTAAAATGGGTATTATGAGTATGTCACACACCCCGCTTCAAGAATCCATAACATGTGGGTAATATCGTCCTGAAGAGGGCGTTCCTGCAGAGATGATAGCAAAAGAAAGCCCCTCCCTGATCCATAAATACCTGGGACCTCCCACTCACTACCCAGTATACAGAAAGCAGTAAGGTAAGGGACCAGGAAGAGGCAAATATAAACAACAACCACGCAAAGTTCGCAATAAAGAGGATCCTAAATACAAAAGGGCGGGTTGAAGCGGGGTGTGTGACATACTCATAATACCCATTTTACAAGGTGAGTATTCACAAAATGGTATTATTCTTAGTATGTCACACACCCCGCTTCAAGAATCCATAACATGTGGGACATCCAACAGCAGTGTCCATAACAAGGGCGGGGATCCAAAACTAGGCAACAATGCACAACCTTAAACCACAACAGCTTGCAAAACTTTGCAGCCAAAAACAGCATCCGCTGATGCCCTAACATCAACCTTGTAAAACTTGGAAAAGGTGTGAACCGAAGACCAGGTAGCGGCCTTACAAACTTGTTCAACAGAAGCCTGGTGCTGAAAGGCCCAGGACGCACCAACTGCACGAGTAGAATGAGCAGTAACACGAAAAGGGGGACTCCTCCCCTTGGCAGAATAGGCCCCAATGATGGCCTGACGAATCCATTTACTAATGGAAGATTTGGCAGGAGCCAAACCTTTCCTAGGCCCGCAGGGCACCACAAAGAAAGCATCAGTCTTACGAAAGGAAGACGTAACCTCCAGATAATGTTCCACAACACGAACTACATCCAAGGAATGCAATGCCCTTTCCTTGTCGTCGCTGGGATTTGGGCATAGAGAGGGCAAAACAATGTCCTGATTCAGATGAAACTCCGAGACCACTTTAGGAAGAAAATCCTGCTTGAAACGAAAGACAACCTTGTCCTGATGTTTCTCGAAGTACGGAGCTGTAATGGATAAAGCTGCCAACTCAGAAACACGCCTAACCGAAGTGATAGCCACCAAAAAGGCCACCTTTTGGGTAAGAGAAGACAAAGCTATCTCATTCAAGGGCTCAAACGGAGGGCCCTGGAGAGCAGAAAGAACCAGGTTCAAATCCCAAACTGGAACAAAAGGCTTCCTAGGAGGCCGAACATGTGTAACACCTTGGAAAAGTGTCTTGACTAAGGGATGAAGTGCAAAAGACCTTTGGAAGAACACCGCCAGGGCAGAAACCTGCCCTTTCAATGTACTAAGCTGGAGCCCCAGATCTAGACCATGTTGGAGAAACTCTAAAATTCTAGGAATGGAGAACTCTCGACAAGAGAAAGACCTACTTTCACACCAATCAATATAGGCCCTCCAAGTCCTGTAGTAAATAGAAGAGGAAGAGTGCTTCCTGGCACAGATAAGAGTCTGAATCATTGCGTCAGAAAGACCTTCCTCCTTCAAGATGGCGGTTTCAGCAGCCATGCCGTCAAAGCCAGCGATGGTAAATTGGGATAGCGCAGCCGACCCTGGGTGAGCAGGTCCGGCAGCAGAGGCAGGGCGAACTGATCCTCTGCCAGTCTTACAAGATCTGCGAACCAAACTCGCCTTGGCCACCTTGGGGCCACCAGAATTGCCGACGCACCATCCAAGGCCAGTTTGCGCAGCACTCTGGCTAGCATTGGGAACGGAGGAAACAGGTAAAGGAGCCCCAGATCCCTCCAGTTTAGAGACATGGCATCCACTGTCAGAGCCAGAGGATCCTGCGAGAGAGACACAAAGACTGGAAGCTTGTGATTGTGACGAGAAGCAAAGAGGTCCACCGCTGGGACCCCCCACCTGAGACATATCGAACGAAACACCTTGGGACTGAGAGACCACTCCCCCTGACGAGAGGAGGCCCTGCTCAGCAAGTCCGCCTCCGTGTTCTCCACTCCCGGAATGTAGACTGCTGAGATACACGGGACGTGGGTCTCTGCCCAGTCCAGAATCAAAGACACTTCCCTGAGGGCACTCCTGCTGCGAGTCCCTCCTTGGTGATTGATGTAAGCAACCGCCGTTCTGTTGTCCGACCGGACCTGAACTGGCAGGCCTCTCAACTGATGAGTCAAGCGAAACAGAACCAACCTGATGGCTCTCAACTCCAGAACATTGATGGGCTCGTGAGCCTCCCACGGGCCCCACAAACCTTGAAACTGGAGGTCCTTCCAAACACCCCCCCAACCTGACAGACTGGCATCCGTGGTGACTGTTTCCCAACACGGAGCCAGAAAAGATCTGCCCTTCAACAGATTGACCGACCCCAGCCACCATTGCAGGGATCGACGAACTCGGGGAGTCATCAGGAAGGACTGATCCAACGATAGAGGAGACTTGTCCCAAACCTTCAACAGATGAAGCTGAAGCGTCCTTGTGTGAAACTGCGCAAAGGGAATTGCCTCGAATGAGGCCACCATTAACCCCACCAGCCTCATCCCTAACCGGATGGTCGGATGAGGGGTAGACAAGAGAAGCCGAACTAACTCCTGAATCAAAAGAATCTTGGCCTGGGGTAGAAACACCCTGGCCTGTGAAGTGTCCAGAGACATTCCCAGAAAGGTCAGAATTCTGGACGGAGAAAGAGAAGACTTGGGGTGGTTGATCACCCAACCGAACCTTTCCAGAGTGGACACCACCGCTCTGGTGTCCAACTCCGCTTGGTTGAAGGAAGAGGCCATGATCAGTAGATCGTCCAAATAGGGCACGATGCGGATACCCTGGCCTCTGAGCAGAGCCATCACCCCCGCTAGCACCTTGGTGAACACCCGAGGAGCTGAGGTGAGACCGAAAGGGAGTGCCACAAACTGAAAGTGCCGATCCTCCACCACGAACCTGAGAAATCTCTGGTGTGCTGGAAAAACCGGAACGTGTAGATAAGCATCCTTGATGTCTATGGACGTCAGAAAGTCTCCCTGACGAAGAGAGTGAATGGCCGAACGCAGCGTTTCCATGCGGAATTTCCTCGGCCGGATGAACCTGTTGAGAAACTTCAGATCCAAGATGGGTTGGACCAACCCGTCCTTCTTGGGTACCGTGAACAGATTGGAATAAAAGCCCCTGCCTTGATCCGAAGGGGGCACTGGGCAAATGACAGCCATGTCCAGAAGATTCTCCACTGCCACCAGGAGCCCCTGCGCCGCTAGAGGCTCCGACTGCATCCGAGACCTGACAAATCTGGAAGGGGGGCGGAGCTCGAACTTCAGCTTGTAGCCGGAAGACACCACTTCCCGGATCCATCTGTCCGAGACCTCTTGATCCCAGATCAGAGAGAAGTGCTGCAGCCGTCCCCCCACCCGCATGGGTGAGGGCGCCCCCTCATTGCTGAGCCGGCTTAGCAGCCGGTTTGGGCTTAGAGCCCCAACTGTATCCAGAACGGGCACGTCCTCTGCCCCTGTTTCCGGAATCTCCTCTGGAAGAGGGAAATGCAGAACCCCTACCAGATCTGGCCCCCCGAAAGGAGGGGGTAAAGGCAGGCGCCCCCCGAAAAGGGCGGCGTTGTTTCTTACGTTGAGGTAACCTACCACCCTTGGTGACAGAGTCCAATGTCTCTCCAAAGAGCCGTAGACCAACAAAGGGTAAAGCCGTCAGTGATTTTTTGGACATAAAATCGGCCGCCCACTGGCGCAGCCACACCGACCGCCGAATAGCCACAAGCAGAGCCGACGTCCTACCACACATCATCAAAGTGTCATCCAAGGCGGTCAACACAAAGGATAGAAACAACTCACACCGTTTAAGGCTAAGGAACTCGTTACTACCAGGCCGAAGCCCAGAAGAAGTCAACAGGTCCCTGACCACAGACCTGGTAGCCAACACCATTAGCTCCGAAGCACACACAGGCCGGATGGCCGACCCAATGCTAGTAAAGCCATGAGAAGCCATCTGATCAATACGTTTATCCTCTCCATCTTTGAGAGTGGAACAATCAGGTCTGTTTAAAACCGAGGAGTTAGACAACCCCAAAACCGGTGCATCCACCTCGGGGGGAGATGCCCAGCGCTTGACCGCCTCAGAAGGAAAGGGATATTTCCTATCCCACCCCTGAGGGATGCCAGGGAGCCGAGCCGGCCTATCCCATTCCTTGTCAATGATTCTATCAAAATGGCGTTGCGTAGGAAACTCCAGGCGCGGCCTGGATTCCTCAAACAATTCACCTTTCTGCTGTGACGCCTCCTCGGGAGGGGAAATATTCAGAACTTCCAGCATGAGAGACAGAGCGTGAGGAGAGTCCAAGGATCTCCCTAAATCAGAAAGCTCGGCATCAGCGCCAGCAGACTGCTCATCATCCGAAAATTCTGAACCCTCATCAACTTCCCCCTCCTCTAGCTGAGGATAATCAGACCAATCCAGATTGTCTCTGTCATCAAGATCATCCACCGGCGGAGCCGGCGACAAATGCTTTCTCCTAGACGGAGCCTTACAGGCGACCGAGCTAGAGAGCATTTTCTCAAGGCTAGCCAATCTGGCACACATCTCGGATTGCAGATCCCTGCCCATGACCACGTCACACGGGGCACGAGTCAAGGCGGGAGGGGGAGTTGAGGTGGCCGGCTGTGCTGACCCCGCCGCTTGGGGTTCGGACTGCCGCGTAATAGTTTGCTGTGCACATGGTATACACAGTAACACATCATCCCCAGTAATGGAAATCCCACACAACATACACTTTTTGGGATGCCCCGAAGGGGTCCCAGTCCCAGTATCCGGGGATGCCTCCATAAGGTGAATTTTGAGTGGTCGCTATGACCCAGGGAATTACGCCAGTTAGACAACCCGGGATGCCCCTTTAATGTCCCGAGTGGGAGGATTTGTGATGCTAAAATGGACCCAGGGACCCAGGATCAGGAGAGACCTTCCAATACTACAGAAGATCCTCCTGGATAACCTTCACCTAAAAGACAGAGAGAGACCCATAAGTCCCTACAATAAGACTTAACAGATAAAGAAAAGAATAAATAAATGAGGCCCACAGGGCCACTCACAAACGCTGCGATGAACGATCCGCCTCAGAACAATGGCGATTTCTGAGGTGAAGTGAAGAGAAGAAGAACTGCCTTGTCAGGGGCGTGGTCTGCGCAGCCCGCGCAAAGCTGATCTGTGCCCCTTAAGCTGCCTAGTAACAGGGAGCTGCCTAGTAACAGGGAGCTCAGCTCCGCAGCGGCGCCAGTACAGAGGAGGGCGGAGCCGCGGCGACGCGCCGAAAGCCCGGCTCCGCCCCCCCTTCCAGTGTGAATGAAGCGTGAGGGAAGAAGTCCCTCACGCACCAGCCCAGAGACCGGCGCCGCCGACAACCGCGGCGCCGGCTGCCATGACAGCGGGTGCTCCCACTATCACTAGCGGAGCACCCGCTCGCTGCGGCGAGGAATGAATGAGAGAACTGGGGCTGGCCGTGGCAGAGCGCCGAGTGCCAGCCCCGCCCCCCCAAAGCGTGTGAGGTAAAAAATTTACCTCACAGACTGAAAAACCCCGGCACCCGGCTGCAATGACAGCCGCGGTGCTGCAACATAGTAACAACAGTGCAACCAATTCATTGAGGGATTACTTCCAGACGCTCCACATCAACAAGAGAAAGTTAATAAAGAGAAAGAGAATAAAGCTAACCCCTATGAGAGGAACCCCCAGCCCCCATAGTTGGTAAAGGGAAGGGCCCCCCCCCAGGGGAAAAGTCAAGGGACGGGGCATCCCAAACCGGGATCACCTACCCGGTATGACCGCCTACCCTCTCTTTTAGGGTCTCACGGTGGAGCTCTGCTCCTCAGCACCAGAGGTGCCAATGTACCCTCGCTCGGGCCAGCAGCCAAGACTGTGGAGGCATGTATTCTGAGGTAAATTTTGGGACAAACAGGGGTCCGAGCGGAAATAGACAAAATAAGAGGCCGGGAGTTACCCCGGCTACCTGAAATCCCCCTGTGCAAGGAGGAGCCATCATCTTCTGACTTGCTCGCCGTCTGCAGAGATGGAAAACAGGGTAGTGAGTGGGAGGTCCCAGGTATTTATGGATCGGGGAGGGGCTTTCTTTTGCTATCATCTCTGCAGGATCGCCCTCTTCAGGACGATATTACCACATGTTATGGATTCTTGAAGCGGGGTGTGTGACATACTAAGAATATAGATCACCACAAATTGGTTGCTTATTGCTTAAATTCCCTGCGGTCTTGCGACTGATCACAAGAATCACCATATGGAGGCTCCGCAGGATACCGGGCTCGGGCTCCCTCTGGGACAATCCCGGCCATGTGTGGGTTGTGGGGTATCCCTTACGGGTGAGAATGTGCTTATTTGTATACCATGTGCACAAAAGGCCATATCGCGGCAGGCGAGTACCCAGCCTTCTGGGCCGGTGCCCCCCTCGTCATCGCTTTCCCCTCCCCGCCTTATCCGTACCCCAAGTGACATTGGTGCCAGCGAGTCGCATTCCGATGTTTGTGCTAGGTTGGACAGCATCGAGAAATTTATGGTTAGCGCGGTGGGCAAGAAGGCCCAGGCTAAAAAGAGACATTTGTCGTCGGTCCAGTCAGTCCGCCTTAGGATATTGATGATGATTCATTTGATATGTCGGATTATTCCCCGTTAGAGGAGGGGGAATTGTATGAGGAGTCAAAGGCTGACGATGTAAGGTTTGGCGAGGCTGATGTTGGGTAGGCGCTGGGGGATGCTGTTGACACGGCCACGGTTTTGTCACATTTCTTGGAGGTTTTGGATATTGTGCCGCCTGAGGCGCCCCCTCTCTAGAAGGGGGAATTTTTGGGGGCCCACAAGCCTCGTTTGGAGTTCCCTACCCAGGGTTATTTTGATGCACTGATCCTTAGGGAATGGGAGAAACCTAGTCGGCTTCCGGGTGTTCCTCAGGGATGGATAAGTATCCTTTCTCGGTGGAAGCGGTTAAGCGCTGGGCTTCTCCTCCCGAGGTCGATGCGCCAGTTTTGGGGTTGACCAACTCCTCCGTGCTTCACACCCCAGACGCCACTTCCCTAAAAGATGGTGAGGTTAGGCACCTTGATCAGATGGCATGCCATGCCTTTGCCAGTGTTGGTTCAGCCTTGCGGCCTGTTTGTGCATCTGCGCTAGTGTCTGTGGCTGCTAGGTCTCTGATTAGGGACTGCTTAAATGACGCTCACCTTGATCCAGCCAGCGCTGAGTTCACCACGCTTAAAAGATTTGAATTGTTCATGGATTTTGTCTTGGCTGCTATGGAAGACACTATTGTTATGTGTAGTAGGACTTCAGCCTTATTGGTGGCCATGCACCGCTCGGTATGGCTCCGTCAGTGGACGGCGGACTTTGCGGCCAAGAAATCGCTCACAGCTCTCCCCTTCTTGGGTACGCGGCTGTTTGGAGATAAGTTGGATGCTGTGGCAAAGGGAGGTAAGTTACCTCAGCGGAAGAAACAGCGCTGTCCCTTTCGGGGGGCAGGCTCTTTCAATCCTTCCTTTCGAGGTGCCAGAGCTGGCAGAGGTTTGGCCTTCTCGGGTGTCAGAGGCTCTTCCTGGAACAGGGGCAGAGGTCGGGCCCGTCCCGCTTCTGCCTGGGGTTCCAAGCCTGCGGGTAAACCAGCTCGGCAATGAAGGGGCGCCCTCACCCGCACGGGTGGGGGGATGGCTGCGGCTCTTCTTCCAGGTCTGGGCCCGGGAGGTCACAGACAATTGGATCTTGGAAGTGGTCTCCTCCGGGTACAAACTAGAGTTCGAGTACTGGCCTCCAAGATTTTTAAGGTCTTGGGTGCCCTTGGACCCTCAGGCTGCACAGGGGCTCCTGTTAGCAGTGAAAAACCTTCTGGACATGGGAGTTATATGCCCGGTGCCTCCGTCGGAGAGAGGCAGGGGTTTCTACTCCAATCTTTTCACGGTCCCCAAAAAAGAAGGTTCTGTAAGACCCATTCTGGACCTCAAAGTCCTCAACAGATTCATCAGAACCAAGAAGTTCCGCATGGAGACTCTGCGCTCGGTCATCAATTCCCTTTGTCAAGGGGATTTCATGACATCCATAGACATCAAGGATGCGTATTTGCATGTTCCAATTTTTCCAGCGCATCAGAGATCCCTCAGGTTCGCTGTGGACGATCAACATTTTCAGTTTGTAGCCCTTCCCTTCGGGTTGACCTCAGCGCCGGGGGTCTTCACCAAGGTTCTGGCGGGCATAATGGCCCTATTCAGAGCTCAGGGAATTCGCATTGTGCCGTATCTGGACGACCTATTGATTTCAGCTTCTTCCCTCCGTCAGGCGGAGCTGGACACCCACCAGGTGGTGTCGACCCTGGAGAGGTTCGGGTGGGTGATCAACCACCCCAAGTCCTCTCTCGCGCCATCACGGGTGATTTCATTCCTGGGCATGAATCTGGATACCATTCAGGCCAGAGTGTTTCTACCCCAGACCAAGGTGCAGGGGATTCAGGATCTGATGCACCTTCTTCTGGCCAATCCTTGCCCCTCTATACGACAAGGGATGAAACTGGTGGGATTGATGGTGGCCTCCTTTGAGGCGGTCCCGTTTGCGCAGTTTCACATGAGATCTCTTCAACTTCATCTATTGACGCATTGGGACAGGTGTCCGCTGTCATTGGATCAGCCATTCAGGATGTCTCCCAGGGTTAGGCTGTCCCTTCGGTGGTGGCTGGAGTCGAGTAACCTGTTGAGGGGCAGGTCCTTTCTGGTTCCTTGCTGGGAGACCGTTACCACGGATGCCAGCCTGTCGGGCTGGGGAGGTTTCTGGACAAGTCGTCAGTTCAGCGGGGTGTGGGGTCCTCAGGAGGCTCACAACCCCATCAATGTCTTAGAGCTCAGAGCCATCTGGCTTGTCCTGTCACGGCTGACGTCGCACTTACAGGGTCTTCCGGTTCAGATTCAATCGGACGGTGGTTGCCTACATCAATCACAAAGGAGGGACTCGCAGCAGGAGTGCCCTAAGGGAAGTCTCTCTGATCCTGCATTGGGCAGAGAGCAATGTTCCTTGCATTTCGGCAATCTACATTCCGGGAGTGGAGAACACGGAGGCGGACTCCCTGAGCAGGGGGTCCTCTCGCCAAGGAGAGTGGTCTCTCAACCCCGGGGTTTTTCGGTCTCTTTGTCGCAAGTGGGGGACTCTGGAGGTGGATCTCTTTGCCTCCCGGCACAATCACAAACTCCCGGCCTTTGTGTCTCTATCTCAGGATCCTCTGGCAGTGGACGCCTTGTCCCTTGCTTGGAAGGATCTGGGTTTTCTGTACCCGTTTCCTCCCTTCTCCATGCTGGGCAAGGTATTTTGCAAACTGGCTCTGGAGCGGGCACCAGCAATTCCAGTGGCTCCAAGGTGGCCAAGAAGGGTTTGGTACGCAGACGTAAGGCTGGCGGTAGATCAGTAACGGCTTCCCATGTTTCCGGATCTGTTATCTCAGGGTCAACTACTTTATCCCAATTTACCAACGCTGGCTTTGATGGCTTGGCTGCTGAAACCTTCATTCTGAAGGAGGAAGGTTTGTCTGAGGCTGTTGTTCAGACCTTGATTAGAGCTAGGAAGCGGTCCTCTTCTGGCATTTACTATAGGACTTGGCGGTCCTATATTGACTGGTGTGAGGCTAGGGCCTTGCCTTGCAGGGTGTTTTCGATCCCTAGGATTTTGGAGTTTCTTCAGCACGGTCTGGATCTTGGGTTCCGGTTTAGTACCTTGAAAGGGCAGGTCTCTGCTCTGTCTGTTTTCTTCCAAAGATCTTTTGCCTTACACCTACTGGTTAAGACTTTTTTCCAGGGGGTCACTCATGTTCGACCCCCTCGGAAGGCTATGGTTCCTGTTTGGGATTTGAATTTGGTTCTTTCGGTTCTCCAGGGTCCTCCTTTTGAGCCGTTACAGGATATTGCTCTGTTTTCACTCAGAAGGTTGCCTTCTTGGTGGCTATTACCTCTGTTCGGCGTGTCTCTGAGTTGGCGGCTCTGTCGATTCAGGCCCCTTACTTTGAAAGACACCAGGACAAGGTGGTCTTTCGCTTTAAGCCAGATTTCCTTCCTAAGGTGGTTTCTGCTTTCCATATCAATCAGGATATTGTTCTTCCTTCCTTGTGGCCTAAGCCTAGCAATGACAAGGAGAGGGTTTTGCACAATTTGGATGTGGTTCGCTGTGTTAAGTACTATTTGGTGACTACTTCTTCTTTCCGCAAGACGGATGCCTTTTTCGTGGTGCCCTGCGGGCCCAGGAAAGGTTTGGCGCCCGCCCAGTCTACCATTAGCAAATGGATTCGTCAGGCCATTGTTGGGGCCTATTCTGCTAAGGGGAGGACTCCCCCTTTTAGGGTCACTGCGCATTCTACTCATGCTGTTGGTGTGTCCTGGGCTTTTCAGCACCAGGTTTCTGTTGAACAAGTTTGTAAGGCTGCTACTTGGTCTTCCGTTCATACTTTTTCTAAGTTTTACAAGGTTGATGTGCGGGCTTCAGCGGATGCTGTTTTTGGCCGCAAGGTTCTGCAAGCTGCAGTGGTTTAAGTTGGTGCATTCTTTACTGTTTCTGGTTCCCATCCATGACGGACACGGCTATTGGATGTCCCAAATGTCATGAAGAGTTGAAGCGGAGTGTATGTCACACTTGGAATAATACCGTTTTGTGAGTACTCCCCTTTAAAACGGATATTATAAGTGTGACATACACTCCGCTTCACCCCACCCTTTTGGTATTCCGGATCCTTTATATGGTGAACCATTGTTTCTTGGTTGTTAGTATTGTTTTATTTGGTTCTTCCTGGTCCCCTTACTGCTATCTTACACTGGGGAATTGGTGGGAGGTCCCAGGTATTTATGGACTGGGAGGAGCTCCTTTTTTGCATTCATCTCTGCAGAAGTTCACCCTCTACTGGAGAATAACCCAAATGTCATGAAGAGTTGAAGCGGAGTGTATGTCACACTTATAATATCCGTTTTAAAGGCGAGTACTCACAAAATGGTATTTTTAGCTGGGTTGGGCTCATTCCCCCAGATCAGTGTTCCCTAACCCGCTTCTTGAGAGCCACCAACAGGCCATATTTCACAGATCTCCACCCAGATGCACAGGTAAGGTAATTAGTGCAACAGGACTATAAAGCCATCGGGGTGGAGATCTACAAAACATTACCTGTTGGTGGCAAGGAGAGGGTTGGTAAACACTGCCCCAGATAAACGGAAGTGGGGAGTGGGTGATGTCTTGTAGTGCCAAAGCACCTGGGGGGTCATCCCCAGTGGTGAAAGAATTGCTGTCATTTCTGAGAGAAGTTCTGAATTGTGTAATTTGACTTTCCCCCAACTTGTTTTCCAGACTTTCTGAAGGAGCCAGATGCCTCAGGTTAAGATAACCACTGGCTGCAGCACAGCCTGGACCTGTATTTTCCTCCCAGATGCCTTTGCTGCAGTATGAGAGCAGCCATGTTTACACAGTGTGATTATTTATATGGATTATTTTTGTATATCAGGACAGATTTTTTTATAATAAATATTCTGTAAAGTGTGTTTCTGTCTACTTGTTTGACCCAGGCAAGCCCAGCGGAGTCCCAGACGCTTGCTCAGGCTTATGCAATTCTAGGTGTGGCAGTAGCGAACTGGAAGGAGACATTTCAACATTCTGATCCGGAGTGAGGAATCTCCACTCCCTTTTGACACTCTGCTGCAGTTTCTGTAGGCAAGATAACACCCCCCGACTGCTTGCTGCAACAAAGAGGAGGGCCCTCCAGAAAGGAGGTGGAGCCAATGATGCAGGGGTTTTCAGAAATGAGATGCAGACATAATAGAGGCAGGGCTAAATAGTGTGCAAGCACAACCAGAGAAGAGGCTAAATGAAAAGCAGGTCCATATATTAAAGAGAAAATAGGAGCTAAGTGAGGAGCAGGCAACCATAATTGAGGGAGGGGGTTTTAACTGAGATGCAGGCACGTGAAGAAAAAAATCTGGGCCTTCAGCATGATTTAATGAAAAGCCCGAACCCTTAAACTATTCCCCAACATCTAAAAATACAATTTTGTGAAGTACTCACCTGTAGAATTGGTATTATAAGTATACAGTACGTCCTTTTCCAGATAGATTACTTACACTTGGGTTATCCTCCGCCAGATGGCGCTGCACTGCAGAGACATGTAAAACAGGCTCCTCCCGGCCCCTCAAATACCCGGCGACCTCCCACAAATCCCCAGCATTGAAAAGCAGTGAACAAAAAGCCGGGAGAATTTAACCACCCAGAACAAAACTGGTAACTATAACAATGATGATAATCACCATACAGGGGATCCAGAATAATGCAACAACAGGGTGGGGTGGAGCAGGACGTACGGTATACTTATAATACCAATTCTACAGGTGAGTATCTCACAGAATTGTATTATTCTTAGTATACAGTACGTCCTGCTCCAGATAGATTACTTACACTTGGAACATCCAATAGCAGTGTCCATAAAGTAGGGTGGGATCCCCAATAAGAAAGGTAACAGCAGGCAGTTTAAACCACTGCCGCCTGTAAAACCTTGGGGGCCAAAAACAGCATCAGCTGAGGCCTTAACGTCAACCTTGTAAAACTTTGAAAAGGTATGAACAGAAGACCAAGTAGCGGCCTTGCAAACTTGTTCAACAGAAGCCTGGTGCTGGAAAGCCCAAGAGGCACCAATAGCACAAGTAGAATGAGCAGTAAGGCGGAAGGGAGGATTCTTCCCCTTAGCAGAATAGGCCTGAATCACAGCCTGACGGATCCATTTGCTGATAGTAGACTTGGCAGGAGCCAAACCCTTCCTAGGACCAGAAGGGACCACAAAAAGAGCATCAGTCTAACTGAAGGACACAGTGACTACTAGGTAATACTTCAGACACCTGACCACATCCAAGGAGTGCAATACCCTTTCCTTAGCATTACTAGAATTAGGGCACAAGGAAGGAAGAACAATATCCTGGTTCAAATGAAAAGCAGACACCACCTTAGGCAAGAAATCTGGCTTAAAGCGGAACACCACCTTATCCTGGTGTCTCTCAAAGTATGGAGGCTGGATAGACAGAGCCGCCAGCTCAGACACACGCCTGACCGAAGTAATAGCCACCAGAAAGACAACCTTGAGGGTAAGTACAGCCAGAGCAGCATCCTGAATAGGCTCAAAGGGAGCACCCTGCAAGGCAGACAAGACCAAATTCAAATCCCAAACAGGGACCATAGGTTTTCGTGGGGGACGCACATGAGTAACCCCCTGAAAGAAAGTCTTGACCAAGGAATGTTGAGCAAAGGACTTCTGAAAGAAAACAGACAGGGCAGAAACTTGACCCTTCAAAGTACTGAGTTGGAGACCAGACTCCAAGCCTTGCTGTAAGAACTCTAGCACCCTGGGAACTGAGAACACCCGACAGGGAAGAGACCTAGACTCACACCAGTCAATGTAAGCATGCCAAACCCTATAATAGATGGAAGAGGAAGACTTCTTCCTAGCCTTCACCATGGTCTCAACCACGGAGGCAGACAAGCCTTTCTCCATCAAGATGGAAGTTTCAGCAGCCAGGCCGTCAAAGCCAGAGTTTGCAAATTGGGATGGCGTAGGGAGCCCTGAGTGAGCAGATCTGGTACTGCTGGCAGGACGTACTGATCTACTGCCATCTGCGAACCACACTCTTGGCCACCTGGGGGCCACCAGAATCACTGGCACCCTTTCCAGAGCAATCTTGCGCAGGACCCTGCCCAGCAGTGGGAATGGAGGAAAGACATACGGGAGCCGAAATTCCTGCCATGACATGGACAGAGCATCCGTGGCCAAGGCCAGAGGATCCTGAGACAGGGAGACAAAAGCCTGAAGCTTGTGATTGTGAAGGGACGCGAACAGATCCACATCCGGTAGCCCCCAGCGGTGACACAGGGACTGGAATACCCTGTTGCAGAGGGACCACTCTCCCTGAGGAGAGGTACCCCTGCTCAGAGAGTCCGCCAGAAGGTTCTCTGCCCCCGGAATGTACACAGCCGAAATGCATTGAACGTTGGCCTCTGCCCATGTCAGAATCCGCGACACCTCCTGGAGGGCCCTCCTGCTCAGGGTCCCTCCCTGATGGTTGATGTAGGCAACCGCCGTCCTGTTGTCTGAGCGCACCTGCACAGACAGACCCCTCAGGTGATTGGTCAATTGCTCCAGTACCAACCTGATTGCCCACAGTTCCAGAATGTTGATGGGTAAGTGGGCCTCCTCTGGAACCGCAGGGACTTCCAGAATCCCCCCCATCCTGACAGACTGGCATCCGTGGTGACCGTCTCCCAGGAGGGGGCCAGGAAGGATCTGCCTCCCAGCAAGTTCCTGTGGTGCAGCCACCAGGAAAGGGACCGTCGGACCGAGGGGGGAAGCACACAGATCCCGTCCAAGGACGTTGGATCCTTGTCCCATACTGACAGAAGGTGAAAGTTGTAGACGCTTCAAATGGAACTGAGCAAAGGGCACCGCCTCGAAGCATGTCACCATCAGGCCCACCAACTGCATTCCCTGCCTGAGGGAGGGCTGGGGGCATGATAGCAGGAACCTCACCTGCGCAGTTAGAGCTTCCACCTTCTGCTGAGGAAGGAATATCCTTGACTGAATCGTATCCAGAATCATTCCCAGGAATGGGGTCACCGAGGAAGGGGACAGGGAGGACTTGGGGTGATTGATCACCCAGCCGAAGGACTCCAGGGTGGACACCACCAGCTGAGTGTCCAACTCCGCCTGTTGCAGAGACCGAGAGGTGATGAGTATGTCGTCCAGGTAGGGTAGCAAGCGTATGCCTCTTGACCGCACCAGAGACATCACCCCTGCCAGCACTTTGGTGAACACTCTGGGAGCTGAGGTGAGACCAAAGGGCAGGGCCACAAATTGGTAATGTTGATCTTCTAACGCAAATCTGAGAAACCTTTGGTGTCCAGGGAACACAGGGATGTGAAGGTAAGCATCTTTGATGTCCACCGACGTCATGGAACCGCAGGGACTTCCAGAATCCCCCCCATCCTGACAGACTGGCATCCGTGGTGACCGTCTCCCAGGAGGGGGCCAGGAAGGATCTGCCTCCCAGCAAGTTCCTGTGGTGCAGCCACCAGGAAAGGGACCGTCGGACCGAGGGGGGAAGCACACAGATCCCGTCCAAGGACGTTGGGATCCCCTGGGCGCAGGGAGCCAATGGCCGAGCGCAGAGTTTCCATGCGAAAACGCTTGTTTCTGACAAACTTGTTGAGGATCTTTAAATCCAGAATGGGCCTGACTGACCCATCTTTTTGGGGGGACTGTGAAAAGGTTGGAATAGAACCCCGTGCCTCTTTCTCTTAAGGGGACACTGAAAATGACCCCCATATCCAGAAGGCCTTGCACGGCCTGCATCAAGAGCTGAGGCAGAGTCCTTGGGGATCCTGGACTTGACGAATCTTGGGGGGGGGGGGGCGCACAGCAAACTATCTTGTAACCAGAGGACACTACCTCCTGAATCCACCTGTCTGAGACGTGATGCCTCCAGACGTGCGCAAAGTGCTGTAGCCGTCCCCCCACCCCGAAGGGCGAGGGCGCCCCATCATGCCTGCGGAGGCTTGGGAGAGGGTTTTGGTTTAGAGCCCCAGGAGGCGCTGGGGCGTCGTTCACTATTCCTGCGCCAGGAATCTGTACGAACCCCCGCGAAGGACACCCCTTTGCCCTGCTTAGCACCACGGTAGGGGAGTGAAGGGGGCCCCTGGCCCCGAAAGGGCCGAGACTGCCGCCTGCGCTGGGGTAACTTACCTCCTTTAGCAAAAAGGTCTTGGCGATCTCCAAACAGGCATAGCCCCTTAAATGGAAGCCCAGTAAGGGCCCTCTTAGCAGCATTGTCAGCAGCCCACTGGCGCAGCCAGACCACGCGGCGTATAGCTACCGCCAAGGCAGAGGTTCTGGCACACGTCCTAATGGCATCATCCAAGGCAGATAGGATAAAGTTCACAAACATATCACAGACAGTGCATTACATGTATCAGGTTGCCCTTCATCTGACCCATCAAGTACACTTCTGACGTAATGGCCGAGGCGCAAACTGGGCGCAGCGCCGCCCCCACAAACGCAAAGGCATGACACGCTAATTGGTCAATGCGCCGGTCCTCAGCGTCCCGCAGCGTAGTAGTGTCGGGGGAGTGCATAATACAGTTGTTAGACAACCCTAGAATAGGAGCATCGACCTCAGGGGGCGATGACCAGCACTTTACCATGTCAGCAGGAAAGGGATACTTTGTGTCCCAACTCTTAGGTATGCCGGGAAGTCTACTGGGACGTTCCCACTTTTTAAGCACGAGGTTATTGAAATGGGTTTGCTCAGGAAATTCCAGACAAGCTTTAGCAGTATGAAAAAGCTCCCCCCTTTGCCTGGGAGCCGCAACCGGGGGAGAGATAGACAAAACCTCAAATATTTGGACCAGCAGTCTGTCAGTATCATCCGGGGTCCAGGGGTCAGAGCCAGAGTCGTCATGACCCCTTAGTCTCTCATCAGATGACCCTGAGTCATAAAACAGCTCCCCTTCGTCTGATGGGGCGTAGCCATACAGATGCAACAACTCCTCAGATTCCATAGGAGACGGAGTGGCACCAGGAGTTAAGTGACGCTTTTTAGCGGAGGCCTTACGCGCTAAGGTATTAGCGATCAATCTTTCAACACTGGCCAGTCTAGCAGACACATCAGGTTGAGAATCCCCGCTTGTATGTAATTCAATGGGGGAGATTCAAGCTTGGGGGGAGTAGGTGAAGTGAGACGAGGTGCAGGCCCAGCCACCAGAGGGGCGGGTTGCAACGTTAGCGCCTGCTGTGCGCAAGGGACACAGACCCGCGCATTGTCACCACTGATAGGTGAGACCCCACAAGCTACACACAGCCGGGCTTGTCCCGAAGGAACCCCAGTCCCAAGATCCTGGGATGCCTCCATATGGTTATTAGGCACAATATGTCAGTAGGGATTGACGCTATAAAGCAACCCTGGATGCCCCAATGACCCGCTAGGGAAGTGGGAGTACTTATACTAGGCCCAACTACAATTACACCGGACCGGGAGAAGCCACTGGATTCACCGGTCTGAAAGACACAATGAGAAGAAGGGGCGTCAGAGTCATACACAGAAAAATAATGAGTATTAAAGTCACCCGCAAGGGCACTTACAGACCGTGGGAGGGGGGACCGTTACACACACGCGCGCGACTGTACAGGGAAGGGTGTCAAAAGAACCTCGAAGGGCGGGCCAGAGCGAGCCGTGACACAGGGCGCGCCAAGCCAGGCCCCGCCCCCCCCAAAGAGCGTGAAGTCCACAGACAAGCAGCTAATGAGGACGCAGGAGCGTCTGAGGCAACGCCGCCGCCCGGCGCAGGGCATCCGGCGTTTGCAATAGTAAAAAGCAAGTCAACGCGGCGGTTGACACACATACCAACAGGCGATATACACGAATCACGGTACACGCTCAACCACACCCCCCCCCCCCTTCTTTTCCTCCCGAACGCTACGGGGAGAATGAGGGAGGATGGCGGCCCTTTGTACAGGGCCCACCGCTACCGGGGCATGGGACAATAATGCGGGAGGGGCATCCCATAAAGGCTCACCATCAGCCTATACCGCCTACCCTTTGGTGGGGGACTGCGGTGGAGCAGCGCTCCATAAGCACGCATGGTGCCGCCTACCTTCACCCAACCAGCGCAGCCCAGGCTGGGAGGCACATCACGCGAAGGACGGGTGGGAATAGTCCAACAGGGCCGCAGGCTGTAATAGCCCTGCTCACCTGCGACAGAGTGATCATTTCATGGCTTCGCAGTCGGCACTGCAGAGAAATCTGGGGATTTTTGGGAGGTCCCTGGGTATTTGAGGGGCCGGGAGGAGAGCCTGTTTTACATGTCTCTGCAGTGCAGCGCCATCTGGCGGAGGATAGCCCAAGTGTAAGTAATCTATCTGGAGCAGGACGTACTGTATATTAAGAATATTAATATTTTAGGTTTTTAGTCACTTATTCTTTCCCCCACCGGGCTGCAACTCTGTTCAGAATTCCAGGATACTGGCACTGCCATCTTGACTCAGAAGCATCACACATACTGAGGAGAGTAGGATAAAGTACAGGAGGGCAGAGTTATAGCTGTGCTTTGAACAGACAGAGCAGAGCTGGGGTCAGGGAAAGGACAGCAATCCCAGAATGCAGAGCAACATGGTCAGAAGACACTTCCGGTTTGCAGGCTGCCTGATGCTCCATGAGCCACCATCTTGGATGTTTAAAGGTTCATAACATGCAGTAGATGCAGGTAGGATGATTTTTAATGTGAGCAATCTGTATGTGCAGGGTGTGGGAAACAATATATGCTCTTATTCAGGGTGCAATGCAGAAATGAAGGGCTAAAGAACATGCAAAAAGAAGGTGGGGCTATATCAATGATGTACAACCTACAGATCACACCACTGCCTGAATAAATTATGTGCCCCGCCTCCCCTCTGCCCTTTTCACCACAGCCCACTTCTACCAACCACCAAACCTTGGCTCACATCTTTCCATGTCTTTGTACCTCACGTCTACTATTCCAATCACAACGCTACTCACTTCACACTTTTCCTACTTGACCCCCTGCCCACCTCCACTCATCTCACCTCTTTCGCCCTTAACTTTTCCCATCTGACCTCTACATATATAATTTAAGTTTAAAGCTTTCCTGCAGTTAACTGTTTGCACTCTCTGCGCTTAGGTTTTCTTGCTGCCCCTTGTAGTGGAATAATAAGGCCATTAGACGAGAAAAATTGCATGAGTAGAAAGGACTAAATGAGGTGCAGGACTATCACAAATGAAAAGTTGGGGTAAACAAGACAAGACCCTTGCTGAAAAGAGATGCATGCATTAGCAGTAATGAGACCAGGTACTTGCAGAAGAGAGGTGGCAAGGCTTAAGGGTATATGGGAATGTAGAAAGATGGGGCACTTACAGAAATGAGAAGGTAGGAGCTACATGATACAGGTACTTCCGGAAATTGAGGAGACAGAGTTAAATTAGATACAGGTACTTTATTTACAAATATTTAGATTAATAGCATTTGTTACATCGAGGGGAGAACAGCAGGCCGAGCCGCTGACCTATCAGAATCTCATGAGCCGCACGCGTGGGTGGGGGGGGATGGGAGGGATTCTCGCTGAATGAATGGTGGTCCCTTGTCGGCAGAATGAGTCTGTTCTGGGGTGGGGAGGATCTTCCTGTGTTTAGGGCAATGCTCTGGGTGCCCCCCTCACCTCTGTGCACAATGTATCCGTTTGAGAGGGTAGGGGCTGCTTGGGACATTAGTAGGATGGGAGAAGCCCCCCTTACCACACCTGGAAAAGGCTTTAAAAGCGACTCTGCCTCTTTAAAATCCATCCCGCCGTTGTAGTGTTAAAAACGCACAAAAAGTTTCTCCTAAAAGCAGCAGAATCCGACCCGGAAATATTAAAAAGAAAATAAAAATAAAGCGTCATCTGCGCGAGCGCGGCCGCCTCTGAAACCTCTATACATTGCGAGAGCGGCCCGGCGCTCCTAAAACCGCATTGTATAAGCCACAGTGCAAAAAATTAGAAGAGAAAAAAAAAAAAAAACAAGGAGTGGGAGCCAAGCATTACCTAAGCAGAATTTACATCTACTGCGCAGGAAGGGGGCGTGGTCACATACTGTACAATCTGATATTTCCTGGAATACAACATGCGCTCTTCCTGTACACAGAGCACACTGTCCGCCATTTATTTTATTTTTTTTTTATATTTACGCATTAAATGTGACGGATAAAATGTAGAAAAACACAAGGAGGGGCAGGACTACAGGGTGATAAACATTGCAGCCATCAGCCGGAAAAGACGCAAATCAATGAAGAATCCACCCTCCAACCCGAGAGACCGCTATCGACAAATCGCTATTCACAGCAAATGAGTTAACTTCCTACAGAAGGGAAGAGTGGAAAGATCTAGAAAAAAAAAAACAGCCAGCCTCAGACCGTGGGAAGAGGCCACTGGGGAGGGGGGGGGGGGTGTACCGGCACAGGGCAGGGGTGGAGATCTAGAGTGACATGCAGGGGGTAGGTTGGTGGGTGTGTCTATCACTCGACTCGCAGTTGATAAATCACCTGGATACATTTAGAGTGACGGCTTGGGTTAGTGCAGAGAGCCGCCAGCGCCTCAGCCGGTCCCCCCACCTTTCATGAGACCAGCAGGATAGACAGAGAAGATTGGGCAGCAAATAAAATACTGCTGAGACAAACGAGGGGGAGGTCAGGAACAGGGCGGCCTCGCCAACAGCTTACTAGCAGCCACAGCCCTCCCTCTGGGGCTGGGGTTCGCTGGTTAGCCGCCCACCCTGGGGGGCGGAGGGTTTGTGCTGCACCCCTGACTCTGCTGCGTTCAGGTCCAGGCTTCCATCTTGGATGTTCTGGTAGATCTTCTTGGCAGCCTCCAGGAAAGCATCCTCCACATTCTCCCCTCTGTAAAGAGAAACAAAGATGGGTCACCCACTCACTCAGTCACATGACCCTAACGGAACCCTGTTTTGTTCTACCAGCACCACATGCTCAACCCTCCAACCCCACCCACAGTGCTGTCTGCATACATCTCTTCTATCATCCACCAGCACAATTTCCTGCCTCCAATCAGAGAGCCTGTAACAGTTTCCTCACAGACTAACTGGAGCAGGTAGCATACAGCAATCTCCTCCTTTAAGGTCAGAATGCCTGTCGCCTTACTGGAGAAAGCAGGACTGGCTATGCTAGATCTCCAAGAGGTAGGGGCAGTACATGCCATCTTAGGGGTATGGAGTATTTTTTTTTATATATATAATAAATATTTTAGGCCATAGGTCTCCCTAAGGCCACAACGATCAACAAGGAGCATTCACATCTGCTAAAAGGGTGCAGGATAAATCATTAAAGGGAGCCGTGTCACTGCACTCTAAATGCCATTACAGAGGACAGATCTACATCGTACAATGGACTGCAGCTTTTATTACAATAAAAGGCCTCTGGAGGTCCACTTGCCCTTTAAGCACTGGGGCATCCCAACATGGCTAGGCACCCCAATACCACTTCCACACTCCCTCTTATGGCTGCCATTTAAGTAACAGAATTAATGTGCCTGAAACATCAAATGGCAAGGGATGATAGGGAACATAGAAGTGGTAAAAACAAGGCTGCTGTAGAGATGCCACCATGCTTAGAGGGCTAGTAGACCCCCAGTCTGTTTGACTAAATCTGCTCATAATAAAAGCAAGAGGAAGGAAAGAAAGATTTACACATTTGCCTACGTCCTTGAAAAATTAAAAAGCACATTACAAAGAAAAAAAAAAGGTGGCCCCATCACACAACAGTGTCACATTACCCAGCATTGCATCTGTCAGATTTGAGGATAGAGCCTTCCTGCCCCAGCCACAATGACCCTGTCCTTTCATTGACTCTAGAGCAGCCACTCGCCCAGCTGGGACACCCAGAGTCACATTACTGGGAGTTGCAATACACAGCATGAGGTGTTCCCAGGGTATCTGCAGGTACATCACCATGCCTGATGTAAAAATAAGCCTGTACTTCGCTTATCCAGCCATTCTTAGGCACCACTACCTCACAAAATACTGGTAAGTGCTCTTTCATTGCAGAGCCTGTTCCTGAATAATTGGAGGCAGCAGAGTGCAGCTAATAAAGAGGGAGACAATTCCAGCTTTAAGCTGAACACAGGTCCATAGGTAAGGAGTAGATGGATTAAAGTGTCACAAAACCCATCATTTCTCCCCCCCCCCCCCCCCCACAAGTCTCTTAGGCAACGCAACCGGCTTGGCAGTGGCTTGGTTTAAAGAAAAAACAAGTTAGTTACCTGGTAACGTCTTTTCCAAACATCCGAAAGGGCATCATACCACTGAAATATTACGGCTCCACCTCAAGGTAGGAACACATGACCACCAGAACAAACAAAAGCTTTAGCTCCTTCTCCAAATCCCAGTAGTTTGAGATCCGAAAGACAAAGCACCAACTGGTAAATCAGTAAGATAACATATAAAATAACATAGCCTGAGGGAGAGAAGCCTGTATGCTGCCCTTTCATATGCTTAGAAAAGAAGTTACCAGGTAACTAACTTAAGTTTTCTCAAAACATCCTTAGAGCAGCATACCACTGAGAGGATAAGCGAGATACTAATACCTCTAATGGGTGGGAAAGCTGCCTGTAACATACTCCTGCCAAAGGACTGATCTTGCAAAGTGAGTAGATCCAGGCAGTAATGATTAACAAATGCCTTAGCTGAAGACCAGGTTGCCGCTCTACAGATCTATTCGATAGAGGCACCAGCTTGCTCCGCCCAAGATGTAGAAATACTTCTTGTTGAATGACCTGTTATCTGCCATGGAGCCAGAGATCCGTTGTAAGTAAAACTGATCGTGCTCTTCATCCATCGGGCTGTACATGTTGCCTTAGAAACATGCTGACCCTTCCTGTGACCCCAGAAGGAAATTAATAAGCTATTGGCCATCTTCCAATCTTTTGTTTGTCGAATGTATTCCACAAACAGGCTTTGACATCCAAAGACTCATCTACAGAACCCATGGAGGGATCACTATCTCCGGCGGGTGGAAGGATATTCTCTTGGGTCCGATGAAAGTCGGAAGAGATCTTGGTAATGTAGCAAGAATCCACCCATATGCGCCACCCACCCACATATGCGATCCTGGAAAACTTTAAAAAAGGGGGGGGGGGGTGACAGCAGGATAGAGCCTGGATAATGCCGATTCTGCAGGCTGAAGTTACTGCCACCAAAAAGAGAGCCTTCCATGTAAGAAATTTAATATGAGCTCGACAGAGGTTCGAAGGGTGGTGCAGCCAGAGCTCTAAGGACCTGGGCGAGATTTCATTGTAGCGTTAACTTAAAAAACGGACCACTCTGGACAACTAGGAAAAAAACGCCTGGCCAGCGGGAAAGATGAAAGTCTCTTATCCCAAAAAAGATACAGATGCTGTGACTGAGGTTGACGAAGCGGATGTCAGTATGTGCAGGCGCCGCAGAGAAGCTAGGTATAGCGGTGGGGATGGGCGATGCCTGAGCATCGGCCACGCCCACCGCTGTATAAGGCTGGGGGTCTGTTTGTGCTGGCGCTATGGAGAAGGTAGCAGATACAACTGCCTCCACCGCTTCCTCTCAGTGGCACCAGCACACACAGAGTGAACACCCGGCTAGGTATAGCAGTGGGGATGGGCGATGCCTGAGCAAAACCCAGGTTAGTGAAAAGCATAGGTCCTGGTCCACTTTAAGGGACTACATACAGGATTATGTGACTATGCATAATATAAGTGACAGTCAGCCTGGTATTACCAAGGACCGACGCTGCCAGACTAACCCGATAGGCTTCTATGAGGAGGTGAGTAGAAGCCTGGCTAGAAGGGCGGCTGTAGATAATAGTTTTTCTAGATTAAGGATTGTGTGCAGAGAGTTCTGGTTAATAATACCTACTCTGAATGGTCCTCGGTTGTAAGCAACAGTATGCAATGTCAAGCAGCTGCATCCAAGGCCACCAAGATATCATGCATTAAAGTGGTTCAGCAAGGAGAAAAAACTGACTGACAGTCAGTACAAGCAGTACAAATAATTGAGAGAAAAAAAAACTTAAAAACGATGTTGCTGTATACAGGGAACAAGAGTAGAGTTATTATTGGATATAAACTCTTGCTTGGACATATGTAGGACCTGTCCAAGAAGAGTTTATTGACCTTTTATCTGAAGGCTGAGGCCACAGATCAGAAACCCTCCACAACTAGGTGACTGCATCGCATCGGCAAGATGTTTTTATTGTAGCCCCCTGTTCTGCCTCTGCCCCAGGAGAGGGTGGTGTTTTTTACTGGAATAATGCTTTAAGAGCAACTCTAAAATAGGCAGGAAGGCTGATCCTGCAAGACACCTACGAGGTTGAGGTTCCATCTATCCAGTGCAGGGGCCAGATTTATCCTGGTACATATTTTGGCAAAGGCCTTTGGTTGTGCATTTTTGGTTTCTTGTAAAGGAAGATCCCTATACCTGGTAAGTGAACTGTTTAGAAGGCTAGGATATGGTGTTCTACAATCTCAGATGATTAAACTTCCGCCATGGTTGCTTTGCTCCTGATGTGAATGGCGTTGCATTGTCTGTAGCACAAGGATATGAATCTGGACTTGGTTTCCTGGATGGTACAGTGACTCCGGGATCCCACACTTCCCAGCAAAAGCAGCCTGCACAGACTGGCCTTGACTGACTCAAGTCTGTAGGGGGGAGAAAAAAATCTCTTGATTTCCTGTCCCATGTTGGGAAACAAGGCTTGAGGAGCCTGGTGTGGAATAGGGCAAAAGGGATGGCCTCCATTACAGACAGCTTCAGACCTAATGATTTCCTGCACTGGAGAACGGTTAGTGGGAGGATTATACTTCCTTGAGAACTCTGTGTCTTCCCTAGGAGGGAAATCTTACAAGAAAAGCAATCCAGATAAAGTGCTCATCAGAACCCTTTCTGTGGTAGCAATATTATCATTTCCAGGATTATTGTGAATATTATTAAAGCCATGCACACGCCTAAAGGGCTCAGTCACAAATTATGAAAGGTTTGGTGGTCTGGAAAAAATGCCATTTTGTGAAATACTCACCTGTAAAATGGGTATTATAAGTATGTCACACACCCCGCTTCAAACATTAATCATTAGACTTGGGTTACTCCACCAGCAGGTGGCGACGTTGCAGAGAAGTCTTGAAAAACAAGCCCCTCCTGATCTATAATACCTGGGACCTCCCACTTATCTCCCAGCAGTAAAGACAAGGTACCAGGAAAAAAACCATTGGTAACCCTCAACTGTAAACGAAGCTTCACCCTATAAAGAATCCAGGATACCAAAAAGGGCGGGTGAAGCGGGGTGTGTGACATACTTATAATACTCATTTTACAGGTGAGTATTCACAAAATGGCATTATTCTAAGTATGTCACACACCCCGCTTCAAACACTAATCATTACACTTGGGACATCCAAAAGCAGTGTCCACAAAGGGCGGGTATCCAACAAGGCAATAATGCAAAACGCAAACCACTGCAGCTTGCAGAACCTTGCGGCCAAACACAGCATCCGCTGAAGCCCGCACGTCATCTTACAAAACTTGGAAAAGGTGTGAACAGCAGACCAAGTAGCAGCCTTACAAACTTGCTCAACAGAAGCCTGGTGCTGAAAAGCCCAAGACGCCCCAACAGCACGAGTAGAATGAGCAGCGATACGAAAAGGGGGAGCCTTCCCCTTGGCAGAATAGGCCCCACCAACAACCTGACGAATCCACTTGCTAATGGAAGACTTAGCCGGGGCCAAACCCTTCCTAGGCCCGCAGGGCACCACGAAAAAGGCATCAGTCTTATGAAAAGGAAATCTAGTAAGCAAATAGTACTTAACACAGCGTACCACATCCAAAAAAAAGCAAAACCCTCTCCTTGTCATTCCTAGGCTTAGGACACAAGGAAGGAAGAACAATGTCCTGGTTAAAAAGAAAAGCAGAGACCACCTTAGGAAAAAAGTCCGGTTTGAAGCGGAAAACCACTTTGTCCTGATGTCTCTCAAAGTAAGGAGCCTGAATCGACAAGGCCGCCAACTCCGAAACACGCTGAACCGAAGTGATGGCCACCAAAAAGGCAACCTTCTGAGTCAGAGTAGAAAGAACAATATCCTGCAAAGGCTCAAAAGGAGGAGCCTGAAGAGCAGAGAGAACCAAATTCAAATCCCAAACAGGGAGCAAAGGCTTCCTAGGAGACCGCAGATGCGAGACCCCCTGGAAGAAGTCTTGACCAAAGGATGGAGCGCAAATGATTTTTGAAAAAAAGACAGCCAAGGCAGAACCTGCCCCTTCAAAGTACTCAGCTGAAGACCAGAGTCCAGCCCCGATTAAAGAAATTCCAAAATCCTAGAAACAGAAAAGACCCGACAGGGCACAGATCAAGCCTCACACCAATCAATATAAGAGCTCCAGGTCCTATAGTAGATGGTAGAAGAAGAAGACCTCTTCCTGGCGCTAATAAGAGTCTGAATAACAGAATCCGAAAGACCTTCCTCCCTTAAGATGGAGGTTTCAACAGCCAGACCGGCAAAGCCAGCGTAGGTAAATTGGGGTAATGCAGTTGACCCCGTGAGAGAAGATCCGGCCGAAGAGCAGAACGAAATGATCCACCACCAGACAAACGATGTCTGCGAACCACACCCTCCTTGGCCACCTTGGAGCCACAAGAACGGCAGGAACCCCGTCCAGGGCCAGGAGCAGATAAAGGAACCCCAGGTCCCCCCAGCTCAAAGACATGGCATCCACCGCCAGAGGAACCTGGGAGAGCGACACGAATGTCAGAAGCTTGTAACTGTGACGAGAGGCAAACAGATCCACCTCCCACGTCCTCCACCGGAGACAAAGCGACCGAAAAACCTGGGGGTGGAGAAAACCATTCCCCCCGGCAGAAAGAGCACCTGCTCAGAAAGTCCGCCACCGTGTTTTCCACTCCTGGAATGTACACTGCCGAGATGCAAGGGACATGAGTCTCCGCCCAGGCCAGAAGCAGAGACACCTCTCTGAGGGCACTCAGACTACGAGTGCCTCCCTGGCGATTGACGTAAGCAACCACCGTCCGATTGTCCGACCGCACCTGAACCGGCAAGCCCCGTAAATGCTGTGTCAAGCGAGACAGAACCAACCTGATGGCTCTCAACTCCAGAACATTGATGGGCAAGTGGGCCTCCAGAGGACCCCACCGCCCCTGGAAATGAAGGTCCTTCCAGAAACCTCCCCATCCCGACAAACTGGCGTCCGTGGTGACAGTTTCCCAAAGAGACGTCAGAAAGGACCTGCCCTCTCAAGAAATTGACCGAAACCATCCACCACTGAAGAGACTGCCGAACCCGGGAGGACATCCGGAAGGACCGATCCAACGACCGCGGTCGCCGGTCCCAAGGCGCCAACAGATTTAGCTGAAGCATCCTCGAGTGAAACTGAGCAAAGGGAACTGCCTCGAAGGAAGCTACCATCAACCCCACCAGTCTCATCCCTAGCCGGATGGACGGGCAAGGATTGGAAAGAAGAAACTGCGCCAACTCCTGAATCAAGAGCACTTTGGCCTGAGGCAGAACAACTCTGTGTTAGCAAGAATCCAAGGACAACCCCAGAAAGGGCACCACCCTGGCCAGAACGAGAGAGGACTTGGGGTAGTTGATCACCCAGCCGAACCTCTCCAGAGTGGACACCACCATCCCGGTTTCCACCTCCGCTTGACTGAAGGAAGAAACCATGATGAGAAGATCGTCCAGATCTTCTCATCATGGTTTCTTCCTTCAGTCAAGCGACCAGAGCACAATGCGAATCCCCAGAGCTCTGAGAAGGGCCATCACGCCCGCCAACACCTTGGTGAACACTCTTGGAGCCGAGGAAAGGCCGAACGGAAGAGCCACAAATTGAAAAAGCCGATCTTCCACCACGAAGCGAAGAAACCTTTGGTGAGCCGGAAATATAGGAATATGAAGATAGGCATCCTTGATGTCTATGGACGTCATGAAGTCCCCCTGCCGCAGAGAACTGATGGCAGAACGCAGAGTTTCCATGCGAAACCTCCGGGGACGAATAAACACATCGAGGAACTTCAGATCCAGGATGGGACGAACCGACCCGTCCTACTAGGTCACTGTGAAGAGATTGGAATAATACCCGCGGCCCACCTCCGAAGGAGGGACCGGGCAGATGACTGCCATTTCCAGAAGATTCCTCACCGCCGCCAGGAGCCCCTGCGCGGCCAAAGGATCTGAGGGCACACGAGACCTGAAAAATCTTAGAGGAGGTCGGAACTCGAACTCCAACTCGTAACCGGCCGACACCACCTCCCGGATCTACCTGTCCGAGACCGCCTGGTCCCACACCCGGGAGAAGAGTCGCAACCTTCCCCCCACCCGCAAGGGTGAGGGCGCCCCCTCATTGTTGAGCGGGCTTGGCAGCTGGCTTGGGTTTGGCACCCCAGGAGTGAACGGGACGGCCACGGCCTCAACCCCTGTTCCAGCTTGCACCCCTGAGGGCCGTAAAGGCCACGCCTCTGCCAGCTCTGGCTCCCCGAAAGGAGGGATTAAAAGAGACTGCCCCCCGAAAGGAACGACGAAATTACTTGCGCTGAGGTAACTTACCTCCCTTGGCAACCTAATCCAATTTCTCACCAAACAGGCGCAAACCCAAAAAGGGAAGAGCCGTAAGCGACTTCTTAGAATTAAAGTCAGCAGTCCATTGCCGCAACCACACCGACCATCGGATAGCCACCAACAAGGCCGTGGTCCTGCCACACAACACCATGGCGTCATCCTGAGCGGCAAGGACAAACGAAACGAAGGACTCACAACGTTTGAGAACAAGGAACTCATCACAAATAGGATCAAGATCCGCACATAAATCCCTGACAATGGACCTAACCACCAACAACAAAGGTGCCGAAGCACAAACAGGCCTCAAAGCCGAACCCGCACAGGTAAAACCATGGCGAGCCAGCTGGTCAATCCGGCGAGCTTCGCCATCCTTAAACCGGACCTTCACCATGATTTAATGAAAAGCCCAAACTCTTAAAAAACAATTCCTCAGCATCTAAAATTAATATATTTTACATGTTTAGTCACTAATTTATTATACTTTCCCCCACTGGGCTGCAACTCTGTTCGGGAATTTAGGATACGGGCGCCGCCATCTTGACTCAGAAGCATCACACTTACTGAGGAGAGGAGAGTGGGATAAGGTACAGGGGGGCGGGTTATAGCTGTGCTTTGCTCAGACAGAGCAGAGCTGGGGTCAGGGAAAGGTCAGCAGTCCCAGAATGCAGAGCAGCACAGTCACTTCCTGTTTGCAGGCACTTCCTGTTTGCAGGCTGCCTGCAAAAATGGCAGCTTCCATAAGCCGCCATCTTGGATGTTTAAAGGCTTATAAAATGCAGTAGATGCAGGTAGGATGATTTTTAATGTGAGCAATCTGTATGTACAGGGTGTGGGAAACATATAAGATAGACTCTTATTTAGAGTGAAGGTCCGCTTTAAGGGTAGTCGTGTCAGGAGAATGCAACACCGCCATGTTAGATAGCCCCAAAAACCGGGGGCATCAACCTCGGGGGGAAAAGACCAACGCTTCACCAAGTCCGCCGGAAAAGGATACTTCTTATCCCAACGAGGCGGAACACCGAGACACGTAGGCTGCTCCCACTTTTTAAGGACGACAGTCACAAAATGTCGTTGACTGGGAAACTCCAAACGCGGCTAGGCCACATCAAAACACTCACCCTTAGGCAGAGGAACCGCCTCGGGAGAGTCTAAAGCTAAAAACTTCAAACATTTGAGCCAATATGGAAGGGGTGTCAAATACCGTCCCCGCCGCCTGGTCACCCTCAGCACCAAACAACTGCTGGACCTCAGGGTCGTCCAATTCCTCTAGAATCTCCCCCTCTTCAGCCGGGGGGCAATCTGACCAATCCAATGCCTCAATAACATCCATGTCTGAGTCCGGTGGAGGCGGGGACAAATGTTTCCGCTTAGCCGGAGCCTACTGAGCAACCACAGCGGAAAACCTTTTCTCGAGGCTAGCCAACCGGGCGCATACCTCGGATTGCGAATCCCCACCCATGACAACGGCACACGGGGTCCGGAACAGGCAGGGAGGAGTAGGGGATGACACGGGCGGCGAGGGGCCAGCACCCGGGGTGCCGGACTGGCGTTCAATGTCCCGCTGCGCACATGGAATGCATATAATGACATCATCCCCCGGGAGCAGAGCTCCACAACCCCCACACAGCCTAGACTGCCCCGAAGGGCCGTTTCCGGTATCCTTGGAAGCCTCCATATGGTGAAATTATGGTATTCGCAATAACCCAGGGATTTACGCAGTATGCAACCCGGGATGCCCCTTTTTACATGTCCCGGGAGTGGAAGGATTTTAGCCCCATATAAGAAAAAAGGCCAACAAGCCAGTTATGTTATGACCGGGAGACCCCTTTTAACACGGGTATCCCAGGATCTGTAAGGGAAAAGGACCACAGTCAATCCCAGTGTAAGGAAAAAAGAGCACTAACACAGTGACAAGGAGCAAACAATCATGCACTCACCACATACTTCTTACACATGATGCATTAAAAAGGTACCAAAAACCCATATAGGTAAAAAAAAAAAAAAAAAATTATATATATATATATATATATATATATATATATATATATATATATATATATATGAAATATAAATGGTATGTAATGCATACAATACAAGCACAGACCCCAATCCTGAGGACAACCAGCCCATGGGACTGGTCCCTACCTGAATAATCACATAAAACTTCAGTTCAGGTACACTAACAGCTCAGTGTTGTATTGATTTGATTGAGGAACTTTAGTGAAGGCCATTTCTCTTTAGGTCCCTGCTTTGTAACAGGGTAAATGCCAGGCTGCATGTTACTCATGCGACTGTTAGCAGCCGTGCCCTAAATGTACTAATCACATAAAACTGAAGTGGCTCTCACAGTCAGCAAACGCATGCGCGAGAGTACCTGAGATGGCGGCGAACAACCCCAGCGAGGGGAGGCGCAGGAGAAGACACGGAAGGAGACGAAGGGCGTGCCGGCAGAACGCGCGCGAAGAGCTCCGGCCCCGTCCCTCCGCCATAGACCGTACAGCGCGGGCCGAGACGGAGCACGGCCCCGCCCCCTTCCGCGATCGCCTCAGGCCGCACAAAGGCGGCACCGCCACCTAAACTAACAGTAGCCACAGGCACTCAAAGCCAGGCGCAAACAACACACACTGCGCACGGAGTCCAGCAGCCCTGTACAAACGCCCGCACTCCGCAGCGCCGACCCCAGGGGCAGCCAGATCCACACAAACACAGCATAAAGCACCCACAGAGGTGGGTAGCGAAGGGAGAAGGGACCAAGCAGGGAACAGGGAGACTAAGGGGCACACCGGGACGGGGCATCCCAAATCCGGATCACCGGCCGGATAACCGCGTTGCCCCACGCGTGGGGTCTAGCGGAGGAGATAAGCTCCTAGGCACCATGCCATCTACCATTACCCAGCCAGCAGCCAAGGCTGGGAGGCTTCCAGTATTTACTAAATATTAAACAAAAAATGACTGGGTAGAAATAGACCACGGGGGGGGTGCCGGGGTGTTACCCCGGCTACCTGCAAGCAGGAGACTTCATCCTTCTGTCTTGTCGCCATCTTGCAGAGAAGAACACTGGGAGATAAGTGGGAGGTCCCAGGTATTATAGATCAGGAGGGGCTTGTTTTTCAAGACTTCTCTGCAACATCGCCACCTGCTGGTGGAGTAACCCAAGTCTAATGATTAATGTTTGAAGCGGGGTGTGTGACATACTTAGAATATTAAGACCTCAAATACGTGTCCAAATGATCTACCGAAGCAAATAATTTTCCTTGTTCTAGTAAGTAGTAAGCTTCTCATTGAACGCAGGGACTCCCTCCTAAATCCACATACTAAAAAGGGGGTGATTCTCTAGGTCCAGCATGGGAAAAGTGTAGCCCTTAGTGTTATTTCTGGGGCACTCCAACTGCTTGTCTTATCATACCATGCAAAAGGGCATTGTATGCCATTCACATCTTGTAACAAGTCATAACCTCCTCTCTGCCATTACTTATATCTTGGGGGGGGGGGGGGTGGAGTGGTACTGGACTTGGGTTTGTGGTCTCTGCTGTGAAAATGATAGTTTGCTATATTGCACTGATTGTGTCTTGTGCTGAGCAGAATGTGAGGGATGCACAAAGGAGACAGGAAAAAGAAGGCCCCCTTACAGGAAATCTTGTACTCTTGAAGGAACTCGGTAGTGAAAGTCGCAAGTGCTGACACCCCATAGGAGTAAAGCAAATTCTATTTACAAGCATACAAATCATTCGTCCTTTGCTAAGGTAATTAAACGTTCTCAGGCACTCGTGAATGTCCACCTCTGGTATTCTAGCCAACTAAGTAATTGTAGGTTGTCCAAAAGCTTTGAAGATTTGCTCATGAAATATGTATTGTTGAGGGGCCCCATAGCATTATTAGCAAGGATCAAGTGAAGAGCTAAGAACCCCCAATTTAGATACAGTCCCACATCTGTCTCTCCTATAAAACAGGGAGATATACCCATTTTTACTGTGACAAGGAAGAGAAATCTGTGTAAACAATTCAGCAGAGATTTCTTTCGAGTTATTGGCTTCAGTTGCAGTGGTATAAAGATTCAGTTGTATTGGTATAAAGATTGTATAACCTTGGAAGTGGCGCATTTGACCACTAATAGCGAGTGCTGGAAGGACTGCTCCAGGACTGGAAGGCAGGTGGCTAGGAATAGTACATAGCATGCAAACCCGGAGTTGTGAACTTGCGGAGTTTAAAGTGACATGTTTGGTTGTATTTTTAAAGTGGACCAAAACCCATGGCCCTGAAATCTTTAAGATACCAGGGCTACTTGATTCCCTCCCCCCCAGGTCGCCCGATACTCACCTTCTCCCCTGGTCCAACAGTGCATGAGCAAGAAGCGGGTGCTCCCACTATCCCTATAGCAGGGTGTGTACCTGAGCCATGCTTTTGTGAAGGGCCGGCGTGGACACACTCCCTGTTAAGAGGGTAGCAGGGTATGTGCCCGCCGGAACAGAGCGTGCTGATCAGACGAGGCTGCGCATGCAACTTAAGACCGGGGGGGAAAGGACCAAAATCCGAAACAGTCAAAATCCTGGGTTTTGGTCCACTTTAAGTGGTTTCCACGTTCAGGCCTTGATGATTGAATGCATTAACGATTTGACAAGGATTGGGTAGATTGCTCAGTAAAATGGATGGCCACAGATTTTTACCTCCAGGTCACAGTAAAGTTACGGGAGGGGCAGGGTATAGGCAGATATTCACTTACGTCTTTGCACTGGCTTCCAGGAAGAGAAGTCCTGCAGGAGAAGGAAGAGAATTAAATATCTGGAGAGGAGACACATAAGCAGAGCAATTGTTCTTGATGAAAGCTTACCATTCTCCTCCGCAAACTGCTTGGCCTCTTCATAGGTGACGTCGCGCTGGGCTTCCAGGTCGGCTTTGTTACCGATCAGAATGATGACCTGCATTGAAGACACACAGCTTTACTGAGGAGCCCAGCGCCCAGCCAGACAAATCATAATGTGCCACTAAAGACAAATCATAATGTGCCGCTAAAGCCACTTACAGTGTTGGGGTTTGTGAGGTTACGGGCGTCAGTCAGCCAGCTGCTCAAGTGGTTATAGGTGCTTCTCCTGGAAAGAACAAAGTGAGATGAGCCTGTGTCATTTAGAACAGTGGTCCCCAACCCTGTCCTCAAGGCCCACCAACAGGCCAGGTTTTGCAGATCTCCACAAAGATGCACAGGTGGAGTAATTAGTGCAGCTGCAGAGCAATAGAGCTGGTTATTTGGAGATCCAAAAAACATGACATGTTGGTGGGCCTTGAGGACAGGGTTGAGGACCACTGATTTAGAAAACCCGGGTAAGGGATCTCTGGCTGTCACCCCTCAGAACCCCCTCCCCTCCACACAGGCAGTCGAGAAATAGCATCTCTTAGGAAGGGGGGAGGGCAGGCACCTACCTGGTAATGTCGTAAACCATAAGTGCCCCGGCAGCCCCGCGGTAGTAGCTTCGAGTGACAGCCCGGAAACGCTCCTGCCCTGCTGTGTCCCAGATCTGCAGCTTGATCTTTTGCCCACTGACCTCGATTATTCGGGTCCCGAACTCCACCCCAATTGTATGGGGGCAGTCTGCCATAACTGCAGAGAGAGCCAAGCAAGGAGTGTCAGGCCAGGATATTGATAGCTCCAAGGAAGCAGAGACCATGCCAACCAATCACCTGACCCACCCCTCCTCCAATCACAGGGTGCTCCAACAAGATGGAAGCACTCAGGGAGGAGTTTGTGATCAGATAATAATAAATCAATGTAGCAAGCTTACTCAGCCAATCAAATTGCAACCCTTTAGTTAAGTTTAGTTAAGTTTAGTTTTACAAGCTGACACTCAATGAATATGATCAACAAGGAGAGACTTACATTTCTTCTCTGTGAATTGGTGCAGCAGGCAGGACTTCCCGACTCCCATATCGCCTGTAACAAAATAAGAGACATACCCATGAGCATGACATACACCCAGGCACCTACCCAACTCTTCTACACTGCAGGGCCAGATAACACTCCAACACTCCAACACATCCTTCATACACATAACCCCATTTCAGAGAAAATGAGTGATTGCTTTCGGCAAAAGAGACATGTCAGTGCTCAGCCTCAATGCAAATGGCCACACACATGGAACAGGCACACCACTGGGAAGGCCAGATTTACATACCTGTTTCTAGTCAGAACCAATTAATCTGGCATTTTTGGCAGTGCAACAGGAGCAGACCAGGGCTAAAGCGCCTATAAGAAAGCTCATTGCTTTTCTATAGGACATGTGTGGAGACTCAAAACAGACCCTTGACCTTTTGGTGGGGAGAAATAGTTACAAAATTATGGCCTCAAACTGCTTCCACTGGACACTAAAAATCGCCTGATTGGCTGTACCCACAAGACTGGCCCTGATTGGCTTATGGCGCAACAAGCAGGATCACTGTATATCTTATATCTTTATATACATGCAGGTCTGCATGATGCAGACCAGACTCTGCCCTCACTCTCTTCTGGTGCAGCCCAAAGCACTTAACTTGCAAAGACCCACCTGCTCCCGGGTCAAATCCCTCACGTTCCCCATGCCCCCCTGGTTGGTCCAGCTCTGACTTCTAACTGCCCCAGCATGCCCAGCGCTCCCACCCTGGCCCTAATCAGAAGGAATAGCAGCCTTATAGAGGTAGTAAGGCCTCTCTTAGGATACGAGCATCAGTCAGATGACCCATGTCGCCCTCCACCAATCAGATAAAGCCCTGAACTGGGGAAAAACAAAAAAAATGCTCAGCTGGGGGTTTGAGATAGAAAGTTCATGTGACCTCATATCACAACCTACTGTAGAAGCTGCCCACTTACCAATGATGATGTACTTGAAGATATAGGAGTAGTTGTATGGAGCGGTGGCCATGATGGCGCTGCAGGAAACAGGGAGGAGGAAGAAGAGAAGTTAGATATGGTAAGCCTTTTAGGTGTTTGTATCACCAAATACGACCCTCTGGTCAACATGTACACAAATCTAACATTTCTGAATGGATGAACCCCCTTCCCAAAAATGTTCATACCCATAGAAATTTTAGCTGAAGAAAGTCAGACCTACATATTCCAATAATAATTCAAATGCCAATTCCAAGAAGGACAAAAAGTCTTGAATTTACCAGTGTAAAGACTAGTCTGATCATGTCATGTAACTGAGGGCAAGGAGGAGAAATCTCATCCCAATCATCGAGCTGGGAAGGAAAAGGGTATTCCCAGGATAAAGGGCCCCGATTTGGTGGTGGGGAGGACAGTCTCCGTATAAATCTCATTCATATTGTCAAGAATAGGGAGGTCGATACAAGAATACAGCAGATAATTTTCATCCCTAATTGGATCTCTGAATCATGCTGAAAGGGGGAGGGATGGATCTAGTGATTAAAGTGATCCTTATTAGAGGGTGGGAAAAGAGAGTCATCCTGGGGTTAATCTGACCCCTATTAGGAGGTAAGGTAGGAGTAGGGTTATATAAGCATAAATCTAATCCCTTTTAGGAAGTGGGGAAGGAAGGGGGTTATCTTGGGATAAATCTGAATCTAGGGACAGGAACTTAATTCTGGGATAAATTTGATCTCTATTGGAAGAAGAGAGGATGATCTAGGGATAATTCTGATGCCTATTAAGGGGTGTGGAAAGAGGAGGTGATCATGGGAAAAATCTGACCCCTATTGGAGGATTGAGAAGAAGGATGGTGAGTTTATCCTGAGCGAGGGTATAGCTGCAAACGGTTTATGACGCATTTAATATCCTGGCTGTCAGTATTACACTAGGATCAGATGTAAAGTTTGGTATAGCATTCTTCTAATAAAAAAAACTAGAAGCATTTTTTCTTGGGGGGGGGGGGGGGGGGTCGGGGGGTCCGGGAGGCCATGACAGGGCTTGACAAGCCACACAGCTGGGATGCTGCAGGGGATTCTGGGAGCATATGATGCAAACTGACAGTGGGATGGATTTTAAGCATTTTGCAGGAGTCACCATCCCAATAAGTAAACCAGTATTTCCAGTCTGGCGGTAGCTTGATGTTGGGAGACCTGAGAGCGGCGTATCCGGCTTTGTAAACAGTTTCCAGGAGGGTCACCAATCAAAGGGAACCAATCAGTGACAGACCTTCAACCCCAACAGCCAAACAGACACAAGGGACACAAACGTAGTAAGCCTCCGATTGTGTGTTGAGGTAAAGAGGTTCTCCACATTTTGGCAAATAACCCATTGTGAACAGAGATGGATTGTGCTGCCATTGCAATGGACAATGCCTGGCCCCAGCTCTGGTCCACAGTTCACAGAGGACACATTAAACCTTTGGGCTTACCTTTAAGACAATAGACAGCAGAGCCTCTCAGACGTCCCAGGCGTCCAGTACGAGTCCCTGCAGAGACACAACAGCCCCAGACCATCATTACACAATGGCCCACAAGCAAAGACAACAACCCCAGATCATCATCACATAAATTCCCACAAGCAGACCAAGAACCACAGCCAGCACAAGGGAAGCTTCATATACTAAGCAAGCCCAGTGTACCACTACACACTGCCCTTCCAGACACCCGATCCAGTCCCCACTGGCAGCAGAGGGTGAGTAGGTTCAGGATGAGTACACAGTCAGGCTACATGCTATTGAGAGCTTGTGGCACCCATACATACATGAGAGGATCACCAACCAATCAAGCTACAATAAAGTTACCCAAGCTCCTGAGGTAGTCAACTATTGACGTGTATGTGTGCTTTTGTGATAGGGGAAGGGGTCCTCTGCACACAAGACTTTCTTTGGGATAGAACAATCTGACCTTCTGATGACAGAGCTTCAGTAAACCCTCAGATAAGTAGAGGTGTCACCACAGACCGTCACACGCTGAGGTGCAACAGTGTCCGACAGGTTTCTGGCATTCCAACTGGCAAGAGGGCCCCTAGTGTCCATTTACTGGCTCTGAGGCAAGGGCAGAGCACCGCAGTAACAGATAGCCAGTTGCTCTTTAGGATGGCAGATGTCACATCTTTCTGTCATTGTTGGCTAGAGATCAACTGTATTGACTTGCTATTATAGGAGAGCGGTGCATTCTGGGATGATCTTCATTTTTTTTATTAGGAGTCATTCTGAGCTTTTGGGGGGGGGGGGGTGAATGTCTTATGAATCCCACTACAGGATCACAGAAAGCTGCTCTTCAGAGTGTAACCCTGTGGATCCTGTCAGGGTGACAAGGATGACAAATGTCAGAGCCGATCTGTCTTCCAAAATGGGCAGCATAGGAGAGGATAGGCGGATATCCTGCCCCCACTTCCTGCAAGAGACACTCCTTCTGATGAGTGATGTCAGCAGTCACATGTCCGACCATCACATGACCAGCCAGAAAGGAGCTTCTAGCTTCCTGCTGCCTCCTCTAGATTGTAAGCCCCTTTCACTCATTCTGTACCCAGCCCAGGCTGGGAGATGATGCTTTATTAGCTGGGCTTTCCACCCGAAATGCTGATACGGATCAGGAGGCAGGGCAACAAACAGACCACATTTAGTTAAAGCAGACCAAAACTAAATAGATGCTAAATCAAATCAGCCAATCTCCCAAATCCCCACGACAATCTAGATAAAAAAAAATGCTATTTTCACTTACACCGACATATTGTAAACCCCGTCTATTCCAGGGCTCTTACGTCATCAGATTGCAGCCCCAGGGGTTGGCATTCCGAGTATAATCATACAAGACACAGAACCGCAAGGTTTGAACAAAGGCATGTTCAAATCCTGGGAACAAGTGTGTAATGCAATCCAGCAATCCCTGGTTCTGCCACTCAAACCCCAGTCAATCTGAAACTGGGGAAATTGCCAGATGTATTGTGGGGGATATTACTTAAAGTGGACCGTCACCCTGGGGTGATCGGCCCGGGAATCTATAAGATTCCCGGACCGATCACCTCCCTCACCGCGGGACATCCGAGATGTCCCGCGGTGAGGGACCCCCCCGAAAACCCCCCAAAAACTCACCTCCTTGCCGGCGGCGGCCGACGCCTCCCGCGCGCCCCTCTAGTCGTGCGCGCGCCCGCCGTTTGTGAATGGCCGGCGCAGGCGCGCGCGCTGTGAGAGGGACGTGCGGGAGGCGGCGGCGGACGCGCTGGCTTGTCCGTCGCTGTCAGCGCTTGTCCGTCGCTGTCACCCGGCCACGTGGGAGCGTTGTGAGGTGAGTATTGGGGTGTTTCTGGGGGGTTTTACACAGCAGGGTGCCTAATCGGGGTGCCCCCCTGAAGTGGACCAAAACCCAGGATAGTCAAAATCCTGGGTGTTGGTCCACTTTAAGAAGAGGGGTCTTAGCCTGTTTTAAAGCCCATGGAAACCCACCGCTTATGGTTTGCCCCCCCCCCCCCCGACCCAAGCAGCCGGGCACCGCATAAGTCACGTCCTGCGGCACTTTTGAGAGAGCTAACTGGCTCTCTCAAAAGTGCCGCTGTGACGAGGTGCAGCCAGCTGTCGCATCCCCAGCGTGTGCGTGCTCCCACGCTAAACCATTCATAAAATCCTGATGCAGGAGCATGCGTGGCGCATAGAATCAGACGCCAGGGCTGCAGCTCTGTGCACACAGTCATCAGGGGTGTGTGCCCTGGATACACCACTAAGCACAATGTTAAACCTCAAAAGCTTCACATAGAGGGAGCAGGGTAACTGCTGAGGGAAAAACGGGCTGGGGATCGGCACTTACACAGCCCCAAGTATAGCTAGCACCTGTCCTTCACAGTCACCCCCTCTGCATGGTGCTGCACCTTCAGCTGGGTGCCTGAAGATACAACAGGAACAGATTTGGAGGGGAACTTGTGCCTCTGGGATGTAGCAGTGATAAGGACCTCCACAACCAGTACACAAGCTCTCCATTACAGTGGGCCTAAAGTAACTTAAAAAAAAAAAAAACGGTCCCCTTTATCACCCCCTGGGGTATTCCAATTTGGAATACCCCAGTCCTTCCTGTGAAAGAGGAATAACACTCAAACATGAGTGTTTTCCAATTGCTGGATGCCCTGCATCACAAACCGCCCAGGGAAGCCTGTTACTTACCTGCTTCCTACCCTGTATAAGTGCCCCCACATGACCGCACAATGCTCTGTGCGCATCCCATGGGATGTGAACGGTGATGTGAGTAATCGTTTTGGGAGTCTGATCCTAGAACAGGTAATAATTAGGGCTGGGGAAATCTGGCTTTACCAGGCAGCATGCAGTGTGGGGCACCCAGCTACAGATTATAGAGGGACATTCATTTACATGTGCTATTCTACTTCAAAGAGACATGAGAAACCCAGAACCAGACATGAAGCTCTGTATGAGGACCAAGAAATTGCTGCACAGTGCAGTGAGCCATTTCTCTTATAGGAGGAGGTGCAGTAGTTTCCTGCCCCTCATCAGACAAAGCTCTGCTTGAAATATCTCTCTAATGTTGGGCTTCTCCAATGGCATCCCTGTAGACCAGGATCCTCTCTGGCACTGAGTTACGAGGGGTGGCGGGGGTTGCAGAGCCTGGCCCTTTTTCATTACACTGTGTCACATGACATCCCGTCAGCCTCTGCTGCTGATCATCCTCTGGTCCTGAGGCCAGCTGTGAGCAGGTCTGTACATGGGGCAACCAACTCATTGTTCTAGTGGATGGAGCCCAGCAGAGAATCATCCACAAGCCAGTCTAAACCTGAGTGGGCCCTGGTACTTGCCCAGGTATGAGCAGAGCTGGTGCCGGCCGAGGGGGGGGGGGGGTGCTTTCATATACCCTCCTTAGAGCAAATCACTATGTGGCAGAATTAAATGTGCAGAGTAACGAAGGTCAGATGGAGAGAAGTGTCTGTGCTGTGAAGGATAAATAAGGGCCCATAACGGCTAGCGCACAGATTGTTCTTGTTTACGACAGATCTCCGTATATGTCAAAATCTGCATGTACACAAGCCACAGAGACCTGTTGCGGTGCCTTAGCCTCCATCATCACTTATCTGCGACAGCCCAGAGGTATCTCGCAAAGCTGCTGCCTGGAGGCCCCGGCAAGTGATGGCCTCTGATGCAGATCGGGGCTCTGTCCGTGAAGACAGGAGAGGGGCCCTGGCAGCAATGGAAGAGTTAATAAGGAGCAGACTGGAAAATCACACACAGTGGCCTGGGAGATGGAAACAGAGGCGGCTGCTCCCCCCACCAGCTGATCACGAGACTGACTTCCGGAACATGTCACCCCCCCCCTCCCCCTGGACACACACAATAGGCCGCAGAATGGTGGGGCGATGGTTAGCTCTTTTGGTTCTGGGCTCAGTAACAACAATAGAGCTGCAGGCCCCTCCCTACGTTGGGTAGCATGTCACCCTGTGTCTGCACATAATAGGTGTGGTTATATGATGGGCTGGGGGGCAGAATAAGTGGGTGACAATGGCCTGGATAAGGCCTGCTGAAGCTGGGGAGGGGTGCAGTGACATTCGGACCCACACATCTCCCAATCTGATTGCACAATCCCTATACAATCTTACCATAGCCAGTGGGGGCAGCATACAGCAATCGCCCAATCAGATCGTGAGCTGTGTGACCAGCATTGGCTTCATTGGGGGTACAGGGAGGGGCTCCACCCCATCTGGAGTGACAGGCGGAATACATATTAATGGGGGGTCATTTAATCAGTTTCTTAATCTTCTCACCCCGCTCCAGCACACCCGGAAATGATTACGTGATGTGGGGCAACAGCAACTGGCTCCCGGTGTGTGTCGGTAGAGAAGGTGCCGGTTCCGGGTGTGGCAGGCAAGCTGCCACCTGTGTACGGTGACTCCGGTCGGGCGTCTCTTACCTGCTGGAGCGGTGACCCCTCCTCCTCCTCGAGCCGGTATGCGGTGACGGCGACGGTGGCGACTGTCGGGGGGTATCCCTCTTCCTCTCTCACCAAGATGGCGGCGGCGCTTGCACGGGGTTTCCCGGCGCGCTCCCTGCTAGGCTGAGGGGAAGGTGGGATCAGCGGGGACGCGCACTTACCGCTGCAGTAGGCGGGTCCGGAGCGCGCGCACGTATGGGAGGGGAAGGAGGCGTCACCATGAGAACGAGGAAGAGTGCGTGTGAGGGCGCTGGGCTGCGGGGCGTGGCTATACGGCAGGGAATGCTGATTGGTTGCTAAGGGCAACGTACGTTTAGTAGCTGAAAAGTGGGTGTGTCCGGGATGCTCAATGAGCGCAGCGCTCGGCGCGTCCCCGACAGACGTGAACGTGGAATAAAAGAGGACCTGTCGTGAGCGGAGCGAATAGCTTGCTTATGTGTTCTGGCGACTGAGCTGTGACTTCCCTGCATGCATTGCTTGTTCAAGGGGTGTGCAGGCAGAGAGGACAATGCTGAGGGGGTACATTATATGTAATGGAAAGCTATGCACACACACCCAGGGGTGCACCTGTAATGAGACAATGTGAGGCAGCCGCCTCAAGTGGCACTGCACTGTACTTTTATTATTATTTTATATCTCAATAGTGGTTCAGTGGCAAGGCTGGCTGAAGGTTTATGTGGACCCTTGGGTGACAGGGTGTCTGATCACCTTTGCATTGTGTCATGACACACATGGCGGTAAAGCCGCAGCCTTGGTGGATGCTGCCTTTTGTTGCAGCTACCCTTTAAAGGGAAAGTCCACTCTCTTTGAATTCCCCCAAAGACATAAAAGCAGGTGCCAGGTGAAATAAAGAGAAGAAGGAATGAGAAAGAATAAAGGAATGCCCAAGAAAGAAAAGAAGGAATGCCAGAATAAAAAGAAGTAATGTCAGAAAGAAGGGCAGGAATACTAGAAAGAAAAGGAAAGAAGGAATGTCAGAAAGAAAAAAAAGAAGCAATGTCAGAAAGAAGGGCAGGAATACTAGAAAGAAAAGGAATGTCAGAAAGAAAGAAAAGAAGGAATGCCAGAAACAAAGAAAGTCAGGAATGCCAGAAAGAAAAGAAGAAATACCAGAAAGAAAAAAAGAAGCAATGTCAGAAAGAAAGGCAGGAATACCAGAAAGAAAAGAAGGAATGGCAGAAAGAAAGAAAAGAAGGAATGCCAGAAAGAAAGGCAGGGATACCGGAAAGAAGGAATGCCAGAAAGAAGGGCAGGGATACCGGAAAGAAGGAATGCCAGAAAGAAGGGCAGGGATACCGGAAAGAAGGAATGCCAGAAAGAAAGGCAGGGATGCCAGAAAGAGAAGAAGGAATGCCAGAAAGAAAGGCAGGGATACCGGAAAGAAGGAATGCCAGAAAGAAGGGCAGGGATACCGGAAAGAAGGAATGCCAGAAAGAAAAGAAGGAATGCCAGAAAGAAAGGCAGGGATACCGGAAAGAAGGAATGCCAGAAAGAAGGGCAGGGATACCGGAAAGAAGGAATGCCAGAAAGAAAGGCAGGGATGCCAGAAAGAAAAGAAGGAATGCCAGAAAGAAAGGCAGGGATACCGGAAAGAAGGAATGCCAGAAAGAAGGGCAGGGATGCCAGAAAGAAAAGAAGGAATGCCAGAAAGAAAGGCAGGGATACCGGAAAGAAGGAATGCCAGAAAGAAGGGCAGGGATACCGGAAAGAAGGAATGCCAGAAAGAAAGGCAGGGATGCCAGAAAGAAAAGAAGGAATGCCAGAAAGAAAGGCAGGGATACCGGAAAGAAGGAATGCCAGAAAGAAGGGCAGGGATGCCAGAAAGAAAAGAAGGAATACCAGAAAGAAAAGAAGGAATGCAGAAAGAAAGGCAGGGATGCCAGGAAGAAAGAAAAGAAGGAATGCCAGAAAGAAAGGCAGGGATGCCAGAAAGAAAAGAAGGAATGCCAGAAAGAAAGGCAGAGATACCAGCAAGAAAGACAAGAAGGAATACCAGAAATAAAAGGAGAAATACCAGAAAGAAAGAAAGGCAGGGATACCAGAAAGAAAGAAAGTCAGGAATGCCAGAAAGAAAGAAAAGAAGGAATGCCAGAAAGAAGGGCAGGGATGCCAGAAAGAAAGACAAGAAGGAATACCAGAAAGAAAGAAAGTCAGGAATGCCAGAAAGAAAGCAAAGAAGGAATGCCAGAAAGAAAGGCAGGAATACAAGAAAAGAAAGCATGCAAGAAAGGAAGAAATGCCAAAAAACAAAAGAAGGAATACCATAAGAAGAAAGAAAATAAGGAATGACAAAAAGATAAGAAGGGATGTGAAATAAAGAAGAAAACATTGAATGAAACAGAAATATATTAAGGGATGGCAAAGAAAAAAGGGTATGACAGAAGGAAAGATAGAAAGAACAGAAGGCAGGATAGAGTGGAAGGACAGTCTGCACCTGGCTGATTCCCAGTCCTGGTGACTGCATGGCCCAGCGTCCTGCATAGGGGCTTCCTTGGGGGGAGGGAATGACCTGCTCACCATTGGGAAGAGGTGTGTCACATGTTCTATGGCGCAGGAGCCCTGGCACCTTCCCTGCTAAGCCCAGGGCTGACGCTGGCCCTGTTCTACCTTCTGCAGTGGGTCGGAGACACTCCCATCTTAGGAAAGAGCCAGGTGGAGGGTCCTGGGATGGGGGGCTGCTGTTTCAGTCTTTAGTTGTCTAGTTGCATCCTATTTTGTTAGTTACCATAGATAGGTCATGGCACACCTTTTGTCAAGTAGAAAGAAATAAAGAATGCAGTGTACATCCAAGGTGATTCCCTCTGCACCTCAATTAGACAAGTCTGTTAGTTTCGCTGGAGATATGCACACCATATTCTTTAAAGCGGTCCTTCACTCTGAATAATCTTATATGTTTCCCACACCCTGTACATACAGATTGCTCACATTAAAAATCATCCTACCTGCATCTACTGCATGTTATGAGCCTTTAAACATCCAAGATGGTGGCTCATGGAACATCAGGCAGCCTGCAAACAGGAAGTGCCTTCTGACTGTGCTGCTCTGCATTCTGGGATTGCTGAACTTTTCCTGACCCCAGCTCTGCTCTGTCTGAGCAAAGCACAGCTATAACCCGCCCCCTGTACTTTATCCCGCCCTCCTTTCCTTAGTAAGTGTGATGCTTCTGAGTCAAGATGGCGGCGCCCGTATCCTAAAGTCCTTAACAGAGTTGCAGCCCAGTGGGGGAAAGAATAATGAGTAAGTGACTAAAAACTTAATATTATATTAAGTTTAGATGCTGGGGAATTGTTTTTCAAGGGTTTGGGCTTTTCAATAAATCATGGTGAAGGTCCAGTTTAAGTGTACAACTTGAGAAAGTAGCCTGGGTCTACGAAACGTGTTCGGGACCATCTCTTGGCATTAACCTTTTTGAGGGACATCCCGGGGATCCACACTTAGGTGATGTGTTTTTTCTGCTACCTATTTACTGTTGTTTTGCACTGTTTGCGTCTTGCTCATCTTGCCACATTATCTTGTTGGAATATATGAGAGTAATATTGGCACTTGATATACTTGGCACAATATTTTGCACACTTTGCACTTTATATAAATGGATTAACTTTATACTTTTATCAACTTTGGGATTTGTTACTTGTATGAAATTGGGATTATGGGTCCGTTGAGGATACCCCCTAAAAATGGATTGTCTGTGAATGCATGTTTTTTAAATTTGTATGTCTCTATATGATTTTTAATGGATAATATACAATAAATATGTATTCATGAAATTTTGCTGAACTTATCAATTGCGGTGGAGGGGGTGCTGCATTTTGGTGCTATTTGGGTGGTTGCTGGTACCATCATTGAATATTATATGCACACCATACTCTTTAAGTGTATCCATCATACCAAGAAAGGCGAGACTAGTAACCACATACATATAAATAATTAATCAGCAATATTAATCATGACGTGCATCATACAGAATAAATAGACATGTCATTTATCAGTAAGTACAGAGACAATGATCGCAAAACAAAGAGCCCACGTTTCGGAACCTCTGGCTCCTTTATCAAGGCTGCGAAAAGTATGATGGATACACTTTAAGACAACTGACCAGGAATTGATATGTATTATTGTTACTATATACTCATTGATCTGTATTCTCCTTAATCCATTGTACCCTGGTCAATAGCCTCACTATTCCACATTATCTCACTCCTCAGGACCTGTATGGGAACCCCTCATAGACTTACAGTATATGTTAAAACTTTTTACCCAATCATAGTCATATATGTCAGTATACAATAATGTTATATCATATATTTTCTTTATCCTGAGGTGGTCCAAGATCCTGGAGACTGTACCAAAACCTACGAATCTGAATGTTCCCATTGTATGCTTTTCTTGCCGAATACTCTAGCCGCACTGTTAATCATCAACCTGTGAAATTCTTATATAAAGTGCTTTTCATCCTATTTAGTTAAAACACAGAAAAAAAGATCATTGTGTAATATTTCACCCTGTCATGCTGCATGCTAACCACTAGAGGACAGGCTCCACCATGCGCTCCTTATGCTTGGCGTGCTATTCAAGGACATGTCTTCTAATGTTCAGTGTGTGGAATTGCATCCTGTTACCCCACATGCTGACCACTAGAGGGAGCACACTGAATGTGAATTATTTTATTTCCGCCAAGTACTCACCATACTTGCATACTTACATGGAATTGTACTTTGCAGGGGAGGAAAGAGGTAAAAAACAGCAACAGCTGGTCATAATAGAACTTATGACCATGTTAGATATGATGTGATAGGGAAGAAAAAGAAGTAAAAAATCAATTGAGTTGAGAAGGAATAATTGCTAGTGGATAGAAGTTCTTCTTGTGTCTGTTGGTCTTGGAATTCCATGCTGTCAACTGGAGAATACATTGATTTCCAGGGTGGGAGATGTTACCAATAATATTCATTGCTTTCAAGGTCTGTTTAGAAAAAGAAAGGTGGACCAAGAAATAAGTGTGATATATAATAATAGAATGTTACCAGGAGCCTTTATTTGTTGAGCTAATGAAGATGGTTTATAAAGCCTTTGTTGTGTTTTCTTGGCAACAGTCTATCTGCAAGCTCCACTTCAAGTTTCCTGTAATGGTGAATTTAGTGTGATATACTTGTTCCACTGTAGATCTAAATTTACTGTATGTATAGGAAGATGCTTCTGGCTTGTCTTCCAGGAATCATAACCTCAACCGTATTCCCTGCATTTAGTACTAAGTTGATTTTTGGGCTCCAGTGACCAAGTTGCTGCCAGATCTTCATCATTGATGAGCCCAATAATCATAATGTCCATATTGTAATTATTGCAAACTAACCCTCTGAGAAGACCCAGTCATTAGTGTATAGGGTGAGCAGCAAAAGACGCATCCCTGAGCAGCACCTATGCTGGTGACTTGACTACTAGACTTGATTCTTCCTAGTCTGACACTTTGGCTGATCTCACACCTGCATGATTGCGGGAAGCTCGTGTAAGCCGTGGGTAAGCCGTGCAATCGCTGGTGTTCAGTGTGTAGAGTGCATTAGCGCTAGCGCTTTCCACTTACATTAGTGCCCTGCCCTCCAGAAGCTGCCGGAAAGGCTTTTGGGGAGCAATCTGATCGTTCTGCAAATGCCATAGGTCACTATGAGCAGCGTTTCATAGGCATTGCGGGCGCTTGTCTGAAAGCACAAACACCCTGCAATCATGCTGGTGTGAAACCAGCTTTTGGGCCATGCCAATTAAAGCATAACAAAACCCAGGAGTCTGACTTTCCTGCGTTTTGTTCCGTTTCCCCCGGGGCATCCACCACTGTGTGAACACCCCCCACCAGAATGTTGCTATTCACTCATTGACTTTATCTTGTACCTAAGGCGCATGCACAGTCTCTCATCCAATGACAGCCATCTGCCGTGAGTGCTGGATGCAGCAAAGTCAAATCCAGATAGACATTTGTGGTATAACAGGAACTGGCTTTACTGAAACATGAGTGCAGTAAGAGAAGGTCACCTTGGTGGTGGATAACATAGACATGAAAAATAAGTCAGAAATTACCTCAACGTACAGGAAATGCAACATGCAGCAGAGAATGTACAACAGAGACCACACACAGATATATTTAACAGCGCTATCTACTGTCATAAATGATAAACTGCATTAACCCAGCAATATAGATGCAGATCACATACTAGGCTAAGGCTGTTGTAGCTCAAACACCCCTTCTTAACAGCTGAGGCTTAGTCCTTTAGGCCCATCTCCTTTGTAACACTTGAGTGTCTTTTAGCAGTCAGGGACTTGGTAAGGATATCTGCTGTCATATCCACAGTAGAGCAATAAAGTAACTTAAGTAGTCCATGTTCTTGAAGTTCCTCGGTATCAAAATGCTGACTTAGGGTCTGTAATATTTCTGCTTCATCATGTGTCAGCACTTTATTTTCATATTCCATGCTCTGACAGCTTGCTTTAGACCATATATACTGCTGTCTGGTTAATTGCACATTAAAGTGTTTTCACTTGCATTTTCCTTGTGGCGACTACTGTCAGAAAAGTCCTTATTGTAGCATGTTTGTAAAAGTTTCATCATAGACCTCGCCATACATTTGAAAATATCCCCTGGCTACGAGTCTTGCTTTGTATCATTCCACTGTGCCACCTTCATGGTACTCCACTTCCAGGTGGTAGTTATGTGTCCATGTTTTGGTGTCATGCATAGATTTTATCTCTTCCTTTGCAGCATTTATCCATTTACTGGCTTCCCCTTCTGAAAGTTGAGAAATGTCTTCCCAAGTTGCAGGTTCATTAGTACTGGCAGTGTTTGTCTTGTATGAGAGACGCTTGTAGCCCGCGGGGAGGGGGACCATGGAAGCTGGTCCCTGCGCCCTGTTCTACAATACCTGCATAACTGTTCCCCTGGCTGATTAGGCTTGGTAGAGGGGGGACCCCACGTCATTTTTAAGGGTTTTATGTCATTTCATTAAAATAACCCTTCATGTCCCATCACTCAGCAAAAAAGGCTTCCAGATGCAGCAGGAGAGCAGAAGCCAGAGTGATCGGCATGGAACACAGTGTTCAGGGATGGATCTATGGGAGGTATTAAAAAATAAAATATTTTTTTTTATGTGTGTCTTTTTTTCACATTTAACCCTTTGAACTAGTAAGGGATCCATGACACCCCTATATAAGTTCACAAGGCTCAGGGTCTGGCCAGTCACCTGCGGCAGGAGGGTGACTTACCATTAACCGCCAGCCCCCCATTACCTGCTTCCCCAAGACAGAGGACGCAACGGTAATGTAGGCTTGTAGCCTCTAGGGCCGGGGGCCACCGAGGCTGGCTTCCAAGCCCTGGTCTACATGCCTCCATAGCTGGTTATGCTGGGAAGGGGGGACCCCACGCCATTTAAAAACATCTTTTAAAGGGTTTTAAAAAAGCGATCCCATTCCAATGTTTTTATAGCGTGGATAGTAGTTGTATTTTATTTGTAAATGTTAAAAAAGTGCACTTTTCAGCTACTGGGGCTCCTGGGCAGGAACAGGGGGCTACCAATACATATGTGGTACTGTTTTAATTGGGAGAAATGGGGCTTTCACGTGCAATATGCTTACTTTTTTTATTTAAAAAAAGAGACAAAAAATGTAATTTTTACTTTGTGTGGTGTCTTTATTAACCCTTTGTTAACCTGTTGTGCCCATCCTTTTCTGCCCAGGAGACTCCCCCAAACTGAAACAGCGCTTTAGGAGATTTTCTGATAAAATACAACTGCTATGCGCACCTTTTTTCAAGAAAAACAATCCTTATGAAATACCCCCACAAACTATACAGTCTCTGGAAGTACACACTTCAAGCTTTCTAGGTGTACCAGGTTTGTTGACAAGGGCGCAGTTTTTCAGAAGTAATCTCTCTATGAATTATTTGGTTGCACAGGGTTTCCCTGAAAAAAAAAATTAAAAAGCAGAATCAAAGCCACATTTTCCTAAAAAACAATATGCAAACAAGAAAAAACAAGTTAAATCTGAAAAAGCAAGGTCCCCCAAACAATACCCAACATGCATGGGTACGTTTTACCCTTTTAACTGCCAGTCTCACTTGAGATGTCACCCTCTGTTAACTATTAACATTTTTCACTGTTAAAAAAAATCAAAATTTTTGTCTTTACTCACCTCCGATCCCCCCAGGGGATCGAACAAGTGATCAGGTGAGTTTTTAACTTCTATACTTTTTGTTCTGTGGGGGTTTACAGTCAGCTACATGCACTTAACGGTGGAGCATTCTGATTTGGGAAGCCCCAGGGCAAGGACAGCTGCCATCTTTTAGACTTCAGGGATGGCGGCCAGTGTTTTGTTCCACTTTAAAGTGGACCTATCTCTCTACCTAATCTATAAGATTCCTGGGCCAATCCATTCCCCCCCCCCCCCCGGGGCATTCAAAATCAGGATGCCCCGCTGTGTGAAACCCCCCAGGTCGCCCCGTTCACTTACCTTGCTTCCTGGTCCAACTGCGCAAGCCGCAGCAGCATCCCCGCTATCACCCTATCAGGCATTTGTGAATGGCGGCGCAGGCACGCTCCCTGTTAGAGGGAAGTGGGGGATGCGGCCATCAGCGCGCTCGGAGCCGCTGGCCTTAGACGGTGTGACGTCATCGGCTCTGAGCATGTTGATTGGACAAGCGGCCGTGCATGTGCCGTAGGACAAGGAAGGGGTGAGTTGCATTCAGCGATCTAGGGGGTTTCACACAGCGGGGCACCCCCAATAGGGGTGCCCAGGGGGAAAAGACCAAAATCCTTGGTTTTGGTCCACTTTAAAGGGATATTACAGGAAAAGAGCTAAATAAGCCTGCTTTCTTCTGTTCCCCTGCTGGGGCTGTATCTTTCATTCAACCTGCTGTACATTTTAATAACTCCTAGTAAACAATTTCCTCTCTGCAGGGCTCCCTTGGCAGCAGAGTATGACTCATGCGTGAATGTTTCAGTGACTCAGTCCCCTCAGAAGTCAATTCATTGTGGAGACCCTGAAAGGGGAAACATTCTATAGGGTTTATCAGGGAATTTAAAGTGCTGGTGAAGATACAGCCCATGACAGTCAACATGAGACAAGCAGAAAGCAGGATCATTTAACCCCTTGCCTGTCCCTTTAAGGTCATATAAGACAGTATTCATTGCCACAGGTATTATGGTTGGCTTTTTAAACTAAATGAGGCCATCTGAGGCTCACCTTCATGAGCAGTTCCTCTTAGTGTGTAGTTGGAGTGTGCCCCCTCTAGTGTTCAGTGTGTGGCATCAGATATATGGCACACTGACCACTACAGGGTGCGATGTGACAGTGAAGATGTGATTGTTGGAGGTTAAAGTGGACCAAAACCCAACATTGGTGGCCCTGGAATCCCCTGGGACAGCCCACTGTGTGAAAACCCACCGAGTGCCCTGTAAAAAGCTACATTCTTCCCATATCAATGACTCAAATGTCGGGTTGCTGTAAGCTATACCTTTAGCATTTGGCTTTTTCCAGCTACAATCGCCCTTAGTCGATTGTTAGCCAAAATGAATGAGCACAGCCGAGCGCACTGTTTAAACGAGAGCTCGTGCATTTACCATAGTATCAGGGAAAGGTTTACTGAGCGACATGGGGGGTTTCACACAGCTGGGACAAAGGCCCAAAACCAGGGATAGTCCACTTTAAAGTGGACCAACACCCACAACTGATCGGCCCGGGAATCTTATAGATCAGCTCCCTCCCCGCGGGGCATCCGAAATCGGGAAGGCCCGGTGGGGTGAAACCTCCCAGGACGCCCACAAATCCTACCTTCTCGTTCCAACGGCGCATGCGTGGGCCGCCGCCTCTCGCACTTCCCTCTAGCAGGGCGCGCACCCGCGCCGGCCGTTTGTGAATGGCCGGCGCGGGCGCGCGAGAGGCAGCGGCGGGCGCGCTCAGCTTGTCCGTCGCTGGTCCTCGTTTGTCCATTGGCGGGGATTGGAGGAGCGCTCACGCATGCGCCGTAGGAGCAGGGTGAGGTGAGTTTTTGGGGGCTTTCTGGGGAGTTTCACACAGTGGGGCACCCCCCATCGGGGTGCCCCGCGGAAGTGGACCAACACTCAGGATAGTGAAAATCCTGGGTGTTGGTCCACTTTAACTACAGCAGCTGCTGGTGAGGATCAGACAGGGAGATGCAGCACACATCAGTTTCAGAATGCCAATGGCTTAAACTGGACCTATGACTGCCATGACGGGCACTGGAGCCTAAAAGATTAAACAGACCTATAACCAGGATAGTGAAAATCGGGTGATAGGTCCACTTTAAAGTGTATGGAAACCCATTTCTGAGTCCTCTGCTCATAACCCCCCTTCCCCGAGCAGCCATTGAGATAATTCCAGGCTCACTGTTTCACTTTTAGGTAGCCTGGGCGTGAAGGGGCGCGCACAGCTACAGGAAAGCTTGGGATGTGGCAGCCACTGTGGGGAGCTGCTGGGAAAGGTGGGCTTATCAGCTACTTGTAGATTCCAGGACCCGGCCACTGGGGAATCAATAACAATTAGCAGCCCATATTTAGATTTTAGTTGGAACCTTAAAGCAGAACAAAACTGTGGAATTTTACTTTCCCGGAAACTGTTCCATGCCCCCCTAGGAAACCCCAAAAAAACCTCACCCTTCCAAGCTCCAACGGTGCATGTGTGGGCTCTCGTCCAATGAGAGCCACCTGCTTTGACTACATCATTCGGTAATCAGCTCTCATTTACTTGAATGAGGAGCTTGCGCACAGCGAGGGATACAGAGGATATGGCAGTGCGTGCTTCCCATTGTAACCAATAAGAGCTGCCTGCCGAATAACATAGTCGCAGCAGGTGGCTCTCATTGGACGAGAGCCCATGCATGCGCCATTGGAGCATGGGAAGGTGAGTTTTTCTGGGGGGCATCCTGATTTCCCAGAGAAAAAGCCAGAGGCTAGCCCTGGAAACTTTTAGACTTCAGGTTGTCCACTGCTGGGTTTTGTTCCCCTTTAAATCCCACCCATCTCTTCCATCCTAAGTGGCGCCCCCAAGTGGTGACCAACCCTTCCATTATTGTAAACTAGAAAAGGGCTCCTCTTATATCGAAACAACAAAAAATGGGTGTTGTTCACCATGCAGGGGAGCAAGTTTATAGTGTGGATAGTAGTTTTGTTTATTTATTTTATTTGTAAATGTTACAAAGTGCTCCTTTCAAGTTGAGGGGTCTCCTGGGCAGGAACGGGGGGGGGGGGGGGTTACTAATACTGTTGGAATCAAGAGAAACTAGGCTTTCACGTGCAATTTGGTTTTTTTTTAATAAAATAAATGTTTTATTTAAAATAAACTAATTAATTTTTTACGAATTGTTTTTTTCTTTTTTCACACAAAAATATTTTAAAAAGCACTGGAAAAATTACAAACAAGACATTTCATGTTAAAGCCCAAACGCTGCCAAAAAATATATATTTTCTTTTCCTGGAAATTCTTAAAAATCATAGTTAAACATGTGCAAAATGGTGAAATATGACCTGTCAACAGAGAGTGACACAATGTCAAGTAGGCTGGCAGTTTGGCCTTGCACCTTGCACTTATAGATTTAGCTTGTTTTTTCTTGTTTGCATATTGTTTTTTTTAGGAAAATTCGTTTTTTATTTACTTTTATATATTTTTATATACATTTGCTTTTTTATACATTTTTTTAGGGAAACCCTGTGCAACCAAAGGATTTTTCAAGGAATAACATCCAGAAAGATGAGCCCACTACAAGCTGGGTGGGCATAGAAAGCTTCTAGGGAAAAAATGGCTTGTGGGGGGTATTTCAAATGAAAAGGGTTGTTTTGGTTGAAAAAGTTCAAGGTGTGCATTTTGTCTGCAAAGCTGAAATTTTCAAGTAAAATTACTGTTATGCACATGCTTTACTTTGGGGTGTTTGTCAACTCTTCCCTTGACAGTACCTATACATGTTGGGTATTGTTCTGTTTGGGGGACCTTGCTTTTTCAGATTTAGCTATTTTTTTCTTGTTACTGTTTTATTAGGAAAATGTGGCTTTGATTCTTCTTTTTTATTCTTCTTTTTAGGGAAACCCTGTGCAACCAAAGATGTCATGGAGGGATTACTTCCAGAAAACTGTGCCCACGTCAACAAGCCTGGTACGCCTAGAAAGCTTGTAATCACAAAGTGTGTACTTTCAGAGAATAGTTTGTGGGGGGGGGGGGGGGGGGGCAAATGTAAAGGATTGTTTTTCTTGAAAAACTGCAAGGTGCGCATAGCAGTTGTAATTAATCAGAATATCTCCTAAAGCGCTGTTTCAGCTTAGTGGAGTCTCCTGGGCAGGAAATGGTGTCTACTAATACATATGTGGTACTCTTGTAATCGGGAGAAATGGGTCTTTTACACACAATATGAGTTTATTTTTTTGCATATATTTCACACAAAAATACAGAGAATACTCTAAAAAAATGACAAATAAGACAGTTCATGTTAAAGCCCAGACAAAACATGTATAGTGCAAAATGGTCTGGCAACACAAGGTGACAAAAACTGTAGGTAGGCTGGCACTGAAAGGGTTAATAGTGCACAGCCGCCTAACCTTCAGCCATTATGAGCCCATACTATTTAGTGTGCTCCTTCCAGTGTTCACTGTGTGGTATTACACACACTGTCATGCTACCTGCTGACCACTAGGAGTAGCACATTGTGTCACATACCTCCCAACTGTCCCGATTTTCGCGGGATTGTCCCGATTTTTTTCACAAATCCCGCGGTCCCGGGTGTTACTATGATGTCCCGGGACGCCCAATGTGCCCAGGGCCGCCACGACACAGCCGGCGTCTTCTAATTAGTTTACACTGGCCCGGCGGCCGGCAGCAAATTAAACAATGGCCAGTGCTTGATTAAACAATGACAGCGCGGCTTGATTAGACAATGACAGCGTGCGTGGTGGTGGGGGGGTGGGCGGAGGTCGGCTGGGTGGTGGGGGGGCGGAGGTCGGCTGGGTGGTGGTGGGGGGGCGGGCGGGGGCTGGGTTAACTTACAGCAGGCTGGCACGTCTAAAGGCATTGTGCAGGTAGCAGACTTAGATTTAGTCTAGACCCCGCCCAGAAAGACGTCTGCCCCGCCCCCCTACTCCCAGATTGGCTGAGACCACTTAGTTCTGGGAGTGATGGAATAGGATGGGGCGGGGCTGAGCTGCATAGTGAGGCTGCAGCCTGGCACGCAGCCCAGATCATCCATCCTCCATCACCTGGATAGCAGCAAGTATGACCCCCTGTTCTGGCTTTTATACATGTTTATAATATTAAGTTATATAATCAATCTGTACCCCCTCACCCCCCTCCACAGAAGCCAACCCTCACCTAAAGTCAGTGGACCAACAAACACCCAGGATTTTCACTATCCTGGTGTTTGGTCCACTTCGATCGGGGATGCCCCGCTGCGTGAAACCCCCCCAGATCGCCCGTATCAACTCACCTGACCGCAGTCCTATGGCGCATGCACGGGCATTCGTCCAATCAGCACGCTCGGAGCCGCTGCGGCTCTGAGCGCGCTGGCAGCCACATTTCGCGCTTCTCTCTAACAGGGAGCCGGCCTGCGCTGGCCATTCATAAATGCCTGGTGCGGGCACGCGCCCTGCTAGAGAGAAGCGCGAGATGCGGCCACGGAGCGCGCATGCGCCGTTGGACCAGGAGTAAGGTAAGGTTTCTGGGTATCCTGGGAGGTTTCACACACCAGGGCATCCCGATTTTGGATGCCCCATAGGGAGAGATCGCATCGGCCTGGGAATCTTATAGATTCCTGGGCCGATCCTCCTGGGTGTTGGTCCACTTTACCCCCACCCTGCCTTCCAATCTGCATCCCCACCTAAACCCCCTCCCTAGCCTTCAATCCGCACCCTTTACCCCCTCTCTAACTGCTGATCTACACCCCTACTAAAACCCACACCGGGATGCCCCACACAGCAGGGTATCCTGATTTTGGATGCCTCGTGGGGAAGGGAATCGATTGTTCCCAGGGCGATCTATTCCCTCCACCCGGGGCATCCAAAATCAGGATGCCCGCTGTGTGACACCCCCTAGGTCACCCAATACACTTAGCTTTACTCCCGGACTAACGGGGCATGTGCAAGCCGCGGCCACATCCCCGCTATCCCTCTAGCAGGGTCAGGCACTTGTGAATGGCAGGTGCGGGCACGCTCCCTGTTAGAGGGAAGCGAGATATGTGGCCGCCGCGCACTCAGAGCTGAAGGCTCTTAGATGAAGGCTTAGATTTTGTGACGTCAGCGACTCAGAGCGCACTGATTGGACGAGCGGCCGTGCATGCGCGATAGGACCAGGAAGAGATGAGTTCGGCTTGGCGATCTGGGGAGTTTCACACAGTGGGGCATCCCCAACCCGGGTGCCCCGGGGGCATTTTAAAAAATGGAGCACCAAGAGGGAGCAGCAAATGTCCAGTTAAAGTGGAACAAAACATTTTTTCTGTGCCCCAGGGGCATCCCGAATACGCCCATAAAACTTGCCTTTACCTGGTGCTACGCTGCATGTGTGCGCTCTGGACCAGAGCCATTTACTTACTGGGGTTTCAGTCCTTGCCCCTGGGGCACCCAAATTTGGGATGCCCTGGATACCCTTCAGGTCGCCCGATCTGACTCTCCATTCCCCAGTTCTATGGCACATCCTCCATCCTGTCCATCCAGCACGCTCACCTGCATTGATGCAATCTTGTCTTGTCTAAGGAGCCAAGTCTTGCTGAGATCCACCAAGTGCAGGTGAGCGCGCTGGTGCCATTCACAAATGCTTGACACGGCAAGCGCCCTGCTAAAGGGGTTGGATCGACAGAGAAGGTGAGTATAGCGGGTGACCTGGGGGGTTTCATGCTGTGGGGCATCCCGATTCTGGATGCATCGGTGCTAAGGAATCAAGTAATGCTGAAATGATGATTCCAGGGCCAATAGGCGGGGGTTTTGGTCCACTTTAAGCACAGCATTTGGCTTAGAATATTATTTTTTTTTCTCTTCCAAATCCTAGGTGTGTCCTCTAGGGTGAAGAATAGAAAAAGGTTCTAGGACAGCCGTTAGTTAGACTGAATTTACAGCTAAGATATTAAGGGGCTTAAATTGCAATAAGTTTGTATTGCAAATTGCAATAAGTTTGAGGTAAGAATTATTGTCATTCCAGGGGGGTTTTACACAAAGAGGCATCTCAAGTCAGGATACCACACTGGAGAGTGAAATGACTGGGGGTGGCTCCTTTTTAAAAGTGTACAGTCTGACAATTAAAGTTAAATATACATTTAGAAATGTCTAGTAAATACTTTATTCTTTAATTTTTTAAAATAATTTTTTACTAAGGAAAGAAGCTCCTCAGGTTCAGATGTGCATTTGTGTCAATGGGTGGGAAATATGGCGTGGTCGGGGGTGCGTCAGGGGGTGGAGTCGGGGGTGTGGCATGGGTGGAGTCAGGGGTGTGGCGTGGGTGGAGTCAGGGGTGTGGCGTGGGGTGTGTGGCATGGGTGGGGTTGGGGGCGTGGCTTGTCCCTCTTTCATATCTTCAGAAGTTGGGAGGTATGGTGTCATCAAGAGTTCCTTCTGCTTAGAGAGTTGTAGGAGCATGTCGCATCTAGTGTTCAGTGTATGGTATTACACTCACTATAATGCTTGACTCTGTGTCGCCATTACCACACAGTGAGCACCAGAACTCCCTCTAGTGGTCAGTGTAAACAGTAACAGGGGATGTAATACCACACACTAAATATAAGAGGGAGCACACTCCTACAACACATTGCGCAAAAGCTCATGGTGGCACAGTGTGCTACCTCACATTGCATAGCCTTTGTGTGATGGAATTCTCAAAAAATCTAATTCCTAAGTTACACAGCACAGAGTGAGTTCACAATGGTGCAGCAAGTGAAATCTAGGAATAGCCTGCACCCCCACCACACACACACAGCAGTAAGGCCTGTGGACAGGTGCCTGCTGTGGCTGACCCTATATCCCTGCTTGATAATGAGACAAGGTTCTGCTTAATGTGGACCAAAACCCAAGATTTTGACTATCCAGGGTTTTGGTCCTTTCCCCCAGGGCACCCAGATCAGGGGTGCCCTGTTGTGTGAAACCCCCCAGATCGCCTGAAGAAACTCAACTCTCGGTCCTATGACGCATGCGAGGCCACTCGTCCAATCAGCTCGGAGCAGCTGACATCACGCCATCTAAGACGGTGTCTAAAGCCAGCGGCTCAGAGCGCGCTGGCGCCCGCATCCCCCACTTCACAGGGAGCGCGTCTGCACTGGCTATTCACAAATGGCTGGTGCGGGCATGAGCCATGCCGAAGGGATAGCGAGGATGCAGCCGCAGCACATGCATGCGCCGCTGGACTGGGAAGAAAGGTAAGTGAATGGGGCGACCTGGGGGATTTCACACAGTGGGGCATCCCGGGGGTAGGGAATTGATCGACCCGGGAATCTTATAGATTCCTGAGCCAATCGAGCTGGGTTTTGGTCCACTTTAATGTTTTGTAATAGCATGCTCCCTCTAGTGGTCATTGTGGACACCTTCTTCTGCAGTGTGCGCATAGACAGCTGACTGCTGTCCAAGCTTCCCACGGAGATGGATAAAGTCTTGTATGGCAGAGCTGATATCTTATAGGACAGGACCAGCATGAGGGTGTGGCAACTTAGACAGGAATACCTTGGCTTTCTCCACCAGTTCTGCCGCACAAAGCGCTTTTGTTGGGTGTGGGACCCTTCCGGGGATACGAGACGCAAACGCATTTCATTCCCTTACAAAGAATTTTAGCGAGAAGCTATTGACAAGCTAAAGCATGACTCTGGCCCAAAGCCCACCTTAAAGGAGGCCCCTGGTCACTAGCCTCTATACCTGGTCCAACACACAGCTAGAATTAGCCCATACCCTGCTACTCTGGCTATCAGTAGAGCCTGAAGGCCAGCGAGTCCTGTGACCTGGCATCGTGAGCAAGATCTTAAAATCATGGGCATTCTATTACATGCAAATCACCTTATTACAGTGGACCAAAACCCAAGTTTTTCACTCACATAGGTTTTCAATCCACGTAGCAGGGGCATCCCATCTTGGCTCTGGTCCATCACTAATTCTTGGTGCAGATACATGCCTAGCTTAAGATATAGCAGGGTTTCATATAGCAGTCTATTAGTCTTTTAAACTCCAGGGCCGGCTGAGATGGATTTTGGTTCACTTTAATATGCAGACAGCGGAAGAGTTTGTCTTTTAGGATGCTAGCCCCGTTATTGGTAGAAAGGCATTATGTAGACCTGGAGGTGCTATGTAGTTAGGCACACAGAGGACTGTAGCACTGCTGGGTATTGTGGTGGTCTCATATCTCCCAGCGGTGCAATGCAAGTCTCTGTTAGTGAGAGGCTACATGACATGGTCAGGGTAACCAATCATACAAGCTCGGTGCATGTGTCACTGGCATCCCAGGCTGTGTATCACAGAAAAGGGAGTCCCACCCGGAGGAAGTTTTTCCAGTGTGCACCAGGACAACACTGCAACACGCCAGCAATGAGGGAGTGTGCGACACACATTCTACTCCCCGCCTGGCCCCGGGGCCACACATCTCAGATCATCTGCTGATCGAAGATGTCAACCTGCAGACAGCTACAGACGTCACCTTATGCCACTACATAAAAGTGTCTGCTGGGGGGACTACAACTACCAGCATGGAGGGGAGAGACTGGCAGTTGCAACAGGGAGCCCATAGGCCATGAGAGGGAAGCTGTGGCTGCTGTAGGAGCAGCAGAACAGCCTGGCTTAGACTGACCTCTTCCCACAATGGACTCTTCCCACGGTGCCCCACCTATGAGGGCAGCAGGTGTGGGGCCATTGTTTTTGGTTTGGAGTTAGAACCCACTTTGCTCCCAGCAGGACCGGCTCCAGGTTTGTGGGGGCCACCTGTCACCTTTCAGCTACACTGCCACAAATGGGTCATCTTCTGCTGCTGATCGCCTTTCAGTCCTTGTCAGCTGTCACCTGGTCCTCGCCACCTTCTGAGCTTCCATCAATTGCCCTTCATTCCATGCCACCTTCTCCATTGTTGCTGAGGTCAGCCATGAGTAGGTCTGCACACAGCACCTGGCATTCGGTGGTTGGGTCCACTGTTAAATAATACCATGGCCAAGTGTGAGCCTGAGTGGGCCCCTGAAGATGCCAGGGGCCCTGGCAATTGCCCAGGTTTGCCCTGTGCTGGCACCGGCCTTGGCTCCCAGGGAAGGTCCTGCCAGACTTGTTTGGCGACCATATACATGCATGTTCTTATCCAGATCAATTAGACCCAGGACCAGGCTTTTTATTTGTCTGCCAGGTACCATGCTCACCACCAGTACATGCAGATATATGTGCCTAGTACACGCAGATACATGGTTGGAACACAGTACATGTGGCTTGTATACTCCGATATACACATGGCTGGTACACACAGATACACACACAGCTGGTACCCAAGGGCACACACATGGCTGGAACAAGTAGACACATTGATCTGGTGCATACATATACACACTGCTGACGAATGATCGGTACCAGTGCCTATCCGGAAGCACATGGAGCCGCTGAGCAGAGTGGAGGGATTATGAGCGGTCATTGCCCCCCAACAATAGACAGGAAATCCCCCTGTCATGGGGGCTGGTTGTCAGGTACACAGAGGCTCTCTGGGTGGAATCATGCCTGGGGCAACATTTACTGCCAGAGATAAGCAGATCAGACAGTCTGACCCTCTAACACATGGGTGCCCGACCCTTCTGACCTTGATAACCACATTTGGTGCAAAAAGATGGTTGCGTCTATTGCACCCAGCTCTCACACTCTGCCATACCCCTAACCACCCCTAACCATACCCCTAACCCCCAAGAAGTGAAATGGCAGAATCAGGCAGGTACAATAGAGAAGCATGCTTGCTTACCACACTCTGTGTCCCAGCTTTGGTCAATCATGTTTCCCAAGAATGTTATACCAGTGTCCCATGATATAGATGGGAATACATTAAACTCATTTAGTGCACTGTCAATGCTCAGCCCCCCTTAAACTGGACCTTCACCATGATTTAATGAAAAGCCCAAACCCTTAAAAAAAACTATTCCCCAGCATTTAAAATTAATATATTTTTAATTTTTAGTCACTCATTATTCTTTCCCCCACCGGGCTACAACTCTGTTCAGAACTCTAGGATACGGGCACCGTCATCTTGACTCAGAAGTATCACACATACTGAGGAGAGTAGAGTGGGATAAAGTGCAGGGGGTGAGGTGATGGACCTCCTGAACTGCCCTAAAGGTAGCCCGGTGCCCACTGGACAAACCTCTGGTGGGCCAGGCCAACACTACTAATACCCCATCGCTGCCATCAGAGGCATTCCAGAGCTGCAGCCCACATGGAGACAGGCAATGTTTTGATGGGTATTTATGACTGAGGGGTCTCGTATTGATTAAAGGGGGGATTTACATGGCTGAGCAGTCTCATGGGGTTGCAGTGAGGGGGCATTTATGTGAGAGGGATCTCTCATTGATTGATGGAGGTATACATTTAGCTGCGGGTATCTTATGGAGTGAGAGCATATTCATAAGGTTGGGAGTCTCTTATTGATTGAGTGAATGAGATCTTATGGAGAGAGGGGGCATGTCTTAGCAGTCTCTTATAAATTGAGGGGGTATTAATGTGCTATGTGGAATGGGGGTTATTTACATGGGTGAGGGGTCTTATTTGGAGTGAAGAGTAGTGTGTGTGTGTGTGTTGTGTGTTTACGCACACATAGGAATTATTCATCTGCATTTAACCCGTCCATGCAGTGAGACAAACACAAGCAGTGAGTGTACACATGCCTGGATCAGTGGGCTTCCCAAACCATTGTCCAGTCACAAGTTCGATCCCTTACAACTAGGCCACGACTGCACCTTGTAAGTAACAGAGGGGTTTCTAATGAAGCGAGGGGGTATTAATTTGATATAGGGAGTCTCTTATGAAGTAAGGGGGTATTCATTTGATATAGGGGGTCTGTTATGAGGTGAGGGGTTATTCATTTGATATAGAGAGTCTCTTATGAAGTAAGGGGGTATTAATTTGATATAGGGGGTCTGTTATGAGGTGAGGGGGTATTCATTTGATATAGGGGGTCTGTTATGAGGTGAGGGGGTATTCATTTGATATAGAGAGTCTCTTATGAGGTGAGGGGGTATTCATTTGATATAGAGAGTCTCTTATGAGATAAAGGGAGTATTCATTTGATATAGAGAGTCTCTTATGAGGTGAGGGGGTATTCATTTGATATAGGGGGTCTGTTATGAGGTGAGGGGGTATTCATTTGATATAGAGAGTCTCTTATGAAGTAAGGGGGTATTCATTTGATATAGGGGGTCTTTTATGAGGTGAGGGGGTATTCATTTGATATAGAGAGTCTCTTATGAGGTGATGGAGTATTAATTTGATATAGGGGGTCTTTTATGAGGTGAGGGGGTATATATTTGATATAGAGAGTCTCTTATGAGGTGATGGATTATTAATTTGATATAGAGGGTCTTTTATGAGGTGAGGGGGTATTCATTTGATATAGAGAGTCTCTTATGAGGTGATGGAGTATTAATTTGATATAAGGGGTCTCTTATGAAGTGAGGGAGTATTCATTTGATATGGGGGGTCTCTTATGAGGTGAGGGGTTATTCATTTGATATAGAGAGTCTCTTATGAAGTGAGGGGGTATTCATTTGATATAGGGGTCTCTTATGAGGTAATGGAGTATTCATTTGATATAGGGGGTCTCTTATGAGGTGAGTGGTTATTCATTTGATATAAAGGGTCTCTCATGAGGAGATGGAGTATTAATTTGATATCGGGGGTCTCTTATGAGGTGAGGGGGTATTCATCTGATAAAGGGAGTCTCTTATGAGATGAGGGAGTATTCATTTGATATAGGGGGTCTCTTATGAGGTGAGGGAGTATTCATTTAATATAGGGAGTCTCTTATGAGGTGATGGAGTATTCATTTGATATAGGGGGTCTCTTATGAGGTGATGGAGTATTAATTTGATATGGGGTCTCTTATGAAGTGAGGGGTTATTCATTTGATATAGAGAGTCTCTTATGAAGTGAGGGAGTATTCATTTGATATAGAGAGTCTCTTATGAGGTGAGGGGGTATTCATTTGATATAGGGGGTCTGTTATGAGGTGAGGGGGTATTCATTTGATATAGAGAGTCTCTTATGAAGTAAGGGGGTATTCATTTGATATAGGGGGTCTTTTATGAGGTGAGGGGGTATTCATTTGATATAGAGAGTCTCTTATGAGGTGATGGAGTATTAATTTGATATAGGGGCTCTTGTATGGGGTGATGGGGTTATTCATTTGATATAGAGAGTCTCTTATGAGGTGATGGAGTATTCATTTGATATAGGGAGCCTCTTATGAGGTGAGGGGTTATTCATTTGATATAGGGGGTCTGTTATGAGGTGAGGGGGTATTCATTTGATATAGAGAGTCTCTTATGAAGTAAGGGGGTATTCATTTGATATAGGGGGTCTTTTATGAGGTGAGGGGGTATTCATTTGATATAGAGAGTCTCTTATGAGGTGATGGAGTATTAATTTGATATAGGGGGTCTTTTATGAGGTGAGGGGGTATATATTTGATATAGAGAGTCTCTTATGAGGTGATGGATTATTAATTTGATATAGGGGGTCTTTTATGAGGTGAGGGGGTATTCATTTGATATAGAGAGTCTCTTATGAGGTGATGGAGTATTAATTTGATATAAGGGGTCTCTTATGAAGTGAGGGAGTATTCATTTGATATGGGGGGTCTCTTATGAGGTGAGGGGTTATTCATTTGATATAGAGAGTCTCTTATGAAGTGAGGGGGTATTCATTTGATATAGGGGTCTCTTATGAGGTAATGGAGTATTCATTTGATATAGGGGGTCTCTTATGAGGTGAGTGGTTATTCATTTGATATAAAGGGTCTCTCATGAGGAGATGGAGTATTAATTTGATATCGGGGGTCTCTTATGAGGTGAGGGGGTATTCATCTGATAAAGGGAGTCTCTTATGAGATGAGGGAGTATTCATTTGATATAGGGGGTCTCTTATGAGGTGAGGGAGTATTCATTTAATATAGGGAGTCTCTTATGAGGTGATGGAGTATTCATTTGATATAGGGGGTCTCTTATGAGGTGATGGAGTATTAATTTGATATGGGGTCTCTTATGAAGTGAGGGGTTATTCATTTGATATAGAGAGTCTCTTATGAAGTGAGGGAGTATTCATTTGATATAGAGAGTCTCTTATGAGGTGAGGGGGTATTCATTTGATATAGGGGGTCTGTTATGAGGTGAGGGGGTATTCATTTGATATAGAGAGTCTCTTATGAAGTAAGGGGGTATTCATTTGATATAGGGGGTCTTTTATGAGGTGAGGGGGTATTCATTTGATATAGAGAGTCTCTTATGAAGTAAGGGGGTATTCATTTGATATAGGGGGTCTTTTATGAGGTGAGGGGGTATTCATTTGATATAGAGAGTCTCTTATGAGGTGATGGAGTATTAATTTGATATAGGGGGTCTTTTATGAGGTGAGGGGGTATATATTTGATATAGGGGGTCTTTTATGAGGTGAGGGGGTATTCATTTGATATAGAGAGTCTCTTATGAGGTGATGGAGTATTAATTTGATATAAGGGGTCTCTTATGAAGTGAGGGAGTATTCATTTGATATGGGGGGTCTCTTATGAGGTGAGGGGTTATTCATTTGATATAGAGAGTCTCTTATGAAGTGAGGGGGTATTCATTTGATATAGGGGTCTCTTATGAGGTAATGGAGTATTCATTTGATATAGGGGGTCTCTTATGAGGTGAGTGGTTATTAATTTGATATCGGGGGTCTCTCATGAGGAGATGGAGTATTAATTTGATATCGGGGGTCTCTTATGAGGTGAGGGGGTATTCATCTGATAAAGGGAGTCTCTTATGAGATGAGGGAGTATTCATTTGATATAGGGGGTCTCTTATGAGGTGAGGGAGTATTCATTTAATATAGGGAGTCTCTTATGAGGTGATGGAGTATTCATTTGATATAGGGGGTCTCTTATGAGGTGATGGAGTATTAATTTGATATGGGGTCTCTTATGAAGTGAGGGGTTATTCATTTGATATAGAGAGTCTCTTATGAAGTGAGGGGGTATTCATTTGATATAGGGGGTCTTTTATGAGGTGAGGGGGTATTAATTTGATATAGAGAGTCTCTTATGAGGTGATGGAGTATTCATTTGATATAAGGGGTCTCTTATGAAGTGAGGGAGTATTCATTTGGTATGGGGGGTCCCTTATGAGGTGAGGGGTTATTCAATTGATATAGAGAGTCTCTTATGAAGTGAGGGGGTATTCATTTGATATAGGGGTCTCTTATGGGGTGATGGAGTATTCATTTGATATAAAGAGTCTCTCATGAGGAGATGGAGTATTCATTTGATATAGGGGGTCTTTTATGAGGTGAGGGAGTATTCATTTGATATAAAGAGTCTCTCATGAGGAGATGGAGTATTCATTTGATATAGGGGGTCTTTTATGAGGTGAGGGAGTATTCATTTGATATAGGGAGTTTCTTATGAGGTGATGGAGTATTCATTTGATATAAAGGGTCTCTCATGAGGAGATGGAGTATTCATTTGACATAGGGGGTCTCTTATGAGGTGAGTGGTTATTCATTTGATAAAGGGAGTCTCTTATGAGACGAGGGAGTATTCATTTGATATAGGGGGTCTCTTATGAGGTGAGGGAGTATTCATTTGATATAGGGTGTCTCTTATGAGGTGAGGGGGTATTCATTTGATATAGGGAGTCTCTTATGAGATGAGGGAGTATTCATTTGATATAGGGGGTCTCTTATGAGGTGAGGGAGTATTCATTTGATATAGGGAGTCTCTTATGAGGAGATGGAGTATTCATTTGATATAGAGTGCCTCTTATGAGGTGAGGGGTTATTCATTTGATATATGGAGTCTCTTATGAGGTGATGGAGTATTCATTTGATATAGGGGGTCTCTTATGAGATGAGGGAGTATTCATTTGATATAGAGGGTCTCTTATGAGGTGATGGAGTAGTCATTTGATATAGGGGGCCTCTTATGAGGTGATGGAGTATTCATTTGATATAGGGGGCCTCTTATGAGGTGAGGGGTTATTCATTTGATATAGAGAGTCTGTTATGAGGTGATGGAGTATTCATTTGATATAGGGGCTCTCTTATGAGGTGATGGAGTATTCATTTGATATAGGGGCTCTTGTATGAGGTGATGGGGTTATTCATTTGATATAGAGAGTCTCTTATGAGGTGATGGAGTATTCATTTGATATAGGGAGCCTCTTATGAGGTGAGGGGTTATTCATTTGATATAGGGAGTCTCTTATGAGGTGATGGAGTATTCATTTGATATAGGGGGTCTCTCATGAGGTAATGGAGTATTCATTTGATATAGGGGGTCTCTTATGAGGTGAGTGGTTATTCATTTGATATAGGGAGTCTCTTATGAGGTGATGGAGTATTCATTTGATATAGGGGGTCTCTTATGAGGTGAGTGGTTATTCATTTGATATAGGGAGTCTCGTATGAGGTGATGGAGTATTCATTTGATATAGGGGGTCTCTTATGAGGTTATGGAGTATTCATTTGATATAGGGAGTTTCCTATGAGGTGAGGGAGTATTCATTTGATATAGGGGGTCTCTTATGAGGTGAGGGAGTATTCATTTGATATAGAGAGTCTCTTATGAGGTGAGGGGGGCATTCATTTGATATAGAGAGTCTCTTATGAGGTGAGGGGGTATTCATTTGATATAGGGAGTCTCTTATGAGGTGAGGGGTTATTCATTTGATATAGGGAGTCTCTTATGAGGTGAGGGGTTATTAATTTGATATAGGGAGTCTCTTATGAGGCGAGGTGGTATTCATTTGATATAGAGGGTCTCTTATGAGGTGATGGAGTATTCATTAAATATAGGGGGTCTCTTATGAGGTGAGGGAGTATTCATTTGATATAGGGGGTCTCTTATGAGGTGAGGGGGTATTCATTTGCTTAAGGGGGTTTCTTATGAAGTGAGGGGGTGGTTGACTTAAGAAGTCTTTTATGGAATGATGGGGTATTCATTTATGTATGGGGTCTCCTATGGATTGATGGAATATTCACTTGATTTCGGGAGTTTCTCATGGCATGATGGGGTATTCATTTGATTATGGGGTCTCCTATTGAGCGATGGGGTATTTATTTGATTTAGGGAGTCTTTTATGAAGTGATGGTGTATTCATTTGATTAAGTTGGTCTCTTATGTAAAGAGGTTGTATTCATTTGACTTAGGAGGTCTCTTATGGAGTGAGGATGTATTAATTCGTGTAGCTTAGGGGTCTCTTATACATAGAGGGGATTTTCAGTTGGATTTGTTGTGGAGTGAGGGAATATTAACAGGGGTGAGTGGCCTCTTATTGATTGAGGAGTATTTATGAGGCACATGTGTATTTATTTAGTTCAAGGGTGTGTTACGCAAAGGGGTCTCGGGTATTTACATTACTCATGGTTCTCTTCCGCAATTGCCCTATGCAGTTGGGTAACAGTCAGGGCTTGCGGTGGCCGGTAGCGGGGTGGGGTGGGCGCGGTCCCAGGAAGCGCCAGCAGGGGGCGGGCAGGGGACGCGGAGGACGGGACATAACAGGGTGGAGGCGCTCCTGGACCTTCCTGTCGGCGAGCTGAGCGGGACTGAGATCGGGAAGAGCGCGGGGAGGTTGGACCGTGTGTGTGCATTGCGATCGCCCGTCAGGTAGGTAGGTGGGCCGGCCGGCAATGTGTGCATCCTGCATGCCGCTTCCCTATGGCTGCTGCACTGTAACAAGCCCTTATAAGGCTGCGCTGCTCTGTAACGCCACGGAGACGATAGCGGAGCGGAACAGTTCGCAATTAGTGGTCCACCCCCCCCACCTTCCCGGGCCGCTGCAGAACTGCTTTGCCTGCCAGTGTCTGTATCATCCCAGCGTGTGTGGCCTGTACTAGAAGGTGTGAGTGTGCACTGCTTACTGGGGAGAGAAATGGGCTGTGTTACAGGAGAGTGATGGGGGGGCTGCCTCTGTGTTACAGGAGAGTGATGGGGGGGCTGCCTCTGTGTTACAGGAGAGTGATGGGGGGGCTGCCTCTGTGTTACAGGAGAGTGATGGGGGGGCTGCCTCTGTGTTACAGGAGAGTGATGGGGGGGGCTGCCTCTGTGTTACAGGAGAGTGATGGGGGGCTGCCTCTGTGTTACAGGAGAGTGATGGGGGTGCCCCTGTGTTACAGGAGAGTGATGGGGGTGCCCCTGTGTTACAGGAGAGTGATGGGGGTGCCCCTGTGTTACAGGAGAGTGATGGGGGTGCCCCTGTGTTACAGGAGAGTGATGGGGGTGCCCCTGTGTTACAGGAGAGTGATGGGGGTGCCCCTGTGTTACAGGAGAGTGATGGGGGTGCCCCTGTGTTACAGGAGAGTGATGGGGGTGCCCCTGTGTTACAGGAGAGTGATGGGGGGCTGCCTCTGTGTTACAGGAGAGTGATGGGGGGCTGCCTCTGTGTTACAGGAGAGTGATGGGGGGCTGCCTCTGTGTTACAGGAGAGTGATGGGGGGCTGCCTCTGTGTTACAGGAGAGTGATGGGGGGGCTGCCTCTGTGTTACAGGAGAGTGATGGGGGGGCTGCCTCTGTGTTACAGGAGAGTGATGGGGGGGCTGCCTCTGTGTTACAGGAGAGTGATGGGGGGGCTGCCTCTGTGTTACAGGAGAGTGATGGGGGGGCTGCCTCTGTGTTACAGGAGAGTGATGGGGGGGCTGCCTCTGTGTTACAGGAGAGTGATGGGGGGGCTGCCTCTGTGTTACAGGAGAGTGATGGGGGGGCTGCCTCTGTGTTACAGGAGAGTGATGGGGGGGCTGCCTCTGTGTTACAGGAGAGTGATGGGGGGGCTGCCTCTGTGTTACAGGAGAGTGATGGGGGGGCTGCCTCTGTGTTACAGGAGAGTGATGGGGGGGCTGCCTCTGTGTTACAGGAGAGTGATGGGGGGGCTGCCTCTGTGTTACAGGAGAGTGATGGGGGGGCTGCCTCTGTGTTACAGGAGAGTGATGGGGGGGCTGCCTCTGTGTTACAGGAGAGTGATGGGGGGGCTGCCTCTGTGTTACAGGAGAGTGATGGGGGGGCTGCCTCTGTGTTACAGGAGAGTGATGGGGGGGCTGCCTCTGTGTTACAGGAGAGTGATGGGGGGGCTGCCTCTGTGTTACAGGAGAGTGATGGGGGGGCTGCCTCTGTGTTACAGGAGAGTGATGGGGGGGCTGCCTCTGTGTTACAGGAGAGTGATGGGGGGGCTGCCTCTGTGTTACAGGAGAGTGATGGGGGGGCTGCCTCTGTGTTACAGGAGAGTGATGGGGGGGCTGCCTCTGTGTTACAGGAGAGTGATGGGGGGGCTGCCTCTGTGTTACAGGAGAGTGATGGGGGGGCTGCCTCTGTGTTACAGGAGAGTGATGGGGGGGCTGCCTCTGTGTTACAGGAGAGTGATGGGGGGGCTGCCTCTGTGTTACAGGAGAGTGATGGGGGGGCTGCCTCTGTGTTACAGGAGAGTGATGGGGGGGCTGCCTCTGTGTTACAGGAGAGTGATGGGGGGGCTGCCTCTGTGTTACAGGAGAGTGATGGGGGGGCTGCCTCTGTGTTACAGGAGAGTGATGGGGGGGCTGCCTCTGTGTTACAGGAGAGTGATGGGGGGGCTGCCTCTGTGTTACAGGAGAGTGATGGGGGGGCTGCCTCTGTGTTACAGGAGAGCGATGGGGGGGGTGGCTGCCTCTGTATTACAGGAGAGCGATGGGGGGGTGGCTGCCTCTGTGTTACAGGAGAGCGATGGGGGGGTGGCTGCCTCTGCGTTACAGGAGAGCGATGGGGGGGTGGCTGCCTCTGCGTTACAGGAGAGCGACGGGGGGGTGGCGCCTCTGCGTGGCAGGAGGGCGACGGGGGGGAGGCGCCTCTGCGTGGCAGGAGGGCGACGGGGGGGAGGCGCCTCTGCGTGGCAGGAGGGCGACGGGGGGGAGGCGCCTCTGCGTGGCAGGAGGGCGACGGGGGGGAGGCGCCTCTGCGTGGCAGGAGGGCGACGGGGGGGGAGGCGCCTCTGCGTGGCAGGAGGGCGACGGGGGGGGAGGCGCCTCTGCGTGGCAGGAGGGCGACGGGGGGGGGAGGCGCCTCTGCGTGGCAGGAGGGCGACGGGGGGGGGGGAGGCGCCTCTGCGTGGCAGGAGGGCGACGGGGGGGGGGGAGGCGCCTCTGCGTGGCAGGAGGGCGACGGGGGGGGGGAGGCGCCTCTGCGTGGCAGGAGGGCGACGGGGGGGGGGAGGCGCCTCTGCGTGGCAGGAGGGCGACGGGGGGGGGGAGGCGCCTCTGCGTGGCAGGAGGGCGACGGGGGGGAGGCGCCTCTGCGTGGCAGGAGGGCGACGGGGGGAGGCGCCTCTGCGTGGCAGGAGGGCGACGGGGGGAGGCGCCTCTGCGTGGCAGGAGGGCGACGGGGGGGAGGCGCCTCAGGATCAGGCAACCTGCAGCTGGTGGGGAAACTGTGGGAGGTGAGTATTGCTTTATTCTTTTGTATCTCATTCTGCCAACCCTTCAGGTAAAGCTTGGGCTGCCTCCATGGCTCTTGCAGGAGAGCTCTTTGCATCTTCTGCCCCACCTCTGATGAGCTTCTACCTCCAGCTTAATAATGGGGTATGCAGAATTGATTAATAAACACGTCCCTTTATTGTGATTTGAGGTGGAGAGCTCACCAAGCTTTGTGACAGACAGCCGCGTGATACAGCTCCTGATATAAGCTCATTTGTCTGGCATGAGTTGGGAGAGCTGCAGGTTGCGGGATACAGCAATGAGCATGATGTTCTGGGGTAAATCCTGTAACGTCCCTCTCTACCTGGAGTTGAGAGGCCTTCTATTTGATGCCCCCCATGTTACATGGTATGATCATGGTACCCCACTAGGGCCTGCTGCACAGTCTGGGACTTTCCGGGACCGCATCGCACCCCCTCCTCCTCATGTTGGAAGTGATGCGGCCGCAGTGCTCTGTTTTTTCCAGTCTGGAATAAAGCGTTGCATTCCTGTGGCTGTAGGAGATGTAATTGAGCAGCTGCTGACTGGACTCTCCAAGCTGCAATTACAATGGATGGGGAGCAACTGCAATCTGCTTTGCTGGCCATACACGTGGCAATCACTGGCCAATCCTGCCAACCACTGAGAAACACCAGCTACACACTATGGTGTCAGGACCCCCTTAAAGTGTTACTGCAGGCAAGGGATATTGTTACACCATTGTGCTGGGCTACATTTAGCACTGTCTTAAACTCTTTTCTGTTTTAAATTGAAAAAGAAATTGCCAAGATATCACGGTTCACATGTTCTCCTCATGGTTTCTCTTCTGAAATAAAGTGGGTGTGGCCCTTGGATCTGTGGTGCTGCATTATAATCAGCTATGTGATGAATCTGGAGGTGGAGGGAGGTACCAGCAATCCTGTCCCACTCTGCTGAGCTGATTAGGGGACAGGATGAAAAAGACCTGTAAACACCGATATCTCCAAATGCAATGTAGCCCAATGCAATGGTGTAACAAATGCCTTTGCCTGCAGTATCCCTTTAATGGTCACTGTACGGGACTATATGAAGTACATGTTAGGATCCTCCAAGTGGCCTTTCTATAGGAATAAAAGGAGTGTTATGGTATCAAGGGAGGGGGGTCCCACTAGCGGACACTGTATAGGATTTTATGGAGTGTCAGTGCCCCTAAGGCTCCTTTCATATCACTGCACTTTTGTGCTACATTGCGGTTTACTTGCATTTGCGTTGCCATAGACTTCTATGGAGCTGTGGTTGCGTTGGACTTTTTCAATGAAGGGGGCAAGATGTGAAAGGGGCCTGTAGCAGATTACATAAAGTGTTGTCGGGGTCCCCCCTAGTAGCCTGATACCACTTAGTGCTTCCTTACCACTAGTCAAAGCCTAGTGCTAAGGAACCAGTCGTGTGACTGGAGAGTTGCAGGTTTGCTTCCCAGCTGGGACATGACTGAAGCACCTTAGGCAAGGCTCCTAACCTCCTCAACTGCTCTCCAGGCACCATGATATAGTCAGCTCAGTGCTCCTGTTTTTCTCACTGCATGGATGAGTTAGATGTGAAACATTTCTAGGTGTGCGCAAGCATGCAATGGGCATAGATGCACATAAAATAGAAAATATGGAATTACGGTCCCCTTAGCCTTTCTAAAGGAATAAACGTTGTGGTGTCGGGAGTCCCCCGATTGGTCACTGTACTAGATTATACAGAGTGTTGTCGGGGTCCCCCTAGTGGCCTTCCCGTAGGAACTTAAGAAGTTCCATGGTGTTGGGGTCCCCTATTTGTCACTGTATGGGATTTGATGGTATGTTATGGTGTTAGGACCCCCCTAATGGTCACTGTACGGGTCTGTATGGAGTATTGTGTGGGCCCCCTAGTGGCTCTTTCTATAGTATTACATGGAGTGCTAATATGTCGTCCTATTGATCACTGTATAGAAATGTATGGAGTGTGTCTAGGGACACCAGGAACATTCTTACTGTGGTGTGTGTGTGTGTGTGACTCGATGTATCCTTGGACCCAGAATGGCTGCATGGGGTTGCATGTGGCATGGCCACCACTGGTTGTCACTAACTCACCCCCACAAGCTCCCTGCATGCCTCCTGTCTGCATGGTAGAATCCCTGCTAACCTCAGCCTGGCCCCTAATGTGTTATTAATTTGATTGGATCTTGATGTTCCAGCCACTACCTGAAAGGGGACTACAAATTCCAGCTTGTTTATGCTGGTTTCACATTAGACACACAGGACCAGTGCTCTGTGTTGCTTCCCATTAAAGCGGACTTAAACTTCTCGACAACATCTTTGTGCCAGGTAGACTTGAGCTCTGCAAGGACTCTTAACTCATCTATTCCCTCAGTCTGTGAGTCCTAAATTTTGATTTTTTTTTTTTTTTTTTTTTTAATACTTGTGAAGCCCTGTACGATGGCTAATCCTAGCAGCAGTAAAGCATGTCTTCCATTGAAGAAAGCTACAGCTGCTGTACATGTGAGAAGCTGTTTCCTGTCCCCCATTGGATGGACTAGGACAAAGTTGAGGCTTCCTAATGCATGTTGATGGTGAGGGGGTAGGTGAGGTTATTTTATTGTTCCTTTAGACCAAGATGCTCCCTGGCACAGTTCTGCAATAGAGGGTTTAGGCCACCTTTTAAAGTAGACCAAAACCCTATTAACCCAGCTCTAGGTTACAGGTTGCCCCCCAGATGCCCCGATGTGTGAAACTCTTGGGTTTTGCCAGATACATCACATGGCACATTTGCAGGCCTTGTGGCCCCCTCTATCTGAAGCATACACTCCAGAAGTATATCTGAATGGCTGGCGGTGGGTGCACACAGCAAGAGGAGAGCAGCCAGCTGGAGACTTCTGGCAAGTCATGAACATGCCGGGCAGTGAGTTCTGACTAGACCAGAGCGTGTGCTGTGAAAGTGTGTATTGAGGTAAGTAAATGGGCAATCTCGGGGGTTTCACACACAAGGGCACCCCAAATCGGAATGCGGCTGTAAATCAGGCCGGGTTAGTGACAATCCTGGACATTGGGCTGCTTTAAAGGACATCTGTAAGCCAAGTGTAAAATCAGAGCATACTTGTCCAACTCCCAGGCTACTGACCCCTTCTTACCTGCTTCTCCCAGAAGGACATGATTGCGCAGTTCTATGCCTCGTTTTATAGCCTTGCTGAGCCCATTAGCTTTGTGTAAATCTGTGAGTAGCTCCACTCACTGTTTGGTTAATGCAATCTCCTAAAAAAAAAAAAAAAATGTTCCCAAATGCTACCTAAACGTGCTGCTGATAGTGACCCGTGCAGGAGGCTGGAGTAACAGGCAGAGGGAGAGGCACTCCCTGCTAACAGTGAATCAAGCTGCTCATGATGAAGGCTGGAGAGCTAGAACTCGACAAAGTACATCCGTCTCGGAGAAGCAGGCCTGGGGGGATCCACTGCTTGTGATGTAAGGTATGCTTTGATTTTACACTTGCATTTAATGAGAAAATGGGCATTGCGTGTGCTATGCCCGGATTAGCCCCAGGCAGTTTAGAGCTCTCCTTATCTAGTCTCAATTATGACACATGACAAGAGGTGGGGGCCAGGCTACTTGTCATATTAATCTGATCCTGCTGTGCGAATTAACCCCTTCCAGCTCCTTTTATTCACTCTCATGAGGGAGGGGTTCATCACTCACAGACACTTAGCAGTACCGTACCATACTAGCCAATCACAGTGCTCTACTAGCCAATAGCAGGCTAGGTGTCTGGCTTCTCTGTGGATCTTGAGTATGGCATTTCCTAGCAGCTGTGAGTGAATAACCCTTCACTGCTGGCCCCCTCTGAAGCCGAATGATGACATGAAAAGGAGACTGTCAGCAATGGGTTACATTGTCAGATTAAAATCACAAGTTAGGACTTAATGTCAGCCTTTTTTTTTTTTTTCTGATTGGCCAGGGATGGTGGGGTGTGAGGGCATGCAGCTGATTTTACACTGATTGCTGCACCCCGGGTGCTTTTTGTTTCTTGCCGCATGCTGTCGCAGGTGTGTGACCCACCCCCGGATGGACGATCGCTGACAATCGCACGCTGCTTTCACCGGATCTGCCGCTATAACGCTATTTTGTAAAACACGCAAATAATGGGGAACACGGAGTCGGCTGGAGCGTGCTGCGTACCACGGGTGTGTGCCACTTTCATCCCTGCTGATTAGTCTATTTAGAGTGTCAGCTCTAGGGAGCTCGGACATGTTTATGAACCTGTGACAGGAGAAGCAGGACCCCTGACATTGCTGATCTGTGTTCCAGGCTGCATCGCTTCCCTGTCCACGTTAATGCGCAGTCAGCCACCGATCAGGAACAGGTGTGCAAATTGTGCATGCAGAACTTCCACCTGCACAATTGTTCTGGGTGTGTGACTGGAGCCCTGCAGCGAGCATGTTCAGAAGCTGATCAACAATCACAGCCTCTAGGTTTCCCTGCCCACTGTGTTGAGTGCATGGACCCTCATGGGCTCCTCTCATACAACCTCCTTTCACAGGAGATAACTACATGGGCCCTATGACATCAGGGTGACAAGTGTGATTCTGAACCCCCAGCACTTAGAGGTCTGCAAATCTGCCATCCACCTGCACAGTTGTCAGGATCCCTACTCTTTGCTGTATGCCCCTTACACAGCATGGCCAGTCTCCACATTTATACTTGGTCTGTGTTGTAGCCAGCATGGAGGCTCTGTGTGGATGCTTGGCTTCTATTGACTGCAGTGTAGCAGCATGACGCGGCTGGGTGTTGCAGTGTAGCGGCATGACGCGGCTGGGTGTTGCAGTGTAGCGGCATGACGCGGCTGGGTGTTGCAGTGTAGCAGCATGACGCGGCTGGGTGTTGCAGTGTAGCAGCATGACGCGGCTGGGTGTTGCAGTGTAGCAGCATGACGCGGCTGGGTGTTGCAGTGTAGCAGCATGACGCGGCTGGGTGTTGCAGTGTAGCAGCATGACGCGGCTGGGTGTTGCAGTGTAGCAGCCTGACGCGGCTGGGTGTTGCAGTGTAGCAGCCTGACGCGGCTGGGTGTTGCAGTGTAGCAGCCTGACGCGGCTGGGTGTTGCAGTGTAGCAGCCTGACGCGGCTGGGTGTTGCAGTGTAGCAGCCTGACGCGGCTGGGTGTTGCAGTGTAGCAGCCTGACGCGGCTGGGTGTTGCAGTGTAGCAGCCTGACGCGGCTGGGTGTTGCAGTGTAGCAGCCTGACGCGGCTGGGTGTTGCAGTGTAGCAGCCTGACGCGGCTGGGTGTTGCAGTGTAGCAGCCTGACGCGGCTGGGTGTTGCAGTGTAGCAGCCTGACGCGGCTGGGTGTTGCAGTGTAGCAGCCTGACGCGGCTGGGTGTTGCAGTGTAGCAGCCTGACGCGGCTGGGTGTTGCAGTGTAGCAGCCTGACGCGGCTGGGTGTTGCAGTGTAGCAGCCTGACGCGGCTGGGTGTTGCAGTGTAGCAGCCTGACGCGGCTGGGTGTTGCAGTGTAGCAGCCTGACGCGGCTGGGTGTTGCATTGCAGCACTTTGGGGAGTGTGTAAATCGGGCTAGGGGTCGGGAATGGGACTTGCATGCATCTTGAGTTTTTCCATCATGTGATCTGAGGGTCTCCTGTGCCCGGGGGGGGGGGGGGGGGCATTCTGAGGGTCTCCTGTGCTTGTGATGTAAGGTATGCTTTGATTTTACACTTGCCTTTAATGAGAAAATGGGCATTGCATGTGCTATGCCCGAATTAGCCCCAGGCAGCTTTCCTGATCTAGTCTCAATTATGACACATGACAAGAGGTGGGGGGGGCCAGGCTACTGTCATATTATTCTGATCCTCTCATGAGGGAGGGGTTCGTCTCCTGTGCCGGGGGGGGGGGGGGCATTCTGAGAGTCTCCTGTACTGGGGGGGGGGGGTCGCATTCTGGCCTCTTTCCTGCTTGTGATTGCATGATAAAGGAATGCTGCTATGATATAAAATGCTCAGGTGGCCATTGCTGACCCTAGCTGTGCTGGTCATCCTCCAGCTTGATGGCTTGTGTGCCCCCAATATTGCCCAACAGCATTTATTGTGAGATTAGTCCCAACATGGCTCAATATCCTCTATCCTTGCAGGGTCTGCTGAAGTTTGCAGTTCAGCAACAGCCAGGGACACACAGGTAGGCTTTGATCTGATTTACCAACTATGCTGCCCCCCTGACCAGCCACTGGCTGTAGGGTTGCCACCTGGCTGGTATTTTCTTATTTTTACTTTACTGGCCTGGTGGTGCCAGTTTTTTTTTTTTTTTTTTTTTCTTCTGGTAATTGTAATTGCTACTTTTCCCATCCTCAGTTACCAGTAAACAAACAAATACAGGCACCAGCAGGCTGGCAGAGTGAATAAAAAAACATCTAGGTGGCAACCCTAACTGGCTGTGTACCACTAAGGAGCCCCCCTCATACATCAGGATTAGATGTTTACCCAGGCAACACACTGGAAGTACTTGAGGAGAGGCCACACCCACTCAGCTGAGGCATTGAGGAACCTTTTCCTTTTCATACATCAGTAGTTGCCGTCTCCCCTGGCAACAGGCTGTACACAAGGTAAGGCCCCATCCACTTGTAGACTTGGTGAAGCCTTCCCTCTCTTCATACATCAGGAATACAGGCAACAGGCACATAAGGTGAGGCCACTTTAATGCCTGGAAAAGCCCTCCACATAAGGTGAGGCCACACCCACTTCAAAGTGCAGAGAAGCCTCCCCCACCTCCCTCATACATCAAGATTGGACAGGAAGAGCATAAGGTGGGGCCACACCCCCTTTGAGGCCTGGAGAAGCCTCCCCCCATCCCCCTTCATACATCGAAAATCGCTGTCGCCCTAGCAACGTGCAGGAAGTGCATAAGGTTAAGACACACCCACTTTGATGCCTGGAGCCCCCCCCCCCCTTCATACATCCAGAGTAGTGGTCTCCCCTGGCAACAGTCAGCAGGGGCATTAGTTCAGGCCACACCCACTCGAGGGCCTTTTTGTCTCTTATGAATCAGGATTAGTGGTTTCCCTAGTAACAGGCTGGACATACATGAGGCACCTTCCCCATTTCATATATCAACAGTAGCTGTCTACCTAGCAACAGACAGTAAGTGGGTGGAGTGAGACCACACCCACTCTGCAGCCTGGAGGAGCCTCCCCCACCTTTCATAGATCAAGTTAGCTGTCTACCTGGTAACAGACAGGAAGTGCATAAGAGGCCACACTCCTTCATACATCCAGAGTATCGGTCTCCCATGGCAACAGTCAGGAGGGGCATTAGTTTAGGCCACACCCACTCTAGGACCTTTCCACCTCTTATAAATCTAGCTTGGTGGTTTCCCTGGCAACAGGCAGGACATACATGAGGCACAGCTGAGGCCCGGGCTAGCTGGGTGAGGGCAGGCAGGAGGCAGCCAGCCTGGCATTGTATAAAGGTTTCCAGTGAGGTTATTTGTCTCTGCTCTGGGCCCCCGGTCGGTTTGTAGTGCAGCAGGCTGAGGCCCCTTCATTGCAATGCACTGGGGGTAGAGGCTTCGTCCTGCTGCCAGGCCATTCTCACGCTGATTAGCATGGGGAACATGAGGGAAGAGGATTATTAAGCTGGGAAGAGATCAGCAGCGGCATGTTTCCTGGAAGGGTTCCCCATACACGTGTGACTAAGGGAGTGCTGGGGGGGGGGGTCTGCCCTGCAGCTTCCATTTTTAGCTCCTGCGGGTCACAGCAGCTGGCTGAGGCGTGGTCCGATCACTTCTGATTGTTCCCTCTGATCACACAGACTTTCCTGTCTGCTGGGAAAACTGCCAATGCTGCGCCTGACCACAAATCCTCCATCAATCTGCTGAAAAGAACCTGATCTCTGTGCCATATCTGCCTATTTATAGCTGCTCTTCTCTCCATTGGCTGATGTAGCCATTGGGGCGGAGCCAGTGACAGCCACAGACTATTGATTGAAAGGAAAAAATGTGAATGTTGGAGAATCTCCATGTAGGATGAGGGGCCCAGCTAAGGCTGCTCTATGGTTCTTTCTGGCCATATACAGCGCAATCTTTGATCAATTTGACCTTTAATATTATAGAAATGAGAAGCACTTTGCGTTTCCACTGCTTTGGATCATTATTGCATTCAAAACTATTTGCTTGAAAAGTTAATTTGGGAGGGGGTTCTAGATTGAGGTGGTTGTGATCGATCGCTGGTTGGATGACTGGCAGAGGATGACGGAGGTATGGTAGCATTTCATGGTGGTGAGGAGGTATTGAGCCACAACCCCCTGTACATGGCACCCTGTAATGAGTGATATCCTCCTTGGCACAAAATGAACATTCTGGGGCACTGTCGCCCACTGCAAAAGCCACTTAAGCCCTGACCTGCAACTGAGTCTGAAGTCTTGATCTGCTTAGTCGTTCAGGTCCAGGGCTTGCCGGGCGTTACAGGAGCCGCACTTTATAATCTAGGAGGCTCAGTGGTAGTTTTCCTTGTGACATGTTCCCTCAGGCTTTTTAATGGCTGGTGGGTAGGTGCAGTCACAGACAAACCAGTCATATTTGTAAAGCTGGGGGTGGAGGGGCAAGTAAGTTTATTAAAGCAGAGTCACACCTTTTGTGGTTATGTCACTGGGATTTCCAGCGCGGCGTGAATCTGCTGTATTTAACCCCTGACTGGAAGTAACCTGATATATGCTGGCTGCGGCTGCTGAAAGTTCCTGCCAAGAAGGGGACTGTCATGAAAAGTCAGAAGTTCTGGATGGAAGTTCTGTTCCCTGAGCATCGCAGTAGCTTGCTGCTGATCAGTGTCATGGATGACTGCTCTATAGCAATGCAATTCTGTGGCTGTATGTCCAAGTATATTTTGCCACACAGCTGGATACCCCCAAGAAATAGTGGAGAGGCCTATGTATTCCTCAGGTGGTGTGCCCCCCCTATACTTGATAGATCTCTCCCTAATGATGATTGAGAGGTGGGCTGAAGAAGATTAGCCGCCCCCCCAGCCTCAATACATGGATGTCATGCTGCCCATAAGCTGCTATAAGCTAGGGGGCACCTACACTGCTAAAGGGAAGCACAGCCCTGCATTGTAAATCCTCAGTCTTTTCCAGTTCTCCAGAACAAGGCCCCCTCTTCTAGGTACTTTAGTTGACAGTTGGCGCCCTGATCGGCATGCCTGATCCATGTTAGCAGCTCACCTGTGAGCAATGCTAATGTTGGCTTGAGGGTTCATAGTGCCTCTTGTCTGTGCTTGCTGTCTGGCTGCTATGGCAATTTATCGTTAACTCACTGTTGACAATGAGTGGAAAAGCTGAACATTCCACCTGATCCCTGTCAGTGCCTCATTGCTGTAATCTGCCCCCCAGGGGTGCAGTGATGAGACCAGAACAGGGTTGTCCAGCTTCGGGTTAGCAGCAGAGCAGAGAAAATCTTGTAGGATGTGATTGCATGGTGTCCAAACAATCATGCAAGACTCATTGCTTTTATAAAGGCTGACCGTATCTCCAGCTTGGGGGGGGCGACCATGCGCTGCCAGATTATCTTCTGGCCATTGTAATCCACGGGACCCTTCCATACTTGGCTGGCCTGCTGCTTTTCAATGGAGCTTTACAGGTGGACTGAAAGCCCTATACTGAACCCAAGAAACCTCTCGTGTAGTCACCATTTCCTCCACAATGCTAGAACCCTTCCTAGTGGTTCCCAGTTGCATATTCAGTGGCACAATGACTGTGGTTAGACTGATGTGGACAAAAGGTAGCTGTGCCTGTGCTTCAGCAGTTGTAACTTCTTCACTTTAATTTTAATTTGCAGATTCAAATTAGTTAGGTATGGCGTCACAGCGCTTTAGAGACCTAGGCAGTACACACAGTGATCTGTCCCCAACAACATGAGGGGAGAAAGCGCTGTCTGCAGCAACCTCCAACTTGGGTCTGAGGATTCACACACAAGAGGTGTAGCTGAAATGCTCTCAGGAGTGACCTGATTATGATTAAATGGTTTCCTTGTCGGCCTTTATGAATCTGTCCAGATGGACGCACTGGAATTAGGGCAGCATTGGAGCAGCAGCCAATCAGAATGCTTGAAAGTGGTGCCACTTATTAAAAGTTCCAGTTCTGTTGTCACTCTGATCTAGCGAATTGCTTCCCTCCTCCTGGAAACACTCTGTGAGATGTTGGATTCCCTAATGGGCCAGTGGGAACATTTGTTTTGTCTGCTGGGGCAGCAAGGGGTTAACAGCCACCATCTGCTTTCTATTGGGCTCCCAGGAGGCATCTGTGGTCAGATTGAGCAACTCGAAGAGAATGAGTCACTCTGAGCAGGCGGATCGGCATCCAGAGCCACACGGGCTATTGTTGTTCTGGTCGATTTTCTATAGCGGCATAGTGTCTGTAACGTTGTACTTCCAGTGCTTGCACCTGATTATCTGCCCAGCAGATCATGTGGTGGCCTGTGAGAGGAGAGGCCACATGGGCAATCGGATGCCTCAAACCTGCCTTTGTCTTGAGATTAAAGAGAAGCCCATATGTAGTGATGGGTCAGGTCACCTGCGCCCAAATAACGCTTCTATTCGACATGTTGCAGTGAAATCGTTTCAGTCCAGGTGCTTTGAATTCTTCAGAGTGTGGGATTCCCCTTTTTAATACAAGTTAAATCACATAGAGATTAGCCTGTTACAAAAAAAAATCTGAATATAATCCCAAAAAATGTGAAAAGTAATTGCTGTGATTGGTATCAGAAAAATGAACAGTTAAACAACGTAACCTTTAATAGAAATTAATAGCAGATTGAAAAATAAAAAGGAAATTGGATGAACCTCTCCAAGGCTGGCCTTCCCTGAGGTATTCCAAATATGTATGCCCCTCTGTGTAAACCAACTCAACCCCCCCCCCCCGGCCCCCTTTGCGATGTTAAAATTCGGGAGCAAGAGCAACTGCATCTCTGCGCCCGCTTTCACTCACGATTTAATATAAATGTAGCCATCTGCTGAAGTATTAATATGCACAGAAAACGTCTCTGACTGGATATGAGCCTGCGCATGTATTAGGAGCAGGGAAAGGTCAGTTTGTATGGGCAATTTGGGGGGTATCGTAAAGCAGGGTCTCCCAAATTGGAATTACAGAACATTCCCAGAGTTTTGTTCCGCTTTTAAAATCCTTGCTAAGCTGAGCAGGATTTGATCAGCAAAAGTCCTTACAAGCGCGTCCTAGAGATGAGCAAGTCCTTTTTTAAATGGACAGTCCAGTCTACAAAACTCTTGTGATTCATGGGAATAGCCATTATGGGATTACGGATTATTGTTTTCTATTGAGATATATGAGAAAAGCACTTACCCCCATTTTCTCCCCTCAATAGAAGTAAACTGGACAGCAGCCACAGTAATCCCATCATGGCTGCTCCCATGAACCACAAAAGTTATTTAGACTGGACTGTCCCTTGAATTGAATTGACTAATAGCTTAGTATGTGTTCAAATGCAGGACTTGGCTCTATACCCTGTATAATCCCAGCTTGTCTTTGATGAAAAAACTGAGAACTCTGTACTGTTGGAAGGGTGGGGGAGTCTGGGGGTCTCCCTGGACATGCCCAGGAGGCAGAAGTCAGACCAACCCATTGTCCATAAGTCCAAGGTTCTTCTCATTGGCCCATATGTTTGTGGGGTGACCAAGGACACCTTTGGGAACTTGATAATCATTTTCAGCCAAATGACATGGCTAATAAAACTTTACTTTGCCTGCCTCTGTTTGCCTAGAAAAAATCCAGATTGAGAGAACGGGGTGGAGTAGACCGTAAATGGCTAAAGAAAAGTGTTGATTTATTTTTTAAATCTATGCAAATTTGGATACATGTATGCATATTCTGTCGCAGGCATGCCTTGTTAGACAGGGCCGGCGTTAGGGAAAGGCAAACCAGGCAGCTACCTGGGGCCCCAGGACTCTAGAGGGCTCTTAACCTTAACCACAATCCATTTATGCCGATTTCCCTGTCGTGAGGCAAGCCAATTTGGGATGCCCCACTGTGTAAAACACTCTGGGTACACCTTAAGACGCACATTTCCATTGATCCCATTGTGCACAGGGATGCACAGCAGTGTGTATGTGATGTTTTCCAGTTGCAGGAGGTGGTAGACGGACGCTGGACACAGTTGCTTTTCCTCTTGGATTTATCACTCTTCTATTTTCAAAACTTCCATCTGCTTCTAGTTATTACATTCCAAACTCCCAATATGGTGACGCTCATATGTTTGGGGGGGTAGTGGTGCCAGGATTGGTGAAGGAATTCCCAGGGTAAAGAGTTGCCTGAATAGCAATATTTATAGGTTTCTGGGAAGCCTGGCTCCTCTTTGGACAGCTGAGTGCCAGCAATTGGGCGGTGTGCTGAAGGGTTAGATCCCCTCCTTTTAAAGACTTTTTCCCTCTCCTTAGTGACTCAAAACAGAACGCCTGCAGAGACATAGTTTATTCAAGATTCCATTTGGGTCGGAGGACAGGCTCTGTCCTGTTTATTGTCTGCCTATGCTGTAAGTTCGGCTTGATGTCCTCTTTAACATCACCCCCAGGCATGTGATTTGGTTAAAGATCCTAAGGAAGCCCAAACAGCAGGCATGGAACACTAAATGCTGAGGGACAGGAAATAACTGCACACCACAGTAGTTCATGTCTTCTACTGGAGCAGATGCTGCTGTTGCATGTTTGTGAAAGTATTTTCTTTCCCCCCACCAGATGGAGAAAAGAGGAAAAATCTCTACTGCAGAACTTGGTGGTGGAGATTGGGTGAGATGGTTGTAGAGTCCCTGTGGACCAGAAGTGTCCGTGACAGACTTAAACTAGACCTTCAGCATGATTTAATGAAAAGCCCAAACCCTTAAAAAAACGATCTAAAATTAATATATTTTAAGTTTTTAGTCCCTTATTCTCGGGCTGCAACTCTGTTCAGGACTCTACGATACGGGTGCCGCCATCTTGCCTCAAGAGCAGCCCGCATACTGAGGAGAGGAGAGCGGGATAAAGTACATGGGGGGGGTTAAAGCTGTGCTTTGCACAGACAGAGCAGAGCTGGGGTCAAGAAAAGGATGGCAATCCCAGAATGCAGAGAGACACAGTCGGAAGACACTTCCTGTTTGCAGGCTGCCTGATGCTCCTTGAGCCACCATCTTGCTTGTTTAAAAGCCTCATAACATGCAGTATATGTAGGTAGCATGATTTTTCCTGGTGTCCTGTTCGGGTCGCTCCATTCTTGACAGTTGGGTTATCCGCCACGAGGTGGCGCAGTGACTGTAAGATAAAACTTGTGGCTCCTCCCGGCCCATATAAAGGCATCTGTCTCACCAAGAATCCCCAGAGTTCTTCTTGCAGTCGGACTGCGAAGATGGATGCTATCTCTTTCTTTGGATATCGCAGATGAGCGGGGCATCCCGTGTCCCGCTCATCACGCGTTCCGCGTCATAGCGGCGTGGCCTGCCCCTCGAGGTGCTGCCCGTGACCTGTTCTCGGCGCCATTCTCCCTGCCTGACTGTTTTAGAGGCACGCGGATCCTCGCGCTCCTCTCATCCGGGGCTCCATCTGGTGCTGCGCTGGCCTGCCTGCTTTCCCTCTGCTGTCGACAGGCCGCCATCATTGGTGCATGAGTCTGGTCTTCCTTGATATTTTCCTTGATATTGTCTTTTTGATTGTGCATGCAGCGTGGGATGCCCTTGTGTCTTTCAGTCAGGCCCCATATCATTCTCTGTATTTTCTGGTATCCAGCACGGGTTGCTTCATCTGTAATTCTTCACATTTGGGTTATCTGCCACAAGGTGGCGCAGTAGACTGCAAAAAGACTTGTGGCTCCTCCCGGCCCATAAAAGGCAGGAAAATACCCATAATACCCAGTGTTCTTTTTCAGTCCTGACTGCGAAGGCAGAAGATGAATCTCTCTGGATATTCGCAGGCGAGCGGGGCATCCCGATCCCTTCGGCCCTGCAGGCCTATTCCCACCTGTTCCGGACCCATTCTGCCTCCCAGCCCCGGCTGATGGCTCAGGTGATGTAGGGGAGCACCTGGGGTCGGGTGCTCACAGAGCTGTGCTCTGTATCCAAAGGGTAGCTGGCCATAGGCTATGGTGAGCCTATTTGGGGGGGGGGGAAACCACCCGAGGACCCTTGCCTGTTTTTTATCGTGTGCTGTTGTTGCATGTTTTCACTGTTTATTGGTGTGCCTTGTGTGCTTCCTGGTGCTGTCTGGGCCCAGTCTGCTTTTTGGTCTCCCCCCTTTTTCATGCGCCCTGCGGCACCTGCGCCTGTGACGGAGCTTGCTAGGGGGGGGCGCTGCCGTGGGGCGGAGCCGCGTCATCGCTGCCCGGCCTGGTCTGCTAGGTACCTACGATCTGGAAGGACTCCTTGATCTGGCTGTACTGGAACGCTGGGCGCGTGCTCGCCTGACACACACTCTCTGGTCCCTAGTGAGAGCTGCTGCACGTCGCCGCACTGAGGATCCTCTTCCTGCTGCGCTGCACAGGAGTTACCTTCCCTGCTCCCTGTCCGTAAGTCACTCCTCCTCCATTTTTCATTATCCTTGTTAGGGTGCATGTGCTGTGGGATGCTCATTGTCCCTATTGTGTCTTCCAGGCACTTGTGGTTTCTCCCAGTCCTACAACCCCCCTCTGTGCACATTACACTGGCTGTGGGGCATCCCGGATCTGGGTCATCAGCGCCCGTTACCTTGGCGCTCTTTTTAATCACCATATGGAGGCTTCTGGGGATAGCGAGCTTGGGGGCCCCTCGGGGCGGGCTCCGCTGTCTCTTGTGTGCGGCCCCTGCGCCCAGAGCGTTATTGCGGAACAGGATGGGCCTAGTGTCCCTCTTACTAGTCCCCCTTTGCCTGCGGCTTCGCCGACACCCCCGCGTCTGCATTTTGCCCCCAGTGAGGGGGAGGTTAGCCGGGGGTCCCACTCAGACCTGGCGTTGCATGTGGCCAGTCTTAACGGCACTTGGCATGCCCGCCGGCCGGTAAGGCTTCCAGTAAGAAGCGGCATTTGGAACCGGCCTACTCTCTTTGTCGATGATGATGACGCCTATGAGGCCCCTGGCGGTCGTGACTCCATGGAGGAGGGTGAGTTATTCCATGATTCCGACTCCTCCGGAGACCGTCCGGGCGACTTTGACAGTGACCCTGGATCTTCCTCGGATGAGAACATGTGGCTCCCCGACGATACGGATAGGTTATTGTCCGCAGTGTTTGAGACCCTGCATCTGGTTCCTCCTAAGGCGGCGAAAAAGAAGCAAGGGGAGCTTTTCCGTCCTGATAGGCAGCACCTGGTATTCCCGGAGCAGGGACCTTTTTCTAAGATGGTGTTTAAGGAATGGGAAAGGCCTAAAAGGCTGCCCAAGGGGCTGGACAGGCGGTACCCCTTTTCGGAGGATTTGGTCCGCCTTTGGTCTTGTCCCCCGGAGGTGGACGCTCTTGTACTGGGGCTCTCCAATACTTCTGTGATGCCGTCTCCAGACACTACTACCTTACGTGATAATGCTGATCGGCGCATGGACCAACTTTCTTGCCATGCCTTCATCTTTGTGGGGGCTGGCCTGCGTCCTGTGTGTGCTGCAGCCATCGTCTATATTGCCATTAAAAAGAAGGTCAAACGTCTTGCTGAGGCTACTCGCTCCCGCAAGCGAGCCGAGTATAAGGAACTTTTGGCTTGTGCTGACTTTATTGCCTTCATGCTCTCAGCCATGGATGATGCTGTGCGACTTGGTGGTAGTGCTTCGGCTCTGCTGGTTGCTCTCCACCGGTCGATTTGGCTGCGGCAGTAGGCGGCCGATGCTGCCGCCAAGAAGTCTCTCGCTGGACTCCCCTTCCTGGGACTCCATCTCATTGGAGCGTCTGGATCACTTGGCCAAGGATGGCCGGCTTCCCCAGCGCCGAAATCATTTGCGGCCCTTTCGCGGTCTTCTTCCTTTGCCCCTTCCGTGGGGGACGCGGCTCCTCCTTTTCTGGTGGAGGTAGGGCCCGTGGTCTCTCCTGGAGATCCAAGCCTAAGCCCCCCCCCCATCCGGGCGGGGGGGGGGGGGAGGCTTTTGTCCTTGCTCACGTCTGGAGACCGCACGTCTCGGACTGGTGGATTCAGGAGGTGGTGTCTTCCGGCTACAAGATAGAGCTTGCAGCTTGGCCGCCCCCAAGACTTCTTCGGTCCCAGATCTCCCAAAATCCTGTGATGGCGCAGGGCCTAAGGTTGGCTGTCCAACTACTTCTGTCATCCGGAGTAGTTTGCCCTGTGCCTCTTCAGGAACGGGGTCGGGGGTTCTATTCCAATCTGTTCACGGTGCCCAAGAAGGACGGGTCTCTGAGACTCATCCTGGACCTGAAGGGTCTCAACAGATTTGTCAGGTTCAAACACTTCCGCATGGAGACCTTGCGGTCGGCGGTGAGCTCCCTTCGGGCTGGCGACTTCATGACCACGGTGGACATCAAGGATGCCTATCTGCACATACCTATTTTCCAGGGACATCAGAAGTTCCTGAGGTTCGCTTTGGAGGATCAACACTTTGTGGCACTGCTGTTCGGAATCTCCTCGGCCCCTCGGGTGTTCACCAAGGTGCTGGCGGGGGTCATGACCCTCCTGCAGGGTCAGGGCATTCACATTCTTCCTTACCTGGACGACTTGCTGATTGCTGCCCAATCTCTTCATCAGGCCGAGAGCGATACACAGAAGGTCTTGTCCACTCTCGAGGCCTTCGGTTGGGTGATTATCCCATGCCTTCAGTCACTCCGTCTTTGAGGTCTTTCCTGGGCATGAAGGTGGAGGGTCTTCAGACACAGGTGCGGACCTTGTTGTCGCTTCCACATCCCTCCATCCGTCTGGGGATGCAGTTGGTGGGCCTCATGGTGTCTTGCTTCGAGGCTGTTCCCTTCGCTCAGTTCCACATGAGACCTCTTCAGTTGAATCTCTTGGCCGCGTGGGATCGGTCCCTGGAGCAATAATTTAATCTTTCCCCTTCGGCCAGTCAGTCCCTTTCGTGGTGGTTGGATCCGAGGAACCTTCTAGTGGGCAGGTCCTTTCTCCCTCTGTGCTGGGAGATTGTCACCATGGACGCCAGTCTGACTGGTTGGGGAGGCTTCTGGCGATCTCTGAAGTTCCAGGGCCAGTGGGGCCCACAGGAGGCTCATGTGCCCATCAACTTTCTGGAGTTGAGGGCGATCAGATTGGTTCTCTCCCAGTTGACTCCGCACCTTCGGGGTTGTGCGGTCCAGGTCCGATCAGACGGTGGTCGCCTACATCAATCATCAGGGCAGGACTCGGAGCAAACGAGCCCTCAAGGAGGTGTCGCTGATCCTGTCCTGGGCAGAGAAGAATGTTCCCTGCATCTCGGCAGTTTACATCCCGGGAGTAGAGAACCAGGAGGCGGACTCCCTGAGCAGGGGTACGTCTCGCCTGGGGGAATGGTCCCTCAGCAACAAGATCTTTCACGTCCTGTGTCGCCACTGGGGTCAGCCGGATGTGGACCTGTTTGCGTCCCGTCACAACCACAAGCTTCAAAAGTTTGTCTCCCTGTCAAGAGATCCTCTAGCCTTTGCCACAGACGCGCTAGCAATTCCTTGGATGGTGTTTTTTGCCTTCTCTATGCTTTTCTTCCCTTTCCTTTTTTCTTTTCTTTGCTTTCCTTTGCTGGGTCGTGTGCTGCGCAAGATAGCCCAGGAGGGGGTACCGACCATTCTGGTGGCCCCCCGCTGGTCGAGAAGAGTTTGGTTCGCAGACGTCGTCCAGATGGTGGTGGATCACTTCGTCATGCCCGACGACCCAGGGCTCCTTACTCAGGGACAGTTACGCTGGCTTTGACGGCTTGGCTGCTGAAACCTCCATCCTGATGGATAAGGGGCTGCCAGCCTCGGTCGTTGGTACCATGATTCAGGCTCGGAAGAAATCCTCGTCTATGATTTACTACAGGGTCTGGCATGCTTACATTGCCACATTGCCTGGTGTGAATCTAAGTCTTGTCGCACCTTTTCAGTCTCCAGGATTCTGGAGTTTCTACAGCATGGTCTAGAGTCGGGGTTGCAGCTGAGTACCCTCCAAGGACAGGTTTCGCCCTGGCTATTTTGTTCCAAAGATGCTTTGCCAATCATAGACTTATCAAGACTTTTTTCCAAGGAGTTATCCATTTACGTCCGCCGCATAAGGCCTTGCTACCGGTGTGGGATTTGAACTTGGTGCTTTCTGCTCTTCAGGGTCCTCCCTTTGAGCCTTTGTGTGATGCTGCGCTATCTATTCTTACTCTGAAGGTGGTCTTTTTGGTAGCTATCACCTCGGTGCGTCGTGTCTCTGAGCTGGCTGCTCTTTTCATGAAGCCTCCTTATTTTGAACAGCATCAGGATAAGGTGGTGTTCCGTCTTAACCCGGAATTCTTGCCCAAGGTTGACTCTGCTTTCATCATAATGAGGACATTGTCTTGCCTTCCTTGTGTCCTGCCCCTTCTAATTCTAAGGAACGGAACCTTCTTTCTCTGGATGTGGTCAGGGCGCTTAAATACTATTTGGTTGCCACTGAGTCGTTTCGGAAGTCAGATTCTCTTGTTTATTCTCCCTACCGGTCTTAGGAAGGGCTTGCCTCCGGCCAAGTCCACTATCAGCAAGTGGATCAGACAGGTGGTGGTGCAAGCGTATTCTGCCAAGGGGAAGGAACCCCCTTTCCGTGTTACAGCTCATTCCACTAGAGCTATTGGTGCCTCTTGGGCTTTTCAGCACCAGGCTTCAGTTGAACAAGTTTGTAAGGCCGCTACTTGGTCTTCAGTTCATACTTTTTCTAAGTTTTACAAGGTTGACGTTAGGGCCTCAGCTGATGCTGTTTTTGGTCGCAAAGTGCTTCAGGCGGTAGTGACTTGAACTATCTGCTGTTGCTCACTGGGGATCCCACCCTTTTTTGGACACTGCTTTTGGATGTCCCAAATGTGAAGAATTACAGATGAAGCAACCCGTGCTTGATACCCATAAAAACAATTCTACAGGTGAGTAATCACAGAATTGTATTTTTTGGTTCCTCCCGGTCCCATCCACCCCCCCGCACCCCCCCCCCCCCCACTCCCTGTAGTCTCCTTTTGAGGGATCTATTAGGGGATATTATTGGGGATTGTCTGGGTTTGGGCCGTCAGTGCCTTGTAACCTGTTTATTTGGCTACTAATCACCATAATGGAAGCTTCTGGGGATAGCGAGCTTGGGGGCCCCTCGGGGCGGGCTAAGCTTTCTCATGTTTGGTACATGCCCTCTGAGCGGTCGCAACGCTGTTTCTGTCCCCTGCGCCCAGAGTGTAATTTCGGAACAGGATGGGGCGAGCGCTACTCTCCCGAGCCCTATTTTACCTATGGCCTCGCTGACACCCCCGCGTCTGCATTTAGCTCCCAGTGAGGGGGAAGCCAGCAGGGGGTCTCAATTGGACTTGGCGCTACGTGTGGCCAGTCTAGAGCGACAATTATCCCGTCTGGCCGCCGGCAAGGCCATGGGTAAGAAGCGGCATTTGGAGCCGGTTTATTAGCTTTTTGCCGATGATGATTATGAGGCCTTTGGTGGCCGAGACTCCATGGAGGAGGGTGAGTTATTTCATGATTCTGACTCCTCTGGACCGCCCGGGTGGCTTTGACAGTGACATGTGGCTCCCTGATGACACAGAAGTTGTTGTCTGCGGTGTTTGATACCTTGCACATTGTCCCCCCGAAGACTGCCAAGAAGAAGCAGGGGGACCTTTTTCGGCCTGAGAGACAGCGTCTTGTTTTTCCTGAGCAAGGTCACTTCTCCAAATTGGTTTTTAAGAAGTGGAAGAGGCCTAATAAATTGCCTTCGGTGCCTAAGGGCCTGGACACATGGTATCCCTTTTCGGAGGAGTTTGATTCGTCTATGTTCCCGTCCCCCGGAGCTGGATGCTCCTGTTCTGGGGCTCTCCTCGGTTATGCCGTCTCCAGATACTACTTCCTTGCATGATCATGCTGATAGGCGCTTAGTTTAACTGGCATGTCACGCTTTCACCTCTGTGGGTGCTGGTCTTCTTCCTGTCTGTGCCGCGGCCATTGTCTCCATTGCCATCAAAAAGAAGGTGAAACGCCTTGTGGATATCGCCAGATCTCGCAAGCGAGCGGAGGAGTATAAGGAACTCTTGGCTTGTGCGGACTTCATTGCATTTGTAATTTCGGCCATGGATGATACTGTCCGGCTTGGCGGCAGGGCTTCGGCCCTGCTGGTTGCTCTTCGTCGGTCTGAGACAGTGGGCGGCTGATGCTGCTGCCAAGAAATCCCTAACTGGGATTTCCTTCCTGGGACTTCGTCTGTTCGGGGAGCGCCTTGATCTCCTGGCGAAAGATGGGAGGCTCCCTCAGTGTTGGAAGCCTGTGCGGCCCTTTCGGGGCCTTGTCTTCCTTTCGAGGGGGAAGAGGCTCTTCCTTCTCTAGTGGCCGCCGAGACTCCTGGGGGCGAGGTAGGTCCCGCGTTCGTCCCAATCCCTTCTGGGGGTCCAAGTCTACGCCCCCTGTCAAAGCCCCTCAGGCAAGAGGAGGCGCCCTCACCCATCCTGGTGGGGGGACGGCTTCTGCTATTTGCTCATGTCTGGAGACAGCACATCTCGGATCGGTGGATTCAGGAGGTGGTGTCCTCCGGCTACTAGATAGAGCTGGCAGTTTGGCCACCCCCAAGATTTCTTCGGTCGCGGATCTCCCAGAACCCCTTGACGACGCAGGGCCTAAGAATGGTTGTCGATCGTCTTCTCTTGTCCGGGGTGATTTGTCCTGTGCCTCACCTGGAATGGGGTCGAGGTTTCTATTCCAATCTGTTCACAGTACCCAAGAAGGACGGTACTCTGAATCTGACAAACCTGTTGAGACCCTTCAGGTCCAAAATCGGTCTCAAACATTTCCGCATGGAGACCTTACGGTCTGCGGTGAGCTTACTCCGGCCAGGCGATTTCATGACCACGGTGGACATCAGGGATGCCTACTTGCACATTCCAGGGACATCAGAAGTTCCTGAGATTTGCGCTGGAGGATCAGCACTACCAATTTGTGGCACTGCCGTTAGGGATCTCCCCTGCCCCCCGGGTGTTCACCAAGGTGCTGGCGGGTGTTATGGCCCTGCTGAGGAGCCAGGGCATTGGTACCCTCAAGGGTCAGGTTTCGGCCTTGGCTATTTTCTTCCAAAGATCCTTGGCCAATCATAGGCTCATCAAGGTTTTTTTCCAAGGAGTTACTCATGTACGTCCACCGCATAAGCCTGTGTTACCGGTGTGGGATTTGAACTTGGTGCTTTCTGCTCTCCAGGGTCCTCCCTTTGAGCCCTTGTGTGATGCTGCTTTATCCATTCTGACTCTAAAGGTGGTCTTTTTGGTGGCTATCACTTCGGTGCGTCGCGTTTCAGAGCTGGCGGCGCTTTGTATGAAGCCTCCTTACTTTGAGCTACATCAGGATAAGGTGGTTTTTCATCTTAAACAGGACTTTTTACCTAAGGTTGTTTCTGCCTTTCTTCTCAATGAGGACATTGTCTTGCCTTCTAATTCTAAGGAGAGGGCCCTCCATGCTCTGATGTGGTCAGAGCCCTTAAGTACTACCTGGTTGCTATGGAATCCTTTAGGAAGTTGGATTCTTGTTTTGTCCTTCCTGATGGGCCTAGGAAGGGCTTGCCTCCAGCCAAATCCACTCTCAGCAGGTGGATCCGACAGGCGGTGGTGCAAGCATATTCTGCCAAGGGAAAGGAACCCCCTTTTCGGATCACAGCTCATTCTACCAGAGCTATTGGAGCCTCTTGGGCTTTTCAGCACTAGGCTTCGGTTGCACAGGTTTGTATGGCCGCTACTTGGTCTTCGGTTCACACTTTTTCTACGTTTTACAGGGTTGATGTTAGGGCTGATGCTGTTTTTGGCCGTAAGGTGCTTCAGGCGGTAGTGTCATTACCTACGTGCTGTTGCTCACTGTGGATCCCACCCTTCTTTGGACACTGCTTTTTGATGTCCCAATTGTCAAGAATGGAGCGACCCGAACAGGACACCAGGAAAAATACAATTCTGTGAGTACTCGCCTGTAGAATTGATTTTGGTGGTGTCCTGTTCGGGTCATTTTGAGGCTGTGTGAAGTAACATGGTCTCTGGCCTCCCGGCATGTCTCTGTTTTTCCAAGTGTACAGCACTGTTTCACTTCAATCATTACTTCTGGGTGTTCCGCCACAAGGTGGCGCAGTTGGCTGCAGAAGACTTGTGACTCCTCCCGGCCCTATAAAAAGCCAGGAATTGCCCATAGACCCCCAGTGTTTCTCTGCAGTCATGACTGTGAAGACCAGAAGATGGCTCTCTGTGGTTATTCGCAGGCGAGCGGGGCAACCAAGCCTGCGGCCCTGTAAGCCTATTTCCACCCATTTTCTGGACCCTCCTGCCTCACAGCCTAGGCTGATCGGGTGACTGTAGGGGAACACCTGGGGTCGGGTGTTCGGTGAGCTCTGCTCCAGGCCGCAGACCCTGTACCTGAAGAGTAGCCGGCCATAGGCATATGGTGAGCCTATAGGGGGATTGGAGAAACCACTGCTGCTTGTGTGCCCCTGTGTGCATTTACTGGGGTAAGTTGTGATTGTGGGGGGTTGTTTTTTATTCCATGTCACTGTTGTTGCTGGGCCTCGTTTTTCTGCCATTCATCTTTTCCCTCTCACCCCCCCCCTACCCCTACCCCTGGTCCGCTGTCGGGGACCGTCCCTTCATCTGGCGCCATTCTCAGGTCTGCTGCCGGCGCTGGGGGGCGGTGCCGCGGGATGACGCGTACCGCGTCATCTTCCCGCGGCCCGCCCATCAAGGTTCTTCTTGCGGCGCCATCTTGCTGCTCCATCTTGCTGGCTGGCTGCGGGTCCCTGGGGACGCTGTCTGCTTGGGCTGGTGACATCGCCTGGATCCTCTGCGTGCGCTGCGGTCGCCTTTGCAACTGGTCCGTGAGTCTTCCTGCAGGGCTTTATTTTTCTGGTGCATGTTCTGTGGGATGCTCACTGGGTTTTCATGCTTATGTTTTACAGACGGGATAGCAGTATTGTGGTTTCTCCCGGTCCAATACCCCCCCTCCCCTTGCCTCCTCTCTTTGGGGCATCCCGGGTGGGCTCTTTCTTAGCCTATACTCCGTGTTGGCTTATTGTGCCTTTTTTGATAATCACCATATGGAGGCTTCTGGGGATAGCAAGCTTGGGGGCCCCTCAGGGCAGGCTCGGCTATGTCATGTCTGGGGCATCCCCTTTGAGTGGTGGCGGTGCAGTTTGTGTCCTGTGCGCCCAAAGTATCATTGCGGAACAGGTTGGGCTGAGCGCCTCTTTCCAGTCCTGTCCTCCCAACAGCATCTCCTACTCCCCCGCGCCTGCATTTAGCCAGCAGGGGGTCGCAATCTGATCTGGCGCTGCGCGTGGCCAGCATTGAGCGACAACTGGCCTGGCCGCCGGCGGGCAAGGCCTCTAGCAAAAAGAGGCATCTAGACGCCGATTTGTCCCTCTTTGCCGATGAGGACGAGGGCCTTGACATGTTCGGTGGCCGGGCCTCCCCGGAGGAGGGGGGAGTTGTTCCGTGACTCGGACTCTGGGGATCATCGGGGTGAGTACGACAGTGACTTAGGGTCTTCCTCGGGTGAGGATACCTGGCTCCCGGATGATACCGACTGTTTTTGATACATTGCACATCACCCCCCCCCCCCAAAGGTGGCGAGGAAGAAGCAGGGCGAGCTCTTACGCCCTGACAAGCAACGCCTGGAGTTCCCGGAACAGGGCCATTTCTTTAATATGGTCCTCAATGAGTGGGAACGCCCTAACAGGTTACCCTCTGTGCCCAAGGTGTTGGACAGAAGGTATCCCTTCTCGGCCGATTTGGTGAGGTGCTGGTCGTGCCCACCTGAGGTGGACGCCCCGGTCCTGGGGCTATCCAACACTTCGGTCATGCCGTCCTCCGACACTACCACCTTGCGTGATAGTGCGGACCGACGCATGGATCAGCTGGCTTGTCATGCCTTCACCTTTGTAGGGGCCGGTTTGCGTCCGGTCTGCGCCGCGGCTATTGTGACCATTGCTATTAAAAAGGTCAGGCGCCTTGCTGAGGCCGCCTGATCTTGCAAGAGAATGGAGGATTATAAGGACCTTTTGCTTTGCTCTGACTGTGTTGCCTTTGTGCTGTCTGCCATGGATGACGCCGTCCGGCTTGGCGGTAGGGCCTCGGCCCTGCTGGTTGCTATGCGTAGGTCCGTCTGGTTGCGTCAGTGGGCGGCTGACACCGCCGCTAAGAAGTCTCTCACCGGGCTCCCTTTCACTGGACTTCGTCTCTTCGGTGAGCGTCTTGACGCTCTGACCAAGGATGGTAGGCTTCCCCAGCGTAGAAAGCAGGCTCGGCCCTTTCGGGGATCCTCTTCCTTTCGCCCTTCAAGGGGAGGTCGTGGATCCTCCTTTTCAGGTAGTCGCAGAGGCTCTTGGGATCGAGGCAGATCCCGCGGTCGCCCCGGTTTTTCCTGGGGAACCAAGCCCAACCCCCCTACTAAGGCCCCTCAGGCATGAGGAGGTGCCCTCACCCGAACGGGTGGGGGGCGGCTTCGGCTTTTTGCTCACGTTTGGAGACTGCGCATCTCAGACCGGTGGATTCAGGAGGTGGTTTCCTCCAGATACAAGATAGTTTGCAGCCTGGCCGCCCCCAAGATTCCTCCGGTCCCGGATATCTCTAAACCCCGTGTACAACGTCTTCTGGCGTCTGGAGTCATTTGTCGGGTACCTCTTTAGGAACAGGGATGGGGGTACTACTCCAACCTGTTCACAGTGCCCAAGAAGGACGGCTCCCTGAGGCCCATCCTGGACTTAAAGGGCCTCAACAAATTCTTTACGCTCGGCCGTAAGTATCCTTCGGCCGGGCGATTTCATGACCACGGTGGACATCAAGGATGCCTACCTTCATGTTCCGATCTTCCCAGGTCACCAGAGGTTCCTGAGGTTCGCTCTCGGGGGATCAACACTACCAATTTGTGGCCTTGCCGTTCGGTATCACCTCGGCTCTTTGGGTTTACACCAAGGTGCTGGCCGGTGTTATGGCTCTCCTAAGGAACCAGGGCATCCGCATCCTCCCTTACCTGGACGACATTCTGATTGCTGCTCAGTCTCTTCATCAGGCCGAGAAGGATACTCAGGTGGTGACGTCCACTCTCGAGTCCTTTGGCTGGGTGGTCAACTATCCCAAGTCTTCATTATCTCCCATCTTTGGCGAGGTCCTTCCTGGGCATGACGCTGGATACTTCTCAGGTCAAAGTTTTTCTCCCTCAGCAGAAGGTGGAGGGCCTTCAGATGCAGGCGCGGGCCCTGCTGTCGTGTCCTCACCCCTCCATCCGTCTGGGGATGCAGTTGGTGGGCCAAATGGTGTCCTGCTTCGAGGTGGTTCACTTTGCTCAGTTCCACATGAGACCTCTTCAGTTACATCTGTCAGCTTGGGATCGGACTCAGGAGTCCATGGATCAGGAGTTTGCTCTGTCCCCTCTGGTCAGACAGTCCCTCTCGTGGTGGTTGGACTCGAGGAATCTTCTAGTGGGCAGGTACTTTCTGCCTCCGCGATAGGAGATTGTCACCACCATTGTCCAGACCATGCTGTAAAAACTCCAGAATCCTGGGAATGGAAAAATCATGACAAGATAGAGACTTGGACTCGCACCAAGCAATATAAGCATGGTGCGAGTCCATGGTGACAATCTCCGATCGCAGAGGCAGAAGGAATCTTCTAGTGGGCAGGTCCTTTCTGCCTCTGCGATCGGAGATTGTCACCATGGACGCCAGTCTGACTTGCTTGGGGTGGGGGGGGGGGGGGGGAGTTTGGCAGTCACTGAAGTTCCCCAGGAGGCCCACGCGCCCATCAACATCCTAGAGCTGAGGGCAATCAGGTTGGTGCTCTCCCAGTTGACTGCCCACCTTTTGGGGTCGTGCCGTACAAGTCTGCTCGGACAACCAGACGGCAGTTGCCTACATCAATCATCAGGGAGGGACCTGGAGCAAGCGAGCCCTCAAGGAGGTGCCCCTGATATTGTCTTGGGCGGAGGAGACTATTCCCTGCATCTCGGCGGTCTACATTCCGGGGGTGGAGAACCAGGAGGCAGATTCCCTGAGCAGGGGGACGTCTCGTCTGGGGGAATGGGCTCTCAGCCACAAGGTATTTCTCGCCCTGTGTTGCCGCTGGGGTCTGCCGGATGTGGACCTGTTTGCGTCCCGTCACAGTTACAAGCCTCCAAGATTTGTCTCCCTGTCAAAGGACCCTCTGGCCTTCGCCACGGACGCGCTAGCAATTCCCTGGACAGAGTTTTGGCTTCTCTATGTATTTCCTCCCTTTCCTCTACTGGCTCGGGTGCTGTGCAAGATAGCCCAGGAGGGGGTACCAACCATTCTAGTGGCCCCCCGCTGGCCGAGGAGGGTATGGTTCGCGGACGTCGTCCAGATGGCAGTGGATCGGTACGTTTTGCCCGACGATCCAGAGCTTCTCACTCGGGGGCAGCTGCGCCATTCCAATTTACAAACGCTGGCTTGAACGGCTTGGCTGCTGAAACCTCCATCTTGATGGGCAAGGGGTTGCCGGTCTCTGTTGTCTTCGTCTACTACAGGGTCTGGCATGCTTATATTGCTTGGTGCGAGTCCAAGTCTCTATCTTGTCGTGATTTTTCCATTCCCAGGATTCTGGAGTTTTTGCAGCATGGTCTGGATTCGGGCCTTCAACTTAGCACTCTCAAGGGACAGGTTTCAGCTCAGGCAATTTTTTTTCCAAAGATCTTTTGCCAATCATAGGCTTGTCAAAACCTTTTTCCAGGGAGTTACTCATGTGCGTCCGCTGCGTAAGCCTCTGAACCGGTTTGGGATTTTGGTGCTGTCGGCTCTTCAGGGCCCTCCCTTCGAGCCTATGCGTTAGGCCGCTTTGCCCATTCTGACTGTCTGGCATTTTTGGTTGCTATTACTTCGGTGTGTCGAGTTTCTGAGCTGGCGTGATTTCCATGAAACCTCCCTTATTTTGAGCGGCATCTAGATAAGGTGGTTGTCCGGCTTAAGCCGGATTTCTTGCCCAAGGTGATGTCTGCTTTTCATCTCAATCAGGACATTGTCTTACCTTCCTATTGTCCTGCCCCTGCTAATTCCAAGGAACGGAACCTTCATTCTCTGGGTGTGGTCAGGACGCTCAAATTTTATTTGGTCGCCGCCGAGTCGTTTAGGAAGTCTGATGCCCTGTTTGTTCTTCCTGCTGGACCTAGGAAGGGTTTGCCCCCAGCCAAATCCACTATTAGTGGATTTCGACAGGCGGTGGTACAAGCTTACTCTGCTAAAGGGAAGGAACCTCCCTTCCGTGTTACTGCTCACTCTACTAGAGCTATTGGTGTCTCTTCGGCTTTTCAGCACCAGGCTTCTGTTGAACAAGTTTGTAAGGCCGCTACTTGGTCTTCAGTTAGTATTTTTTCTAAGTTTTACAAGGTTGATGTTGGGGCCTCAGCTGATGCTGTTTTTGGCCGCAAGGTGCTTCAGGCGGTAGTGGCTTGAACTGCCTGCCGTTACTCATTGGGGATCCCACCCTACTTTTACGGACACTGCTTTTGGATGTCCCAGAAGTAATGATTGAAAATGATGGAAAAATACAATTCTGTGATTACTCACCTGTAGAATTGATTTTACTGTATACAGCACGGCCTGTTTCATCCCTCCCTTGTTATCGTTGTCCTTGGCTGCCTCTTTATGGTGATTTGTTCAAAAGTTATTTTGTGTGCGGCTGTGTATTTTTTATCGTGATTTATCTCCCGGCTTCTCGCATAACTGCTTATCAACACGGGGGTCTATGGGTGATCCCTGGCTTTTTATAGGGCCTGGAGGAGCCACAAGTCTGCTGCAGTCCACTGTGCCACCTTGTGGCTGAATACCCAGAAGTAATGATTGAAATGAAACAGGCCGTGCTGTACACAGTAAAATCAATTCTACAGGTGAGTAATCACAGAATTGTATTTCTACTGCTTTTTAACCACTGGGTTTCTTGGTGAGACAGATGCCTTTATATCGGTCGGGAGGAGTCTCATCTTGCAGTCACTGCGCCACCTTGTGGCGGATAACCCAATTGTCAAGAATGGAGCGAACCGAACAGGACACCACCAAAATCAATTCTACAGGTGAGTACTCACAGAATTGTATTATTCTTAGTATACAGTACGTCCTGCTCCAGATATAATACTTACACTTGGGTTATCCTCCGCCAGATGGCGCTGTACTGCAGAAACATGCGAAAACGGGCTCCTCCCGGCCCTTCATATACCCAGGGACCTCCCACAAATCCCCAGATTTCTCTGCAGTGCTGATTGCGAAGACATGAAGTATCACTCTCTCGCAGGTGAGCGGGGCTATCAAGCCTGCGGCCCTGTTGGACTATTCCCACCCGTCCTTCCTGTGATGTGCCTCCCAACTTGGGCTGCGTCGGTCGGGTGAAGGTAGGCAGCACCTTGTGTGCTTATGGAGCCATGCTCCACCGCAGTCCCCCACCAAACGGTAGGCGGTTTAGGCTAATGGTGAGCCTCTAGAGGATGCCCTCCCGCACTATTATCCCATGCCCCATGTAGCTGTGGGCCCTATACAAAGGGTCGCCATCCTCTCCTGTTCCCCCCGTAGTCCGGGGGGAAAGAAAGGGGGGGGGGGATGTGTGTGTGTGTAGCAAGGTCTTGTGTATGTTTTACACGTTATGGCCTTAGTCTGACCGGACTAGTATCCCAGGGGACAGAACCGCGCAGTTAGTTCCGTTTGTGTAATTGCCACAGCGCGCACTTCCTTGCTGGATGTGCTGCGGCTACATCGCCTCAGACGCTGTGGCGTCTTCATTGGCAAATAATCTCATCCAGTGTCTCATTCACTCCGCACCTCAGAGCTTCGCCCTCTTGGGGGGGGGGGGGGGGGGGGGGCGGGTACATAGGTTGGCGCGCTCCACGTCACGCGACGCTCTGGCCCGCCCTTCGAGGTTCGCTTGGCGCCATTTTGATGCTGGTCGCACCATTCGTGGTGGCGGTCTTCCTCCTCCCTTGGTCTGTAAGTGCCCTAGCCGGCGATTTTTCATTATCCTTCTTACTGCCCAGGGTTACTTAGAGTGTAAATCCCTACCGGCATATGGCCTTGATTAATCACCATATGGAGGCATCTCAGAATTATGTAACCGGGGTCCCTCCGGGACAAGACCGGCGGTGTATAGCGTGTGGACAACCCCATGCTGATGCTGGCAGGGCACGGGTCTGTGTACCCTGTGCCGAGCAAGCACTGGCCCTGCAATCAGGTAGGCCAGTGGCTACACCTAGCTTCAATTCACCTATCTCCCCAGGCATAAATCTCTCTCCTGCTGAGTCGCCTACAAGTGGGGAATTGCAGCCTGCCGGCCCTTCCAGGCGGCCTACGGCTGAACAGATTATTGCTAGGTTGTCAGAGCGTATGGGCCCTGGTAGGAAGCGGCACCTGTCGCCCCATGTTTCTGTATGCTCTATGAGAACTGAGGGGTTTGCTACTCCGTGTGACTATACCCGGTCTGAAGAAGGGGAATTGTTCTCTGACTCCAGCTCTTCTGATGAGATGACGAGGACTCACGATGATTCTGGCCCGGAATACTGGGGCCAGTGTGACACTGACGACCTGTTGCTTAAGGTCTTTAAGGCACTGTCTATCTCTCCCCCCGGTCAGGTCCCCAAGCCTAGAGGGGAGCGTTTCCACACTGCGACTGCACGTTTGGAATTTTTAGAGCAGGCTCATTTCAATGATCTTGTCCTCAAAGAATGGGAATGCCCCAGTAAACTTCCAGGGGTTCCAGGGGACTGGGACAGGAAATACCCATTTCCCCCTGAGGTGGTTAATTGCTGGTCGTCACCCCCCGTGGTGGACGCGCCGATCATAGGGGTCCCTAACCCCCCCTTTATTACAACCCCTGCCTATAGCGCCCTTCGGGATGCTGAGGATCGACGCATTGAGCTGCTGGCCTCCCATGCTATTTCCTGTGCCGGGACGGTGCTGCGTCCGGCCTGTGCCGCAGCCATTACTGCGGTGGCCGCTAGAATCCTCATCAAAAAATTGCTCGATCATCACCCTGAGGATCTCCCTTGGGAGGTGTTCAATGTACTCTTCAATTGTGATGTATTTGTGAAGTTTATTCTATTGGCGCTAGAGGACGCGATTAGAATGTGTGCAAGAACTTCCGCCCTTGCGGTGGCTATTCGTCGCCTGCTCTGGCTGCGACAGTGGGGTGCCGATGATGCCACAAAAAAGACTCTTCCGGGGCTCCCCTTCAGAGGGCGACGCCTTTTTGGGGCACGTCTAGACCTGTTCGGAAAAAAGGGCAAATCACCCCTTCGCAGGCGGTCGTCCCGGCCCCCTCGAGGCAGGAGCACCCCCCCTCCCCCCTACCTTAGTGTTAAACAAGAACCAGGGTTGTCTTTCTGGATTTTTGGTGCAGGCTCTTTTCCCACGAGCAGCAGGCAACGCTCTGGCCCCTCCGGCGGGGCTAAGCCCAAACCCCCTCAAGCATGATGGGGCGCCCCTCGCCTGCCTGGGTGAGGGGATGACCGCAGCACCTTGCTCTTATCAGGAGGCATTTCGCCTCACTCCGGCAGATCAGGAGGTGGTGTCCTCCCAGATACAGGTTAGTTTGCTGCACTGCCTTCCCCAGTTTTTTTGATCAGACCCCAGGTACTCCTGGTCTCTGCCCCTGTTTGGTTGCTGGCTCAGGCCATGTTAGGCCTGCAAGGTCTGAGAGTCTCTTGCAGATGGCCCGTAATAGGCAGAGGCAAGGGCCGATATACCACCTCCCTCAGCCCCCCCCAAAGGATGGGTCAGGTGGCCCATTCTGGATTCACTGCAATTCTCTAGTTACAGGCAGTTTACTGCATGGATACTCTTGAGTCTGGCCATCAGCACCTTGCGCCCAGTGGGCGTCTTGCCGCCCGGGGCACTCTTCAATGCTTATGTTTACACCCCTGTGCCCTCAGATCTCTGAGGCTCTCCAGGTTCGTGTTGGAAGTCCAACACTGTTATTGGTGGCCCTACTATCTGGCCTCTCTTCAATTCCTAGAGTGTCACTCAGGTGCTGTCTATAGTGATGTCTCTGAGACCAAAGGACATCCGCGCGATGCTTACCCGGACGTCCTTCCTCGCTTCCCTGTCTCTGAGTCAGGATAGTTGGATACCCGGCTGGCTGGCCATTGGGAGCCATTTGGATGGGTGTTCAATCACCTCGAGTCCTCGCTGTTCCCTAAAGTGGTGACTCCATTAATAGGAATGATTCTGGATCAGGTTCAAACCAGATTCTCCCCCTTTCAGCAATTAGGTGGGCCTTCTGGTCTCATGGACCCAGTCCCTCACTACTGTCCCGGTTACTTAACCTGGCAGGGATGCAACTGGTGGGCCGTGGTTAACTTGCTCAGCAGGAGCCCGAGCAGCTAACACGTCCTTTATGCTTAGTTTCCTTGGGGTAAGCATAGGACAGGGATCCAGCACCCCGGGAGCAGGGCCTGTGGGCCTTCCCTCCTGTATGACGTGCTTTCTCTTGGAAGTGGATGAACTCGTGGGACCTGTCTGGGGGCAGTTCCCTCTTGTCTTCCTGGAGGCGGCCACCATGGACGCCAACCTTCAGGTTGAGGGGATGGTTCTTCCAAAAACTCCAGGCGCGTTTGGTGTTGGTGAGGCCTTAGAGGGTCCTTACGTCTATGGAAGTCTAAGCAGATCGCATTTTTCAGTTGGCTCTTCTCGCTTGGCCGTTCCCCCTCCGGAATTGCCAGGCTAGGGGTGCTCGGTCCGTCCAATGACAGGCGTACTACATTAACCATCGGAAGGGGCCTGGAGCTGATGGACTTTCCAGGGAGTGTCTGTTCCCTTCTGGGCGGAGACAATGCTCCCTGCATGTTAGTGATATTAGCTCCTGCGAAGCCCCTCTGCGACAGGATGTGCTAATCCCCGTGTCGTTATGGAGTCAAACCAGTCATGGACCTGTTGGGTCCCATCACCTTCACAGGCTATCGGCCTTTGTGTCCCTGTTCCAGGATCCTATGTTGGTGGTCCGGATGCCTTGGTACCGTCTTGACAGGACGTTTGGTTCTGTATGTCTTTCTCCATTCCCTCTGCTAGGCAGGGTTATGCTGAAGATTACTCTGGTAAGGGGACAGGTGATTCTGGTGGCCCCAGTTTACCTAGTATAGTGTGGTTGCAGACATGGTACTGCGGTCTGTAGTTCTGCATTCTGCCAGGAGTGCCAGTTTATTACTCTGGGCCCCTCCTTACGTCATTATAATTCATGGTCCCTGGCCTAGTCGTTCTGTCTGCTGAAACATACATCTTGTTTGAGACAAGTTTTAGCGGTCTCGGTGTTGGTGACTATGGAAAGGCTAGCAGTATGCCTCTTCCTCGTCGTCTTCTATTGTTGATGGGTATGGCATACCCACATTTATTGGGGCGAGTCTAGTTCTCTTATTGTTGAACGTTCTCGGTTCCCATGTTCCAGTGTGGCTTTCAGCAGGAATTGGAGTTGGTTCCCAGCTCACTTCTCTGAGGGGTCAGGCTCTGACCTGTCCACCTTGCCTTGCAGTCTCTGGTTCAGTCTTACTTGGTTAAGACTTCCTTCAGGGGGTGCTCATGTGCGTCCTCCATGTACTCTTATGGTCCCTGTTGGGATTGAGGTTGAATTCGTTCCGTCTGCTTGCAGGTTTGTCCTTTGGTCCTATTCAGGACGCTTCTGGTGACTGTTCCTTCACCAGGTCCTCCTGGTGACTGTTGCCTTGGTCAGGCGTGTGTTGGCGGCGGTTTTCAGTCTACCTAGCTCTCCTTCCTTGAGATACACCAAGATAAGGTGGAGTTCCGCCTGAAGCCGGATTATCTACATCTGTAGGTGTCGTATGTTCAATCTCCTGAGATATTGTTTCCACAGCTGTCCCCCTTCCTTGCAACGTCGAGGAAGTGGTTCTGCATTCCTTGTTGGCAGTTTTTTTCTTAGAAGGCACTTTGTTCCTTAGGGGAACTGAGGTTCCTTGGGGGCTTGGGGTCATTACATCCTGCACGTGCTCATTCTCGCCGCTCTCGGAGTAGGGCGGTTTGGTCCTGGTTGTTTCCTTAACGGATGTTACTCCTAGTACCTTGTTTTTTGGCCTTGGCTTCTGCCAAATTCGTTGCTAATCGGATTGTGAGGCTAGTACTCAGGCCTATTCAGGCAAGGGGGAGAACCTCCCTTGTCGCCTTTAATCCTTTATATGCGGGCTTATGCCTCTTGGGGCTTCAGCTCCGGTTTTGCGGTTAAACTGATTGGTTAGGCCACTTCCATTGGCCTTCTGTTCATACCTTTTGCAAGGGTTCTTTTTACAACGTTGATGTTAGGGCCTCAGCTCATGCGGTCTTGGCCGTATCTTTCTGCAGGTGACGGTGCTTTAAACTGTCTGCTGTTGTCGTTTTTTGTTGGGGATCCCACCCTACTTTATGGACACTGCTTTTGGATGTCCCAAGTGTAAGTATTATATCTGAAGCAGGACGTACTGTGTACTAAGAATAATGCAATTCTGTGAAATACTCACCTGTAGAATTGGTATTATTGGTATACAGTACGTCCTGCTCCACCCCACCCTGTTGCTTTTTCTGGATCCCCTGTATGGTGATTTTTATCATGGTTACCTTTACCATTTGTTTTTGGGTGGTTTAATTCTCCCGGCTTCTTGTTCACTGCTTTTCAATGCTGGGGATTTGTGGGAGGTCCCTGGGTATATGAAGGGCTGGGAGGAGCCTGTTTTCGCATGCTTCTGCAGTACAGCGCCATCTGGCGGAGGATAACCCAAGTGTAAGTATTATATCTGTAGCAGGACGTACTGTATACCAATAATACCAATTCTACAGGTGAGTATTTCACAGAATTGTATTTTGAATGTGGGCAATCTGTATGTACAGTGTGTGGGAAATATATAAGATATGCACTTATTCAGGGTGAAGGTCTGCTTTAAGAAGGAGGGTTTGGGTCCTCTTTCAGTGGCTTGAGGACAGGAATGGAAGCAGATGCCAGGAGATTTAAACCGCTTCCCAGTAAATCCAAAGCTACCAGAAGTTCGATCTTTTAGTTTAAAGGAGTTTGAAGGGACTGGCTAGGTAAAAAAATCAGAAACGCATATCTCTGATGCTCAGAACCTTACCCGAATTGAAGATAGTCCTGAAGGTACCCACGCCCAGGGACTCTTTGGGGAACATGTCCACCATTTACAAGCTAACTGGTGGATGAGAATCTGCGCCTGCCTTGTCACCACGTCTGTAGGGTTGTGGTTTCATTCAGTGCAACAGATAGGATTTACTTGCACTGTCCTGGTGCGCTCCCTTTGTGTCAGGCAGCGGGAATGTGCCAGGACACCTTGTGCAACTCAGGAGCCGCTATGTTTTGAGCACTGGAGATGGTGTCGGTTACATGGGACAGAAGATTAATATCTGTGTTTTGGTGTGCATGTTTTTTTTTTTTTTTTCTCTCCCAGACAGGGATATATTTTGGGGGCCTTGTTGTCAGTGTGGTAGAATTGTTGGAGGGTCGTGTCTGACTTGTAGAGTGTTGGTTTTGTCCCCGGGATCAGTCTAACATGCTGCCCCTCTGTTCTCTCCCTGCAGTCCTCAGACATGGTGGTGGAACACGCCGAGTTCGAGAAAGCCGGCAAAGCTCCGGGATTGCAGATCTGGAGGATCGAGAAGTTTGATCTAGTGGCAGTGCCACAGAACCAGTATGGATCCTTCTTTACTGGAGACGCCTACATTGTCCTGAACACCATCAAGCAGCGGTCCGGGAACCTCCAGTATGACCTGCACTACTGGCTGGGTGAGTGCACCAAAGAGCTGATAACCGTAAAATTGCACATTATATTCGTAAACATAAAGTTAAACCAGGAGTGTTCAAAATTTTGATGAGCATGGGCCAGTTAAATGATTTGTAACCAGGTCAGGGGCCACAGTGAATAGGTTCAGAATTTTTTCTTTTAGAAGACTTTCTACAACTATCCGGATACCCACTGTCTCCACAAACTCCCCTCATATGTCCCTCCATCACACCCTTGCATTACAATCACCACATGCTAGCAATGCACATGCCGATTGGCTCACCTCTCTGAATATATGGGTCCATTATTTAGTTTTTCCCTACATCCAGTCCAGGTCGTCCCAATATCCTTACGACTGGGTGTTCGCCCCTAAGGGGTTCTCGACTGCAAGATCAAAGATGTAGCTCCCCTATAAAGGCAGCTGTCCTTGGCACACTCTCTCAGATATTGGCAGCAGAGCGGGGCCACCTAGCCCATCGGCCGCTGCAGACTCTGTTTCCATGGATCCCTTCTGACCCACTCCTGCCTCCCAGCCTCTGGCTGCTACGGGATCTGTGACGGTAGGGTGAACGCCGGGGTCTGTGGCGTTCGGCAGAGCTTAGGCTCTGGGCCGCAGACCTTATACTAAAAGGTAGCCGGCCACAGGCTTATGGTGAGCCTGAGGGGGAACCACTATGTATATTGTTTGTATGTATCCCTCCTTGCCCACAAGCTTTATTTTGGTGTACCTTGCTGTGTTTTTTTACTGTGTTTTCACTGTGCTTCTGTGCTTGGCTCTTCGCTGGCTCAGCGAGGAGCAGTCAGTCTTCTCACTCACCTCTCTGTGCTCCCTCCTTGGCCGTCTAGTTCTGCGGGCCTGCCGCATTGCTGTCTGTGAGAGACGGGGGGAACGAGTGATCGCGCTGTATGTGTGGCAGGCCTCGGACGCCGACGCCATTTTTGGGCCAGTCTCAGCAGTTCTGAAGGGGGCGGGCGTCTTCTTCCGACGCGCTGCGGAATCCCTACTGTCGGTGTTGTGAGTCCCTCTTTTTGCTGCATTGTTATTCCAAGTATACAGCACGTCCTGTTCCAGAAGATTCCTTACACATGGGAGTTATACATCCACAAGATGGCGCCGGCCTGCAGAAAACAGCTCGTGGCTCCTCCCGGCCCTATATAAGTCGGGGACCTCCCACAAATTCCCCAGTTCTTATCTGCAGTCTGGGCTGCGAAGATAGAAGTTGGCTCTTTATGCTGCGCAGGTGTGCGGGGCTTTTCAGCCTGCGGCCCTGTAGGACTGTTCCCACCCGTTCCGAACCTACTGCCTCCCAGCCTCGGCTGAACTGGTTCGGGTGAAGGTAGGCAGCACCGGGGTCAGGTGCTGAGGAGCGCTGCTCCACCGCAGTCCCTGCTTTGACATGGGTAGGCAGTATAGGCCTGTGGTGAGCCTTATGGGATGCCCCTCCCGCTCTCTGGGGTTCCCTTTACCCCTGTCCTCCTTAGATGGCCCCCTCCTCTCATTTATTTTCTCTGGCATTATGTGGCTATTGCTCCCTTGCCTCGCTCTCCCTGGGAAGACCCTTGGGGGGTGGGGGGGGCGTGTGTGTGTGTGTTGCCACTTAGATTTACTGATAATGTCGCTGCCGTGCGCTTGTACTACGCTCCGCGGACAGCGGCGACATTACCTCAGGCGCTCTCGCGCCTTCATTGGCCGGCGGCATCACGTGGGCGCTTTCGATGGCGATCTTGCAGAGATGTCAATAAAAAAGGAAGGCCCTCCCAGTCCATAAATACCTGGTACCTCCCACTCATTCCCCAGTCTTTCATCTCTGCAGACGGCGAGCAAGTCAGAAGATGGATTTCTCCTCCTTGCAAGGTATCTTGCAAGATCTATCTGATCTATTTCTGCCCGGATCCCTTTACTTTATTGTACTTGACTCCCAGCCTAGGCTGCTGGTCCGGGCAAAGGTAGATGGCACCCTTGGTGCTTACGAGCTACGCTCCTCCGTTAGACCCCATAACAAGAGGTAGGCGGTTAACCGGGTTGGTGATCCCGGTTTGGGATGCCCCGTCCCTTGGCCCTTCCACTCTAGCGTGGTTTCCCCCTCTCCGGGATTCACTTAGAGGGGGGCCCTGTCCCTTGATGTTTGTCACGTTGGAGATACTTTATTGTGTGTGTGTGTGTGTGTTTCACTGTCATGCGTTTTACTTAACAGGCCTCTGTAGCCTGCCATGGCGGCGGGGTGCTTCTTCCCCTCAGGCGCGGGGGGGGGGCGGGGCGTTCGCGCCTACGGCCCGCCCCCATGCTGCTGGCCCTGCTGTTCAGGTCCCGGCTTCTGGCCGGGAGCGAACCGCGCCTGCCTGCCTGCCTGCCCTCCTTCCTCTGCTTACGCGCCTTCCTCCCCTTCGGTGTGCGTGTGAGGCCTTGGTCGGTGAGTGGCCTGTGGCCCCATTAGCTTTCTTAGATATGTCTGCATATATTCCATACTCCTTATTGGGGCTGCTGGCAATGCTTGTTTTTTACCCCCTTTGGACATGTCACTGATGTCTGATTGCTGTGTCTGTTTGTGTGTTCCAGGTGGACCATTGTCCTATTAAAGGGGGGCTCTCCCGGTCCTAGGGTCCCTGGTTAAATTTAGGGGTCTGTAAATTCCTCCCACGCGGTACTTCAACCCGGGATGCCCCTTTCATTATTGCGTAATTCCGTCTGGGCATTGTGCCTAAATATAAAAAATCACCATATGGAGGCTTCCCTGGATATTGGGCTTGTGCCCCCCTCGGGGCAATCCAGGCTGTGTTTGGGGTGTGGGGTATCCCTTGCGGGGGATGATGTATTTATTTGTGTACCCTGTGCGCAGCGGTCTATTACGCGGCAGTCTGGATCTCAGGTGTCTGGTTCTGCTCCGCCAGTCTCTTCTCCGTCTCCCCCTCGCTTGATACGTACCCCATGTGATCAGGTCATGGGTGGGGAGTCGCAATCTGAGGTGTGTGCCAGATTGGCCAATCTTGAAAAATTGTTTTCCAGTGCTGTTGCCAAAGGCCACGGCAAAGCGAAAACATTTGTATACAGTCACGCTGGCCTTTGATATGGAGGAGTTTGACTCCCTGGATTGGTCTGATTGCTCCCCGTTTTGAGGAAGGGGAGCTGTTTGAGGAGTCTGAGGGCTCCGATGATCAGCAGTTTGTGGGTGCTGATACCGAGCAGGGCCAGGGTGATTCCTGGCTCATATGTTTGAGGTCCTGGCTATTTCTCCCCCTGAGGCGGCTCCTCCGCTGAAGGGGAGTTCTTTGAGGGGACCAAGCCGCACTTGGAATTTCCTTATCAAAAGCATTTTGATGGTATCATTCTCAAGGAATGGGAGAGGCCTACTCTGCTTCCGGGTGTTTCTCCGGGTTGGGACAAAAAATATCCCTTTCCGGTGGACGCGGTGAAGCACTGGTCGTCCCCTCCCGAGGTGGATGCTCCTGTTTTGGGGTTGTCCAGCATCTCAATCCTGCATTCTCCGGAGTGCACTACTCTCAAGGATGGTGAGGATAAACGCATTGACCAGATGGCTTGTCATGGTTTTGCCAGTGTTGGGTCGGCCTTGCGGCCGGTTTGTGCTTTGGCGCTTTTATTGGTAGCTGCCAGGTCTGTGGTTAGAGGACTGTTGACCTCTTCCGGGCTTGACCCGGCTAGTGAGGAGTTTACCGCCCTTAAAGAGGACCAACACCCAGGGGTGATCGGCCCGGAAATCTATAAGATTCCCGGGCCGATCACCTCCCACCCCGCGGGACATCCGAGATCGGGATGTCCCGCGGGGTGAAACCCCAAAAACATCTTACCTGATCCGCCGCCTCCCGCGCGCCGAGAGTGACGCGCGGGAGGCGGCGGAAGCGGCTTGGACGTTCCTGATCCCCGCCTGGACGTTGGCGGGGATTGGCTGCGGCGTTCACGTGGGAGCGTTGAGAGGTGAGTTTTTTGGGGTTTCTGGGGGGTTTCACACAGCGGGGCACCCCCGATCGGGGTGCCCCGCCGAAGTGGACCAAAACCCAGGATAGTCAAAATCCTGGGTGTTGGTCCACTTTAAGCAATGCGAGTTGTGTTTGTCTTTTGTGCTGACCTCCTTGGATGACACATTGGTGATGTGTAGCAGAACTTCGGCCTTGCTTGTGGCTATCCGGCGGTTTGGTTACGCCAGTGGGCGGCTGATTTTGTGTCCAAAAAGTCGCTTACGGCCCTTCCCTTTGTCGGGTTGCGGCTCTTTGGAGAAAAATTGGATTCGGTTGCAAAGAGTGGTAAGTTGCCTCAGCGTAAGAAGCAGCTTCCTCCCTTTCGGGGGGCAGCTTCCTTCACTCCTTCCTTTCGTAGGGCCAGAGTTGGCGGGGGATTGGCCTTCCCCTCATCCAGAGGTGATTCCTGGAACCAGGGCAGGGGTCGTGCCCGTCGAGGACTCAGCTGGGGCTCTAAGCCTAAGGCCGCTGCCAAGCCGGCTCAGCAATGAGGGAGCGCGGACCTTGCGGGTGGGGGGACGGCTGCAACTCTTCTCCCGGGTCTGGGACCAAGAGGTCTCGGACAGTTGGATTCGGGAAGTGGTGTCTTCCGGTTACAAGCTGGAGTTCGAGTTCCGGCCCCCTCCCAGATTCTTCAGGTCTCGGGTGCCGTCAGATCCTCTGGCCGCGCAGGGGCTCCGGGCGGCAGTGGCAAATCTTCTGGACATGGCTGTCATTTGCCCGGTGCCCCCCTCGGACCGGGGCCTGAGCTACTATTCCAATCTGTTCACGGTGCCCAATTCTGGATCTGAAGTTACTCAACAGGTTCGTCCGTCCCCGGAAGTTCCGCATGGAAACTCTCTGCATTCAGCCATCTACTCACTTCGTCAAGGGGACTTCATGACGTCCATAGCATCCTTGATGTCTTACCTGCATATCCCAATCTTTCCGGCACACCAGAGATTTCTCAGGTTCTTTGTAGAAAATCGTAATTTCCAGTTTGTGGCTCTTCCGTTTGGCCTCACCTCGGCTCCACGGGTTTTCATCAAGGTGCTGGTGGGGGTGATGGCCCTTCTCAGAGCCCAGGGTATCCGCATCGTGCCTTATCTGGACAATCTTCTTATTGTGGCTTCTTCTCTCAGCCAGGCGGAGCTAGATACCAGGACTGTGGTAGCCACCCTGGAGAGATTCGGCTGGGTGATCAACTATCCCAAGTCCTGCCTCTCCCTCCAGGGTGGTGGAGTTCCTGGGAATGTCTCTGGATACTTCTCAGGCCAGGTTTGGTTCGCAGATGTGGTACGGTTGGCAGAGGATCAGTTAGATCTGCCCCTTCGGCCGGATCTGCTCACTCAGGGTCCACTGCTCTACTCCAATTTACCAACGCTGGCTTTGACGGCGTGGCTGCTGAAACCTCCATCTTGAAGGAGGAAGGTCTTTCTGATGCTGTCATTCAGACTCTGGTTAGGGCTAGAAAGAAATCTTCCTCTGCCATCTACTATAGGATTTGGAGGTCTTATATTGATTGGTGTGAGGTCCGGGCCTTGCAGAGCGTTTTCTATCCCTAGGGTTTTGGAATTTCTGCAACATCGTCTGGACCTGGGTTTGCAGCTTAGTACGTTGAAAGGGCATGTTTCTGCCCTGGCGGTTTTCTTTCAAAAGTCTTTTGCTCTTCATCCTCTGGTTAAGACCTTTTTCCAGGGGGTTACGCATGTGCGGCCTCCTAGGAAGCCTTTGCTCCCAGTTTGGGATTTGAATTTGGTTCTTTCTGCTTTGCAGGGTCCTCCTTTTTGAACCCTTGCAGGATATTGCACTTTCTACGCTTACTCAGAAGGTTGCGTTTCTGGTTGCCATCACTTCCGTTAGGCGTGTATCGGAGTTGGCGGCTTTGTCCATTAAGGCCCCTTACTTTGAGAGGCATCAGGACAAGGTTGTTTTCCGCCTCAATCCAGATTTCCTTCCTAAGGTGGTCTCTGCCTTTCATCCTAATCAGGACATTGTTCTACCCTCCTTGTGTCCTAAGCCCAGCAATGACGAGGAGAGGGTTTTGCATTCTTTGGCTGTGGTTCGCTGTGTGAAGTACTATTTGGTGGTTACTTCCTCTTTTCGTAGGACTAACGCCCTTTTTGTGGTGCCCTCTGGGCCTAGGAAAGGTTTGGCTCCCGCCAAGTCTTCCATTAGTAAATGGACTTGCCAGGCCATTGTTGGGGCCTATTCTGCCAAGGGGAAGATTCCCCCTTTTCGTGTTACTGCTCATTCTACTCGTGCTGTTGGGGCTTCCTGGGCTTTTCAGCACCAAGCCTCTGTTGAGCAAGTTTGTAAGGCTGCTACTTGGTCTTCTGTTCACACTTTTTCCAAGTTTTACAAGGTTGATGTGCGGGCTTCAGCGGATGCTGTGTTTGGCTGCAAAGTTCTGCAGGCTGCAATCGTTTAAGTTGTGCATTGTTGCCTTGTTTTTGGATCCCCGCCCTTTATGGACACTGCTATTGGATGTCCCAAGTGTAATGACTATCTGAAGCGTGTGTGTGACATACTTAGAATAATACCATTTTGTGAATACTCACCTGTAAAATGGGTATTATAAGTATGTCAAACACCCCCCATTCACCCTGCCCTTTGGTATTCTGGATCCTTTTATATGGTGAACCTTTTTACTGCTATTGGTTATTTTGGCTCTTCCTGGTACCTTTGTTTCCTTACTGCTGTTCTAATACTGGGGAATGAGTGGGAGGTACCAGGTATTTATGGACTGGGAGGGCCTTCCTTTTTTTATTGACATCTCTGCAAGATCGCCATCTACAGGTCAGTATAACCCAAGTGTAATGACTATCTAAAGCGGGGTGTGTGACATACTTATAATACCCATTTTACAGGTGAGTATTCACAAAATGGTATTTTTATATACGTTTTACATATTGATTGCTTTATTTTTATGGGGATGTCTTCTTATGTCTTTTAGGCGGGTTAAACTTCATTGTGGTTTCTCCCGGTCCTCTCCTTTTAGTTAAGGCAAATTGCTATTATAACTCCCACTTCCCTAGCGGGCTCTTTGGGCATCCCGGGTAGCTATCAATAGCGTTAACCCCCATATTGGCCTGTTGTGCCACGATAATCACCATATGGGGGCTTCTGGAGATAATGTATTTGGGGTTCCTTCGGGACAAGCCCGGCTATGTGTTGCGTGTGGGGTATCTCCTATAAGTGACGTTGTCAGGGTGTGTGTACCCTGCGCCCAGCAGGTGCTTGCGCTGCAGTCTGGGTTGCCTGTTACTGGGCCTGGTGCTGCGCCCCCTCTGGCCTCGCCTAACCCCCCACGCTTACATCTGACCCCCAGCGAGGAGCATACCAGCGGGGAGTCTCCACCTGATTTGGCTGCACGGGTGGCCAGCATTGAAAAACATATATTGCTGGGTCTGCCCCGCGTAAGGCTTCTGCTAAGAAGCGCCATTTATCACCCGCGGTTTCCCTCTTCCCTGTTGAGGCTGAGGAATTTTTTGACACTACTGGTTATGCCCCCCTGAAAGAGGGGGAATTATTCCCCCCGATTCAGAATCATCTGAGGAGCAGCCTAAGGTTTATGGTGGTGACGGGTCTCCCTTTGGGGAAGACCCATGGTCCTCAGATGACACTGACAGGCTTTTGGCTTATATTTTTGAAGTCCTCTGTATCTCCCCCCCCCCCCGGCCGTGGCTCCGCAGCAGCAGGGTGAGCTTTTTCATACGGTTAAACCACGTTTGGAGTTCCCGGAGCAAACTCGCTTTAATAATCTGGTGCTCAAAGAATGGGAACGGCCTAGCAAGCTTCCTGGGGTGCCCAAGAGTTGGGACAAGAGGTATCCCTTTCCTGCTGATGTGATTAAGCGTTGGTCATGTCCTACAGAGGTGGATTCGCCCGTTCTGGGGCTGTCCAATACATCTGTCATGCATTCCCCTGACACTACTACCCTGAGGGATGGTGAGGACCGGCGCATGGACCAGCTGGCTTGCCATGCTTTTGCCTGTGTGGGGACCGCGCTACGCCCGGTTTGTGCCTCTGCCATTACGGCTATTGCTATTAAAGGTTTGCTTAAGAGTCTCTTAGATGGGGTCTCGGATGATGCAGGAGGGGAAGAGTATAGATCTCTCCTGCTTTGCTATGAATTTGTTGCATATGTTCTGTCTGCCATGGATGATGCCATTAGAATGTGTGGGAGGACTTCTGCCCTGTTGGTGGCTATACGCCGCTCTGTTTGGCTGCGTCAGTGGGTAGCTGATAATGCTGCTAAGAAGGCTCTCACTGGATTTCCCTTTAAGGGGCTGCACCTCTTTTGTGAACGCTTGGACTTGTTTGCCAGGGGTGGCAGGTTACCTCAACGTAGGAGGCCGTCCCGGGCCTTTCGGGGGGACGGGTGCCTTTCTTCCTTCCGTGACTCCAGAATCGGGCGAGGAGTCTCCTTTGCTGGGGCTCGCGGAGACTATTGGGGCAGGGGCATAGGACGTGGCTGCCCCGGCCCCTCCTTGGGTCCCAAGCCTAAGTCCTCCCCCAAGCCCCCTCAGGCATGAAGGGGTGCCCTCACCCATCCGGGTGGGGGGACTGCTTCGGCTCTTTTTTTTTTTTTTTTTATATATATATAGTCTTTATTTAGAATAAGTCAAGACAAATTATTACAAGACATTGGCAATGTGAATAAGCTGAGTCAATACAATCAAACATATATGGACATAATAAAAATAACGCCTGACAGACTTCCCTGTTTACTTTTTGTTCGGGCACAGCCGAAACGTCACTAATTTTGTGGGTCCACCTGGAAGGGCCCACCCTATAATCTCACAATTGTCCGACGCCTCTCACCATGTCGTAGGTTCAAAAAACAAGCAAGTCGCACGAAAGAAAGAAACAAACAAAACACAGAAAAACAATCAAATAAGGACACAGGGAAGGGAAAGAGGGGGAGCTAGAAGGGAACAGGAAAGTGCAAAAAGACACCACCCCTCTAGTTTCACTGAACTGTGTCAGTGAGAGCCTTGTATTCAGGGGAGTACACAAAAGCGTCCCAGCCGGCCCACTTGCGGTTGTGCACCTCAGACATCTCATTGCGCTCAGCGATGATGCCCTCATACCTTTCCATCTCAGAGACCCTACCGAGCCACAGGAGAACGCTAGGTGGCTCAATCCTTTTCCACAGCACCGGAATGCTGCCCTTGCCGCATTGACCAACTGACCCAGGATGGACTTCCGGTATCTCTTTGCGGGCAGCTCTGAATGGCTTCGGCTCTTTGCTTACGTCTGGAGGCTTCATGTCTCAGACCGGTGGATTCAGGAGGATCCTCCGGTTACAAGATCGCAGCCTGGCCACCCCCAAGATTCGTCAAATCCCGGATGGCTCAAAACCCCCTGTCGGCACAGGGTCTGTGCCTTGCTGTCCAAAATCTTCTGGAGTTGGGGGTCATCTGCCCGGTGCCTTTAAGGAAAAGGGGCAGAGGCTTCTATTCCAATATTTTCACTGTCCCCAAAATGGACGGGTCCCTCAGGCCCATCCTGGATTTAAAGCGTCTAAACAAGTTTGTCAGGTTCAAGCATTTTCGCATGGAAACCCTGCGCTCTGCGGTCAATTCTCTGCGTCCGGGCGACTTCATGACCTCTGTAGACATCAAGGATGCTTACCTTCATGTACCAATCTTTCCAGGTCATCAGAGATTCCTCAGGTTCGCTCTGGAAGATCAGCACTACCAATTTGTGGCCTTGCCTTTCGGTATCCCCTCGGCTCCCAGGGTATTCACCAAGGTGCTAGCGGGCGTACTTGCTCTACTGAGATCTCGGGGCATTCGCATCCTTCCTTACTTGGATGACATTCTCATCACGTCTCAGTCCTTCAAGCAGGCAGAGCTGGATACCCAGGTGGTGGTGTCGACACTGGAGTCCTTCGGCTGGGTGATCAACCACCCCAAGTCTTCCCTGTCCCCGTCATTGGTGAGGTCCTTTCTGGGGATGACTCTGGATACATCTCAGGTCAAGAATCTTTTCCCTCAGCAGAAGGTGGAGAGTCTTCAAGCTCAAGCAAGGTTTCTTCTGTCTTGCCCCCATCCCTCCATCCGGCAAGGGATGCAGCTGGTGGGCCTGATGGTGTCTTGCTTCGAGGCGGTTCCATATGCTCAGTTTCACATTAGACCTCTTCAACTTCACCTCTTGTCAGTATGGGATCGGGATCCTGTGTCCCTAGATCAGGTGTTTGTTCTGTCCCCTCTGGCCAGGCGGTCTCTTTCGTGGTGGCCGAACCTGTTCATGGGCGAATCCTTTCTGGCCCCTTGCTGGGAGACAGTCACCACAGATGCCAGTCTGACAGGTTGGGGGGGGGCTTCTGGAAATCCCTGCAGTTCCAGGGTCAGTGGGGCCCTCAGGAGGCCCATACCCCTATCAGCATTCTGGAACTGAGGGCAATAAGACTGGTCCTCGCCCAGTTGACTCCACACCTTCGGGGTCGAGCGGTTCAGATCCGCTAGGACAACCAGACGGCGGTTGCCTACATCAATCATCAGGGAGGGACCCGGAGCAAGAGGGCCCTCAAGGAAGTGTCCCTGATACTGTCCTGGGTGGAGGAGAATGTCCCCTGCATATCGGCAGTTTACATCCCGGGAGTGGAAAACCTGGAGCCAGACTCCTTGAGCAGGGGGATGTCTCGGCTGGGGGAGTGGTCCCTCAGCAACAGGGTGTTTTGCTCCCTGTGCAGTCGCTGGGGGCAGCCGGATGTGGACCTGTTTGCGTCACAAGCTTCTAGTCTTTGTCTCTCTGTCCCAGGACCCTCTGGCCTTGGCCATGGATGCACTAGCAATTCCTCTGCTGGGCAGGGTGCTGCACAAGATATCCCAGGAAGGGGTGCCAACCATTCTGGTGGCCCCTTGTTGGCCAAGAAGAGTATGGTCCGCAGACATTGTGCAGTTGGCAGTAGATCAGTACGCCCTGCCCTAGGTTCCAGATCTGCTCACTCGGGGGCAGCTACGCCATCCCAATTTACAAACACTGGCTTTGACTGCCTGGCTGCTGAAACCTCCGTCTTGATGGAAAAGGGGCTGCCTGCCTCTGTTAGTACCATGATTCAGGTTAGGAAGAATTCCTCGTCATCTATCTACTATAGGGTATGGCATGCTTACATTGACTGGTGGGAGTCTAGGTCGCTTCCCTGTCGGGTGTTTTCTATCCCCAGGATTCTGGAATTCCTGCAACATGGGTTGGATCTGGGTCTTCAACTTAGTACTCTCAAGGGTCATGTTTCAGCTTTGGCTATTTTCTTCCAAAGATCCTTTGCCAACCATCGTCTGGTTAAGACCTTTTTTCAGGGGGTTACTCACGTGCGCCCCCCCACGTAAGCCTATGTTACCAGTCTGGGATTTGAACTTGGTCTTATCGGCCTTGCAGGGGTCCCCCTTTGAGCCCTTGCGTGAGGCCCCTTTGTCCGTTTTGATGCTTAAGGTAGCCTTTTTGGTGGCTATCACTTCTGTTAGGCGTGTTTCTGAGTTGGCGGCGATTTCCATCAAACCTCATTACTTTGAGAGACACCAGGACAAGGTGGTGTTTCGTTTTAAGCCAGATTTTCTGCCTAAGGTTGTATCTGCTTTTCGTCTCAAGTGGATCCGTCAGGCTTTGGTTCAAGCCTATTCTGCTAAGGGGAAGGAACCTCCTTTCTGCCTTACTGCTCATTCTACCTGTGCTATTGGTGCCTCTTGAGCTTTTCAGCACCAAGCTTCTGTTGAACAAGTTTGCAAGGTCGCTACTTGGTCTTCTGTTCATACCTTTTTCTATGTTTTATAAGGTTGATGTTGCTTTTGGCCGCAAAGTTCTGCAGGCGACAGTGGTCTAATCTGCCCGATGTAGAAAGTATTGAGCCAGCCAGCAAATGTTGTAAAATCCTTCAGCATTTATTGTCTTTGTTTAAAATCAATAATCCAACAGGTCACAGCATAGATGAATATGTACACGATAAGCCCTAACGCCAACGCGTTTCGGACAACATGTCCTTAATCATGACATCTAATGAAGCAAGTAGGTAAAAGCCTTTAAATCCCTTCTAAGGGGGTTCCCATCAGTCATGCGTACAACAACCCTCCTGAAGCTAATTAGATTAATTCATAGCTATCCTGGGCGTCATCCCAGTTGAGCTGCTATATTAACTCCTAAAGATCAGGAAACTAATGGTTGTCTGGAATATATGATATATATTACCAGAGCGCATGACAGAGAGGAAATTAAATATAACAACCCCTTTTAATAGTTCATTATATTACATCAAATATACATTTAATATTAAATTTATTTAAAGCGGCCCTTCACTCTGAATAAGAGTCTATCTTATATGTTTCCCACACCCTGTACATACAGATTGTCGACATTAAAAATCATCCTACCTGCCTCTACTGCATGTTATGAGCCTTTAAACATCCAAGATGGCGGCTTATGGAAGCCGCCATCTTATCAGGCAGCCTGCAAACAGGAAGTGCCTCCTGACTGTGCTGCTCTGCATTCTGGGACTGCTGACTGTTACCTGACCCCAGCTCTGCTCTGTCTGGGCAAAGCACATCTATAACCCGCCCCCCTGTACTTTATCCTGCTCTCCTTTCCTCAGTAAGTGTGATGCTTCTGAGTCAAGATGGCGGCGCCTGTATCCTAAATTCCTGAACAGAGTTGCAGCCCAGTGGGGGAAAGAATAATAAGTTAGTGACTAAAAACGTAAAATATGTTAATTTTGGATGCTGGGGAATAGTTTTTTAAGAGTTTGGGCTTTTCATTAAATCACGCTGAAGGTCCGGTTTAAGAAAAAGAACAAAGTAATTCATAGGAATGCATAAAAATACATCAGAATACAAGTCAAGAGTAAATTTCACTGCAGTAAATACATTTCTCCATATGAGACAGTTATGTGAACTCATTCAAGTCAGGTAACCACAAGACTAACAAATATCTTTACAATGTAATCATTTTGACAGGTTGATGTATCTCTCCTCTCCAGCTGAGTCAACATTAGAGAAGTGAGATACATTCACTTGGAAGACCCTGAATGCTATTGTTACATTTACCGGGGATACATAATCGCTGTTTGCTACATAAAGTTGTTAACTTTCCACTGGCAGAATGCCCAGTGATCTATTTACATGTACTCAAAAAAATGGATCAGAGACATTTTATTTATCTACAAATAAGAGGATATCTCCACATTACTCCATTGCCACTAATACATACTTTAGTCCTCATTTAATTTTTCTTTGTCTCTTCCTTTTAGTTTATTCTAATCTGCCCGATGTTACTTTTGGGGATCCCACCCTACCTTACGGACACTGCTATTGGATGTTTCTTCTGGAACAGGACGTACTGTATACTTGGAATAATACAATTCTGTGATAACTCACCTGTAGAATTGGTATTATAAGTATACAGCACGTCCTGTTCCATCCCACCCTTGTTATCATTATTCTTAGTTACCTTGTATGGTGATTGTTCATTTGGGATTTTTTGTTATTATCGTTCTCCCGGCTTCTTGTGAAACTGCTTGTCAATACTGGGGAATTTGTGGGAGGTCCCTGACTTATATAGGGCCGGGAGGAGCCACAAGCTGTTTTCTGCAGTCCAGCACCATGTTGTGGATGTATAACCCCCATGTGTAAGGAATCTTCTGGAACAGGATGTGCTGTATACTTATAATACCAATTCTACAGGTGAGTAATCACATAATTGTATTTTTTGCCTATTGTATTATGCCAAAGCTGTATAGATCGTGGGCTAGGTTGAGGGTTGTGGTTCCTCCCGGTCCCCCTTTTTAATAAGAGGGATCGTTTTATAGGCTTAAGCCAGTAGAGTCTTGTAACCTTATTGAATTTTACTGTTTTAAATCACCATAATGGAGGCATCAGGGGATCCTGAGCCGGGGACCCCAATTGGACAGGACAGGCTCTGCCCCTTGTGCAGAAGGAATCCTCTGGGAGGATTCAGCACTGTTTGTTCCATATGTGCCGGAGGCATTATTTTGGACCATGAGCGGGCGGTCGTCCCTGACCCTAGCCCTGTATTACCATCGGCCTCTCCGGACCCTCCGCTGCTGCATTCAGCCCCCAGCGAAGGGGGAGCCAGCAAGGGGTCTCATACTGACTTTGCGCATAGGCTGGCCAGTCTCGAGAGACAGATCTCGTTGACGGCCCCTAAGAAATCCTCGAGTAGGAAGCGGCATCTGGAGCCGATTTACTCGGATAATGATGATCTTTTTGATGGCTTGGGCTCTGTGGAGGAAGGTGACTTGCCAGATGATTCACGCTCCACCTTGGAATATTCTGCTGGCGATGACAGTATTTCTGGTTCCTCCTCGGACGAGGATTCTTGGTTCCCGGATGATACGGAGAAATTGCTCTCCTCCGTGTTTGATACACTACAAATTGTTCCTCCCAGAACGGCTAAGAGGAAGCAAGGCGATTTGTTTAGGCCTGAGAGGCAAAGGGGGATCTTCCCGGAGCAGCCTCACTTCTCTAACATAATCCTTAAGGAATGGGAAAGGCCTAACAAGTTACTGTCGGTCCCTAAGGGCCTGGATAGGCGGTATCCCTTCCCTGATGAGTTGGTTCGGTTCTGGTCTCACCCTCCCGAGGTAGATCCTCCCTTGTCAGGCTTGTCCAACACTACTGTTATGCTGTCACCTGACAATGCTTCCTTACGTGACCCTGCATACAAGCGCATGGATCAGCTGGTCTGCTATGCGTTCACCTTTGCTGGTTGCCCTCTTTCGTCCTGTGTGCGCCTCGGCAATTGTCTCACTAGCCAACAGGAGAAGGGTGAGACACCTTGTGGCTAGAGCCAAGGCTCGCAAGCGGGCTGAGGAGTATAAGGAACTCAAGGTCTGCTTGGATTTCATTGGCTTTGTTGTTACTGCCATGGATGATGTGGTCCGGCTTGGTGCCAGGATTTAGGCCTTGCTTGTTGCTCTCCGCCGTTCGCTCTGGCTGCGGCAGTGGTCGGCTGATGCGGCTGCCAAGAAGTCTCTCACGAGTCTCCCTTTTGTGGGGAGCAGGCTGTTTGGGGAGCACCTAGACCTTTTTGATCAAGGATGGTAGACTCCCTCAGAGAAGGAAGTCTGCTCGGTCCTTTCGGAACCCCTCTTCCTATCGTTCCTTTCGAGGAGGAAGAGGTTCTTTATTTCCAGGTGCCTGCAGAGATACCTGGGGCAGAGGTAGGTCCCGCGGCCGACTCAACCCCTCATGGGGAGCTAAGTCCAAGCCCCCTGCCAAGCCCTCTCAGGCATGAACGGGCGCCCTCACCTGTCCGGGTGGGGGGGATGGCTTCTGCTATTTGTTCAGATCTGGAGACGTCATGTCTCGGATCGGTGGATTCAGGAGGTAGCGTCCTCCGGTTACAAGATAGAGCTGGCAGCCAGGCCACCCACAAAATTCCTCTGTTCAAGGATATCCCGAAACCTGCTAAAGGCTCAAGCTTTGAGAACGGCTCTGCAACACCTCCTGCGGATAGGTGTGATTTGCCCTGTACCACGGCAGGAACCGGGCCAGGGGTTTTACTCCAACCTGTTCACGGTTCCCAGGAAGGACGGAACGGTACGGCCGATCCTGGACCTGAAGGGGCTCAACAGGTTTGTAAGAGTCAGACATTTTCGCATGGAAACATTACGATTGGCGGTGAGCTCGCTTCGGCCCGGCGATTTCATGACCATAGTGGACATCAGGGATGCTTATCTGCACATCCCGATTTTTCCAGGGACATCAGAAGTTCCTGAGGTTTGCTCTGGAGGATCAGCATTACCAGTTCGTAGCACTTCCATTCAGGATATCCTCAACCCCCCATGTGTTCACCAAGGTGCTGGCGGGCATCATGGCTATCCTGAGGAGTCAGGGTATTCGCGTGTTACCCTATCTGGACGACTTGCTGATTGCGGCCCAGTCCCTTCAGCAGGCCGATACTCGGCCGGTGTTGTCAACCCTGGAGGCCTTCGGCTGGGTAATCAATTACCCCAAGTCCTTTGTCACTCCCTCAACAGTGAGATCCTTCCTGGGAATGACGATAGACACCACTCGGGTCAAGGTTTTTCTGCCACAGTAGAAGGTTTTGGGTCTCCAGGCACAAGTGCAGGCCTTGCTGTCTTGTCAGCAGCTGTCGGTACGTCTGGGGATGAGATTGGTGGGCCTAGTGGTGTCATGCTTCGAGGCTGTGCCCTTCGCCCAATTTCACATGAGACCTCTTCAATTGAACCTGCTGACTGGCTGGAATCGGACTCAGGAGTCCCTGGAACACGCCTTTTCGCTGTCACCCCTGGCCAGGCAGTCCCTCTTGTGGTGTTTGGACTCCCGGAACCTGCTGGTGGGCAAGTCCTTTTTGACTCCCCATTGGGAGATAGTTACCACGGATGCCAGTCTGACAGGCTGGGGAGGCGTTTTGCAGACCCAGAAGATCCAGGGTCAGTGGGGTCCGCAGGTTAACCGCTTACCCATAAATCTCTTGCAGCTGAGAGTGATGTGGTTGGTGCTTCTACGCTTGACTCCCCATTTAAGAGGTCGTGCGATCCAGGTTTGCTCGGACAATCAGACGGCTGTCTCCTACATCAACCACCAAGGCGGGACTCGGAGCAAGAGCTCCCTTAACGAGGTAACCCAGATTCTGACTTGGGCCGATCTCGGCGGTCTACATCCCCGGGGTGGAAACCCAGGAGGCAGACTCCCTGAGCAGGAGTGCCTAGCGCCCTAGGGGAATGGTCTCTCAGCAGCGAGACTTTTCACGCCCTGTGTCTCCTCTGGTGTCAGCCGGACGTGGATCTGTTTGCGTCCAGACACAATTACAAGCTTCCAAGGTTCATATCCCTCTCAAGGGACCCTCTGGCCATTGCAACACTCTCTGGCGATTCCTTGGACGGAGTTCAAATTTCTGTATGCATTTCCTCCCCACTCCTGGGCAGGGTGCTGCGCAAGATACCCCAGGAAGGGGTACCAACCATCCTGGTGGCTCCTCGCTGGCTGAGAAGGAGTTGGTTTGCAGACATAGTCCAGATGTCAATAGATCACCAGTTTACGGACGCTGGCTTTAATGGCCTGGCTATTGAAACCTCAATCCTGACTGAGAAGGGGTTATAGGCCACGGTTGTGCAGACAATGATCCATGCATGGAAGAAGTCTTCTTTCATGATATACTACAGAGTTTGGCGCGCCTTTATCGCTTGGTGCGAGACCAAGAGTCTTCCTTGCCGCATATTTTCTGGAGTTCTTGCAACACGGCTTAGACTTGGGTCTCCAGCTGAGCACCCTCAAGGGTCAGGTCTCGGCCTTAACCATTTTTTTCCAGAGGTCCATTGCCAACCATAGGTTGATCAAGATTTTTTTCCAGGGAGTTACCCATGTCCGGCCACCGCCTAAGTCGGTACTACCGGTGTGGGACTTGAATTTAGTACTATCTGCTCTTCAGGGTCCTCCCTTCGAGTCATTGTGCGATGCTGCTTTGTCTATATTCTTAGTATACAGTACGTCCTGCTCCAGATCGATTACTTACATTTGGGTTATCCTCCGCCAGATGGCGCTGCACTGCAGAGACATGTAAAACAGGCTCCTCCCGGCCCCTCAAATACCCGGGGACCTCCCACAAATCCCCAGATTTCTCTGCAGTGCTTACTGCGAAGACATGAAATTATCACTCTGTCGCAGGTGAGTGAGGCTATTAAAGCCTGCGGCCCTGTTGGGACTATTCCCACCCGTCCTTGATGTGATGTGTCTCCCAGCCTGGGCTGCGCGGGTCGGGTGAAGGTAGGCAGCACCTTTGTGGGCTTAAGGAGCGCTGCTCCACTGCAGTCCCCCACCAAAGGGTAGGCGATATAGGCTGATGGTGAGCCTTTATGGGATGCCCCTCCCACATTATTGTCCCCTGCCCCGGTAGCGGTGGGCCCTGTACAAAGGGCCCTGTACAAAGGGCCCCATCCTCCCTCATTCTCCCCGTAGCCCTCGGGAGGAAAAGGGGGGGGGGTGGATGTCAGTGTATTGTGATTGCATGCATATGGCCATCTTTGTAATGTCTGCTTGGACTGGTATATGTGGTGTCAACCGCCGCGCTGACTTGTCTTTTTACACTGTAAATGCTGCCGACGGCGCGCCTTTTCCTTCATTTGGATGTTCCGCGCCGGGCGGCGGCGTTACCTCAGACGCTTCTGTGTCCTCATTGGCTGCTTGTCTGTTGGACTTCGCGCTCTTCAGGGGGGCGGGACCTGGCATGGTGCGCCCCCCACTCGGCGCCATATTGTCTGATCGTGCGCACGTGTGATGTTCTTACTTACCGTGGTCCCTCGCGGGCGGCTTTATAATTCACTGTAGTGTGTTTCGGTTCTGACACCCTTCTTATCATTGTGGCTTTCAGACGGGTGAATCCAGTGGCTTCTCCCGGCCCGGTGTAATTGTAGTTGGGCCTAGTATAATTACTCCCACTTCCCTAGCGGGTCATTGGGGCATCCAGGGTTGCTTTATAGCGTCAATCTCTACTGGCATATTGTGCCTAATAATCACCATATGGAGGCATCCCAGCATAATGGGACCGGGGTTCCTTCGGGACAAGCCCGGCGGTGTATGGCGTGTGGACAACCTCATGCTGATGCTGACATGGCATGGGTCTGTGTACCCTGTGCCGAGCAAGCGCTGGTTTTGCAATCTGTCCTGCCAGCGGCTGCACTTCACCTGCTCTCCCAAGCTTAAATCTCACTCCTGCTGAGTTGCATACAAGTGGGGATTCTCAGCCTGATGTGTCTTCTAGACTACCTACTGCTGAAATGATTATTGCGAGGTCCTTAGCGCGTAAGGGCCCTGGTAAGAAGCGGCACCTGATGCCTTATGATACTGTTTTCCCTATGGGATCTCAGGAATTTATGAATCTGTGTGGCTATACCCCTTCTGATGAAGGAGAGCTCTTTTCTGACTCGGGCTCATCTGATGAGAGACCAAGGGGTCATGACGATTCTGGCTCTGACCCCTGGGCCCCGGATGACACTGACAGATTATTGACCCAGATCTTTGAGGTTCTGTCTATCTCTCTCCCTGGTGAGGCTCCCAGGCAAAGAGGGGAGCGCTTCCATACAGCAACATCACGTTTGGAATTCCTAGAGCAGGCTCACTTCCATTCCCTGGTGCTCAAGGAATGGGGGTGCCCTAGTAAACTTCCCGGGGTCCCAAGGGATTGGGATAGGAAGTATCCCTTTCCACCTGAGGTGGTTAAATGTTGGTCATTCCCTCCCCCCCCCCCGAGGTGGATGTCCCGATAATTGGGCTATCTAACGCCCCTGTCATACATCCCCCTGATTCTACTACCCTGCGGGATGCTGAAGACCGGTGCATTGACCTGCTGGCCTCCCACTCCTTTGCATGTGCGGGGACGGCGCTGCGCCCGGTCTGTGCCTCTGCCATTACTGCTGTGGCCACTAGAACCCTCATCAGAAATATGCTTGATAGTGCCGCTGATGATATCCCTTGTGAGGTGTTTAATGCACTCTCCAGTTGTGATGTGTTTATAAAATTTGTTCTAGTAGCATTGGATGACACCATCAGAATGTGTGCAAGAACTTCTGCCCTCGTGGTGGCTATACGTCGTTTGGTCTGGCTGCGACAGTGGGGTGCTGACAACGCTGCGAAGAAGGCCCTTACTGGGCTCCCCTTTAAGGAATTACGTCTGTTTGGGGCCCGTCTAGACCTGTTTGGTAGGAGAGGTAAGTTACCCCAGCGCAGACGGCTGTCTCGGGCCCTTCGGGGCCAGGGCCCCCCTTCCACCCCCCACCATGGTGTTAAACAGGAACCAGGGGTGTCCTTCGCGGGGGTTAGCGCAGCTCCCTGTCCTAGGAGCAGAAGACAACACCCTGGCTCCTCTGGGGGGGGCTATGCCCAAATCCTCTCCCAAGTCCCCTCAAGCATGATGGAGTGCCCTCACCCGCCTGGGTGAGGGGACGACTGTGGCACCTTGCTTAAGTCTGGAGGCATCACGCCTCAGAGCGGTGGATTTAGGAGGTAGTGTCCTCTGACTACAAGATGGTTTTCGCTGTGCGCCCTCCCCTAATATTATCTGGTCCCGGGTACTGCTGGTCCCTGCTTCTGCTCAGGTGCTGGCGCAGGCCGTGCAAGGTCTGCTGGGTTTGGGGGGTCATTTGCAGATTTCCCTTAACAGACAGAGGCAAGGGACCCTACACCAACCTTTTCACAGTTCCCAAAAAAGATGGGTCAGTCTGGCCCATTCTGGATGTACAGATCTTCAGCAAATTGTCAAGTACAGGTGCTTTCCTCATGGAAACTCTGCGCTCGGCCATCTGCTCCTTGCGACCCGCGGGCTTCATGCCGTTTGTGGATATCAATGATGCTTACTTTCACATCCTTGTGTTTTCAGGACACCAAGATTCCTTAGATCCACGTTGGAAGATCAACACCTGCCAATTTATGGCCTTGCCATCTGGCCTCTCTTCAGCTCCCAGAGTGCTCACCAAGGTGCTGGCGGGGGTGATGTCTCGGATGAGGCCAAGGGGCGCCCACGTGCTGCACTACCTGGACGTCCTCATCACTTCCCAGCCTCTACATCTGGCAAAGTTGGATACTCAGCTGGTGGTGTCCATCCTGGAGTCATCTGGATGGGTGATCAGCCACCCCATGTCCTCAATGTCCCCTTCCTTGGTCACTTCATTCCTAGCAATGAATATGGACACAGTTCAGGCAAGGATGTTTTTTCCTCAGCAGAAGGTGGATAATCTGCTTGCACAAGTTCAGTTCCTCCTAGCTGTCCCCGTCCCTTCACCAGGCAGGGGATGCAGCTGGTGGGCCTGATGGTGGCGCGCTTCGAAGCGGCCCCTTGTGCTCAGTCTCTCTTGGGGCTTCTGCAACTTCTCCTATTGTCTGTATGGGACAAGGACCCAGCATCCCTGGACAGGGTCTGGGTGTCTTCCCCCCTGGTGAGGAGGTCCCTCTTGTAGTGGATGGACTCAAGGAACCTTCTTGCTCCTTCCTGGGAGATAGACTGGCATCCGTGGTGACCATCAGGTTGGGGGGGTTCTGCTGAAGGTCCCTGCGGTTCCAGGGGAGGTGGGGCCCTTAGGAGGCCTAGTCACCTATCAATGTCTTGAAGCTGTGAGCGATCAGGTTAGTTCTGATTCGTTTGACTACTCATTTCAGGGCCTGCCTGCTCAGGGGCGCATGGTCACTCTGATGGCAGTTGTCTACATCAATCATCAGGGAGGGACCCGGAGCAAGAGGGTCCTCCAGGAAGTGCCTCTGATTCTGATCTGGGTGGAGGCCAATGTTCCTTGCATTTCAGCGGTATACATTCCGGGAGGGGGTCCCTCTGCAACAGGGTGTTCCGATCTGTGTATCGTTGGGGCCAACCTGATGTGGATCTGTTTGCGTTCGTCACAATCACAAGCTCCCGGCCTTTGTCTCCCTGTCCCAGGATCCTCTGGCCGTGCCCATGGATGCCTTAGTAATGTCATGGCAGGACATTCAGTTTCTGTATGTCTTTCTACATTCCCCCTGCTAGTCAGGGTTCTGCGCAAGATTGCTCTGGAAGGGGTGCCAGTGGTTCTGGTGGCCAAGAAGAGTGTTCGCAGACGTGGTGCAGATGGCAGTAGATCAGTGCTTTCCCAATTACTAACTCTGGCCTTGATGGCCTGACTGCTGAAACCTCCATCTTGATGGAGAAAGGTTTGTCTACCTCGTTGGTTGAGTCCATGGTGAAGGCTAGGAAGATTACTTCTTCTTCCATCTGTTATTTGGTATGGCGTACCTACATTGACTGGTTGAGTCTTAGTCTCTTCCCTGTTGGGTGTTCTCAGTTCCCAGGGATCTGGAGTTTTACTGCATGGGTTGGAGTCGGTCTTTAACTCGGTACTTTGAAGGGTCATGTTTCTACCCTGTCTGTCTACTTTTAGAAGTCTTTTGTTCAGCATTCCTTGATTAAGACTGCTTTTAGGGGGTTGCTCATGTGCGTTCCCCACGACAATCTATGGTCCCTGTTTTTGGGATTTGGATTTGGTCTTGCCGGCTTTGCAGGGTGCTCCCTTTGAACCTGTGCAGGATGCTGCCTTGGCCATTCTTACGCTCAAGGTTGTGTTTCTAGTAGCTATCACTTCTGTCAGGCGTGTGTCTGAGTTGGCGGTGCTGTCCATTCAGCCCCCCTACTTTGAGAGGCACCAGGACAAGGTGGTGTTTCTTTCAAACCTGAATTTCTGCCTAAAGGTAGTGTCTGCCTTTCATTTGAGTCAGGATATTCTTCTTTCTTTGTGCCCTAACCCTAGCTATGTTAAGGAGAGAGTTTTGCACTCTTTGGTTGTGGTTTGGTTTCTGAAGTACTATCTGGTGGCTTCTGCACCTTTCAGGAACACTGAAGAGCCCGGATAGCTCAGTCGGTAGAGCATCAGATCTTTAATCTGAGGGTTCAGGGTTCAGGTCTCTGTTTGGGCGATGGAGTCCTCCAACATTTCTTTAGGACCCTTCTGGTCCTAGGAAGGGTTTGGCTCCTGCCAGGTCTTCTATCAGCAAGTGGATTCGTTAGGCTGTGATTCAGGCCTACTCTAAGGGGAGGAATCCTCCCTTCGCCTTATTGCTCTTCCTACTCATGCTATTGGTGCCTGGGCCTTCCAGCACCAGGCCTTTGAACCAGTTTGCAAGGCCGCTACTTGGTCTTCTGTTCATACCTTTTCAAAGTTTTGCAAGGTTGATGTTCAGGCCTCAGCTGTTGCTGTTTTTGGCCGCAAGGTTTTGCAGGCGGCAGTGGTTTAAACTGTCTGCTGTTACCTTTTTTATTGGGGATTCCTCCCTGCTTTATGGACACTGCTATTGGATCACCCAAGTGTAAGTAATCTATCTGGAGCAGGACGTACTGTATACTAAGAATAATACAATTCTGTGAAGTACTCACCTGTAGAATTGGTATTATAAGTATACAGTACGTCCTGCTCCACCCCACCCTTGGTTTTGCATTATTCTGGATCCCCTGTATGGTGATTATCATTGTTATAGTTACCAGTGTTTGTATCGGTTGTATGCGGGAGTTGAACCTTAAAGGACACGTTGCTTAATTTCTGAATAATGGGGAAAGGGCCAATAAACTTGGGCCCTAACTTACTGGACGGTTGCCGGAGAGAAATATTTTTTGTAGAAACCCAAACAAAGTCCCCAATCTGAAGCGCGGGTTCTTGAGACCTGTGGCGATCGGCAAACCTTTTGTATCTAAGAATAGTTTCTTTCAAAGTCTGCTGGACGCGGGTCCAGATGTTCTTCCGCTCTTGGAGCCACTCTTCCAATGCCGGTAAATTGGAAGGGGACCCAGAGAGAGAGGAAGCCCTGGGATTCCTCCCAAAATTGCAGAAAAACTGAGAAACTTTGGTACTTTCACTCGGCGCATTATTGTATGCAAATTCCGCGAAGTCAATATATTCTGACCACTGTTCTTGAGCGTCGGAAATGTAACACCGCAAATACTGTTCTAGACTTTGATTGGTTCTCTCTGTCTGTCCATTGGTTTGAGGATGGTAAGCAGAAGACAAAGATATCTGAATCCCCAAGCGAGAACAGAAGTTCTTCCAAAAACGCGAAGTAAATTGCACACCCCGATCGGAAACTATATTAGATGGTATGCCATGGATACGGAAAATGTGCGAGATAAATAATCGCGAAAGCTCAGGAGCTGATGGTAGCTTAGATAAAGGAATAAAATGTGCCATCTTACTGAAACGGTCGACCACCCAAATCAGTGTTCCCATGTGAGAGAGGCAAATCTACAATAAAATCCATAGAGATATGAGTCCATGGTTCTTTAGGAATCTCAAGTGGGACTAAACACCCACTAGGGGCCTTGTGAACCCCCTTACTTCGTGCACAAACAGAACATGCGTCGATAAAGGTAGTTATATCGCGTCGCATAGTAGGCCACCATACAAGGCTAAAATGAAAGTTTTACGATTTCCTAGATGTCCAGCAGTTTTAGCATCGTGAAACTCGCGAATTACATCAGAACGCAGATGCGGTGGTACAAACTGACACCCTAAAGGTACATCTACAGGGGATTCATTTTGAAATGGCGCCAAGGCATTCGAAAGATCAGGAAGCAAGGCCCCAATCACACATCCCACAGGCAAAATAGGTTCACCCATATCACCCCGATCCTTACAATCCCCAAACAAGCGGGACAGAGCATCCGCTTTAGAATTTTTTACTCCTGGCTTAAATGTAATTATAAAATTAAAATGCGAGAAAAATAATGCCCAACGAGCCTGACGAGAGTTCAGTCTCTTAGCTGAGCTAATGTACTTGAGGTTTTTGTGATCAGTATAGACCGTGATCGGATACAATGACCCCTCCAACCAGTGACGCCATTCATCAAAAGCCAGTTTAATCGCCAATAACTCCCTGTTTCCAACATCATAGTTCTGTTCCGCGGTACTAAATTTCCGTGAGAAGTAGGCGCAAGGATGCAAACGATCAGGATGACCAGAGTATTGCGACAACACCGCCCCCACACCCAACTCAGATGCATCTACTTCAATGGTAAAAGGTTTATTAACGTCAGGGTGAACTAAAACTGGCGCCGAAGTAAAAGCCTGTTTTAGAGTCAGGAAGGCCTCGTTGACCGAAGATGACCAGTTTACAGGGAAGGCGCCCTTGCGAGTAAGGTTGGTGAGAGGAGCAACAATTTTGGAGAAACCCTTAATAAAGCGTCGATAGAAATTAGCGAAACCTAAAAAACGCTGTAATTCTTTTAAAGTCTTGGGTTGTACCCAATCCCGCACCGCCGAAACTTTCCCCGCATCCATCTCTAACCCCTGGCTAGAGATTATATAACCCAAAAAGGGAACTGTGGTGACCTCAAACATACATTTAGAAATCTTTGCATACAAGTTATTCTCTTAGTTTTTGAAGTACCATTTTCACATGCAGTCTATGTTCGGACAAAGACTTAGAGAAAATGAGGATATCATCCAAATAAATTACCATGAATCTGCCCAAATAGTCTCGGAAGACGTCATTAACAAAGTCTTGGAAGACCGCAGGGGCATTACAAAGGCCAAAGGGCATGACTAGATATTCGTAATGACCATCTTTAACATTGAATGCAGTTTTCCACTCATCCCCTTGCCGAATACGAATCAGGTTGTAGGCCCCCTTTAGGTCTAACTTGGAGAACACCCGAGCACCTACTACTTGATTAAATAAATCCCCAATCAAGGGAAGGGGATACTGTTTTTTTACCGTGATCTTATTCAGGGCTCTGTAGTCTATGCAAGGCCTTAAACCACCATCTTTTTTTCTCCACAAAAAAGAAGCCAGCCCCCGCAGGTGATGTTGAAGGACGGATGAACCCCTTGCTTAAATTCTCGGAGATGTACTCCTTCATGGCCAGTTCTTCCGGCCGGGTGAGATTATAAATCTTCCCTCTAGGAGGGATGGTCCCGGGGAGCAGGTCAATGGGGCAGTCATAGGGCCTATGAGGGGGAAGGGAATCTGCAGAACGTTCGGAAAAAACATCAGCCCAATCTGCGTAAGGCTGAGGCAATCCCTGTGGCAGCATCTGAAAACTTTTGAGGGCAGTGGAAAAACAATGTGTCTTGCAGTAATTACTCCACCTCACTAAATCCCCAGTCTGCCAGTCTAAAATGGGGTTGTGGAGTTTTAACCAGGGATATCCCAGTACTACCGGGGTTTCTGGACAGTCAAAAACCAAGAACTCGATATATTCAGAGTGGGAAGAGCCAACGATTAAATTGAGAGGTGGGGTCTTGGTACTAACCGGACCTCCCTGGATGGCCTTCCCATTTATGGCTAGAACCTGTAGAGATTTTCCAAGGGGTACCAGCGGAATCCCCAGGACGGAGATCATGCTCCGATCCAGGAAATTACCCGCAGCTCCACTGTCGATAAAGGCGGATACTGCCCGTTTGGAAGGACCCCAAGAAAGCTCTATGGGGATTAACATTTTATTCAAGTGAGAGTAATTAACGGACTCACCTAGATCAGTACTCCCCTCCTGATCTAGGCGAGGAAGTTTCCCGCCGGGTATCCCTTGTTAGGACAGGACCTAGCAAAATGTCCCGGATTCCCACGATATAAGCAGAGACCCATGGAGCATCTACGCTGCTTCTCGTCCTGGGTAAGACGAGCTCTACCGATCTGCATGGGTTCTTCCAGTGAGGAAGAAGGTGTGTTTGCGCCAGGGGAAGGGAGTGGGTTGGGGGTCTGAGATGGCTTAAAGGACGAGGAAGTCCTAACCCTGTCCCTGGCTCTTTCCCTAAGACGCCAATCTATTTTGATGGAGACCTGCATTAGCTGGTCTAGATCTGCTGGTGTAGGGAAATTGACCAAAGCGTCCTTGATACCCTCTGATAGACCCATACGGAACTGGCTACACAGGGCTGGGTCATTCCATCTGGAGCCAATGCCCACCGCCGGAATTCAGAACTGTAATCTTCGGCAGTATTCCGACCTTGCTTCAAGGCCCGAAGCCTATTTTCGGCTGTGGACTGCTGGTCTGGGTCGGCATATAACACACCCATAGCCTGAAAAAATGAAAAAAAGAAGTAACTGAGTGCAGGGCAGCATCATCGGGAGGCAGGCTAAAAGCCCATGATTGGGGATCTCCTTGCAAAAGGGAGATAACTAACCCCACCCGTTGGGTCTCGGTGCCCGAGGATCCGGGCCTCAATCTGAAGTACAGCTCGCAGGAATTTTTAAAATTGGAGAATCTGGCTCGGTCTCCAAAAAATTTCTCCGGTAAGGGGACCTTTGGCTCCGACACATGAGGTGGTACAGCGGATGCAGGAATTTGCCTGGTTTCTTGATTGGCCACTCTCTGGGCAAGTTGATTTATAGCTGTGGCCATAGCCTGTACTTGCTGTACCAGGTCATCCATGAAGGCTTGTGATAATATCACGCTCCAGGAACCACAATTTACCACTTGGACAATTCCAGCTCTCTTGGTAAGGACCTCAACCCCCAATCTCCGCAGCCAGCTTCACCTATAGGAGCCCCCGCTTGCCGAGACGCAGAACACGCCTGCTCGGGATCGGTTGCCCCCAGGACTTTATGGCTCAAAGGATGAAATGTTACGGTACAGAGGACTGGAGAGCCCGCGGCTGGAAGTGGAATTGGGTAGCCAGTATATGAGTGTAAGGTGGAAGTCCAAGGACAGGCAAGGGTCGGCAGCAGGAGTGGAGATCGAGTATGGTCAAACAGGCAAAGGCCGGCAACTGGAATGGAGATCGAGGATGGTCAAAGGCAAGCAAGGGTCGACAACAGGAGTGGAGATCGAGGATGGTCAAACAGGCAAAGGTCGGCAACAGGAGTCAGGATCAATATCGGGGATAAACAACTACTAGGGTCTAGGCGCTATCACAGGCACTGAGCAACTGGTGGGGTAAACCTTTATAGGGAACGGATATGATTAGGGCTGGGTGTGTGATTGGTGTTTACAAGACCCAGCACCTGATTGGACATAGGGCGTACAGCCCAGCAACCCCTATTGGGCTCATTGGCCCAAAACACAACAGAGGGCGTGCTGCCCAGCTGGGCTCATCGGCCCTTTAACTGAAAAGGTGGCGTGCCCCTCTGAATTAATTATTCACTTCCTCCGGCGGCCGCGCTGAGAGCAGCGCCGCCGGAGGGCATAGAGGGAACGTGCTCGCGCACCCGCGCTGATGCCGGATACGCCGGCAGAAGGAGAAGGAGGGGGCGTGCCCGCAGCCACGCGAGCAGCCGCCCGGCGCCTGGATGGCGGAGCGACAGGGACACCGCTGGAACGCGGCACAGGTAAGCTGACCGTGACAGTTTGGTTGTTGAATTCTCCCGGCTTCTTTTTCACTGCTTTTCAATGCTGGGGATTTGTGGGAGGTCCCCGGGTATTTGAGGGGCCGGGAGGAGCCTGTTTTACATGTCTCTGCAGTGCAGCGCCATCTGGCGGAGGATAACCCAAGTGTAAGTAATCTATCTGGAGCAGGACGTACTGTATACTTATAATACCAATTCTACAGGTGAGTACTTCACAGAATTGTATTTTTGACTCTCAAAGTGGTATTTTTGGTAGCGATCACCTTGGTGCGCCATGTATCAGAGCTGGCCGTGCTTCGTATAAGGGCTGTGGAGTCGGTAGATAAATGTTCCGACTCCTCAGTTTTTTGTACTTCCGACTCCGACTCCTCTGTATTAATATGTGAATGTATTTTATACATTCCTTGAAGGAAAGAGAGACTTCTAGCAGAGAGAGGTAGTTGGGCAGAAGCTGCCTTCTCCTTTCTGTGTGCTGATCTTCTGCTGAAGATGAGGCAGTGGGCGGATCCAGAAAGGGACCTTTATTATAAAATATGATTTCCCTAGTAGAATCCCATAGTCCTGTTTAAAGTTTAAGCTAACAATTGAAGTTTACAAGTTTTTATAGCCTTTTGCTGAATGACAGCAGTTTTTCCAATGGTACAGCTTCAGTCTTGAACTATTGATCCTCCATTCCCTTCACTTATACAAGTGTCTCTAGTCCTGCAAAAAACATATTTACTTAATCCCTTATCAGTGAGAGGCTAGGTTACCCATGGGTTCCCTGTAACAGCAGAACACAACAGAATACAAAGTATAAGTATTTGCGTGCCATATAGTGAAGCACATGAAAAGCATGCTTCTTCACGGTCACTTAAGTGTTCGTTTTGCGGTTACGTGAGGCACTGCATGCATTGGTCTTTATTCTTACAATAGAGAAGTCATTAATTATAACTTTTTGTGAATTGGGACATTTAAACTTGCTAAATCAAAATTTAGTAGGAGTCGGTGCATTGTTTGCCGACTCGACTCCAGGTACCCAAAATTTCCTCCGACTCCACAGCCCTGCTTTGTATGAAACCACCCTACTTTGAGCTGCATAGGGATAAGGTGCTCTTTTTCGCTTTTAAACCTGATATTTTTTTTTTGCCTAAGGTCGTTTCTCCCTTTCACCTTTAATGAGGAAGTTGTCTTACCTTCCTTGTGTCCAGCACCGGCTAATTTCAAGGAACGGACCCTCCATGCCTTGGATGTGGTCAGAGCCATAAAGTACTACCTGACTGCGACTGAATCCTTCAGGAAATCAGATTTGCTCTTTGTCCTAACAGAGGGTTCTAGGAAAGGTTTGCCACCAGCCAAGTCCACTCTCAGTAAGTGGATCAGACAGGCGGTGGTACAAGCATATCCTGCCAGGGGAAAGGAACTCCCTTTTCGGATCACAGCTCATTCTACCAGTGCTGTTGGTGCCTCTTGGGCTTTTCAGCACCAGGTATCGGTGGAACAAATTTGTAAGGCCGCAACTTGGTCTTCTGTTCATACTTTTACTAAGTTTTACAAAGTGGATGTCAGGGCCTCAGCTGTTTTTGGCCGAAAGGTGCTTCAGGCGGTAGTGAAATGAACTACATGCTGTTCCGCACTGGGGATCCCGCCCATATGGACACTGCTTTTGGATGTCCCAGTCGTAAGGATATTGGGACGACCTGGACTGGATGTAGGGATAAATACAATTCTGTGAAACTCACCTATAGACTTGTTTTTGGATACATCCAGTCCAGGTCGTCCCACCCCGCCCTTGTGTTTATTATGTCCTGTTTGCCTCTTATGGTGATCAACCATTTTCTGTTTTCATAGGACACTTTTTTTTTTTTCTAACCTTTTGCTTAGAGAGAGTACAAGCGGAAGCTATGTGAAGTAACATGGTTTCTTAGGCCTCCTGGCCTGCCGTCTTTGTGAATATTGCTTTTAAACCACTGGGGAATGATAGAGGGGCAGCTGCCTTTATAGTAGGGGGCCGGGAGGAGCTACATCTTTGATCTTGCAGTTGAGCGCCCCCTAGGGGCGAACACCCAGTTGTAGGGATATTGGAACGACCTGGACTCGATGTATCCAAAAACAATTCTACAGGTGAGTTTCACAGAAGATATTGAAACGACCTGGACTGGATGTATCCAAAAACAATTCTACAGGTGAGTTCTACAGGTGAGTTTCACAGAATTGTATTATCAGTCCCACATCTGAACAATGTTCCCATTACAGAACCCATCTAAGCTCCCACCAATGCTAAGCACAATTATTCTAGAATAAATATTTTACCAAAGATTTGTTCGATGTTGTACAATCATTGTCATTCCTGTAAGCTGCCTCTGTCACCTCTATTTGCCAGTGAACCCCTCCTATATCACTCTGTGCAATTGTCAATGCTTACTTTACCCCTATTTAACTACCTTTACATGTCGGCTCTATTTACCCCTCCCACTTTCCCCACAGCAGGTCAGGGCCACATTAGATGGCTCTATGGCACCATCCCACCTCCTTCTTCATGATTCAAGCTGTAGAAATTATCCTCTCAAGCATGTTATGAAAGCAAGATATTCCACAGATTAACCCCCTGATGAGGCAAACGTGTTACCTGAAAACAATGCCAGGTCATTATAGATCTGAGAGAATGCCAACTGTGCAAAGCTGTCATCAAACCAAAAGCAGGCTACGCCGAAGAATCTGAACTATAAAATCCATTCTGGTTCATTTCAGACTTCTTTACTTTTCCCTTTCTATAACGAATTCCCTATACTTTCACCACCGCAGCACACAAACCAGACTGCGCAGATTCAGAAATAACTGCCACCCATGACCTGAAAGCCAATAATCCTCCCTTTTTGCAACTCTGATAAAAGGTCTCTTACTCATGACCACAAAAGGCCTATTGCACACCTTACATACCCACCAAGCCAGCACACAACTAGCGAGCTACACACTGCTGACAGTAGAAAGGGATCCTAATAATACTCAATTTATATTATGTGCATATATATTATAGTGATATAAAGTGCAGCACTTCCTAATGATTGTGTCTCTCGTATCTACAGGTGACGAGTGCACACAAGATGAGAGCGGATCGGCTGCTATTTTTACGGTCCAGATGGACGATCACCTGGGAGGCAAACCAATCCAGAACCGGGAGGTGCAGGGTTTTGAGTCGCACACCTTCCTGGGATACTTCAAAAATGGTGTGAAGTACAAGGTGAGGAAAAGTGTAATTGGCAGAAATGCCTGCTTTTGTGGTTAAAGAAAAATGGGCATGACCAATTTTATGTAAAGGAACCTGCTGAGCCCATAAATGAAAGGCCTCCACTGGCAGTTCAGTGCATCCCCAGCAGGGGGAAGTCTAGCATTTGGGCTGTGAAGGAGAAATTTTCCATCAGAGGCTTCTCGCACATATGGTCTGCAACCCTTCCCCTTCTTCATGTAACACTTGTCGTCTTCTCTCTCTCTCAGGCTGGCGGTGTGGCGTCTGGATTCACCCATGTCGTCCCCAATGATGTGAGCGTCCAGCGCCTTCTACAAGTGAAAGGCCGCCGACTGGCCCGTGCCACCGAGGTCCCCGTTGCTTGGTCCAGCTTTAACCAGGGAGACTGCTTTATTCTGGATCTGGGTGATGTAAGTGTGCTTGGTGCCGCTGTAATGATGGGTGTGGCAGATGGTAATTATCTGCTCCTCTATAGACTGCCTCAGGAGATGGCAACAATTGTGGCTCACGACTCCATAATACCAGAGCAGTTGCCAGCCAGACCTGTCGCTGTATCCTCGCACTGTCAGTGCTTCCCTCCCATATGGGCTCAGCATTCACTTCTCTTCTTTTACTTGCAGGTAAGCCGTACCCGCACCCGGCCGTTTATTGTCCCTATTGCTGCCAGGACCCTTTCTAAATTGTCCCTATCTGAGCCTCCCAGCTTAGGCTGCGGGTCCTGGTGAGGGTAGGAGCACCCTATGGGTGCGGAAGGAGCATTGCTCCACCGTGAGACCTCATTATGGGGTAGGCGGTTACCCAGGTTTTGGTGATCCTGGTGTGGGATGCCCCATCCCTACATGCCTGTGGTTCTATTCGGGCCGGGTTCCCCCCCCCTTCCGGGTCCCTTACTTCCCTCTGGGGGGGGGGGCTGGCGGGCCGTCATCCTCGGCCTCTCCCTTTTACTATATATATGTATATATGTGTTGGTGTTACCACTGTAAGTTGTGTGTGAGTTGGTGTGGATCACCTGGAAGTTATTCCTTGATGAATTGGTGCTGTTGCTTGGCCTAGCCTGCTGTGGTTTCTCCTGTCAGCCTGGGGAGCTTCTCTCCCTCAAGCTGTGTTTAGACAAGGGGGCCGGGCGCTCGGCGCGGCTGCGGTAGCCCCGCCCTCTCGTTCGGCGCGTTTTTCTGAAGGGCCTCCCTGGCCAGATCCACGCTGCTGGGAGGTAGGTGGGGCCCGCCCCCCTTCCCTTCCTGCTTCTTCCTGATTACCTCAGAGACAGGGGCCATCTTGCTGCTGCTGTCGTTTCTGGGGGACGGTAAGGGCCTGGTGGCCACTTCATTAGTTATTTGGGGGTCCCTCTCTGGTGGGGGGCCCCCTATGGTACAGGCTTATGCTTTTTTATTTTTTTTTGTCATCTTGGTATTTGTGAGATATATATATATATATATATATATATATATATATATATATATATATATATATATATATATATATATATATATATATATATTATGATGTTACGCTGTATAGTAACTGATATGCCTTATTGTGTGTTGCAGATTGCTTCATAATAGTGCATATTAAGGGGTTCCTCCTGGTCCTGGGGTCCCTAGTGTTAAATTGATCACCTTAAATCCTCTCATCTCACCGGGACTTTTAAGGGGCTTCCCGGGTTGCTTAGGCATAATTCCCTGCAGTCTTGCGACTGACCACAAAAATCACCTTATGGAGGCTCCGCAGGATACTGGGCTCGGGCTCCCTCTGGGACAGTCCGGGCCATGTGTGGGGTATCCCTTACGGGGGAGAATGTGCTGATTTGTATACCATGTGCACAAAAGGCCATAACGCATAACGCGGCAGTCCGGTACCCAGCCTTCTGGGTCGGCTCCTCCCGCTTCATCGCCTTCCCTCCCCACCTTATCCGTACCCCAAGTGTCATTGGTGCCAGCGGGGAGTCGCACTCTGATGTTTGTGCTAGGTTGGCAGCATCGAGCAATTTATTGTTAGCACGGTGGGCAAGAAGGCCCAGGCTAAAAAGACATTTGTCGTCGGCCCAGCCCTTGTGGGATGTTGACCATGATTCCATTGATTTGTCGGATTATTCCCCTTTACAGGAGGGGGAATTGTATGAGGAAACGGAGACTATGTACAGTCTGGTGATGCTGATGTCGGGCAGGCGCTGGGGGATGCCGTTGATACGGCCACTGTTTTGTCACATCTATTGGAGGTGTTGGATATTGACCCGCCTGAGGCGCCTCCTCTCAAAAAGGGGGAATTTTTTGGGGCCCGCAAGCCCCGTCTGGAATTCCCTACCCAGGGTCATTTTGATGCGCTGATCCTGAAAGAATGGGAAAGGCCCAGTCGGCTTCCTGGTGCGCCTCAGGGATGGGATAAGAAGTATCCTTTCCCGGTGGAGGCGGTTAAGTGATGGTCTTCTCCTCCCGAGGTCGATGCGCCAGTTTTGGGTTTGACTAACTCTTCTGTGCTGAACACCCCTGGCGCCACTTCCTTAAGGATGGCGAGGACAAGCACCTTGATCAGATGGCGTGTCACGCATTTGCCAGCGTGGGCTTGGCCCTGCGGCCTGTTTGTGCATCTGCCCTAGTGTCGCTTGCTACCAGGTCTCTTATCAGGGACTGGCTGAATGATGCTCAGTTTGATCCGGCTAGCGCTGAGTTCGCTACCCTTAAGAGATGTGAATTGTTCATGGGTTTTGTCTTGGCTGCTATGGAAGATTCTATTATGTGTAGCAGGACTTCAGCCCTATTGGTGGCTATGCGCAGATTGGTCTGGCTCCGACAGTGGACGCCGGATTTTGGGGCCAAGAAGTCGCTTACAGCTCTTCCCTTCCTGGGTGCGCGGCTGTTTGGAGATAAATTGGATGCTGTTGCTAAGGGAGGTAAGTTACCTCAGCGGAAGAAACGGCGCCGTCCCTTTCGGGGGCCTGGGGGACCAGAGCGGCTAGAGGTTTGGCCTCCTCGGGTGGCAGGGGCTCGTCCTGGAACAGGGGCAGAGGTTGGGCACGTCCCGCGGCTGCCTGGGGTTCCAAGTCCAAGCCCGCCGTTAAACCGGCTCAGCAATGAAGGGGCGCCCTCACCCGCACGGGTGGGGGGATGGCTGTGGCTCTTCTTCCAGGTCTGGCCTGGGAGGTCCGGGTACAAACTGGAGTTCGAGTACTGGCCGCCTCCAAGATTCTTAAGGTCTCGGGTGACCTCGGACCCTCTGGCTGCACAGGGGCTCCTGTAAGCAGTAAAAAACCTTCTGGACATGGGGGTTATATGCCCGGTGCCTCTGTCGGAGAAAGGCAGGGGTTACTACTCCAACCTTTTCACGGTTCCCAAAAAGGAGGGTTCGGTGAGACCCATTCTAGATCTCAAGGTTCTCAAAAGGTTTTTCAGAGCCAAAAAGTTCTGCATGAAGACTCTGCGCTCGGCTATCAATTCCCTTCGCCAAGGGGATTTTATGACATCCATAGACATCAAGGATGCGTATCTGCATGTTCCGATTTTTCCGGCGCATCAGAGATTCCTCCGGTTTGCGGTGGAGGATCAACATTTTCAGTTTGTAGCCCTTCCCTTCGGACTGACTTCGGCGCCGAGGGTCTTCACCAAGGTCTTGGCGGGAATAATGGCTCTGCTCAGAGCTCAGGGCATTCGCATTGTGCCTTATCTGGACGACCTGTTGATCTCAGCTTCTTCCCTCCATCAGGCGGAGCTGGACACCCACCAGGTGGTGTCGACCCTGGAGAGGTTCGGGTGGGTGATCAACCGCCCCAAGTCTTCTCTCTCTCCGTCACGAGTGATTTCATTTCTGGGCATGAATCTGGATACTATTCAGGCCAGAGTGTTTTTGCCCCAGCCCAAGGTGCAGGGGATTCAGAATCTGATCAGCCTTCTTTGGGCCAGTCCTTGTCCCTCTATCCGACAGGGGATGAAACTGGTGGGCTTGATGGTGTCCTCCTTCGAGGCGGTACCGTTTGCACAGTTTCACATGAGATCTCTTCAACTTCACCTATTGACGCATTGGGACAGGTGTCCGCAGTCTTTGGATCAACCTTTCAGGATGTCTCCCAGGATTCGGCAGTCCTTTTGGTGGTGGCTGGAGTCGAGCAACCTGTTGAAGGGCAGATCCTTTCTGGTCCCTTGTTGGGAGACGGTTACCACGGATGCCAGCCTGTCGGGCTGGGGAGGTTATTGGAAGAGTCATCAGTTCAGCCGGGTGTGGGGTCCCCAGGAGGCTCACACCCCCATCAATGTCTTGGAGCTCAGAGCCGTTCGACTGGTTCTGGCTCGGCTGACCCCACATTTACGGGGTCTTCCGGTTCAGGTTCGTTCGGACAACCGAACGGCAGTAGCTTACATAAATCACCAAGGAGGGACTCGCAGCAGGAATGCCCTCAGGGAAGTCTCTCTGATCCTGCACTGGGCAGAGAGCAATGTTCCTTGCCTTTCGGCAGTCTACATTCCGGGAGTGGAAAACACGGAGGCGGATTCCCTGAGCAGGGGATCCTCTCGCCACGGAGAGTGGTCTCTCAATCCCGAGGTTTTTCTGGATCTTTGCCGCAAGTGGGGGACTCCGGAGGTGGATCTCTTTGCCTCGAGGCACAATCACAAACTTCCGGCCTTTGTGTCTTTCTCAGGATCCTCTGTCTCTGGCAGTGGATGCCTTGTCACTGACTTGGAAGGAGTTGGGGTTTCTGTACCTGTTTCCACCTCCATGCTGGGCAAGGTAGTTCGCAAACTAGTTCTAGAAGGGGCACCAGCGATTCTGGTGGCCAAGAAGGGTTTGGTACGCAGACGTCGTAAGGATGGCCGTGGACCAGTACCGGCTTCCCTTGTTGCCGGACCTGCTATCTCAGGGTCATCTACTTTACCCCAATTTACAAACGCTGGCTTTGACGGCTTGGCTGCTGAAACCTTCATCTTGAAAGAGGAAGGTTTGTCTGAGGCTGTTGTTCAGACCCTGATTAGGGCTAGGAAGCGGTCCTCTTCTGGCATTTATTATAGGACTTGGAGGTCCTATATTGATTGGTGTGAGGCCAGGGCCTTGCCTTGCAGGGTTTTTTCTATACCCAGGATTTTGGAGTTTCTTCAGCATAATCTGGATCTTGGGTTCCAGCTTAGTACTTTGAAAGGATAGGTTTCTGATCTGTCTGTTTTCTTCCAGAGGTCTTTTGCTTTACACCCTCTGGTTAAGACCTTTTTTCAAGGGGCTGCGCATGTGCGGCCCCCTCGGAAGGCTGTAGTTCCTGTTTGGGATTTGAATTTGGTTCTTTCGGCTCTGCAGGGTCCTCCTTTTGAGCCACAGTAGGATATTGCTCTTTCGGTTCTCACTCAGATTGCCTTCTTGGTGGCTATTACCTCTGTTCGGCGTGTCTCTGAGTTGGCGGCTCTGTCGATTCAGGCCCCTTGCTTTGTGAGACACCAGGATAAGGTGGTTTTTCGTTTTAAGCCAGATTTCCTTCCTAGGGTGGTTTCTGTTTTCCACCTTAATCAGGATATTGTTCTCCCTTCCTTGTGTTCTAAGCCTAGCAATGACAAGGAGAGGGTTCTGCACAATTTGGACGTTCGCTGTGTGAAGTACTATTTAGTGACTACTTCTTCCTTCCGCAGGACTGATGCTTTTTTCGTGGTGCCCTGCGGGCCCAGGAATGGTTTGGTGCCTGCTAAGTCTACGATTAGCAAATTGATTCGTCAGGCCATTGTTGGGGCCTATTCTGCTAAGGGGAGGACTCCTCCTTTTAGGGTCACTGCGCACTCTACTCGTGCGGTTGGTGCGTCCTGGGCTTTTCAGCACCAGGCTTCTGTTGAACAAGTTTGTAAGGCTGCTACTTTGTCTTCCGTTCATACTTTTTCCAAGTTTTACAAGGTTGATGTGCGGGCTTAAGCGGATGCTGTTTTTGGCCGCAAGGTTCTGCAAGCTGCAGTGGTTTGAGTGACATTCTTTACTGTTTCTGGTTCCCACCCATGACTGACACTGCTATTGGATGTCCCAGATGTCATGAAGACCGAAGTGGAGTGTATGGCACACTTAGAATAATACCGTTTTGTGAGTAATCGCCTTTAAAACGGGTATTATGAGTGTGCCATACACTCCTCTTCGCCCCACCCCTTTTTTTCAGGTATTCTGGGGCTTTTATATGGTGAACCATTGGTTTTGATTTTTACTGTTATATTTGGTTCTTCCTGGTCCCTTTACTGCTTTTATACACTGGGGAATTGGTGGGAGGTCCCAGGTATATATGTACCGGGAGGGGCATTCTTTTTTGCATATTCATCTCTGCAGAAGTTCGCCCTCTACTGGAGATTACCCAGATGTCATGAAGATCGAAGTGGAGTGTATGGCACACTCAAAAAAAAAAACGGTTTTAAAGGTGAGTACTTACAAAACGGTATTTTTTGCCTTGTTTGGGTTCTGGGGTCCCCCCCTCCCCTAGCCCGGCTGCCTGCTCGCTCTCCTCTCCCCCCCCCCCCCCCCCCCCTCCCCGGTGTGTGTTCGGGGGGAATGGTAGTGGTGAGGGGGTTTTTAACGCTGTTTTTCGCCGCCATCGCCGCTTTGTACTCCGCTCTGCGGCGGACGGCGATATGGCTGAGAGGCATTTTTGGATTGTGATGGCGCCGGCGCGTGCTCTTCGGGGGGGGGGGGGGGGGGGCGTGGGGCTGGGGGATGACGCGCATCGCGTCGTCCCCTTGAGGTTCTTCTGCCGGCGCCATTTTGAGCCTGCCTCTTCCTCCCTGGGCTGCTACGGTGACCGTTTCCTGTGTCGCTTCCTTCCGTGGTCTGGCGGCTTGGTGATCCTTCAGTCTCCTTAGTTCGTGAAGGGTTTTGTTTCCTTGGGGCATGGGCTGCGGGATGCTTATGTGCTTTTTACTTATGTCTTTCAGGCGGGATAACTGTGGGTTGTGGTTTCTCCCAGTTCTGCTACTTACCCCCCCCCCATCTCCCCCTTACTGGCTCTTCTGGGGGCATCCCTTGGTCGGGCATTCCAGGTGGCTTTTTATTAGCCTGTGCTGGCCTACTGCGCCTGTGTTAATCACCATATGGAGGCTTCTGGGGATAGTGTGCTCGGGGGTCCTGCGGTGCAATCCCGGCTGTGTGCCATGTGCGGGGCATCCCCTTTGAGTGATAGTGCTGCGGTGTGCGTGCCGTGCGCCCAAGGTATCATTGCGGCCCAGGCTGGGCTGAGTGCTTCTCTTCCCAGTTCTGAGCTCCCTTCGGCATCTCCTACTCCCCTGCGCCTGCATTTAGCTCCCAGTGAGGGGGATACTAGCAGGGGGTTACAATCTGATCTGGCACTTCGTGTGGCCAGCATTGAAAGGAAGCTTGCCAGGCCTGTTACAGGTAAGGCCTCTGGCAAGAAGCCGCACTTTGCTCCCATGCCCTCCCTCTTTGCTGAGGAGGATGAGGGAATTGATGCCTTTGGTGGCCGTTACTTCCTAGAGAAGGGGGAGCTTTTCCTGGACTGTGACTCCTCTGGGGACCAGCAGGAGGGGTACGACAGTGATCCTGGGTCTACGTCTGGGGAGGATTCATGGTTCCCCTATGACACTGATAGACTGTTGTCTGACATTTTTGAAACCTTGCACATTGCCCCCCCCCCCCCCCCCCCGAGGTGGCTAAGAGGAAGCAGGGTGAGCTCTTTCGTCCTGATAAACAGCATCTGGAGTTCCCTGGCCATTTCACTAATATGGTGCTCAAGGAGTGGGAACGTCCTAATAGATTGCGCGCGGTGCCCAAAGGGTTGGATAAGAGGTATCCCTTTCCTGCTGACCTGGTCAAGCGATGGTTGTGTCCCCCTGAGGTGGACGCTCCCGTCCTAGGGCTGTCCAGCAAACTCTGTCATGCCTTCCCCTGACACTACTACACTGCGGGACAGCACGGACCGGCGTATGGATCAGCTGGCCTGCCATGCCTTTACATTGTGGGGGCTGGGCTGTGTCCGGTCTGCGCCGCTGCCATTACAGCTATTGCACTTAAGAAAAAGCTCAAGCGTCTCACTGATGGCGCTATGGCTGGTAGGAGGAGGGAGGATTATAGGGCCATCTTGCTTTGCTCTGATTTTGTTGCCTTTGTCCTTACTGCCATGGATGATGTGGTCCGGCTGGGTGGTAGGGCCTCTGCCCTCTTGGTGGCTATGCGCCGCTCTGTTTGTTGGGCAGCTGACGCTGCTGCTAAGAAGGCATTCACTGGGCTCCCCTTTGCGGGGCTGTGGCTCTTTGGTGAACGTCTGGATGTTCTAGCCAAGGATGGTAGGCTACCTCACCGTAGGAAGCAGCCTCGGGCCTTTCGGGGGCCCTCCGCTTCCCTCCCCTCTTTTCGTGCTCCCAGGGAAGGTCGTGGCTCCCTCTTCTCGGGTAGCCGCAGAGATTCTTGGGGCCGTGGCAGATCCCGTGGTCGTCCCGGTCTCTCATGGGGTTCCAAGCCCAAACCCCCTCCCAGGCCCCCTCAGGCATGAGGAGGCGCCCTCACCCATCCGGGTGGGGGGACAGCTTCAGCTCTTTGCTCACGTCTGGAGACTGCACGTCTCAGACCGGTGGATTCAGGAGGTGGTGTCCTCCGGGTACAAGATAGATTTTGCAGCCTGGCCGCCCCCAAGATTCATCAAATCTCGGTTATCTCAAAACCCCCTGTTAGCTCAGGGTTTGCGCCTTGCAGTTCAACGCCTGTTGGAGTCAGGAGTCATTTGCCTGGTGCCTTCCCAGGAACAGGGTCAGGGGTTCTACTCCAATCTTTTCACGGTTCCCAAAAAGGACGGGTCTTTGAGGCCCAGCCTGGACTTGAAGGGTCTCAACAAGTTTGTCAGGTTCAAGCACTTTCGCAAGGAGACGCTATGTTCGGCTGTCAGTACCCTTCGCCTGGGCGACTTCATGACCACCGAGGACATCAAGGATGCTTATCTCCACGTGCCAATCTTTCCGGGTCATCAGAGATTCCTGAGGTTCGCTCTAGAGGATCAGCATTACCAGTTTGTGGCTTTACTGTTCGTTATCACCTCTGCGCCTCGGGTGTTCACCAAGGTGCTGGTGGGCGTGATGGCTCTGCTGCGGAATCGGGGCTTTCGCATCCTCCTTTACCTGGACGACATTCTGATTGCGGCTCAGTCTCTTCATCAGGCCGAGAAGAATACTCTGGTGGTGACCTCCACTCTCGAGTCCTTCGGCTGGGTGATCATCTATCCCAAATCTTCACTGTCTCCGTCTTTGGTGAGGTCCTTTCTGGGCATGACTCTGGATACTACTCAGGTCAAGGTATTCCTGCCTCAGCAGAAGGTGGAGGGCCTCCAGAAGCAGGCACGGGCTCTGCTCTTGTGTCCTCATCCCTCCATCCGGCAGGAGATGCAGTTAGTGGGCCTGATGGTGTCCTGTTTCAAGGCGGTCCCCTTTGCTCAGTTTCACATGAAACCTTTTCAGTTGCACCTCTTGTCAATTTGGGATCGGGACCCTGTGTCCCTGGATCAGGAATTTGCTCTGTCCCCCCTGGCCAGACAGTCCCTCTCGTGGTGGCTGGACTCAAGGAACCTTCTAGTGGGCAGGACCTTTCTGCCTCCGTGCTGGGAGACTGTCACCAGATGCCAGTCTGACCGGTTGGGGGGGGGGGGCTTTTGGAAGTCTCTGAAGTTCCAGGGTCGGTGGGGCCCCCAGGAGGCCCATGCTCCCATCAATGTCCTGGAACTGAGGGCGATCAAGTTGGTTCTTTCTCAGCTGACCACACACCTTTGGGGTTGGGCTGTTCAGATCTGCTCGGACAACCAGACAGCGGTTGCCTACATCAATCATCAGGGAGTGCCTCGGAGCAAGCGAGCCCTCAAGGAAGTGTCCCTGATGCTGTCTTGGGCGGAAGAGAATGTCCCTTGCATCTCAGCGTTCTACATTCCGGGGGGTGGAGAACCAGGAGGCAGACTCCCTGAGCAGGGGGACGTCTCGGCTGGGGGAATGGTCCCTCGGCAACAAGGTTTTTCACTCCCTGTGTCACCGCTGGGGTCAGCCGGATGTGGACCTGTTTGTGTCCCACCACAATCGCCACAAGCTTCCAAGATTTGTCTCCCTGTCGCAGTATCCTCTGGCCTTCGCCACGGATGTGCTAGCAATGCCTTGGACGGAGTTTCGGCTCCTCTGTGTTACCTCCCTTTCCTCTGCTGGGCAGGGTGCTGCGCACGATGGCCCAGGAGGGGGTACCAGCCATTCTGGTGGCCCCCTGTTGGCCAAGGAGGGTGTGGTTTGCAGACGTCGTGCAGTTGGCAGTAGACCTGTACATCTTGCCCAAGGATCCAGATCTTCTCACTCGGACAGCTGTGCCATCCCAATTTACAAACGCTGGCTTTAACGGCTTGGCTGCTGAAACCTCCATCTTGATGGATAAGGGGTTGCCGGCCTCTGTTGTTACTATGATTCGGGCTAGGAAGAAGTCCTCATCCTTTATCTACTACAGGGTCTGGCATGCTTATGTTGCCTGGTGTGAGTCCAAGTCTCTTCCTTGTCGGGTGTTTTCTATCCCCAGGATTCTGGAATTTTTACAACATGGTTTGGATTCGGGCCTTTAACTTAGTACCCTCAAGGGACAGGTGTCAGCTCTGGCAATTTTTTTTTTCCAAAGATCCTTTGCCAATCACCGTTTGGTTAAGACTTTTTTCCAGGGAGTTACTCATGTGCGTCCGCCACGTAAACCTATGCTACTGGTTTGGGACTTGAATCTGGTGTTGTCTGCTCTGCAGGGTCCTCCCTTTGAGCCTATCCGTGGGGCTGCGCTGCTCATTCTGACTCTTAAGGTGGCCATTTTGGTGGCTATTACTTCGGTCAGGCGAGTTTCTGAGCTGGCGGCGCTTTCCATCAAACCTTATTTTGAGCGGCATCAAGATAAGGTGGTGGTTCGGCTTAAGCAGGATTTCTTGCCCAAGGTTGTGTCTGCTTTTCATCTCAATCAGGACATTGTCTTTCCTTCTTTGTGTCCGAACCCTGCTAATTCTAAGGAACGGACCCTTCATTCTCTGGATGTTGTCAGGGCATTGATGTTTTATTTGGTTGCTACTGAGTCTTTCAGGAAATCTGATGCTCTTTTTGTTTTTCCTGCTGGTCCTAGGAAGGGTTTGCCTCCGGCTAAATCTACTATTAGCTGTATGTGAAAGTTCATAATGACAACTTGTATTCTGTGACCTCTTTATTTGTACAAGAACAATATGTCATGCTGTTTAAAAAAATAAAAATAAAAAGATTAAAGCAGAAATCTACTATTAGCAAGTGGATATGTCAGGCGGTGGTACAAGCCTATTCTGCTAAAGGGAAGGTTCCTCCTTTCCGGATTACTGCTCATTCCACTCGTTCTATTGGTGCTTCTTGGGCTTTTCAGCACCAAGCTTCTGTTGAACAAGTTTGTAAGGCCGCAACTTGGTCTTCTGTTCATACCTTCACTTAAGTTTTTGGCCGCAAGGTACTTCAGGCGGTAGTGGTTTGAACTGTCTGCTGCTACATTTGGGGATCCCACCTTAACTTACGGACACTGCTGTTGGATGTCCCATACGTAAGGACTTCTTGAAGCAGGCTGTGCAATAGGAAAAATACGATTCTGTGAGTACTCACCTGTAGAATTGCTTTTACTATGCATGGCACGGCCTGCTTCACCCCACCCTTGTTATCGTTATTCTTGGTTGCCTCTTTATGGTGATTGTTCCAAGTTAGTGGGGGTTGTTACCTTTTTTTACCTTTATTATCTCCCGGCTTCTTTGTATAACTCCTTGTCAACACTGGAGAGGTCTATTGGTGATTCTGTTTTTATATGGTACTGGGAGGAGCCACAACTCTTCTGCAGTGCACTGCGCCACCTTGTGGTGGAATATCCCATACGTAAGGACTTCTTGAAGCAGGCCGTGCCATGCATAGTAAAAACAATTCTACAGGTGAGTACTCATAGAATTGTATTTTTTTTTTGGGACACCTGGAAAGTCTTGTGAAACATTATATCTGCCCTCCCCTACATTTATAAACCCACAAGTTACTCCCATGGTTACATGTTTGAGGTATGAACGGATGCTCATGTCCCTCCCAGATTGTAGTAGGTTGTACAAAGTTTACACTGGTGGTGTCCAGGAAAGCCCGGACACCATTGCCCTTTGTATGAATGAGATGTCACAACCCTGGTGTGCGGCAATCTTGTATATTGGAATAACGTGAGTCTGTTGCTAATTTGCAGGAGATTTACCAGTGGTGCGGATCAAAGGCCAACAGATTTGAGAAGTTAAAAGCCACCACCGTCTCCAAGGACATCCGAGACAATGAGCGGCATGGGCGTGCCAGAGTGTTTGTGGTAGAGGAGGGAATGGAGCGCGAGCGGATGATCCAGGTATGGGGCTCTGATCACTTTTTGTTATATGTAGATACAGCTGTGTTATAATTTCTTAGTTGCAGGTAGGTAAAATTTCTCATACTGGAGGTGGGTATGAAACCTCAGCACGCCCCCCCCCCCCTTTACTAAGGGGAGAGTACTGTGACTCCTTCACTCTGAGCCATTTGGCTAATATTACTATTGTAAGCTGGTAGCTATGACCTCCTGCCCCCCTCCCCAGGGGTGGTGTAATGCAGAGGAGCCAATAGGCACATCCTTCAGTCAGTATGCTAATTACACTGATTGTTTATGGCTTTGAGTGATGAACAGATCATAACATATTCCACTAGAAGTCAGTATGTAGGATGATCCGCTGACGTGCCCTCTGATGTTGTGGTGTCCTTTCCACTTTCAATAATGAAATGATTCTAGCATATCTCCACAGACTTACCATCTTTCTCGCCTATGTTGCAGGTTCTGGGAGATAAGCCTGATTTGCCGGAGGGTCCGGCTGATGATGTGAAGGCCGACGCCACTAACCGGAAATTGGCAAAACTTTATAGGGTAAATAAGCAACTGCCCCCTACCTGTATGCTACCCACTACTTGTTACAGAAGCCCCCCCACTCCTTTTCTTAATAGTCTTCTTTCCTTCTTTAGGTTTCCAATGGCAGTGGCGCCATGTCGGTGTCTCTGGTGGCAGATGAGAATCCTTTCACACAGGCCGCCCTGAGCTCTGATGATTGTTTCATCCTAGATCATGGATCCGATGGAAAGATCTTTGTGTGGAAAGGTGGGTAAGGATTGATGGGTCTATTCACAGATCTCTACAACATGTAAAGTGGACCAACAGTCAAAAATTATTTAAACCGGGCCAACCTAACAAACAGTGCTCATATGCATCCCTCCCCAGGGCAATTTCCTACACATAAAAATTAATTTACCTTTATTCTAAGCATACAGTACGTCCTGCTCCATATATGATACTTACACGTGGGTAATCCTCCGCCAGAGGGCGCTGTCCACTGCAGACATGCAAAAACAGGCTCCTCCCGGCCCTTCATATACCCAGGGACCTCCCACAAATCCCCAGATTTCTCTGCAGTGCTGACTGCAAAAGACATGAAGTATCACTCTCTCGCAGGTGAGCGGGGCTTTACAGCCTGCGGCCCTGCGGGACTATTACCACCCATCCTCTTCGATGATGTGCCTCCCAGCCTGGGCTGCTCTGGTCGGGTGAAGGTAGGCAGCACCATGTGTGCTCACGGAGCTACGCTCCACCGCAGTCCCCCACCATGGGGTAGGCGGTTTAGGCTGATGGTGAGCCTCCAATAGATGCCCCTCCCGCATTATTGCCCCGTGCCCCTCGTAGCAATGAACCCTGGGTGAAAGGTCGCCTTCTCCCTCGTTTCCCCCCGTAGCTCGGGGGAAAAGATAGGGGTGGGGGGTATGCGTCTGGCGGTCTCAGCGTAATGTTCTACACGTTTTTGGCCGTTGTTCTGTCTTTGAACTGGGTGTCAGAGCCGCGCTCCTTTATCCACATAACCCTTGGCAGGTTGCACGCGTGTGTGTTTTTTTCCCTTACTGAAGTGTGCGGCCCGGGTGGCAGCGTCATTCACTAGTTTTGGCGGTTCCCTTAGCTAATCTAACTGTGTGTCTTATCCACTGCTTGTCATGTACGTTACCGCTGGTTGGAGCTTCGCGCTCTTCGGGAGAGGCGGGGACTTGGCATGATGCCCCCCGCGTCACGGCCAGATCGGGCCCGCCCCTCGAGGTTCGCTTGGCGGCATTTTGATTGTCTTCGCGCGTGGTTGCGATCCTCCTCCTCCCTTGGTCATGTAAGTGCCCTCCTGGGCGGTTTTGTTCTGCTGCGCATGGCTCTGACATCCCCCTTATTCTCTTTATGTCTTTCAGACGCCAAGATTCGGTGGCTTCTCCCGGCCTGACATATATTATAGCGGGTTCACATAAAAAATTTCTCCCACATTCCTAGCGGGTCTTGGGGCATGCAGGGTTGCCTATTGCATAAATCCCTGCGGGCATATTGCTCAGATAATCACCATATGGAGGCATCTCAGAATTATGTACCCAGGGTCCCTCGGGGACAAGACCGGCTGTGTACAGTGTGTGGTCAGCCCCATGCTGATGCTGACAGAGCACGGGTCTGCGGACCGTGTGCTGAACAGGTACTGGCCCTTTGCCAGTGGCTGCACCTCGCTTCAATACACCTGTCTCCCCGAGCTTAAATCTCACTCCTGATGAGTCGCACTCGAGCGGGGATGACCAGCAAGTCGTGCTGCGCAGGCTGCCTACGGCTGAGCAGGTGATATCTAGTTTGGCAGAGCGCTTGGGCCCTGGAAAGAAGCGGTCCCTGACGCCTCCTGGTTCTCTGGTTCCTACTGAAACTGAAGAGTCTGCTGCTATGCAGGACCTTGCTCCTTCTGATGAAGGTGAGCTATTCTCCGATTCGGGCTCCTCGGACGAGATGCCTTGGAGCCGTGATGATTCTGGACCTGGTTCTTGGGGCCTGTGTGACACTGATGAACTACTTATAAAGATCTTTGAGGTTTTGTCAATCTCTCCTCCTGGAGAGGCTCCCAAGCCTAAGAGGGAGAGTTTCCACACAGCGACACCGCGCTTGGAATTTCTGGAACAGGAGCACTTCCAGGCTCTTATATCCAAGGAATGGGAATCGCCTTGTAAACTTAAAGGGGTTCCAGGGGTCTGGGATTGGAAGTACCCTTTTCCCCCTGATGTGGTTAACTTTTGGTCAGCACCTCCCGTGGTGGATGCACCAATTATAGGGGTTACTAACCCCCCCCCTTCATGACTGCTCCTAATTACCGTACCCTTCGGGATGCTGAGGACCGGCGCATTGACAGACTGGCTTCCCACGCCTTTTCACGTGCAGGGACGGCTCTGCGCCCGGTCTGTGCCGCGGCCATCACTGCGGTGGCCGCCAGGACCCTCATTAGAAAGCTACTTGATCACCAACCTGAGGATCTCCCCTGGGAGGTCTTTAATGCACTGTCAGATTGTGATGTGTTTGTGAGGTTTATCCTCTCAGCGCTGGATGACACAATTAAGATGTATGCTAGAACCTCTGCCCTTGTGGTAGCTATTCGCTGCCTGGTCTGGCTGCGACAGTGGGGTGCTGACGATGATACGAAAAAGGCCCTCACTGGCCTTTCCTTCAGAGGACGGCGCCTATTTGGGGCCCGTTTGGACCTTTTTGGAAAAAAGGGTAAGGCACCCCTACCCAGAAGGCCGTCTCTGCCTCCTCGGGGCAGGGACACCCCTCCCCCTCCTTGCGTTAGTGTCAAACACGACCCAGAGGTGTGCTTCCAACTTTTCGGCGTAGATTACCACTCCAGGGGGCGCAGGCAACGTCCTGGGCCCTCTGGCAGGACTAAGTCCAAATCTGCCAAGACCTCCCAAGCATGAAGGGACGCCCTCGCCCTTCTGGGTGAGGGGACTGCCGCAGCACCTGGCTCCTATCTGGGAGCGTCTCGCCTCCTTCTGGTGGATCCAGGAGGTAGTTCCCCTGGATACAGGATAGAGTTTGCTGGGCGGTCCCTTTCCGAGGTTGTCAGGGTGCTTCTAGTCCCTGTTTTCTCTTCAGGAGTTGGTGCAGGCCGTACTCGGCCTGCAGAGTCTGGACTCACTTGCAGGGTGCCCTTAACAGGCTGGGGCGATGGCCTCTACGTTAACCTTCCTCTCTCCCTCAAAAGGATGAGGCAGTCTGGGCCATGCTGGCCTATTGTAGGCTTGGCAATTCTACACTCACAGGTAGCCCCTGCATGATATCTCTGTGTTGGGCCACAGGCGCCCTGTGCAAGGGGGCCCTCTTGCCACCTGTGGAGATCTAAGATCCTTTTAGTTTCCCCTGTGTCTTCTGGACACCGAGACCCTTACAGGTCGGTGTTGAAGGACCAACTCTGCGGATTGGGGCCTTGTTTTTGGCCTCTCTTCTGCTCCCAGGCTGCTCGCCAAGGCGCGGATGGGGGTGATGTCTCTGACATGCCCGTGGGGCGTCCACACTAGGACCTACCGGATCGTCCTTCTTTACTTCCCAATCTCTACGTCAGGCCGAGTGGGTTAGTCGCCGGCGGTGTCATCTGGGAGTAATTTGGATGGGTGCTCAGTCACCTCAATCCCTCATTGTCCCTTATTCGCTATCTCCTTCTCCTGGAAGGTTTCTGATCCTGATCTAGGTGGGGGTCAACGTTCTCTGCATCTCAGTGGTATTCGCTCCAGTGGATGTCCTTCAGTGGCAGGTTGTGCTATCCTGGTCTCCCTCTGAGAGCCAACTAGGGTGGCTCTGTTGGGTCCTGTTAATGTCACAGGGGCTCTGCCCTTGTTTTTACTTCCCCAGAATATTCTGACTCTGGTCATGGGGGCTTAGTTATTTTGTCTGGACATTCTATTTTATATGTCTTTTCTTCATTCCCCCTGCTAGGCGGGGTTCTGCGCAAGATTGCGCTGATAAGGGGACCCGTGATACTGATGAGTTGTTCCCTTTGGACCTATTCCGGATGCTGTCTGAACTGTTATTACTTCAAGTTGCCCTTCTTGGGGCTGTTGCTTCAGTCAGACGTGTGCCTGAGAAGGTGGCTCTGTTTAGTTAGCCCTCGTTCATTTTATATACACCATGATGTGGTGGTATTCCGCCTTACGCCGGACCTTATGCCCAAGGTGGTGTCTTATGCTCATTTATTCAAGTCCTTTTGTCTGCCTCTGGGCCTTATTCTTAGTAATGCTGATGTAAGGGGGTCTACATTCCCTCAACAGGTGTTGAAGTTTTCCTGGTTTGTTTCTTGTCCCTTAGGGGGACTGATGCCCCTTGGGGTTTCCGGGCGCCTCCATACATATGCGCCTGATCTCATCTGCTTCCAGGGGTTGTGCGCCCTTTGGACTGGTCTTGCTTGGACGGATTGTCCTTTCTGGTCCCAGGTAAGGGTGTTGGCTTCTTGCTGATCCTTGTTACCTTGTTAGTGTAGTGGTCAGTATCCCCGCCTGTCGTGCGGGAGACCAGTTTTCAATTTCCCAGATGGGGGGAGCTCTGAGTTTTACCGAGGCTACTGTTGCATTTGGACTGGTCAGGATGTTACTCTGGCCTATTCCTTTAAGGGGAAGAATCTTCTCTTTTTATTCTGTTTCTACTTGTGCTTGGGTACCTTGGGCCTTTCAGCACCAGTTTTCTGTTAATCAGGTTTTTGCTAGACCACGGCCTGTTTTCTGTTCATACCTTTCAAAGGTTTTTTATGAGGTTGACGTTAGAGCCTTTGCTCACGTCGCTCTTGGTAGCAAGGTTTGCAGGTGACAGCGCCTTTACTGTCTGCTGTGCCTTTTTTGATGGGGATCCCACCCTGCTATATGGACACTGCTATTGGATGTCCCACGTGTAAGTATTATATATGGAGCAGGACGTACTGTATGCTTAGAATAATACAATTCTGTGAAATGCTCACCTGTAGAATTGGTATTATACGCATACAGTACGTCCTGCTCCACCCCACCCTGGTTTTACATTTTTCTGGATCCCCTGTATGGTGATTATCATTGCTATTGTTACCAGTTTGGTGGTTAGTTTCTCCCGGCTTCTTTTCTCACTGCTTTTCAATGCTGGGGATTTGTGGGAGGTCCCTGGGTATATGAAGGGCCGGGAGGAGCCTGTTTTTGCATGTCTGCAGTGAACAGCGCCCTCTGGCGGAGGATTACCCACGTGTAAGTATTATATATGGAGCAGGACGTACTGTATGCGTATAATACCAATTCTACAGGTGAGTATTTCACAGAATTGTATTTTTCTAATTCCTGCCATTCTCAATTTTAAAAACAATGGTGGTTCATGCATCTTCAGGCTGCCTTCAAACGGGAAGTACTGCTGGGCTTCTTGTTAATGTGCATTGTCAGTTGAATCCAGGCAGCAGCCTGGCTGAGATGCTGGGAGAGGAAGCTTCAAAATGGCCGCTACCTTTCTATTCTTAGTGTACAGTACGTCCTGCTCCAGATGAAGATTCTTTACTTCTGGGTATTACTCTGCCTGATGGCGCTGGACTGCAGAGACAGCGAAATTGGCTTCTCCTGGCCCCATAAATACCCGGGACCTCCCACAAATTCCCAGATTTTCTCTGCAGTCTGGACTGCGAAGAGTACAAGAAGATGGCTCTCTACTCGCAGGTGAGCGGGGCTATTAGCCAGCGGCCCTGGAGGACTGTTCCCACCCGTTCCATTGTTAATTTGCCTCCCAGCCTTGGCTGCTTTGGTTCGGGTGATGGTAGGCAGCACCGCTGTCAGGTGCTTAGGAGCTGTGCTGCACCGCAATCCCCCACCAAAGGGTAGGTGGTATAGGCACATGGTGAGCCTTTATGGGATGCCCCGCCCGCACTATTGCCCCTTGCCCCTGTCTATCGGTGGGCCCCATGTTAGGTGACCGCTGCCCTCCCTTGTAGTTCTCGGGGGGTGGGGGGGTTGGGTGTGAGTGTGCGTTTTGAACATTACCTTTTTGTAGGTGTGCTTGGTTTGCTTTTCCCTGTCGTGGCACAGCTTTGGTTGCACTGGTTCCCTTTTTTAAATATGCCGCGCGTGCGCTTGTACGGCGTTCCGCGGTCGGCGGCGACATTACCTCAGGCGCTGCTGCGCCATCATTGATTGATTTTGTCACGTGTGCGGCTTCACTCTCTTCGGGAGGGGCGGGCCCTGCGGATGGCACGTTCCGCATCACTGTCTCCGCGGCCCCTCGAGGTATACTCAACGCCTTATTCCAAGTATGCCTCACACCCTGCTTCGTTAAAGATTAATCACTTCTGGGTTACAGCCACTAGATGGCGCTTTTCTAGCAGAGATGGCAAAAAAAGAAGCCCCTCCCGGTCCACAAATACCCGAGACCTCCCACACATTCCCCAGTATAGTCTCTGCTAGAAGGCGACGACAGTCAAGATGATGGCTCCCTCTCCTGTCAGGTAGGCCGGGTGCACACCCGGCCCCAATTATTTTTTCTATTTCCACCTGGACTCTTTTTGTTAATTCCCCTACGCCTCCAAGCTATGGCTGCAGGGTCTGGGTGAGGGTAGGTGACACCTTTAGAGGTGTTTCTGGCTAAGTAGCCATGCTCCACCGCAAGGCCCTCATCAAAGGGTAGGCGGTCGTCAGGTTATGGTGCTCCTGACATGGGATGCCCTGTCCGTTCTCAAGCCCTCGCTACATATCCAATTGTAGCTATCAGTATCCCCCCATTTACTCCCCGTTCCCGGTTAGTGAGGGGGGTGGGTCTGTCCCTCCATTTTTGTTCTATCTAGTGTGTGGTCTGTGTGCTTGGTGCAGTTCTAGGCGCGGCCCGCACGCTTGCTCTCCGGCAGCGGCGGCGGGGCGGTTTCACAGTGAGTGGCCGGCTTTTGTCAGGAGCGGCCCGCACGCTCGCTCTTCGGCGGCGGGCCGGTTGCACGGTATGTGGCCGGTCTCTTTCATGTCCGCGGCCCGCACGCTCGCTCTCCGGCGGTGGCGGGCCGGTTGTAATGGCAGTGCCCGGCTCCGCAGCCTTTGCCGGGGAGCGCGGCTCGCTTCTCCTCAGTCAGGGTAGGGGCGGGGCCTGGCGTTCTTCGCGCCTGTGACGGCCCACCCTTCCCTGTGGCGAGTCGGCCGGCTCTCAGCCCTATTGGCTGGGAGCGCGGCGGCGTAGGTTTCCCGCGTAGGGGGGCGGGGCGCGATCCGCTTTGGCCCGCCTCCCTCCCTCCTCCTTCCTTCCCTCGGGTCTGCGCCGCCATCTTTCACCGGTTTCGTGAGTGTCCCTCGGGGTCATTTTAGTGTTAAGATGATATATATAATTTTCAGTGTATGCTGGCTCCCCTGGGGGCCTTTAGATATTGCCTGGAATACTTACCTATTCATATATCTATATACATGTCTGTGTATGCTTATATCTATATACATGTCTGTATATATATATATATATATATATATATATATATATATATATATATATATATATATATATATATATATATATATATATATATATATATATATATATATAATGTCTCTTTTGCCTTATGTATTTGTTGTATGCATTATGGAGACGACGTATGCATGTTGTGTTAAAGGGGTCCCCCCGTGGTGTCTTTCTGGTGGGACAACTGTGGCTATTAAGGTCCCTTGTCAAATTGTGGTTCCCTTTTAATTCTAAAAACCTCCCACCAACGGACTCTATGGGGCATCCCGGGTAGCTTATAGCGTAATTCCCATTGGTCAATGCGACTACCTAAAAAATCACCATATGGAGGCTTCCCAGGATAACCGCGCTCGGGATCCCTTTGGGGCAACCCCGGCAGTGTGTGATATGTGGGGTGTTACTTGTGGGCGTCATTGTGCAATTTTGTGTTACATGTGCACAGCAGGCGATTGTGCGGCAATCCGGGCCCCGTGCGGCCAGGTCGGCCCCGCTGACCTCATCACCTACACCCCCACGCCTGGTCTTGACCCCAAGTGACGTTGTCAATTGTGGGGAGTCGCATTCCGATGTCTGAGCCAGACTGGCCAACATTGAGAGAATGATTGCTAGCTCTGCGGCCAGGATGGCCCCAGCTATAAAACGGCACTTGGCGCCCGCTGCGCCGGCCCTTGACTATATGATTATAATCCTTTTGTTTGGTCAGTTTATCCCCCGTTTGAGGAGGGGGAATTGTTTCCTGACTCCGATGCCGGTACGGAGCGTGGGGATACCGTTGATACATCCCAGGTTCGTTACCCATAATTTTGTAGTGCTTGCCACTTTTTTTGGTACCACCGAACCTCGTTTGGAGCTTCCGGATCAGAAGCACTTTAACTATCTGATTTTTAAGGAATGGGAATGGCCTAGCTGGCTCCCTGGTTTTCCTTAAGGGTGGGATAGGAAGTATCCCTTCCTTGTTGATGTGATTAAGCGTTGGTCTACATCCCCAGAGGTCGACGCTCCCGTCCTGGGATTGTCCAATACGTTGGTCGTGCATTCCCCGGATTTCACTACCTTGAGGGGTAGTGAGGACCGACGTCTCGTCCGACTAGTGGAAACAAAAAATGAGCAGGTGGCACACAGTCATATAGTATCAATAAACCAGGGTGCGCTGCCCAAATGGGGTCCTAATGCAAATACATGCCATATATGTTTCTATTGGAATGTCCTCCTGACCATTCCTACATGAACCCCAAGGGTCTCACCTTCGCACTCCAAAAAATGTAAATAAAGCTACAATTCTAAGTCAGTAAACATATTTTATTATACATTGAAATTTAAAAGCAAGTTTAAAAGCATCAGCAATACATAGTGCAATGCCGTAAATGTACACAAGGGGGAGCCGGTTGGCCAGATAACCTGAATCTAATCTACCTATAATGGTGACAATCTATGTGCTACATATCCAAATACATTATAATGAGACGCTCGTGCAAAAAATATATATGTTACATACATCAATGAATAACTAGCAGGACCACTGAGACCAAGCAGCCCAACGAGGAATAAAGTGCAAGGTGCAAAGAAAAAACAAACAACAACACAAGATAATTTCAAATGAAACTTACTATACAGGTGGTCCGACTAGCTTCGCATACCTTTGCTGGTGGGTGCGGCCTTGCGCCCGGTGTGTGCTTCAGCTCTTACGGCTGCGGTTACTAGAGCTTTTTAGGGGCCTTCTGGATGGTTCCCAATCTATTCCTTGCAGCGAGGAGTTTAGACCTTTGTCTCATTGTGATTTGTTCATTGCCTTTGTCTTATCAGCCTTGGATGATACTATCCGTTTGTGTAACAGGGCCTCGGCATTGCAGGTTGCTATACGCCGATTGGTCTGGTTGCGCCAGTAGGCGTCCCGATAACGCTGCCAAGAAGGCGCTCACAGGGCATTCCTTCGCGGGTCTGCAACTGTTTGGTGATCGACTAGATTCTGTTATCAAGGGAGGCAGGTTACCTCTACGCAAGTGGCAGGACCGGCCCCTTCGTGGTTCAGGCTCTTTCAACCACTCCTTTCGTGGCTCTTGGACGGGCAGGGGAACATCCTTCATTGCATTCAGAAGTGGTACCTGGGGTAGGGGCAGAGGTCTTGCCCGACCTGGGTTTTCCTGGGGTGCTAACCCCAAATCCGCTGCCGAGCCCGCTCAGCATTGAGGGGGCGCTCTCACCCTTGCGGGTGGGGGGACGGCTGCCGCTCTTCGCTTTGGTCTGGACTCAAGAGGTCACAGACACTTGGATCCTGGAGGTGGTCTCCTCCGGGTACAAGCTGGAGTTTTCCGGCTTCTTCCCAGATTCCTCAGGTCACGGGTTCCTTGGACCCACGGGCGGCACAGGGACTGTTTTCTGGCGGTGCAAAGCCTTTGGCATATGGGGGTCGTTTGTCCAGTTCTCTCCATAGAGAGAGGTCAGTGTTACTTTTCCAACCTCTTTACTGTGCCCAGGAAGGATGGCTCCGTAAGATCCATTTTGGACTTAAAGATTCTCAACCGGTTCTTCTGTACCAGAAAATTTCGCATGGATTCCATGCGCTCTGCTGTCAATTTCCTATGCCCAGGGGACTTTTTGACCTTGATGGGCATTAGGGATGCTTACCTTCATGTGCCGTTTTTTCCCGGGACACCAATGGTTCCTCAGGTTTGCGGTAGGCGATCAGCACTACCAGTTTGTGGCTCTTCTCTTCGGGTTGGCCTTGGCACCCAGGGTGTTCGCCAAGGTGTTGGCGGGCGTGCTGGCCCGTCTTAGAGTCCAGGGCATTCGCATTTTGCCTTATCTGGATGACCTTCTCATTACGTCGTCTTCTCTCCTCCAGGCGGAACTGGACATCCGGAAGGTGGTGACGACGCTGGAGAGGTTCGGGTGGGTAATCTTTTGCCCCAAGTCCTCACTCTCTCTGTCTAGGGTGGCTCTCATTCCTGGGCATGACTCTGCGTACTGTTCAGCTCAGGGTTTTCTTACACCAGCCGAAGGCGGTTGTTCTTCATGCACTAATTTGTTTTCTTATGTACGACCCTCGTCCGTCCTTCAGACAAGGGATGAGGCTGGTGGGATTGAAGGTGGCTTGCTTGAGGCAGTTCCCTTTGCCCAGTTTCACATGAGACCTCTTCAACTCCCTCTATTATCGTCCTGAGACAAATGTCCTCTGTCCCTGGATCGGACCTGCGTTCTGGAGAGACCTTCAGGTCCAGGGGCTGTGGGGTCCTCAGGAGGCTTACGCTTTCATCAACTTTCTGTAGCTGAAGGCGGTTTGGTTGGTGCTGTCGCACGTGGCACATCATCTCCAGGTACCGGTTCTGGTTCGCCCCGATTATCGGACCGCGTTTGCTTACATCAATCGCCAAGGAGGGGCTCGCAGCAAGAGTGCCCTTCGGGAGCTGTCTCTGATTCTTGCATGGGCCGAGAGCATTGTGCAGGCATCTCGGCAGTGTACATTCCAGGGGTGGAGAACCTGGCAGCGGACTCCCTAAGCAGGGGGTCCTCTCGCTGGGGGGAATGGTCCCTCAGCAACGAGGTAATTCTATTCCCCTGTCGCAGGTGGGGGGATGCTGGAGGTGGATCTGTTTGCCTCTCGGCACAATCATAGGTTCCCTGCATTTGTTTCTGTCCCAGGACCCTCTGGCTCTGGCGGTGGTTGCCATGTCTCTGTTCTGGCGGGAACTCTGTTTCCTGTATCTGTTTCCTCACTTTCCCATGGTGGGCAAGGTGATACGCAAGCTGGTTCACGTGGGTGTGCCAGTACTTCTGTTGGCCTCGAGGTGGCCAAGACAGGTGTGGTTCGCAGACGTCGTGTGGTTGGCAGTCGATCAGTACAGACTGCCTCTGGTTTCGGATCTGATCACGCTAGGTCAGCTTGTTACTCCAATTTACAAATGCTGGCTTGACAGTGTGGCTGCTGCAGCCCCCATTCTACTAGAAATGGGTTGGTCCAAAACTGTTGTGCAAACGCTTGTCAGGGCTAGGAAGTAATCTTCCTCTGATATCCACTACAGGACCTGGCGGACTTACTTTGATTGGTGCGAGGATAGAGTCTTTCCTTGTCGGGTGTTTTTCCATCCCTCGAACTCTGGAGTTCCTTCAGCATGGACTGGACATGGGTTTTCAACTTAGCACTCGGAAGGGGCATGTTTCCGCTCTTGCGGTTTTCTTCAGAGGTCTTTCGCTCTTCATCCTTTGGTTAAGATTTTTTTCCAGGGGGTCACTCTTGTGCGCCTTCCTCGCAAACCCTGGTCACCTGTTTGGGATTTAAATTTGGTGTGGTCTGACCTTCAGGGTCCTCCTTTTGAACCTGGGCAGGTCTCTGCTTTTTCCATTTTCACCTTAAAAATTGCCGCTTTGGTGGCTATCGCCTCTGTTCGACGTGTTTCTGAGTTGGCGGCCCTGTTCATTCAGGGCCCCCTTTGAGCGACATCTAGACAAGGTGGTTTTCCGCTTTAGACCGGACTTTCTGCCAATGGTTGTCTCTGCCTTTCAACTCAGTTAGGACATTGTGCTTCCTTCCTTGTGTCCTAAGCCTAGCAACGACAAGGAGAGGGCCTTGCGCTCTCTGGATGTTGTTAGATGTGTAAGGTTCTATCTGGTGGCTACTTCACCATTCCGGAAGGCGGACGCCTTTTGTTGTGGTGCCCTCCGGGCCCAGGAAGGTTTTTGGCGTCCGTCAAGTCTATCTTTAGTAATTGGATTCGTTAGGCCGGTTTTAGGGCCTATGCTGCCAAGGGGAGGGATCCCCCTTTTTAGATCACTGCTCATTCTACTCGTGCTGTACTTGGTCTTCTGTTCATACTTTTGCCAAGTTTTATGAGGTTGATGTGCGGGCCTCAGCGGATGCTGTTTTTTGGCCGCAAAGTTCTGCAAGCTGCAGTGATTTAATTTGGGCATTATGGCCTGTTGGGATCCCCACCCATTTTTGGACACTGCTACTGGATGTCCCAGAAGTGATTAATCTTTAACGAAGCAGGGTGTGAGGCATACTTGGAATAATACCATTTTGTGATTACTCACCTGTAAAATGGATATTATAAGTATGCCTCACACCCTGCTTCGACCCGCCCTCAGTTGTATCTTGGATCCTCTTTATGGTGAAATGTTTTCCTTGTTCATGTTGTCATTTTTTATTATTGGCTCTTCCTGGTGCCCTTACTGCTTTCATATACTGGGGAATGTGTGGGAGGTCTCGGGTATTTGTGGACCGGGAGGGGCTTCTTTTTTTGCCATCTCTGCTAGAAGAGCGCCATCTAGTGGCTATAACCCAGAAGTGATTAATCTTTAACGAAGCAGGGTGTGAGGCATACTTATAATATCCATTTTACAGGTGAGTAATCACAAAATGGTATTTTTGCTTCCTCGTGCTGCGTGGCTGGCGCCTACCTACCGCAGTCCGTGAGTGCCCCTGTGGGCTGTTCATATCTTTATGTCATGTATGCATGTCGGTTACTGGGTCTTTACCTTATGTCTTACAGGCCGATCAAACTCAATTGGTTTCTCCCGGTCCTATCCCCTCTATTAGTTTATTAAACTTATTGAGGCCTAGTGTACTAATTCCTCCCACTTCCCTAGCGGGCTATTGGGGCATCCCGGGTTGCTTTTACTGAGTGAATCCTTGTCGGCCGATTGTGCCGCTATAATCACCATATGGAGGCGTCTCAGGATAATGTGCTCAGGGTTCCTTCGGGCCAAGCCCAGCTGTGTGTGGGGTGTCCCCTACAAGTGTTGACAATGTGCAGCCTGGTTTACCAGCAGCTGGGCCTGCGCCCCGTATGGCTTTGCCTACCCCACGCTTACATTTGACCCCCAGTGAGCTGCATACCAGTGGGGAGTCTCAGCCTGATGTGTCTACTAGACTGGCTAGTGTTGAAAAGTTGCTTGCTAATACTATGGCGCGTAAGGCCTCTGCTAAGAGGCAGCATTTGGCGCCTGATGTCACTCTTTTCCCTATGGAGGCTGAAGAGTTCTTTGATCTGTCTGGCTATATCCCCCTGAAATAGGGGGGATTGTTCTCTGACTCAGAATCATCTGATGAACGGCCTAAGGGTTATGCTGATTCTGGCTCTGATCCCTGGGCCCCAGATGATACTGATAGGCTTTTGGCTCAGATCTTTGAAGTGCTTTCTATCTCTCCCCCAGTTGCGGCTCCTAAGCAGCAGGGGCAATTATTTCATACTGCTAAGTCATGTTTGGAGTTCCCTGAACAATCTCATTTTAATAATCTCAAAGAATGGGAGCATCCTAGCAGGCTCCCCAGAGTCCCTAAGAGTTGGGATAAGAGATATCCTTTTCCTGCTGCTGTGGTTAAACGTTGGTCATCCCCTCCCGAAGTGGATGCCCCAATTCTGGGATTGTCTAACACCTCTGTCATGCATTCCCCTGACTCTACTACCCTGAAGGATGGGGAGGACCGGCGTATTGATCAGCTGGCTTCCCATGACTTTGCCTGTGTGGGGATGGCACTGCGCCTGGTTTGTGCCTCTGCCATTACAGCTGTGGGTATTAGGACTCTGCTTAAAAGTGTCCTCGATGGAGCTCCTGATGATGTTTCTAGTGAAGTGTATAATGCACGCTCGCGTTGTGAGGTATTTGTTGCTTATGTCCTCTCCGCCTTGGATGATACCATTAGGATGTGTGGAAGAGCCTCTGCCTTGGTGGTGGCTATACGCCGCTCGGTTTGACTGTGCCAGTGGGCGGCTGACAACACTGCCAAGAAGGCTCTTACTGGTTCTCCCTATAAAGGACTGCGCCTATTTGGGGACCGCCTGCACCTGTTTGCTAAGGGAGGCAAGTTACCCCAGCGCAGAAGACGGTCTCGGCCCTTTCGGGGTTCAGACTCCTTTCCTTCCCCCTACCATGGACCCAGGGCGAGGGGTCTCCTTTACAGGGGCCCGAGGAGATTTCTGGGGTAGAGGCAGAGGACGTGGACGCCCTGGCCCATCCTGGGGCTCCAAACCTAAGCCTTCCTCCAAGCCCCCTCAGGCATGAAGGGGCGCCCTCACCCATCCGGGTGGGGGGACGGCTTGAGCTCTTTGCTCTCATCTGGAGGCATCCTGTCTCAGACCGGTGGATTCAGGAGGTAGTGTGCTCCGGTTACAAGATAGTTTGCTGCCCCCCCAAGATTCATCAGATCCCGGATGTCTCAGAACCCCCTGTCAGCTCAGGCTCTGATTTTTGCGGTGCAAAGCCTTCTGGAGCTGGGGATCATCTGTCAGGTCCCCTTACGAGACAGGGGCAAGGGTTTTTATTCCAACCTTTTCACCGTGCCCAAAAGAGATGGGTCAGTCAGACCCATCCTGGACTTGAAGATACTCAACAAATTTGTCAAATGCAGGCGCTTTTGCATGGAAGCTCAGCTATCCGTTCCCTGCGCCCAGGGGATTTCATGACCTCTGCGGACATCAAGGATGCTTACCTTCATATTCCCATCTTTCCAGGTCATCAAAGATTCCTCAGGTTCGCTCTGGAGGATCAGCACTATCAATTTGTGGCATTGCCCTTCGGTCTCACTTCAGCTCCCAGAGTGTTCACCAAGGTGCTGGCAGGAGTGATGGCTCTGCTCAGGTCTCAGGGCATTCGCATTCTGCCCTATTTGGACGACATTCTCATCACTTCTCAGTCCCTCCAACAGGCAGAGCTGGATACTCAGCGAGTAGTGTCCACGCTGGACTCATTCGGCTGGGTGATCAACCATCCCAAATCTTCCCTGTCTCCCTCCTTGGTGACACCATTTCTGGGAATGAATCTGGATACAGTTTAGGCAAGGATCTTTCTTCCTCAGCAGAAGGTGGACAGTCTGCTAGCGCAGGTTCAGTTCCTTCTATCTTGCCCTCATCTCTCCATCAGGCAGGGAATGCAGTTGGTGGGCCTGATGGTGTCGTGCTTCGAGGCAGTTCCTTATGACCAGTTTCACATGAGGCCTCTGCAACTCCACCTCTTGTCAGTATGGGACAAGGATCCTGCATCCCTGGACCAGGTCCTTGTTCTGTCCCCCCTAGCCAGGCGGTCCCTCTCGTGGTGGCTGGACTCCAGGAACCTGTTGGCGGGCAGATCCTTTCTGGCCCCCTGCTGGGAGATGGTCACCACGGATGCCAGTCTGACAGGTTGGGGGGGGGCTTCTGGAAGTCCCTACAATTCCAAGGGCGGTGGGGCCCTCAGGAGGCCCACACCCCTATCAACGTTCTGGAACTGAGGGCGATCGGGTTGGTTTTGGCTCACTTGACCCAACTCCTTCGGGGTCGGCCTGTTCAGGTACGCTCGGACAACCAGACGGCGGTTGCCTACATCAATCATCAGGGAGGGACCCAGAGCAAGGGGGCCCTCAAGGAAGTGTCTCTGATCCTGTCCTGGGCGGAGGACAATGTTCCCTACATCTCAGCTGTGTACATTCTGGGGGTGGAGAATCTGCGGGCAGACTCTCTGAGCAGGGGGACCTCTCGCCTAGGAGAATGGTCCCTCAGGGTGTTTCACACTCTGTGTCACCGTTGGGGTCAGCCAGATGTGGATCTGTTTGCGTCCTGTCACAATCACAAGCTTCCAGCCTTTGTCTCCCTGTCCCAGGATCCTCTGGCCTTGGCCACAGATGCTCTAGCAATGTTGTGGCAGGACTTTCAGCTTCTGTATGTCTTTCCCCCATTCCCCCTGTTGGGAAGGGTTCTGCGCAAGATTGCTCAAGCGGGGGTTCCAGCAATTCTTGTGGCCCCCCGGTGGCCAAGAAGAGTGTGGTTCGCAGACAGTAGATCAGTACGCTCTGCCCAGGGTTCCAGACCTGCTCACTCAGGGACAGTTACGCCATCCCAATTTACAAACGCTGGCTTTGACGGCCTGGCTGCAGAAACCTCCATCTTGATGGAAGAGGGGTTGCCTACCTCTGTTAACACCATGATCAGGGCTAGGAAGAAGTATTTTTCTTCCATTTACTATAGGGTTTGGCGTGCCTACATTGACTGGTGTGAGTCTAGGTCTCTTCCCTGTCGTGTGTTCTCTATCACCAGGATTCTGGAGTTTCTTCAACATGGTTTGGATCTGGGGCTTCAACTCAGTACTCAGGAAGAAAACAGCCAGGGCAGAAACATGACCCTTCAAAGATCTTTTGCTCAGCATTCTCTGGTCAAGACCTTTTTCCAGGGGGTTACTAATGTGCGTCCTTCACGTAAGCCTATGTTACCTGTCTGGGACTTGGAACTTGGTCCTTTCTGCCTTGCAGGGTACTCCCTTTGAACCTGTGCAGGCGGCTACCTTGGCCATTCTTACTCTCAAGGTTGTCTTTTTGGTGGCTATCACTTCTGTTAGGCGCATTTCTGAATTGGCGGCGCTTTCCATCCAGTCCCCCTTCTTTGAGAGACACCAGGACAAGGTGGTGTTTCGCTTCAAGACAGATTTTCTGCCTAAGGTTGTGTCTGCCTTTCATCTTAATCAGGACATTGTTCTACCTTCCTTGTGCCCTAATCCTAGTAACACTGAGGAGAGGGTTTTGCATTCCTTGGATGTGGTCAGGAATCTGAAGTTCTATCTGGTGGCTACTGCACCTTTCAGGAAGACTGATGCTCTTTTTGTGGTCCCTTCTGGTCCTAGGAAGGGTTTGGCTCCTGCTAAATCTACTATCAGCAAATAGATCCATCAGGCTGTGATTCGGGCCTACACTGCTAAGGGGAAGAATCCTCCCTTCCGCCTTCCTGCTCATTCCACTCCACCCCACCCTTGGTTTTCATTATTCTTGAATCCCCTGTATGGTGATTGTTTATCATTGTTAGTTTATTGGTAGTTGGAGGAAGCCTAAAAAGTCTTTGGCTAGTGAATATCTCCCTGTCTTGACCTCCCTTAGGGAGAAACTCAAAACATTATGCTGCGACAAGAGCGCAAATTAGCAACTGTCGTAGAATCTTCTATGAATCGGGAGATAAATGCGGTAGACTTCTTGCGAGGGCCCTCAGGGAGGAGCGGGCTAAGACGTACATCCCCAAAATTGGCACTATGGAGGACCGTGTAACACATCTGTTTTAGTAAATTGGGGAAACATTTTAGGAGGTTTTATGATCGTCTGTATAATCTACCAAAGGGGCAGGGGGAGGGGGATTCCATAAAACGCTATCTTGTGGAGCCTGGGATGCCGGGGCTCCCTAGAGATGTCTTGGAGGAGTTGGAGGACCCAATAACGATGGCCGAGCTGCATAAAGCAGTACTGAGAGCGGCAGGGGGGAAAGCATCGGGGCCGGACGGCCTTAGCCTCCCATACTATAAGAAGTTCTTCCCTCCTGGCCCCGAAGCTCCTTAAGGCCCTCAACTCGATTAGAGATGGCAACGCCCTCCCCATGGATTCACTGAGAGCATATATCTCGGTTATCCCTAAGGATGGCAAAGACCCGGCCCAATGTTCAAGCTACAGGCCAATTTGAACTCGGATTTGAAATTATTTGCCAGGATTTTGGCCTCAAGACTAGCTCCTCACCTACACCATGTTGTTGGCCTGGATCAGGCGGGGTTCATGCCGCACAGGGAGGCGAGGGATAATACCATAAAGGTTTTGAACCTTATCCACTTAGCCCAGAAAAGCGGGACCCCTGCCCTCCTACTCGCGACAGATGCAGAAAAAGCTTTTGATCGAGTGAATTGGGACTTCATGCGCGCCACACTCAGGCATATCGGGCTTGGGCCGAACAACTTGGGTTGGATCGAAAGTTTATATGGGTCCCCGTCTGCCGCGGTACGAGTGAATGGGGTCACATCAGACTCCTTCCGGATAGCAAACGGGATGAGACAAGGGTGTCCACTTTCACTCTTAATTTTCATACTAACCTTGGAGCCTTTTTTGTGTCACATCCGCCGTAACCCTGACTTTAAGGGCCTAACCAACATATACAAGCAATATAAGGTGGCTGCATATGCGGACGACTTGATTTTCAGTCTATCATGTCCGGAGGTATCCCTTCCTAATCTAATGGTCGAATTGGGTTGCTATGGGGAACTGTCTGGGTATAAGATTAATTACCAAAAATCTGAGGCCCTCAATTTAACTATCCCGCCCAAGAGGTTCAACAATCTAAGGAACGCCTTCCCTTTTTAAATGGGCAAATTCGGTAACATACCTCGGAACCAAAATTGGCAATAATCTGGGAAAAATTTTTGACCTAAATTTCCCACCGCTCTTGAGGAAGTTTGAAGGAGACGGCCAGATGGGCGAAGGGGAGGATCTCCTGGTTTGGCCGCGTCAATGCGACCAAGATGAATTTGCTTCCCCGCCTGCTCTACCTTCTGCAGGCCCTTCCAGTGATGGTCCCTCAGAACTTCCTGCAAAAGGTAAGAGGGCTTTTTGTTAGGTTTGTTTGGGAAGGAAAGAAATCCAAGGTTAAATAAGACAATGTTATCTCGGTCCAAAGAAAGTGGGGGTCTCTGCTTCCCTGACCCGACACTTTACCATGCAGCGGTGCACCTCAGCAGAGCAGTGGATTGGTGCCTGCATGGGAACCATAAACAGTGGATGGGTTTGGAACAGGGGTTCCTGGATTCCCCGCTCTCAGGAATCATTTGGATGGGGGATCATGGGTCTCCACTGGCCCTGAAACACCCCACAGTTGGAGCCACTGTCAGAGCCTGCAGGCGCCACCTTGAACATCCGGAGCTCTCCCCTGCCCCCTCCCCGATGCTCCCAATACTGGGAAATCCTAGTTTTCCCCCGGGGTCTGAAGGCCCCACATCGAGAGAGTGGAAAAAAGTCGGGGTAAATAGGTGGGTCATTTTTGGGGTGGTGAGGGATGGTTGGATCTGGGTGTACTCGCTCAAGATAAAGGGCTAATGGCATGGACAGACTGGCAAAGCAATCAGATTATGCACTTCCTCCGTTCACTACGGAGCTTTGCTGGAAGCTTAAGGAAAACCACCCCTTTTGAGAATCTGTGTGTCAGTAAAACTGCTGTCCAACATACACTGTCTTAAATTTATAAACTTCTGATTGCCCCCCGGAGAACGAGAGGCCCTCATTTCTGAGAAATTGGAAGACGGATTTGGGAGTCTTTCTCCGAGGACCAATGTAGAAAACTCTTGGCCATGCCGAATAAGTCCATTTGCACGCGAATCCAAGAGTGCAACTACAAAATTCTGTTGCGCTGGTATAGAGTGCCTGTAGTTTTACATAAATGGTTCCCAGAGACCCCTGAAAAATGTTGGAGGTGTAATGGTGGAGTGGGTGATATGCTACACATCTTCTGGTCTTGTCCTGTTTTAAAGCGGTTCTGGGATCTGGTTAGGGGGATAGCGAGTAAAGTTACTGAAACCGTGGTGCCTGATGATCCGGCCACCTGCTTGCTCCACATGACCAAAGTCCCTTTAAAGAGTTATAAGAAATCTTTGCTGTGTCACCTTCTCAATGCAGCAAAAACCTGCATCCCTCTAAGGTGGAAAAACCCGGACCCGCCTTCAGTAGATATGTGGATAATGAAGGTAAATGAGCTCATGCGGTTCGAGAACGTGATTCTCTCCAGAGAAAATAGATTCGAGAGTTTCACGATTTCCTGGTTTGGCTGGCTGAGGTTCTTGGAGTCTGCAGAGTGCAGAGCTCTGTTGGCGGGCGCCCGGGGATCCGCCCGCTCTCCCCCTCCCTCCCCGCTCCCCCCCCATCCACTTAGCATATTAATGACCACACAGACTCATGACCTGTTGTTTTTTTTTTTTTTAGTTTAGGGTTTATTCTGCTGCTGTATTGCACATGATGCTCATTGACATCCCTTTACAAGGGCTTGAAATGTGTAACTCTCAATGTCTTCTTTGTGATATGCTGTACTTTTTCTGTACCACTATTTCTGAAAAGGCAAAAATAAAGAATATTAAAAAAAAAAAATGCTGTTCCAGAGTGGAGCCGAATGAGCCTCACAAAATCTTTCTAAAATTGCCGATGTGTTTCTCTTTCTAGGTAAGAATGCAAATATTGAGGAAAAGAAGATGGCCCTGAAGACTGCCACTGAGTTCATCACCAAAATGGGCTACCCCAAACAGACACAGGTGAGGGGACCAGGTTAGCTTGCTGCAATCTCCTGGAATTACCCCCCCCCCCCCCCCATGGGGTTCTTACGCTCTTTATGTCTAAAATGGTCAAAGTAGTTATAGCTTAATTCTGATTGGCTGCTGCTCTTCTATTCTATTTCTGAATTCAGCCTCATGTCCAAATCCTGCCACTTCGTCTAAGAGCTCGTCTAATACTAGCAGATCCAAGCATGCATGCTAAAGAGATGGCAAGTTTCCGGGTGACCTGGGGGGTTTGATACCAATCTGAATGCCCTGGGGGGAGGGAATCTAGGGCCGTTGGGGTGTGGGTTTTGGTCCATTTAAGGAAGGGTGAACCTGTAATGCTCTTAGTTGGGTAAGCCCTTTTCTTTGATTGATCTCCTAGATCATCCTAGATTCTGATTTTGTACCGCGTGTCTCGTCTTAGCTCTCCCATTGTATAATAGCAGCAATTGCCCCATGGAATAAAGGCATTACACTTCTTCTGCTACTTTGGTATGAAAGTTCTGAAGCCCCTGCCTAATTTAATCTTCTCTAAGCCAGGCATCCCTCAACTATATAAGAAAGGAAACCTTTTTCCATTAAACTCCCCAATATCATTTGTGTGTCTGTAAGGTTCACTGATGTTCTCACTTTCCTCCATAAGGTGGCGCTGCTTAGAAAACAGTAAAAGAATAAAAGATCCATGTAGGGCAGTCAGCTATATTTGGCATAGCTCCTTGTTGCTTCCGTAGTCCGACATGTTGACCACCTTCTGTCCTTGCTTTGCAGGTACAAGTTCTCCCAGAGTCTGGCGAGACACCGCTCTTCAAACAGTTTTTCAAGAACTGGCGAGACCAGGAGACAACAGAAGGGATGGGAGTTGCTTACATCCCCAACCACATTGCCAAGATCAAAAATGTCCCCTTTGATGTCTCCTCACTTCACGAGTCCCCGGCCATGGCTGCTCAGCACGGGATGGTGGATGATGGCAGTGGGAAAAAACAGGTGAGCTGGCCAGGTTATTGGAACGGCACTTGGATCCAATCACCTGGACATCATTCTGCTTGTCTGTCTGCTGGACCCAGAAGAAGTTTTGCAGATCAGGACTCCTAGTTCTACCTTACTACTGCTGTATGCCTGTTGTTGGTCAGTCAGGGCAGCATGGCCGACCTGGATAAGGGTGCAGAACACAGTCAAGAGTGGCAGTCTCCATTCTTCTCATGTGGTGCCCCTTTATTACCAGCTGCCCTTTCACCTTACAATTTACTTATTTTCTAAAAGCAGATCTGTTAAGGCAAAGAAAATTGATTTGAAACCCTACTGCTATACCCAGTCTTCCTTGTGCCATCTCATCACATGGCCTATTGGGGTGATTTATGGGTCTGGAAGGGGATTTGTATTACTACATTAATAACATGTGTATTCTTAGTATGTCACACACCCCGCTTCAAGAATCCATAACATGTGGGTAATATCGTCCTGAAGAGGGCGTTCCTGCAGAGATGATAGCAAAAGAAAGCCCCTCCCTGATCCATAAATACCTGGGACCTCCCACTCACTACCCAGTTTTCCATCTCTGCAGACGGCGAGCAAGTCAGAAGATGATGGCTCCTCCTTGCACAGGGGGATTTCAGGTAGCCGGGGTAACCCCCGGCCTCTTATTTGGTTTATTTCCGCTCGGACCCCTGTTTGTCCCAAAATTTACCTCAGATTACATGCCTCCACAGTCTTGGCTGCTGGCCCGAGCGAGGGTACATTGGCACCTCTGGTGCTCAGGAGCAGAGCTCCACCGTGAGACCCTAAAAGACAGGGTAGGCGGTCATACCGGGTAGGTGAACCCGGTTTGGGATGCCCTGTCCCTCAATATTTTTCCCTGGTTGGCCCTTCACTTTTCCCTCCTAACTTAGTGGGGTCTGGGGGTCCTTACTTAGGGTTAGGTTTATTCCACCTTATTTTGCCATTGTTTTCACAGGACAGCATACTTTTGTTTCCTTATTAAGGCTTTGGATGTGTAGTGTGTGTTTTTTTTACATAGCCGGCGCCCCGGCCGCCATTGCAGCCGGGGCGCCGGTTTTTACCTCAGAATTGTGAGGGGAAGTTCTTTTCCCCTCATACTTGGGGGCGGGGCCGGCCTTCGGCGCGCTGCCGCGGCCGGCCCTCCTTAACTCGTGCCCCCCTCAGCGTTCGGGAGTGGGGCTGGTGCTTTGCCGCTTTATGCGGCTTTCACCCGCTCTGTATTACCGGCGCCGCGGGGCTTCAGTGGCGCCGGTCTCTTATCTGACAGGAGGGAGCTCTTTCCCTCCCGCATCTGCGTCGGGGAGGGGGCGGGGCTTTCGGCGCGTCGCCTCGGCCCGCCCCCTCTTCACTGGGCGCCGCTGCGGAGCTTGTCGCTCCGTGCTGGATGCTGGAGGGGGGCGGGACGGCGGTCTCGCGCTGTCCGCACTGGCCACGCCCCTTCCTTGCTCTTCCTTTTCACCTCACGATCGCTGTGAGGTAACTTCGTTCCCGCTCCTTAAGGATATGTGAGTGGCCCGTGGGCCTTTATTCATTTTTTTCATTTATTCATCTGTTCTTTAATCATGTTGATTAGGGATTGTTTTCTGTTTTTCAGACTTTGGACTGTCAGTGGATCTGCATTAGTAATTAGAGGGTCTCTCCTAGTCCTGGGTCCCTGGGTCCATTTTTTATTGTCCAAAATCCTCCCACTCGGGACATTAAAGGGGCATCCCGGGTTGTCTAACTGGCGTAATTCCCTGGGTCATAGCGACCACTCAAAATTCACCTTATGGAGGCATCCCCGGATACTGGGACTGGGACCCCTTCGGGGCATCCCAAAAAGTGTATGTTGTGTGGGGTTTCCATTACTGGGGATGATGTTTTACTGTGTATACCATGCGCACAGCAAACTATTACGCGGCAGTCCGAACCCCTAGCGGCGGGGTCAGCACAGCCGGCTACCTCAACTCCCCCTCCCGCCTTGACTCGTGCCCCGTGTGACGTGGTCATGGGCAGGGATCTGCAATCCGAGATGTGTGCCAGATTGGCTAGCCTTGAGAAAATGCTCTCTAGCTTGGTCGCCCGTAAGGCTCCGTCTAAGAGAAAGCATTTGTCGCCGGCTCCGCCGGTGGATGATCTTGATGACAGAGACAATCTGGATTGGTCTGATTGTCCTCAGCTAGAGGACGGGGAAGTTGATGAGGATTCAGAATTTTCGGATGATGAGCAGTCTGCTGGCGCTGATGCCGAGCTTTCTGATTTAGGGAGATCCTTGGACTCTCCTCACGCTCTGTCTCTCATGCTGGAAGTTCTGAATATTTCCCCTCCTGAGGAGGCGTCACAGCAGAAAGGTGAATTGTTTGAGGAATCCAGGCCGCGCCTGGTGTTTCCTACACAACGCCATTTTGATAGAATCATTGACAAGGAATGGGATAGGCCGGCTCGGCTCCCTGGCATCCCTCAGGGGTGGGATAGGAAATATCCCTTTCCTTCTGAGGCGATCAAGCGCTGGGCATCTCCCCCCGAGGTGGATGCACCGGTTTTGGGGTTGTCTAACTCCTCGGTGTTAAACAGACCTGATTGTTCCACTCTCAAAGATGGAGAGGATAAACGTATTGATCAGATGGCTTCTCATGGCTTTACTAGCATTGGGTCGGCCATCCGGCCTGTGTGCGCTTCGGAGCTAATGGTGTTGGCCACCAGGTCTGTGGTCAGGGACCTGTTGACTTCTTCCGGGCTTCGTCCTGGTAGTAACGAGTTCCTTAGCCTGAAACGGTGTGAGTTGTTTCTATCCTTTGTGTTGACCGCTTTGGATGATACTTTGATGATGTGTGGTAGGACTTCGGCTCTGCTTGTGGCTATTCGGCGCTCAGTGTGGCTGCGCCAGTGGGCGGCCGATTTCATGTCCAAAAAATCACTGACGGCCTTACCCTTTGTTGGTCTACGGCTCTTTGGAGAGACATTGGACTCTGTCACCAAGGGTGGTAGGTTACCTCAACGTAAGAAACAACGCCGCCCCTTTCGGGGGGCGCCTGCTTTTAACCCCTCCTTTCGGGGGGCCAGATCTGGCAGGGGTTCTGCATTTCCCTCTTCCAGAGGAGATTTCGGAAACAGGGGCAGAGGACGTGCCCGTTCTGGCTACAGTTGGGGCTCTAAGCCCAAACCGGCTGCTAAGCCGGCCCAGCAATGAGGGGGCGCCCTCACCCATGCGGGTGGGGGGACGGCTGCAGCACTTCTCTCTGATCTGGGATCAGGAGGTCTCGGACAGATGGATCTGGGAAGTGGTGTCTTCCGGCTACAAGCTGGAGTTCGAGCTCCGCCCCCCTTCCAGATTTGTCAGGTCTCGGATGCCGTCGGAGCCTCTAGCGGCGCAGGGGCTCCTGGTGGCAGTGGAGAATCTTCTGGACATGGCTGTCATTTGCCCAGTGCCCCCTTCAGATCGGGGCAGGGGCTTTTATTCCAATCTGTTCACGGTTCCCAAGAAGGACGGATTCGTCCATAGACATCAAGGATGCTTATCTACACGTTCCGGTTTTTCCAGCACACCAGAGGTTTCTCAGGTTCGTGGTGGAGGATTGGCACTTTCAGTTTGTGGCACTTCCTTTCGGTCTCACCTCAGCGCCTCGGGTGTTCACCAAGGTGCTAGCGGGGGTGATGGCTCTGCTCAGAGGTCAGGGTATCCGCATCGTGCCCTATTTGGACGATCTACTGATCATGGCCTCTTCCTTCAATCAAGCGGAGTTGGACACCAAAGCGGTGGTGTCCACTCTGGAGAGGTTCGGTTGGGTGATCAACCACCCCAAGTCTTCTCTTTCTCCGTCCAGAATTCTGACCTTTCTGGGAATGTCTCTGGACACTTCACAGGCCAGGGTGTTTCTACCCCAGGCCAAGATTCTTTTGATTTAGGAGTTAGTTCAGCTTCTCTTGTCAACCCCTCATCCGACCATCCGGTTAGGGATGAGGCTGGTGGGGTTAATGGTGGCCTCTTTCGAGGCTGTTCCCTTTGCGCAGTTTCACACAAGGACGCTTCAGCTTCATCTGTTGAAGGTTTGGGACAAGTCTCCTCTATCGTTGGATCAGTCCTTCCTGATGACTCCCCGAGTTCGTCGATCCCTGCAATGGTGGCTGGGGTCGGTCAATCTGTTGAAGGGCAGATCTTTTCTGGCTCCGCGTTGGGAAACAGTCACCACGGATGCCAGTCTGTCAGGTTGGGGGGGTGTTTGGAAGGACCTCCAGTTTCAGGGTCTGTGGGGCCCGCAGGAGGCTCACGAGCCCATCAACGTTCTGGAGTTGAGAGCCATCAGGTTGGTTCTGTTTCGCTTGACTCATCAGTTGAGAGGCCTGCCAGTTCAGGTCCGGTCGGACAACAGAACGGCGGTTGCTTACATCAATCACCAAGGAGGGACTCGCAGCAGGAGTGCCCTCAGGGAAGTGTCTTTGATTCTGGACTGGGCAGAGACCCACGTCCCGTGTATCTCAGCAGTCTACATTCCGGGAGTGGAGAACACGGAGGCGGACTTGCTGAGCAGGGCCTCCTCTCGTCAGGGGGAGTGGTCTCTCAGTCCCAAGGTGTTTCGTTCGATATGTCTCAGGTGGGGGGTCCCAGCGGTGGACCTCTTTGCCTCTCGTCACAATCACAAGCTTCCAGTCTTTGTGTCTCTCTCGCAGGATCCTCTGGCTCTGACAGTGGATGCCATGTCTCTAAACTGGAGGGATCTGGGGTTCCTTTACCTGTTTCCTCCGTTCCCAATGCTAGCCAGAGTGCTGCGCAAGCTGGCCTTGGATGGTGCGTCGGCGATTCTGGTGGCCCCAAGGTGGCCAAGGCGAGTTTGGTTCACAGACCTTGTAAGACTGGCAGAGGATCAGTTCGCCCTGCCTCTGCTGCCGGACCTGCTCACACAGGGTCGGCTGCGCTATCCCAATTTACCATCGCTGGCTTTGACGGCATGGCTGCTGAAACCGCCATCTTGAAGGAAGAAGGTCTTTCTGACGCGGTGATTCAGACTCTTATCTGTGCCAGGAAGCGCTCTTCCTCTTCTATTTACTACAGGACTTGGAGGGCCTATATTGATTGGTGTGAAAATAGGTCTTTCTCTTGTCGAGAGTTCTCCATTCTTAGAATTTTAGAGTTTCTCCAGCATGGTCTAGATCTGGGGCTCCAGCTTAGTACATTGAAAGGGCAGGTTTCTGCCCTGGTGGTTTTCTTCCAAAAGTCTTTTGCACTTCATCCCTTAGTCAAGACCTTTTTCCAAGGTGTTACACATGTTCGGCCTCCTAGGAAGCCTTTTGTTCCAGTTTGGGATTTGAACCTGGTTCTTTCTGCTCTCCAGGGCCCTCCGTTTGAGCCCTTGAATGAGATAGCTTTGTCTTCTCTTACGCAAAAGGTGGCCTTTTTGGTAGCTATCACTTCGGTTAGGCGTGTTTCTGAGTTGGCAGCTTTATCCATTACAGCTCCGTACTTCGAGAAACATCAGGACAAGGTTGTCTTTCGTTTCAAGCAGGATTTTCTTCCCAAAGTGGTCTCGGAGTTTCATTTGAATCAGGACATTTGAAAAAAAGGTACAACGGTAGTACATACACCGCGCTGTGAATAAATTAATAATTTACAAGCTTAAACAGAATGTGAGTCCACACATTAAATGCTCCACGTGTATAAGTCTTTATTCCCAAATGGACCCAAAAGATAAATAGTATAAAAACACAGAGCAATATCCAAAGTGAGTCAATGCCGAAGATAATCTCAATCCCACGGCGCATGCACCTCCACACTGTGAATCCTCCACCAATCGTGCAAATCCTTACCGACTAATGGGAATTCAAAGGCCTTCAGATTTCCACATTGAAAAGCTTAACGAAGCCTGCTCCTCCTTGTTGCGCTCACCACTCTCCAACAGATTAAGACAGAAGAGCCAATCGCCTGTTACTGACCCTCAGCCGCGCAGTGGTGCAGATACACTTTTCCAAAAATGGAAAAGTGTATCTGCACCACTGCGCGGCTGAGGGTCAGTAACAGGCGATTGGCTCTTCTGTCTTAATCTGTTGGAGAGTGGTGAGCGCAACAAGGAGGAGCAGGCTTCGTTAAGCTTTTCAATGTGGAAATCTGAAGGCCTTTGAATTCCCATTAGTCGGTAAGGATTTGCACGATTGGTGGAGGATTCACAGTGTGGAGGTGCATGCGCCGTGGGATTGAGATTATCTTCGGCATTGACTCACTTTGGATATTGCTCTGTGTTTTTATACTATGAATCAGGACATTGTTTTGCCCTCTCTATGCCCTAATCCCAGCAACGACAGGGAGAGGGCATTGCATTCCTTGGATGTAGTTCGTGTTGTGGAACATTATCTGGAGGTTACGTCTTCCTTTCGTAAGACTGATGCTTTCTTTGTGGTGCCCTGCGGGCCTAGGAAAGGTTTGGCTCCTGCCAAATCTTCCATTAGTAAATGGATTCGTCAGGCCATCATTGGGGCCTACTCTGCTAAGGGGAGGAGTCCCCCTTTTCGTGTTACTGCTCATTCTACTCGTGCAGTTGGTGCGTCCTGGGCTTTTCAGCACCAGGCTTCTGTTGAGCAAGTTTGTAAGGCCGCCACCTGGTCTTCTGTTCACACCTTTTCCAAGTTTTACAAGGTTGATGTTCGGGCATCAGCGGATGCTGTTTTTGGCCGCAAGGTTTTGCAAGCTGTTGTGGTTTAAGGTTATGCATTGTTGCCTAGTTTTGGATCCCCGCCCTTGTTATGGACACTGCTGTTGGATGTCCCACATGTTATGGATTCTTGAAGCGGGGTGTGTGACATACTAAGAATAATACCATTTTGTGAATACTCACCTTGTAAAATGGGTATTATGAGTATGTCACACACCCCGCTTCAACCCGCCCTTTTGTATTTAGGATCCTCTTTATTGCGAACTTTGCGTGGTTGTTGTTTATATTTGCCTCTTCCTGGTCCCTTACCTTACTGCTTTCTGTATACTGGGTAGTGAGTGGGAGGTCCCAGGTATTTATGGATCAGGGAGGGGCTTTCTTTTGCTATCATCTCTGCAGGAACGCCCTCTTCAGGACGATATTACCCACATGTTATGGATTCTTGAAGCGGGGTGTGTGACATACTCATAATACCCATTTTACAAGGCGAGTATTCACAAAATGGTATTTTCCTATTTGATAGCTTTTCTCTATGGGTTTCCCAGCACATTATAACCCTAACAATTCTATACTAGGTCCCTGAGTTGGGCTTTGTTGAGCCAGGAGAAGGGGCACAGGTAAAAAGTATTATGGTTTGTAGAGTGGCAGTCAAGGAATCAAAAAACAACCACGCCACATATTTTACCCAGAGAAGATTTGTGTTTGGGAAAGCTTTCCCAGTAGGTGTAGTGCAGTTCCCTTCTGTAGCCAGCAGAGAGCGCTGCTCTGCATGTCGTTGTTGGCTCGTCTGTCCTTCACGTTCAGACTATTAATTATATATTTTTCCTCCTTCTTTTCTCAGATTTGGCGCATTGAGGCTTCTGAGAAAGTTCCAGTATCTGAGTCGAATTACGGGCAGTTTTACGGTGGAGATAGCTACATTATCCTCTATGATTACAGCCATGGCGGGAGAAAGGGGCAGATCATCTACACCTGGTAAGCCTCCTCTCCACAGGAACAATGATCTGCAGCTATGTCTGGCACACTGCTGACTGCTCAGTGGGGTTGTGTCTGACATGCTGCTGATTGGCAGCTGGTACAAATGCAACCGCATTGGCTACAGTGGCTGTGCAGACCAGTTTTGGGCTGGCTGCCATGTTGATCCTTAGTACCCGGAGTTCATTTGTCTTTGCATGGAAAGTTGGCTTCAGGTTACCTACAAATGTGAGGTTTGGATCCATAGACACACACGGCTGTAGTGACAACTAAAACGCAAGTTAATGTAATCTTCAGACTAAGACATATATGTTGCAGTCATGTGACATCCATGCCGCTTTCTTTTGTGAATGCTGCATTCTCCACCTTTAGTGAGAGTAAGTCAGGCAGAAAGACAGTCCTGTGTATGTGTTGTGATGCTGCGTTAGTGTCTTGTCTGTCAAGAAGCTGATCAATGTCTGATGTGTGGGTTTCTGTTGTAGGCAGGGTCTGGACTCCTCGAAGGATGAGATCACGGCATCAGCATTTCTCAGTGCTCAGCTGGATGAGGAGCTGTGCGGCGGTCCCGTACAGGTAAGTCAATGTAAATCTGCCAGTCCATACAACTTACAGATTTCTTTTGCAATTGCTGAGTTCTTGCGATAGCAAAATCCTTCTAGCCCTGAGCGGATGCCCTGCAACACAACAGCTGGGCCCCCTCTCAGCTAGAACCAGCGGACACCAAAACAGGTTTATTCTAAGTATACAGTACGTCCTGCTCCAGATATAATACTTCCACTTGGGTTATCCTCCGCCAGATGGCGCTGTGCACTGCAGACATGCAAAAACAGGCTCCTCCCGGCCCTTCATATACCCGGGGACCTCCCACAAATCCCCAGATTTATCTGCAGTGCTGACTGCGAAGACATGATGTTTCACTCTCTCGCAGGTGAGCGGGGCTCTTACAGCCTGCGGCCCTGTTGGACTACTCCCACCCGTCCTATTTGTGATGTGCCTCCCAGCCTGGGCTGCGCTGGTCGGGTGAAGGTAGGCAGCACCATGCGTGCTTATGGAGCCCTGCTCCACCGCAGTCCCCCACCAAAGGGTAGGCGGTTTAGGCTGATGGTGAGCCTTTAGGGGATGCCCCTCCCGCATCATTGCCCCACGCCCCGTGTAGCGGTGGACCCTGTGTAAAGGGTCGCCATCCTCCCTCGTTCCCCCCCTTAGCCCGGGGGGAAAGAAAGGGGGGGGGGGGGTTTGTGAGTATGGCGGCTTCAGTGTACCCTATTACACGCTTATGGCCTTAGTATCGTGTTTGACTGGGAATGGGTGTCAGAGCCGCGCTGTTTACTTTTTACTTGTATTGGTCGCCGCCGCGCCTTTCCTATGGTTGTACTGCATGGGCGGCAGTGGCTTTGCAGATGCTGCGGCGTCTCTTTTTTAGCTTGTAGTGGCTCTGCTGTGGTAATCCACTCAATTTCCTTCAGGCGTCACTGCCCTGTTTTCCCTATTGGCTACGCATTTTTGGAGCTTCGCGCTCTCCGGGGGGGCGGGGTCCTGGCTTGGCGGCGCTCCGCGTCACGGTCAGCTCTGGCCCGCCCTTCGAGGTTCGCTTGGCGCCATTTTTACTCGCGGGGGGGATTCTGGAAGTCCCTGCGCTTCCAGGGGACGTGGGGTCCTCAGGAGGCCCATTTACCCATCAACATTCTGGAATTGCGGGCAGTCAGGTTGGTACTGGAGCGGTTGACCTAACACCTGAGGGGTCTGTCGGTCCAGGTACGCTCAGACAACAGGACGGCGGTTGCCTACATCAACCATCAGGGAGGGACCCGGTGCAAGGGTGCCCTCCAGGAGGTGTCTCAGATTCTGACATGGGCAGAGGCCAATGTACAATGCATTTCGGCTGTTTACATTTGGGGGGCGGAGAATCTGCTAGCAGACGCTCTGAGCAGGGGGATGTCCCGTCAGGGGGAGTGGTCCCTCTGCAACAAGGTATTTCAGTTCCTGTGTCACCGTTGGGGTCTACCGGATGTGGACCTGTTTGCATCCCGTCACAACCACAAGCTCCCGGCCTTCGTATCGCTATCTCAGGATCCTCTGGCTTTGGCCAAGGATGCCCTGTCCATGTCATGGAAGGAGTTTCGGCTCCTGTATGTATTTCCACCATTCCCCCTTCTGGGCAGGGTTCTGCGCAAGATAGATCTGGAAGGGGTACCTGTGATTCTAGTGGCCCCCAGGTGGCCAAGGAGTGTGGTTCGCAGACGTGGTTCAAATGGCAGTAGACCAGTACGATCTGACAGGGGTGCCAGATCTGCTAACTCAGGGCTCCTTACGCCATCCCAATTTACAAACTCTAGCTTTGACGACCTGGCTGCTGAAACCTCCATCTTGCTGGAGAAGGGTTTGTCTGCCTCTGTGGTAGGTACTATGGTGCAGGCTAGGAAGAAGACTTCTGCTGCTATCTATTATAGAGTATGGCGTACCTACATTGACTGGTGTGAGTCTAGGTCTCTTCCCTGTAGGGAGTTCTCTGTCCCAAGGGTTCTGGAGTTCTTACAGCATGGTTTGGAGTTAGGTCTAAAACGCAGTACTCTGAAGGGTCAGGTTTCTTCCCTGTCCGTCTTCTTCTTTCAGAAGTTCTTTGCTCAGCATCATTTGGTTAAGACCTTCTTTCAGGGGGTCACTCATGCGCGTCCCCCCTCGTAAACCTGTGGTCCCCGTTTGGGATTTAAACTTGGTTTTATCTGCCTTGCAGGGTGCTCCCTTTGAGCCTATTCACGATGCTGCTCTGGCTGTTCTTACTCTCAAGGTTGTCTATTTGGTGGTCATAACTTCGGTTAGACGTGTATCTGAGCTGGCTGCTCTATCCATTCAGCCTCCGTACTATGAGAGGCACCAGGACAAGGTGGTGTTCCGCTTCAAGCCGGATTTTCTGCCTAAGGTTGTGTCTGCCTTTCATTTGAATCAGGACATTGTTCTTCATTCATTGTGTCCCAATCCTAGCAACGACAAGGAAAGGGTTCTGCATTCCTTGGACGTGGTCAGGTGTTTGAAGTATTACCTGGTTGTCACTGCAGCTTTCAGGAAGACTGATGCTGTCTTCGTTGTGCCTTCTGGGCCTAGGAAGGGTTTGGCTCCTGCCAAGTCTACTATCAGCAAATGGATCCGTCAGGCTGTGATTCAGGCCTATTCTGCTAAGGGGAAGAGTCCTCCTTTCCTTCTTACTGCTCATTCTACTCGTGCTGTTGGTGCCTCTTGGGCCTTCCAGCACCAGGCTTCTGTTGAACAAGTTTGCAAGGCCGCTACTTGGTTTTCTGTTTATACCTTTTCAAAGTTTTACAAGGTTGATGTTAGGGCCTCAGCTGATGCTGTGTGTGGCCGGTTTTGCAGGCGGCAGTAGTTTAAGCTGCATGCTGTTGCCTTTTTTGTTGGGGATCCCACCCTACTTTTATGGACACTGCTATTGGATGTCCCAAGTGTAAGTATTCTATCTGGAGCAGGACGTACTGTATACTAAGAAGAATACAACTCTGTGATTATTCACCTGTAGAATTGGTATTATACGTATACAGTACGTCCTGCTCCACCCCACCCTGGTTTTTTTGCATTATTCTGGATCCCCTGTATGGTGATTGTTACCATTGTTGTTGTTACCAGTTTCGGTGGATGAATTCTCCCGGCTTCTTGTTCACTGCTTTTCAATGCTGGGGATTTGTGGGAGGTCCCCGGGTATATGAAGGGCCGGGAGGAGCCTGTTTTTGCATGTCTGCAGTGCACAGCGCCATCTGGCGGAGGATAACCCAAGTGTAAGTATTATATCTGGAGCAGGACGTACTGTATACGTATAATACCAATTCTACAGGTGAGTACTTCACAGAATTGTATTTTTCAATGTGCCCACATACACAAAACAATCCCATCATCCAATTTGCAATGGTAATTCCAAGTTGTTTTACGTACTGAACATTTCTGACCAATCAAAAGCTGTTGCTCCTATTCTACAAAAGTTGTGTATCCGCATAATGGTCTCCTATCTTCAGCGTAGTGGTGATGTCTCCTTCCACAGTGTTATATACTGTAGGGCAACAAGGGAAGTAATGGCCACTAAGTGTGATGGGGAGATGGGGCAACTGGATTTGCAATAGAGGCAAGCAGCCATCTGATGTGTTCAATCACAAGGCTATAGTTCTTTAAAGAAAATTACAGAAAGTCTACTTGGTAAACTTCCTGTAATTGGGATGTCAGCTATCTGAATCCTCCAGGCGTGCCGCAAAACATACCTATTCCATCCAAGCTGCCAACCAATGGGGAACACAGAAACCCCCCTGCCACATGTGTGCAGCAGTTTCCTTTGTACCCTGACAGTAGCAGCTGAATTAGTAAGTTTCAGTGCTTTTCCAGGAAAAGAGGGAGGTAGAAAATGCCCAGAAGGGCTTGGGTCCTCAGACTGGAGGTCTGCTTTAGCTGACAAACCCAATATTTTCTAAAAGTGCTAGTGCCCAGAAGGCTCAGTGGACTCTGGTGCTGGAGAGTTTAAGCGGAACAAAACCCACATTTTTAACTGGCATCCCCTGAATTGCTCTCTCCACTAATAGTAACTTTTGCCTATTTTTACTGCTCCTGCTTCACTCTAATCCCAGATAATGGCACCTGTTTTAGCTGTAAAGCTCCGCCTCCTCCATTTATTGCCACTGCTGTGTGTGGCAATGATGTCATGCAAAAAAAAAATCAGTGTTCCAGGGCAAATTGATAAGCAAAAATAAACATTTCTAGTTTTTACACCCTAAGAAGAGAGCATTAGCAGGTGCTTTGGTCAAAGGTATTTCTCAAGTGGTCACATGGGTGCAGCGTATGTCGGAAAGCTAGATTATTATATGGAGGTTGTATATCCATATCTATATGGCAGGCTGGAAAATTTCAGTCCGTCTCTGCCTCATGTACTTGCCTTATTTTCCGATTACTCCATAGAAAAATGTCTGCACCACCAGGTGTGCAGGATTTAAAAATGCAGATAAAATCCGGTGTTGAGTTTTCCAAACTTACCAGCCAACTGAGACGGCGAGCTTGTCACATTGTAGTGAATTACCCCTTTACTCAATCTGCAGCTACACGCAAAGTTGTAATAACTATAGTAGAACCCCCTACTTGGCACCATAAACCTCTGCACCTACCTTATTCCCTGAGGGAAAGACGTAACTCCCACTTTTTACAGAATAAACATAACCTTTTCCCAAGTATACAGCACGTCCTGTTTCACTAAACTCTTTACGCTTGGGATATCCCGCCACAATGTCGCGCAGTGGACTGCGTGGCATCTCCCGGCCCTATAAAAGAGCAGGAACCTCCCACAAATTCCCAGTTTCCTTCTGCAGTCTGGACTGTGCAGTCTGGACTGTGAAGATAGAAGATGGCTCTCTATATTGCGCAGGCGAGCGGGGCTTACCAGCCTGCGGCCCTGCAGGACTATTCCCACCCGTTCTGGACACACTGCCTCCCAGCCTCGGCTGCCTGGTTCGGGTGAAGGTAGGACAGCACCAGGGTCAGGTACTTGTGGAGCGCTGCTCCAACCGCAATCCCTGCACCTACAAGGGTAGGCGGTTCAGGCTTATGGTGAGCCTTGTGGGATGCCCCTTCCTGCCTTATTATTGTGGCCTTTCCCAAACCCCCCTTTCCACTAGCCCCCCTCCCCCCTTGCTAGACATGCCTTGGGTGCACCTGCTGCTGCTTTTCCCCCACCTCGCTCTCTGCCTGGGGAGCTCTCCGGGGGGGGGGGGGGGGGGGGCTCGAGGGTAGGCGGTGGTGTCCGCATTAGTATTCTAAGCATACAGCACGTCCTGCTCCATCTATAATACTTACACATGGGTTATCCTCCGCCAGAGGGCGCTGTGCACTGCAGACATGCAAAAACAGGCTCCTCCCGGCCCTTCATATACCCAGGGACCTCCCACAAATCCCCAGATTTCTCTGCAGTGCTGAACTGCGAAGACATGAAGTATCACGCTCTCGCAGGCGAGCAGGGCTTTACAGCCCGAGGCCCTGCGGGACTATTTCCACCCGTCCTCTTTGGAAGAATATGCCTCCCAGCCTGGGCTGCGTGGGTCGGGTGAAGGTAGGCAGCACCTTGTGTGCTGAACGGAGCCACGCTCCACCGCAATCCCCCACCATAGGGTAGGCGGTTAGGCCGATGGTGAGCCTCTAGTGGTTGCCCCTCCCGCGTTCTTGCCAGTGCCCCTCACAGATTAGTCCATGGACGCTGGTCCGCTTCTCCCTCGCTTCCTCCCGAAAGGAAAGGGGGGGGGGGTATGTGTGGCAGTCCTAGTGTGAAGTAACACGTTAAGGCCTTGGTTTTTATTTTAATTGGGTGTCAGTGTCGCACTCCTTCCTATACAGTTGCGAGCCTTTTGTCTTTCATTAACAACTGCCTAGATGGCAGCATCATTTCCAACGTGACAGCATCTTTATGCATGCGCCTTCTATTCAACTGTCCTACTTATTTCTGTTGGTTAGAGCTTCGCGCTCTTTGGGGGAGGCGGAGACTCGGCATGACGCGCTCCGTGTCACAGCCTGGTCTGGCCCGCCCCTCGAGGTTCGCTTGGCGCCATTTTGACAATCTGTGCGCATGGTGCGGTCCGCCTCCTCCCTTGGTCATGTAAGTGCCCTCCGGGCGGCATGGTTCTATGTGTATTCGGCTGCGCATGGCACTGACACCACCCCTCTTGTCCCATTATGTGTTTCAGACGCCAGGACTTCGGTGGCTTCTCCCGGCCTAACATATATTACAGCGGGTCCACATAACAAATTCTCTTGGGGCATCCAGGGTTGCCTATTGCGTAAATCCCTACGGGCATACTGCTCAGATAATCACCATATGGAGGCATCTCAGAATTATGTACCCGGGGTCCCTCTGGGACATGACCGGCGGTGTGCAGTGTGTGGTCAGCCCCAGGCTGAGGCTGACAGAGCACGGGTCTGCGAACAGTGTGCTGAACAGGCAGGTCTGCCAGTGGCTGCACCTCCCTTCAATACACCCGTCTCACCGGACCTAAATATCACTCCGGATGAGTCCCACTCGAGCAGGCATGACCTGCAAACCGTGCTGTGCGTGTTGCCTACGGCGGAGCAGGTGCTGTCTGGATTGGCGGAGCGTATGGGCCCTGGTAAGAAGCGGTCCCTGACGCCTCCTGGCTCTCCGGTTCCTAACGATACCGATGACTCTGCTGATATGCAGGACCTTGATCCTTCTGAGGAAGGTGAGCTATTCTCAGATTCGGGCTCCTCGAACGAGATGCCCGGGTGCTGTGGTGATTCTGGGCCTGGTTCTTGGGGCCTGTGTGACACAGATGAAATTCTTATTAAGATCTTTGAGGCTTTGTCAATCTCCCCCCCCCCCCCCCTGGGGAGACCCCCAAGCCTAAGAAGGAGAGTTTCCATACAGCGCCGCCGCACTTTGAGTTCCTGGAACAGGATCATTTCCAGAATATTATATCCCAAGAATGGGAATCGCCTTGTAAACTTAAAGGGGTCCCAGGGGTCTGGTATTGGAAGTACCCTTTCCCTCCTGATGTGATTAATTTTTGGTCAGCACCTCTTGTGGTGGATGCACCGGTTATAGGGGTTACTAACCCCCCTTTCATGACGGCTCCTTTTTTACCGTACCCTTCGGGATGCTGAGGACCGGCGCATTGACAGAGTGGCTTCCCACGGTTTCTCGTGTGCAGGGACGGCTCTGCGCCAGGTCTATGCCGCGACCATCACTGCGGTGGCCGCCAGGACTCTTGTCAGAAAAGTAGTAGATCACCGTCCTGAGGACCTCCCTTGGGGGGTGTTTAATGCGCTATCGGACTGTGATGCGTTTGTGAAGTTTATCCTCTCAGCACTGGATGACACCATTAAGATGTGTGCTAGAACCTCTGCCCTTGTGGTAGCTATTCGCCGCCTGGTCTGGCTGCGACAGTGGGGTGCTGACGAGGCTACGAAAAAGGCTCTCACTTGCCTTCCCTTCAGAGGACGGCGATTATTTGGGGCCCGTTTGGACCTTTTTGGTAAAAAGGGTAAAGCACCCTTGCGCAGAAGGCCGCTCCGGCCTCCCCGAGGCAGGGTCACCCCTCCACCTCCCTACGTTAGTGTCAAACGTGAACCTGAGGTGTGCTTCCAACTGTTAGGTGTGGATTTCCACCATGGGGAGGGCAGCCAACGCCCTGGGCCCTCTGGCAGGACTAAGTCCAAATCTGCCAAGACTTCCCAAGCATGAAGGGGCGCCCTCGCCCTTCTGGGCGAGGGTACTGCTGCAGCAGCTGTCCACCATCTAGGAATGTACCTTCTCCTTCTGGTGGTTCCAGGAGGTTGTCCCCCTGGACACAGGATAGCTTTGCTGGGCGGTCCCTCTCAGTGGTTGTCAGGGTGCTTCTAGCCCCTGGTTTTACTTCAGGTATTGGTGTAGGCCGTACTGGACCTACAGAGTTTGGGCTTACTTACAGGTTGCCCTTAAAAGTATGGGGCTTTGGCCTCTATATTAACCTTCCTCCTTCCCTCAACAGTATGAGGCAGTCTGGGCCACGCGGGCCTATGGTAGGCCTGGCAATTCTACTCTCACAGGTAGTCCTATATGACATCTCTGTCGTGGGACACAGGCGCCCTGTGCAAGGGGGGCTTCCGGCCTCCTGTGGAGTTCTAGATCTTCTTAGTTCCCCCTGGTGTCTGCTGGACACAAAGACCGTTACTAGACAGTGTTGCAGGACCAACCCTGCGGATTGAGGTATTATTTGTGGCCTCTCTTTCGCTCCCAGGCTACTCGCCATGGCGCAAATGGGGGTGATGTCTCGGACATGCCTGGGGGGGCGTCTGCATTAGGATCTACCGGGTCGTCTTTCCTTACTCCCCAATCTCTACGTCAGGCCGAGTGGATTGGTCGGCCGGCGGTGTTCCCTGGGAGTTACTCAGTCACCTCAATCCCTCATATCTCCATTCCTTGGATTCGGTTCAGGCTTGAGCCTTCTTCCTTGGCAACAAGTGGACTCCTGGTTACGGGGGCTCTGTCCCCCTTTGCTGGCATCTTACTTTCACCAGGCAGGATGGCAGCTGGTGGGCCCGTTGGTGGCGTATCAGATGATGTCCCTTATATACGGAGCCCTTGGGCTCTTCGGCACAGTAGGTTATTGATCCTACATGGGGGTCCAGCACCCCTGGGGCTTGGTCTGTGCTCATTCCCCCTTGGTAAGGTGGTTCCTCTTGAGCTGATCATATTCAAGGGCCCTGTCGGGGGGCACCCACTTCTTTGCTTGCATCTTCCCGTGAATGGTCACCTTGGGTACCTAGTCTCGCAGGTTGGCGGGGGGAGGGGGAATTTCTTCCAAAACCCCCCGTGGTTCCTAGGTAGGGTCCCCTAGAGGGTCCATCTTACCTGCTGGTTTGTTAAAACGGTGAGTCTTCCGTTGACTGTATACGGCTGGACTTCTCCTCTTTTAGGACCTGTCTATTTGGGGACTCTTGGTCTGTTGGAAGACAATGGCCTGTTTTATTATTGGTCTGGAGCTTGAAGCAGGATGATCCCTCTGGAGGGTTCCTGATCCTGATTGGGCGGGGGTCTACGCCCCCTTCTTCTCAACGGTATTCGCTCCAATGGATGCCCTTCAGTGGCAGGTTATGCTATCCTGGTTCGCTCTGAGAGCCAACTAGGGTGGTTCTGTTGGGTCTCGCTTATACCACAGGGGCTCCGCCCTTGTTTTTACTGTCCCAGAATATTCTGACTCTGGTCATGGGGGCTTAGTAAAATTATGCATAGACTTCTATTTTATATACCTTCTCTTCGTTCACCCTACTATGTGGGGTTCTGCGCATGGTTGTGCTGATAGAGGGACCCGTGAGATTGATGGCCTGGGTGGCCTTGTGAACTGTGGTTCGCAGATGCTTCTGCTGAGGTCTGCTGACCTGTACGCTCTCTCAGGAGTGCGGTTCTGCCCTTGTCAGGCCCCTTCTATTCTAAGTATGTCACACACCCCACTTCAGACTTTAATAATTACACTAGGGTTAACGCACCTGTAGGTGGCAGCATTGCAGAGAACTTCTCCAAAAAGCTTCAGCAGGCCCCTCCCGGTCTATACATACCTGGTACCTCCCAAGAACCTCCCAGTGTTGTTCTCTGCAAGGTGGCGACAAGACAGAAGAAAGAAGTCTCCTGCTTGCAGGTAGCCGGGGTATCCCCCCCCCCCCCCCCCGTGGTCTATTTCTGCCCGGCTTTTGTTTGAATGTATTCTATTTAATGGCAGCCTCCCAGCTTCGGCTGTAGGCCGGGCAATTAGGTAGCCGGCACCATTGGTGCCTAGGAGATTAGCTCCTCCGCTCGACCCTTCATTGCGGGGCATAGCGGGATTCCCGGAGTGGTGATCCGGATGTGGGATGCCCCATTTTATAGGAGTTAGTGGTCAGGTTGTGCCTTGCCCTGGGATATTGTGTCTCTTCCGGGGTGTGGGACGCGCTTGGGACGGTGACATGCTTTTAATCGGTGACATGCTATGTGAGTGTGCCTCTACATTGTGATTCCCTTTGTGATTTTACATTGTCTTTTTTCACTGTAGGTTTGCCTGCCGTTTTTTTTCCCCATGTCTGTGTGTATCTCCCCTCAGGAGCTGGGGGGGGCGGGGCCTCGCGGCGTGCTGCGCCGCGGTCCCGCCGGTGGCTGAGCGCCGTACCCGGCGCTTGCAGCCTGCTTGTCCGGCTGCTCAGGGGGGACCTTTTATCAGTGTGTGGGTCTGTGTTTTTCTATCCGGCGCTGTACACTGGGAGCCGGCGGGTGGCTCCGCCGGTCCCGTCATCGAGGTCTGCTTGCGGTCCCCGCCGGCAGACGCTGACGCTGCCGGGGGGCGGGGTCGCGTGCGGGCCGCGCACGGATTGGACGCCCGGAGGGGCGGGGCCTTCTCGGCTCCCGGAGCTTCTCTCTTCCTCCTTCAATGCGTGTGTGCGGGCCGCCATCTTCTGCTGGCTGCGCGGTTTTCCTCTCCTCTCCAGGTAGGCGTTTTTGGCTTGTCTTGCGATGACCCCTCGGATCCTTTCCTCCTCCTTCTCCTTCCTCCTCGCTCCGGCGCATCTTTATGGTGCTGGTTGGCATTAACCATTTCCTTTGCTCTGGTTAATGAGGGGGGGGGTGTGAGGGGGGTTTTGTATATTATGTGGATTTTTGGCTATGGTGCTGGATTGACGCCTGTCCCTCTCCCTTTGTGTTTTTCAGATCCTGGGATCCCGTCTTGCAGGGCTCTCCCGGTCATATATACCTGGCTCGTGGGGGGTGTTTTTTCTTTGCAATATATATATATATATATACACTTATATATATTTTTATAAGGGTCTTATGCTATTCCCCTGGGTCAGGATCTTGTGACTGTCCTTAGACAAGTGTTAGGTTATTAAGGGGCATCCCGGGTCGCGTACCCCATAAATCCCTGGGTTCTGCAAATACCATAAATTTCACCACATGGAGGTTGCCACAGATACCGGGAATGGTTCTTCGGGACAATCCAAGGTGTGCGGGGGTTGTGGGACTCCGCTCCAGGGAGATGATGTCATTTTGTGTATTCCTTGTGCACAGCAGAACATTGCACGGCAGTCCAGTACTCCGGTGCCTAGCACTTCTTCGGCCGCGCCATCTCCCTCTCCCCCTCGCTTATTCAGGACCCCGTGTGACGTTGTCCTGGGCGGGGATTCGCAGTCTGATGTATGTGCCCGCTTGACCAGCCTTGAGAAGCGGTTTTCTGCTATAGCCGCTCAGAAGGTTTCAGCTAAGCGGAAGCATCTGTCTCCGCCCCCGCCGGATTCAGATGAGGAAGTGGTGGGAGATCTGGATTGGTCGGATCGTCCCCGTGAAGAAGATGAGCTCATTGAGGAAGAAGATTCTGATGTTCAGCAGTTGCTGGGTTCTGAGGGGGATCAGGATGATGGCCTCCCTCTCGATTCCTCTACCATTCTGAGCCAGATGTTTGAGGTTTTGGATTTGGAGCCTCCGGTGGTTGCTCCTAGGCCCAAGGGTCACCTTTTTGGGGTGTCCAAGCAGCGTCAGGAGTTTCCCAGCCAACAGCATTTTGAAGAAATTGTTTTCAAGCAATGGGAGCAACCTACACGTCTTGTTGGTGTGCCGTCTAGCTGGGATAGGAAGTATCCCTTTCCGGCGGAATTGTTGAAGCGTTGGTCTGTTCCCCCTGAGGTAGATACTCCGGTCCTGGGACTGTCCAACACGGCGGTCGTGCATTCCCCTGACACGACTTCGCTCAGGGACGGCGAGGATCGCCGGGTTGATCAGCTTGCCCGTCATGGTTTTGTATGTGCGGGTTCGGTGTTAAGGCCTGTCTGTGCCTCGGCTCTTTTGACTTTTGCTGTCAGGCCTATTGTCAGGGACTTGGGGGTGGATCTCGAGCCCACCAGTGATGAGTCCCTTGGGCTTAAGCGCTGCGATGCTTTTTTGTCTTTTATCCTGGCCTCTCAGGAGGATGCCATGCTGATGTGTGGCAGGGCTACTGCCTTGCTGGTGGCTATCCGGCGCTGTGTGTGGTTGAGACAGTGGACGGCCGATTTTAATTCTAAAAGATCGCTCACGGCTCTGCCCTTTTTGGGTTTGAGGCTTTTTGGTGAGAGGCTGGACTCTGTTGCCAAGGGAGGTAAATTACCTCAGCGCAAGAAATTTCGCCGTTCCTTTCGGGGGATGGTTGTGACAGAGGCTCTGTCTTTTGGATGTCATCACTATTCAGTTGCCCACCGGGTCATTCACTGGCCTTTTCTTAATTAGGTTCCAGACAATGTTTTGTATTTTGATACTGTTACAGGCAATGTCATTGTATTTTGACTGCCATTGTGTATTGTTGATTACGTCACAGTCAGTGGCATTGTCCTGATTGATTGTATTACGGCCTGCTATTGTTCTACTGATTGCGTCACCGGCAGAGTTGAGGGATTGTGTGCCCTGCTGCTATTGGTCAGTGTGGTTGTCATTGCATGGAGCATTGCATATAAGGCCCAGTGTGGCACTAATAAAGTACACTTCACCTTCACCCTCAATACTGAGGTTCTGTCTCTTATTGGGGGAAACGCTATATTACAATTCACTAGCCCTTGTAAGGGCTGTTCCTGTTTCCTCACGGACGACTCTGGAATTCCAGCAGCACCTCTCACCATTGGGAAAGGACGTCTCGGGCGGTGAAGCCCTCCGGCGATAAGGGTTATCGCTACAATTGGTGGCAACGGTGGGATGGTCCTTTCTACCCAGAGAGAGTGCTACCCTGATGGAGAGTCAGTAGGACAAGTTGAAAAGGCTGACCCTGAAGGATCTACTCGAGAGCCGGGGAAGGTCAGCTAGCAACCGCCCACGTCGGAAACTGATAGCCGAGCTGATCGAAATGGATCGTGCAGCAGTGAGGACCGAAACCAATATAGAGGCCGATGAAGACGCTGCTCTTGTTCAAGCGGTTCGGAACAGATTGTCGGTCTATGGCCCGAATCCATCACAGGAACTGATCGACCGAGTCTTTGCCGCAGCGGAGGCAGAGGCCAGTAAGCGAAGGGAAGATCGGCGACTTTCAACCCAGCAGCCTCTCAGCCTCAGTTACACTGGGGGGAGAAAGATTCCATTTGCAGCATTTAAGTCCTTCCAGGAAAGTGACGACGAGATTGACGGATTTTTGGCCGATTTTGAACGGCAGTGTGCTTTACACCGGGTACCCACGGAGGAATGGGTCACCATATTATCAGGGAAACTATCTGGGAAAGCTTCCGATGCTTTCCGGGCCATCCCTGATGTGGACTTACCACACTACCATCTGGTAAAGGAGGCTTTGTTAGCCCGGTACGCTGTCACCCCGGAGGCCTACAGGCGACGATTTCGGGAATCCCAAAAGAAGGGAGGGGATTCTTACACGGAGTGGGCATGTCGCCTCCATCGTACAGCATCACACTGGGTCACTGGATGCAAAGCCACGACCGCTGAGGATGTACTACAGTTGTTTTTACTAGAACATTTTCTCAATGCCCTGCAACCAGAGCTAAGAGAGTGGGTACGTGACCGGAGGCCTCTAACGCTACCTGAGGCTGCTCGTCTAGCCGACGAGTACACAGATGCTCGCCAGACAGAACAGTCCGCTCCAAAACCACCACCTCCCATCAAATTTCAAGCACCTGTGGCTTCAGCGCCAACTCGTGACTCTGGGCCACATAGGCCAGCGCAGCAACCGAACCTCTCCACAGTTCAGTGCCATCGTTGCAAACAATGGGGACATTATCGCAGTGATTGCGCCCTAGAGCCTCCCCGAAACACGTGGGGGCAAAAGCAACCTTCCAGCTCCCGTACTCCTGTGGCACACTGTTTGGAAGCTGAGAGCAGTTCGGAAGAGTATCTGGGGGTACTGTACGAAGCTGATCCCGTACAAGCGGCCATCCAAGACAACCGACAGCACCATTGCCAGGAGGTACGAGTCAATGGGCGCACCGCGCAAGGATTACGCGACACCGGAGCCACACTTACCTTGCTCCAACCTCATTTGGTCAAGAACAAAGACCGCACCGGACACACCGTTGCAGTAAGGGTGGCGGGAGGAGCTGTGTTTCGACTCCCCACCGCCCGAGTACATCTTGACTGGGGCGCTGGATCCGGCAGGGTACAGGTGGGACTTATGGACAACTTACCAGCAAAAGTACTATTGGGAAATGATCTAGGACCAATGACTTCTGCCTACGCTACCTCTGGACCAGCCAGCGTCAACCCTGTTACAACCCAGGCTCCAGCCCGAGCTGCCGACTCCAGCCCACTGGTCGGGGAGACCCAGGGGTTTGTCTGCATCACGTCATGTCTGTTACACGAAGTCAAGAAGAGGATCAGCCGTCAGGTTACGTCCTTCCAGAAGGGAAACTTATGCCAAACACTATTTTTGTTGGGGGAACTGGCCGTCGGATTAATCAGCCTGAAATTAAGGATGTTTTTTCAAAGTATGGCGCTGTAAAGAATGTCAAAATTATTAGGGATGCCTCTGGCGTTTCTAAGGGTTATGGTTTTGTCTACTTTTACGATGATGTAGATGTGCAGAAAATTGTGGATTCTCCGATCAGCTTCCATGGAAAGAGATTGAAACTTGGGCCAGCTATAAGAAAGCAGAGCACCTGTGCACACATCCAACCAAGGACTTTGGTGCTGAACTCACCAACGCCACAATATCCCAGTGTTTGGACCCCACCCATGACCGATTCCTATGTACAGCCCACGTCAATGTTTAGTCCGGTTACTCACTATTTGCAGACTTGTCCTTAAACAGAACTCTGCCCATAACAAGAGTCCGGACAGCCCCACGTTAACCCGAACAGGGTCAATCCGGGTCTGCCGGGTGTTCCACAAAAAGGGGGCATTGTGACAGAGGCTCTGTCTTTTGGATGTCATCACTATTCAGTTGCCCACCGGGTCATTCACTGGCCTTTTCTTAATTAGGTTCCAGACAATGTAATTGTATTTTGATACTGTTACAGGCAATGTCATTGTATTTTGACTGCCATTGTGTATTGTTGATTACGTCACAGTCAATGGCATTGTCCTGATTGATTGTATTACGGCCTGCTATTGTTCTACTGATTGCGTCACCGGCAGAGTTGAGGGATTGTGTGCCCTGCTGCTATTGGTCAGTGTGGTTGTCATTGCATGGAGCATTGCATATAAGGCCCAGTGTGGCACTAATAAAGTACACTTCACCTTCACCCTCAATACTGAAGTTCTGTCTCTTATTGGGGGAAACGCTATATTACAATTCACTAGCCCTTGTAAGGGCTGTTCCTGTTTCCTCACGGACGACTCTGGAATTCCAGCAGCACCTCTCACCATTGGGAAAGGACGTCTCGGGCGGTGAAGCCCTCCGGCGATAAGGGTTATCGCTACAATGGTCTCGTTCAATCCGTCCTTTCGGGGAGTCGGCGCCGGTAGAGGTGCGGGCTCCTCGGCCCCCAGGGGCGCCAGTTGGAATAGGGGCAGAGGCCGTGGCCGCCCCACTCGCGTCTGGGGTGCCAAGCCCAAGCCGGCTGCCAAGCCCACCCAGCAATGAGGGGGCGCCCTCACCCGTTCGGGTGGGGGGACGGTTGCAACTTTTCTCCCGGGTGTGGGACCAGGAGGTCCCGGACAGATGGATCCGGGAGGTGGTTTCGGCCGGTTACAAGTTGGAGTTCGAGTCCCGTCCTCCTCCAAGGTTCTTCAGGTCTCGGGTGTCTTTGGATCCTTTGGCCGCACAGGGGCTCCTGGCGGCAGTAAGGAATCTTCTAGATTTAGCTGTCATTTGCCCGGTTCCTCCTTCAGAGGTGGGGCGCGGGTTTTACTCCAATCTCTTCACGGTCCCCAAAAAGGACGGGTCCTTCCGTCCTATTCTGGATTTGAAGTTTCTCAACAGGTTTATTCGTCCTCGGAAGTTTCGCATGGAAACCCTGCGGTCTGCGATCGGTTCGCTTCGGCAGGGGGACTTTATGACGTCCATAGACATCAAGGATGCGTACCTGCACGTGCCGATCTTTCCTGCTCATCAGCGGTTCCTCCGTTTCGTGGTGGGGGATCGGCATTTTCAGTTTGTGGCTCTTCCATTCGGTCTCACCTCTGCTCCGAGAGTGTTCACCAAGGTGTTGGCGGGGGTGATGGCCCTGCTCAGAGCTCAGGGGATTCGCATTGTGCCTTACCTGGACGATCTTCTCATCATGGCTCCTTCCTTCAGTCAAGCAGAGGGGGACACCAGCATGGTGTCTATGTTGGAGAGGTTCGGCTGGGTGATCAATTACCCCAAGTCCTCGCTGGTTCCGGCCAGGGTGGTGACCTTTCTGGGGATGTCGTTGGACTCCTGCCAGCACAGAGTGTTTCTTCCTCAGGCCAAGGTTCTGATGATTCAGGAATTGGTCCAGCTGCTCCTCTCCCATCCTCATCCGTCCATTCGTCTGGGGATGAGACTGGTGGGGTTGATGGTGGCCTCGTTCGAGGCAGTTCCCTTTGCTCAGTTTCATACGAGGACTCTTCAACTTCATCTTTTGGCGTCTTGGAACCGGTGTCCGGGGTCGTTGGATCGGTCCTTCCGGTTGTCCCCTCGGGTTCGGCAGTCCCTTCTGTGGTGGTTGGTCTCGGACAACCTTCTGAAGGGCAGGTCGTTTCTGACTCCACTTTGGGAGACTGTCACCACGGATGCCAGTTTGTCAGGCTGGGGAGGTTATTGGAAGGATCTTCGGTTTCAGGGGCAGTGGGACCCTCAGGAGGCCCACTTGCCCATCAATGTTCTGGAATTGCGAGCCATCAGGTTGGTTCTGTCTCACTTGACGCATCATTTACAAGGTCTGCCGGTTCAGGTTCGCTCAGACAATCAGACGGCGGTTGCTTACATCAATCACCAAGGAGGGACTCGCAGTCTGGGTGCCCACAGGGAAGTGTCTCTGATTTTGGTCTGGGCGGAGATTCATGTCCCTTGCATCTCGGCAGTTTACATTCTGGGAGTGGAAAACACAGAGGCGGATTTTCTGAGCCAGTGTGCGTCCCGTCGGGGGGAGTGGTCTCTCCATCCCCAGGTGTTTCGGTCACTTTGTCTCCGGTGGGGGACGCCGGAGGTGGATCTGTTTGCCTCTCGTCACAATCACAAGCTTCCGTCCTTTGTGTCCCTGTCCCGGGACCCTCTGGCTCTGGCGGTGGATGCCATGACCCTGAGCTGGAGGGACCTGGGGTTTCTTTATCTGTTTCCTCCGATTCCCATGCTAGGCAGGGTTCTGCGAAAGTTGGTTCTGGAAGGAGTTCCCGCCATTCTCGTGGCTCCAAGGTGGCCAAGGCGGGTGTGGTTCGCGGACATCGTTCGTCTGGCCGTAGATCAGTTCGATCTGCCTCTTCGGACAGATCTTCTCACTCAGGGTCAACTCTGTTACCCCAGTTTACAAACGCTGGCTTTGACGGCTTGGCTGCTGAAACCTCCATCTTAAAGGAGGAGGGTCTTTCGGATGCGGTCATTCAGACTCTTATTAGTGCCAGGAAGAGATCTTCTTCCATCTATTACAGGTATTGGAGATCTTATATTGATTGGTGTGAGGCTAGGTCTTTGCCCTGCCGGGTCTTTTCTGTGTCTAGGATTTTGGAGTTCCTTCAGGCGGGGCTGGACTCTGGTCTTCAGCTGAGTACCTTGAAGGGGCAGGTTTCTGCTTTGTCAATTTTTTTCCAGAAATCTTTTGCTAGTCATTCGTGGGTCAAGACTTTTTTCCAGGGGGTTTCGCATGTGCGGCCTCCTAGGAAGCCTTTGCTCCCAGTGTGGGATTTGAATTTGGTTCTTTCTGCTCTTAAGGCTCCTCCTTTTGAGCCTTTGCGGGATGTTGCTTTGTCCATTCTTACTCAGAAGGTTGCCTTTCTGGTGGCCATTACTTCGGTTCGGCGTGTTTCTGAGCTGGCAGCTTTGTCTATTCAGGCTCCTTATTTTGAGGATCATCAGGACAAAGTGGTTTTTCATTACAAGTCAGATTTTCTCCCTAAAGTGGTCTCTGCTTTTCATCTTAATCAGGACATTGTTCTTCCTTCTTTGTGTCCTAAGCCTAAGAATGTCAAGGAGAGTGCTTTGCACTGCTTGGATGTGGTACGTTGTGTCAGGTACTATCTACGTGCGACGTCTTCTTTTCGTAAGACTGATGCCTTTTTTGTTGTGCCATGTGGGCCTAGGAAGGGTTTGGCTCCGGCCAAGTCCTCCATTAGTAAATGGATTCGTCAGGCCATTGTTGGTGCTTATTCGGCCAAGGGGAAGGATCCCCCTTTTCGAGTTACTGCTCACTCTACTCGTGCGGTTGGTGCGTCCTGGGCTTTTCAGCACCAGGCTTCGGTTGAACAAGTGTGTAAGGCTGCAACTTGGTCTTCTGTTCATACTTTTTCTAAGTTCTATAAGGTTGATGTGCGGGCCTCAGCGGATGCTGTTTTTGGCCGCAAGGTTTTGCAGGCTGCAGTGGTTTGAATTGTTTCTGCGTTATTGCCTGTTCGGATACCCACCCTTTTCTGGACACTGCTGTTGGATGTCCCTAGTGTAATTATTAAAGTCTGAAGTGGGGTGTGTGACATACTTAGAATAATACCATTTTGTGAATACTCACCTGTAAAATGGGTATTATAAGTATGTCACACACCCCACTTCACCCGCCCTTTTTGGTATCCTGGCTCTCTATTTGGTGAAGTTTGGTTCTTTACGTTGAGGGTTACATTGTTTGGTTCTGGTACCTTGTCTTACTGCTGTTCTAATACTGGGAGGTTCTTGGGAGGTACCAGGTATGTATAGACCGGGAGGGGCCTGCTGAAGTTTTTTGGAGAAGTTCTCTGCAATGCTGCCACCTAGAGGTGCGTTAACCCTAGTGTAATTATTAAAGTCTGAAGTGGGGTGTGTGACATACTTATAATACCCATTTTACAGGTGAGTATTCACAAAATGGTATTTTTGTCATTCCAATATACAGACTCTAGTCTGGGGCTTGACAGCTGATTCATTCACCCCTTGGAGACGGGCTTTCTTTCTGGGTGACTCGGTATATGGGGGCTAGGAGCAAGCTTCCTTGGCTTCCTCTTCCTCCGTCTATTGGGGTTTATGGTATACCCATATTGATTGGCATGAGTCTTGGTCTCTTCCCTGTTGGACGTTCTCGGTTCCTTGGGTTCTAGAGTCATTACAGCATAGGTTGGGGTTGGCTCCCCATCTAGGTGCTCTGAAGGTTCAGGTTCTGTCCTGGCTGTCTTCCTGTAGGAGTCTGGTTCTGTCTTCCTTGTGAGGAGTTCTCTTGGGGATTGCTTAGGTGCATCCCCCAAGTAGTTCTATGGTCCCTGTTGGGATCAAGTTGCATTTTGTTTGCCCTGCGGATTTTTCCCTGGGGACTTCTGCTGGGTGCTGTCTGAGCTGCTTGGTAGTCAGTCGCTTCTCTGGGGGCTCCTGCCTCAGTCAGACGTGTGCCTGAGAAGGTGGATCTGATTACTTAGCCCTGGCTCGATGTTTGTGTATATATAATATATATTATATTATAATATATATTCTATATGCGCCCCATGCCGTGTGGGTATTCCTTCTTACATCGGACCTCCTGTCCAAGTGGTGTTTTATGATCATTGTTTTAGTCCGTTTAGTCTAACTACGGACCTTATTCTTAATAATGCTAATATGAAGGGTCTACATTCCCTCAACAGTTGTTGCAATTTTTCCCTGAGGGTCTCTTGTCCCTTAGGGGGACTGATGCTCTTCGAGTCTGCGGGCTCCTCCTTATGTATGCGCCTGATATTGCCTGCTTCCAGGGCCACTGCGTCCTTTGGATTAATCCTTCTTGGATGCCTCCTGGTCCTGAGTAAAGCCTTTGGCTTCATGCTAGTGAAGGGGTCAGTATTCCCGCCTTCGGTCGGGTGACCAGTTCTCATTCCCCTTAGGGAGAGTTACAAGTTTTCCACGAGGCTTCTGTTGCCTGTGGGCTGGTTGGGTCGTTGCACTGGCCTATTCCTTTAAAGTGGACCAACACCCACCGGTGATCGGCCCGGGAATCTATAAGATTCCCGGGCCGATCACCTCCCTCCCCGCGGGACATCCGAGATCGGGATGTCCCGCGGGGTGAAACCCCCCCAAACACCCCAAACTCCTTACCTTATCTTCGGCGGCGGCCGGCCGCCGCCGCCTCCCTCGCGCCCCTCTAGACGTGCGCGTGCCCGCGCCGGCCGTCCGTGAATGACCGGCGCGGGCACGCGCACGTCAAGAGGGACGCGGAGGAGGCGGCGGAGCCGCTTGTCCGCGGCTTGTCCGTCGGCCCGGAGAGAGGTGAGTTCGGGGGGTCGGGGGGGGGTTTCACACAGCGGGGCACCCCGATCGGGGGTGCCCCACCGAAGTGGACCAAGACCCAGGATAGTCAAAATCTTGGGTGTTGGTCCACTTTAAGGGGGAAGAATCTCCCCTTTTTAAGTTACTAGACTGTTGCTTGTCTCTGTTCATACCTTTCAAAGGTCTTGTTATGAGATTGACGTTAGAGCCTCTGCTCATGTCATGCCTGTTGCAAAGTTTTGCAGGTGACAGCGCCTTTACTGTCCGCTGTGCCTTGTTTTTGGGGATCCCACCCTACTTTATGGACACTGCTATTGGATGTCCCATGTGTAAGTATTATAGATGGAGCAGGACGTGCTGTATGCTTAGAATAATACAATTCTGTGAGATACTCACCTGTAGAATTGGTATTATACGCATACAGCACGTCCTGCTCCACCCCACCCTGGTTTACATTTTTCTGGATCCCCTGTATGGTGATTGTTGTCATTACTATTGTTACCAGTTGGTGGTTGGTTTCTCCCGGCTTCTTTCTCACTGCTTTTCAATACTGGGGATTTGTGGGAGGTCCCTGGGTATATGAAGGGCCGGGAGGAGCCTGTTTTTGCATGTTTGCAGTGCACAGCGCCCTCTGGTGGAGGATAACCCATGTGTAAGTATTATAGATGGAGCAGGATGTGCTATATGCGTATAATACCAATTCTACAGGTGAGTATCTCACAGAATTGTATTTTTTTTGCCTGTCTTTCACTTTTATTGTGCACGCTAGCCGCCGTGCCATTTGTACGGTGCTCCGCGGCTGGCAGCGACATTTCCCTTCGTATCTTGCTGCGTTGCCATTGGCGCTGGGGGGGTCACATGGAGCACATTTTGCGCTCTTCGGGGGGGGGGGGGGTCCCGTGGATGACATTTTTTGTCATTCCTCTGCGGCCCGCCCCTCAAGCTCCGTGCGGGCGCCATTTTGGGCTGAGATTTCTCCTCCTGTCCTACGGTACTGCGGCGCATTGCTGGCCTGCCTGGATCATGTGATTGGCTTATTGGTCCGCGAGTCCCCTTCGGGGTGGTATTTTGCTTTTTTTCTCCACATTATGGGAATTGATATGTGTGTTTTTTTCTTATGTCTTTCAGGCGGGATAAACGTGTCTGTGGTTTCTCCTGGCCCTCTCCCCTTTCATCTCCCACCTTCCCTAGCGGGTTTTGGGGCCTTAACCCTATATTGGCCAGTGTGCCCATTCTAATCACCATATGGAGGCTTCCGGGGATAATGTGCTTGGGGTTCCTTCGGGACAAGCCCAGCTGTGTGTCATTTGTGGGGTATCCCTTGTGTGTATGGTATCAGGGTATGTGTGTCCTGTGCCCAGAAGGTACTTGCGCTGCAGTCTGGGTTGCCTGCTACGCAGCCCAGCTCTGCGCCCCCTTCGACATCACCTACCCCGCCTGCATTTGACCCCTAGTGAGGGTCCTGCTAGTGGGGAATCACATTATGACCTGGCCTTGCGAGTGGCCAGCCTGGAGAGGCATATTACTGGGCCTGCCCCCCATAAGGCTTCTGGCAAGAAGCGGCATTTAACTCCTGCTGTTTCCCTTTTTCCTGGGGAAAATGAGGGACATTACTCTTTCCCTGGCCTTTACCCCCTAGAAGAGGGGGAGCTTTTCTCTGATTCTGATTCCTCTGAGGAACAGCAGGAGATTTATGGCGGTACTGGGTCTCCTTTTGGTGACGGTCCATGGTCGCCTGATGATACTGATAGGCTGCTGGCTCACATTTTTGAAGTGCTATCTATTGCCCCTCCTGTGCCAGCTAAAAAGCAGCAGGGGGAGTTTTTTCACACTGTTAAATAACGCTTGGAGTTCCCTGAGCAGGCCCACTTTAATGATTTGGTGCTCAAGGAGTGGGAACGTCCTAGCAGATTGCGCGCGGTGCCCAAGAGTTGGGACAAGAGGTATCCCTTCCCTGCTGATATGGTTAAGCGCTGATCGTGTCCCCCCGAAGTGGATGCTCCAGTGTTTAGGTTGTCCAATACCTCTGTCATGCATTCCCCTGACACTTCTACTCTGAGGGATGGTGAGGACCGGCGTGTGGATCAGCTGGCCTGTCACGCATTTGTTTGTGCGGGGACTGCGCTGCGCCCTGTGTGCGCTTCTGCTATCACAGCTATTGCTATTAAAGGCCTGCTTAAGTGCCTTTTGGATGGGGGGCGTGGCCAAGATGGCGACCTAGGTGGACGTGCCTGGTCGGGGCTGTGAGAGAACATCCTGACTTACCTCCTTGTATGGTGCTTGGGTAGCCAGAAATCCCCCTTCTGTGGCTCTCCCTGTCCGAGGGAGAGATCGAGTTTACTGAGCGGTGGCAGTGACCCTTGTAGGAGGCATTGTGCAGAGCCAGAGGGGCTGAGGAGACAGAAGCTTATCTCTGACCACGTGCTGCTTGTGTGAGAGGAGACGCACCATCTTTTGATCTGTCTGGGATGCTGCGGTGGTGAGGGGGAGAGGTGCCTGGAGATCAAGCGGCACGTCCCCGCAGAGTGAGAGACGCTCGACAGTGTGAGGAGGAGAGAGGAGAGCAGCCAGACGCCATATCAGCTCTGAAGGTGAGGGGGGGGCAGCCCCCTGCGGTCTCGTAACATCCAGGCAGTACATAAGGAGACAGCCTCTCTACTGATAAGACTGCTCTCTTGCTGAGACTGTGTGGGGGGGGGGGGGGAGCTTCCCAGTAAAGAGCAGCAGATGCTGAAAGGAGCCTGCCATTACTAGTAGTTGCAAAGCCACAACTCTGCAAGCATCAATAATAGCAGTGTTTTCTGCTGCTCACTATACTTCTGACTAGGCAGATACTGTCTCACAAAGCAGGGCACAAGAGCCCCCGGGTGTAATAAACCCCCCCAGTCAGCGGTGTTGGTGCTGGTCCTGTTTGGGATACCCCCTGGGTGTTCCATCAATCATTTAGGGGCCGCAGTCCCCCAAAGTGTGGGGTCAAGCCCTCTTCCAGTACTCTGCACCATAGGAGACTGCTCTGTAATATATTTTTTCTAGAGTCCCCTCCCCACATATGAGAGGCAACAAGAAGCGTAAATCGGCGCTGATCACCAGTAGCACGCAAACTATGGAATCTCCGCACTGGATTGGGCAGGAGCCCCTGATAACTGCAGTTATCATGGCCGCCATTGCCTCATGTCAAAGCGCTCTCACTGCTAAATTTGACACTCTCCAAGAGCAATTTAACTATTCTAAGTATGTCACACACCCCGCTTCAGAATAGTCATTACACTTGGGTTATACTGATCCGTAGAGGGTGATCTTGCAGAGATGTAATGAAAAAAAGGGAGCCCCTTCCGGTCCATAAATACCTGGGACCTCCCACTCATTCCCCAGTCTTTCATCTCTGCAGTCGGCGAGCAAGTCAGAAGATGGATGTCTCCTCCTTGCAGGTAGCCGGGGTAACTACCGGCCCTCTTGTTGGTCTATTCCTGCCTGGACCCACTTTTATTTAAGTATCCCTTGTCTCCCAGCCTAGGCTGCCGGTCCGGGCACAGGTAGACGGCACCTTACGGTGCTCAGGAGCTCTGCTCCGCCGTGAGACCCCATACTAGGGGGTAGGCGGCTGTCCGGGTTGGTGATCCCGGAGTGGGATGCCCCGTCCCTGGCCCCTCCACTTCTAAGTGGGTTTCCCCCTCTCCCGGTCACCCATTGCTCCCTTATTGGGGGGGGGGGAAGCGCACACCTTCTCCCTTGTGAATTATCTCTGTGGATGTTATTGAGGTGTGTGTTATTTACTGTTGTGTGCTTTTCTGTTCACTCTTGGCCGGCGCCGGCTGTGGCCACGGCGCCGGCCGTTTCTGGCAGCGTTTTCTTAGGGGAGCTTCTTCCCCTCAGGTTCCGTGTGGGGGGGGGTGGGGCCGGGCGCTCGGCGTGCTCCTACGGCCTGCCCCCTGTGCTGCTGGCGCCGCTGCGGAGCCCAGCCACTGGCCGGGAGCCGCATTCTGTCAGGGGAGGGGCCGGGAGCGAACCGCGCCCATCCGCCCTCCTTCTTCCCCATCTGCTCTCTGCTTCGCATCGTGCTCTGCTGTCGGCGCCATTATAGTAAGCGCCCTGTGGGCTCCATATTTTACATTATTTAATTTTATCTGCTTGTTATGGATGTGTATATATGTATATATTATTTGGTGGGCCTGATTGTGTGCGTGTGTGTTGATCAGCCCTTGCCTTATGTCTTTCAGGTGGACCTTTATTTGATATTAAAGGGGTCCTCCTGGTCCTGGGTTTTTTTGGTTAGGGCTCCCAATAAATCCTCCCACTCGGGACATAGTAGGGGCATCCTGGATTGCTTATATTGCGTAATTCCCTTGGTCATTGCGACTACCAATAAAATCACCATATGGAGGCTTCCCAGGATACCGGGCTTGGGCTCCCCTCGGGGCAATCCCGGCAGTGTATGGGGTGTGGGGTATCCCTTACGGGGGATGATGTATTTCTTTGTATACCATGTGCGCAGCAGGCTATAACGCGGCAGTCCAGGTCCCAGGCGACTGGGTCATCGCCGCCGGCCTCATTGTCTACCCCTCCCCGTCTGATCCGTACCCCAGGTAATGTTGTCACGGGTGAGTCGCAATCTGCTGTGTGTGCCAGATTGGCCAATCTTGAGAAATTATTTTCTAGCGCTGTGGCCAAAAAGGCCCCGGCTAAGAGGAAGCACTTGTCTCCAGCCGCGCCGGCCTTGGATTTTGATGAGTTTGATTCACTGGACTGGTCTGATTATTCCCCGCTAGAGGAAGAGGAGTTATTTGAGGAGTCCGATGGTTCTGATGATCAGCAATTTGTAGGCGCTGATTCCGAGCAGGGACAGGGGGTTACCATGGATACCCCTAAGGTCCTGGCTCATCTTTTCGAAGTTCTGGCTATTTCTCCCCCAGAGGAGACTCCTCCGCAGAAGGGGGAGTTCTTTGGGACTTCTAAGCCGCGCTTGGAATTCCGAAATCAAAAGCATTTTGATGGCATTATTCTTAAAGGAGCAGTATCGCAAAATTTGCATTAAAAAAGATAAACCATTAAATAGCCACACAATAGCTTCTAACGTGTATAAATAATCTGGCGATAGAAAAAGAAAAAAATATATGCCTCTCTTTTAAATTGTATAATTACAATGGCTCAGTCTATTTGCTGAATAGGGGGATCTGCTGGGTTGTTTTTAGTGAGCTGCTTCATTTAGCCCACTGGTCTCCTAGCAACACTTTACCTCAGAGGCTGACACTGTAATCAGTGGCAACGGCTGTGTGTGTGTGTGTGTGTGTGTGTGTGTGTGAGGTGCTGCTTTTGTTATGAGACCAGGTGACTCAAATGTGTAAAATCTATACAAAATAAACTAAACTGACTGAAAATAACTGAAATTCTTCTTTGAATAACTGTGCAGGAAAATCTAAAGGTATTAAAGTGGAACAAAACCCTGAGTTGCCGACCCTGAAGTCTATAAGACCCGGCCATTGACCTTCCCCCTTTGGCATTCTAAATCAGGATGCCCACTGTGTGAAACGACCCCTGGATAACCACAGATCCCCCCATTTTTCTGGCGCGCTCACGCAGATAGTCATTTAGACAGGCTGGGCGGCCAGGAAGGTTACTGCTCAGGCTCCCCATCTGTGTGCAAACAGAGCTGATTGGATGAGAGCCCGCGCATGCGCTGTGGGACAGGGAAAGGTACGTTTTCACAGGCGAACTTGGGGATTTCACATATCAGGGCATCCCAAGTCGGGATGCCCCTAGGGGCACAAAACAAAACTCAAGCTAGTGAAAATCCTGGGTTGGGCTTTGCTCAAAACACACAAAGCTGAAAGAAAGATCATATGGAAAAATGAAAAATAAGAATATGAAAGAGAAAATGGTAAACTGAAAGATTCTGCAGCAGAGTCAACATGAAGGTAAAACTGTCAAAATCAGCTAAATGAGAGCTTTTCTCTCTGTTTTAGATATACAAGTTCTGGCCAGGCAATGTTGCAATGTTATCTTATGCTGGAGGCTGCCAGCACTGAACAGCTGAGACTTTGATACATTGTTCTCCCCTCTCCTCAGCATGGAACTGATATATTGTTTCTCCCTCTCCCCAGCATGGAACAGGCCAGAGTGTCATAAACATGAGCTATTAGTCTCCAGCTGCTCAACACACACACCATTATTTTTTTTCTACATTTGTAATTCTTACTCCAACACTTACCTACATTCAAAGTACCATTTAAATATAAGTCACCAAGAAAAATTTGCGATACTGCTCCTTTAAGGAATGGGAGAGGCCTACTCGGCTTCCGGGTGTTCCTCAGGGCTGGGATAAGAAATATCCCTTCCCGGTGGACGTGGTGAAGCGCTGGTCGTCCCCTCCCGAGGTTGATGCCCCCGTGTTGGGGTTGTCTAATTCTTCTGTTTTGCATTCTCCTGCCTCCACCACCTTTAAAAGATGGTGAGGACAAGCGCATTGATCAGATGGCTTGTCACGGCTTTGCCAGTGTCTGTTCGGCCTTGTGGCCTGTTTGTGCTTCGGCACTTTTGGCGGTAGCTACCAGGTCGGTTGTTAGGGACCTGTTTACTACTTCCAGGCTTGACCCGGCTAGTGATGAGTTCACCGCCCTTAAGAGGTGCGAGTTGTTCATGTCCTTTGTGTTAGTTGCGCCAGTGGGCGGCTGATTTTGTGGCTAAGAAGTCGCTTAGGGCTCTTCCCTTCGTGAGGTTGCGGCTTTTTGGAGAAAAATTGGATTCGGTCGCGAAAGGAGGCAAGTTACCTCAGTGAAAGAAGCGGCATCGTCCCTTTCGGGTGGCGGCCTCCTTTAACCCTTCCTTTCGTGGGGCCAGAGCTGGCAGGGGATTGCCCTTCTCTTCCTCCAGAGGTGATTCCTGGAACAGGGGCAGAGGATGTGCCTGTCCAGGTCACACCTGGGGTTCCAAACCCAAGCCAGCTCAGCAGTGAGGGGGCGCCCTCACCCTTGCGGGTGGGAGGACGGCTGCAACACTTCTTCCAGGTCTGGGACCAGGAGGTCTCAGACAGATGGATTCTGGAAGTGGTGTCTTCCGGTTACAAGCTGAAGTTCGAGATCCGGCCCCCTCCCAGATTCTTCAGGGCTCCGGGCGGCAGTAAAGAATCTTCTGGACATGGCTGTCATTTGTCCGGTGCCTTCCTTGGAAAGGGGCCTGGGCTACCATTCCAATCTGTTCACAGTGCCCAAGAAGGACAGCTCCGTCCGTCCCATCGTGGATCTGAAGCTCCTCAACAGGTTTATCCGTCCCCGGAAGTTCCGCATGGAAACACTGCGCTCAGCCATCAATTCTCTTCGTCAGGGGGACTTCATAACGTCCATAGACATCAAGGATGCTTATCTGTCTTTTCTGGGAATGTCTCTGGATACTTCTCAGACCAGGGTGTTCCTCCCTCGACCCAAGGTTCTGTTGATTCAGGAGTTGATTCAGCTTCTTCTGTTCAGCCCTCGCCCATCCATCCGTCTGGGGATGAGACTGGTGGGATTGATGGTGGCTTCCTTCGAGGCGGTTCCATTTGCTCAGTTTCACACAAGGACGCTCCAGCTCCATCTTTTAGTGGCCTGGGACAGGTGTCTGCTGTCATTGGATCAGTCTTTTCTGATGTCCCCCCCCCCGGTTCGGCATTCCCTTCGGTGGTGGCTGGAACCAAGCAATCTGATGAGGGGCAGGTGCTTTCTGACCCCTCGTTGGGAGACAGTCACCATGGATGCCAGCCTGTCAGGTTGGGGGGGGGGGGTTCTGGAAGGATCTTCAGTTTTAAGGACTGTGGGAGCCTCAGGAGGCTCACGATCCCATCAATGTTTTGGAGTTGAGAGCCGTCAGGTTGGTTCTGTCTCACTTGACTCTTCAGTTTCAGGGCTTACCGGTTCAAGTTCGGTCAGACAATTGGATGGCGGTCGCCTACATCAATCACCAGGGAGGGACTCGCATCAGGAGTGCCCTCAGGGAAGTGTCCTTGATTCCGGGTGTGGAGAACACGGAGGCGGACTCCCTGAGCAGGTGCTCGTCTCGCCGGGGGGAATGGTCTCTCAATCCCAAGGTTTTTCGGTCACTTTGCCACAAGTGGGGGACTCCGGAGGTGGATCTCTTTGCCTCTCGTCACAATCACAATCTTCCGGCGTTTGTGTCTCTCTCGCGGGATCCTCTGGCTCTGGCAGTGGATGCCATGTCTCTGAGCTGGAGGGATCTGGGGTTCCTGTACCTGTTCCCTCTGTTCCCTATGGTGGGCATGGTGGTGCGCAGGTTGGCACTAGAAGGGGCGCCAGCAATTCTGGTGGCTCCAAGATGGCCAAGGCAGTTTTGGTTCGCAGACGTCGTTCGGCTGGCGGTGGATCAGTTCGATCTGCCCCTTCTGCCAGATCTGCTCACTCAGGGTCAACTACTTTACCCCAATTTACCAACGCTGGCTTTGACGGCGGGGCTGCTGAAACCTCCATCTTAAGGGAGGAAGGTCTTTCTGATGCTGTGATTCAGACTCTTGTTAAGGCTAGGAAGCGGTCTTCCTCTACCATCTACTATAGGACTTGGAGGTCTTATATTGATTGGTGTGAGGCTAGGGCCTTGCCTTGCAGGGTGTTTTCTATTCCTAGGCTTTTTGATTTTCTGCAACACGGTCTGGACTTGGGGTTCCAGCTTAGTACTTTGAAAGGGCAGTTTTCTGCCCTGGCGGTTTTATTTCAAAGGTCTTTTGCTCTTCATCCTTTGGTTAAGACCTTTTTCCAGGGGGTTACGCATGTGCGACCTCCTAGGAAGCCTCTGCTCTCAGTTTGGGACTTGAACTTGGTTCTTTCTGTTCTTCAGGGTCCTCCTTTTGAGCCATTGCAGGATATTCCTCTTTCTATGCTTACTCAGAAGGTTGCTTTTCTGGTCGCTATCACCTCAGTTCGGTGTGTCTCAGAGTTGGCGGCCTTGTCCATTCAGGTCCCTTACTTTGAGAGGCATCAGGACAAAGTTGTTTTCCGCTTCAAGCCAGATTTCCTTCCTAAAGTGGATTCTGCCTTTCATCTTAATCAGGACGTTGTTCTTCCCTCCTTGTGTCCTAAGCCCAGCAATGACAAGGGGAGGGTCTTGCATTCCTTGGATGTGGTTTCGCTGTGTGAAGTACTATTTGGTGACTACTTCTTCATTTCGTAAGACGGACGCTTTTTCCGTGGTGCCTTCCAGGCCTAGGAAAGGTTTGGCGCCCGCCAAGTCTTCCATTAGTAGATGGATTCGCCAGGCCATTGTTGGGGCCTAATCTGCCAAGGGGAAGGTTCCTCCTTTTCGTGTTACTGCTCATTCTACTTGTGCTGTTGGGGCTTCCTGGGCTTTTCAGCACCAGGCCTCTGTTGAACAAGTTTGTAAGGCTGCTACTTGGTCTTCTGTTCACACTTTTTCCAAGTTTTATAAGGTTGATGTGCGGGTCTCAGCGGATGCTGTTTTTGGCCGCAAAGTTCTGCAAGCTGCAGTGGTTTAAGTTGTGCGTTATTGCTTTCTTTGGATCCCACCCTTTATGGACACTGCTATTGGATGTCCCAAGTGTAATGACTATTCTGAAGCGGGGTGTGTGACATACTTGGAATAATACCATTTTGTGATTACTCACCTGCAAAATGGGTATTAGAAGTATGTCACACACCCCGCTTCACCCTGCCCTTTGGTATTCTGGATCCTTTATATGGTGAACCTTTTTTACTGTTACTGGTTATAATTGGCTCTTCCTGGTCCCTTTTTCCTTACTGCTGTCTTAAAACTGGGGAATGAGTGGGAGGTCCCAGGTATTTTTGGACCGGGAGGGGTCAGTATAACCCAAGTGTAATGACTATTCTGAAGCGGGGTGTGTGACATACTTATAATACCCATTTTACAGGTGAGTAATCACAAAATGGTATTATGTCCGCCATGATTTGGATAAAATCCAGGACCGCACCGGCGAGACGGAGAGGAGAATCGGAGAAGCAGAGGACAGGTTATCTGCTCAGGCAGGAGATCTCACAACCCTGAGGAGGCAAGTGACCATTCTGATGGGAAGGGCCGAGGACGCTGAAAATAGGAACCGGAGAAATAACGTCAGAATACTGGGTCTGCCCGAAAAAGCAGAGGGGTCCTCCCCATAGCAATTTGCTGAGAATCTTATAAGAGAGACTTTAGCGCCGGTGAACCTGACAAAGTTCTTCACGGTGGAAAGAGCGCATAGGATCCCCATGAGGCCACTTACCCCCGGGGCTCCGCCAAGACCCTTCATAGTCAAGGTCCTTCGCTATAAGGACAGGGACACTATCCTGGCAGCAGCTAGAATGAAGGGTATGGTGACCTTTGATAACGCCTGGATATCTTTTTTTTTTTTATTTTTTTTTTCCCGGACTTCACCTCAGAGGTTCAAAAGATGCGGCGATCCTTTAATGGAATCAGAGAGAGGCTCAGAAAGAAGCGAATTAAATATTCTATGATGTTCCCGGCAAATCTGCAGGTGCAAGATGGAGAAACCACCAGATTTTTCACCTCTGCCGAGGAAGCCAGTGCCTGGCTGGACTCTCTGCCTGGAGCCTGATGGACTGGGCCCCGGTCGGAGAGCCTCTGAATACATAGGCATCTGCCCTGTTGTTTGTGACCCTTCTCTGTGGGTCGATTGCCGCTGGGCATCCTGATGCCGCCCAGAAGGGGGGGTTGTTCGATTTAGTTTTGTTTGTTTGAAAGTTAGCAAAGCCGCTGTGCTTTGACTTTGCTACCCAAGTTACCAATGTATCCTGATTTGAATGCTATAGGGAGCTGCGGCTCTAGTTCCCATGGTGGGATGGTTCTCCTGCCTCTCCCCCTTAAACCTTCCTCCTGCCCTTTACTCCTTCTGCCCCCCCCCCCGTGCCTTTCTCTCCTCCCTCCTTTCTCCGCCTCCTTTTACCTGATACCTCCATGCGACCCTGGGAACTCAAGGCAGCTAGTTTGCTGACCTGTAAATTATATTGGTGTGTTCACATTGCAGGCCCCATAGGCGGTGGGTCCCTGCACCCCGGTTACAACTAGTTACACCTGTGTTGTATTGTTTTGTTTGGGAGGGTATGATGCTCACCAAAGTTTGGGGGTGGTGGAGCGGGGTGGGGGTGGTTGGGATTGGGAAATACAAGCAAGCTACGATTTTTGATAAAAGGGACAAAAAAGGGAAGACCCTGGCGTACTTAGCGAGAGCCGAAACCAAAACCAATAGCATTGGGAGGGGATGGGAGGGAGACAGTAACGGAAGGGGGTGAAATTGCCCAGCGGTTCCTCGAGTATTACTCGGCATTGTACTCCTCTAAGGCTAGCTAGCACAGCTACTGAGTCATGGCCCTGCATCCCCTCTACTGCGGACGCTATTGGTACACGCCCGCTTAGTGCAATAGTTACTGAATGAGGAGCCAGAATTTTTGTTTTATTGTAATCCCGGTTTTGAATGAGAAGCCAGAATTTATATTTTATTGTAATCTCGATTTTTACTCTTGTATTTGGGGTAAGAAACCAGCTAGGGGCAACATCTTTTGGTTACGGGGGGGAAGATCAGGAGCAATGTTAGCAAATATTATTTTACAGAAAGAGTAGTAGATGCTTGGAACAAACTTCCAGCAGAGGTAGTTGAAAAATCAACAGTCACTGAATTTAAACATGCCTGGGATAAGCACACATCTATCCTAAGATAAAGAGTACATACAGTATACACATAAGGGCAGACTAGATGGACCGTATGGTCTCCTTCTGCCGTCAACCTTCTATGTTTAAGAACTGGAGAATTACTTAGACCAGATCAACTTCCCAGTGTTGGCCCCGGAGGGTCAGGAGACGTTAGATGCCCCCATCTTGGTGGAGGAGGTCATGGGTGCAAAAGGGGCGCTCCCTGGAAGGAAGGCATCGGGTCCCGATGGGATTTCGGCCAAATGGTATAAGCAAGAATCAGAACTGGTAGCTCCTAGACTCTTAGAGGTGCTGAAGCAAGCACTAGAAAGTGAGTGTCTCCCGGCCTCCATTCACGAAGCGTACATCGTCCTTATTTATAAAGAGAGGAGGCCCCCTGATGCCTGCGTGTCATATAGGCCCATTTCCTTACTAAATCATGATGCTAAAATACTAGCCAAAATACTAGCTAATAGGTTAAACAGGGTTATACTACAACTGGTGGGACCGGACCAGTCTGGCTTTATGCCCGGGCGCACTAAGGGAATAAACCTGCGTAGGCTCTTCTCAAACCTTCAGATTGTCCATGATAATTACGGAAGCCGGGCAATTGCCTCGCTTGATAACGAGAAGGCCTTTGATTCAATTGAATGGACCTATTTGTGGGCAGTGCTGGCTAGATTTGAGCTCCCTGCCAATTTCATAAAGTATATCAAGCTCCTATATGGTCGTCCGGCGGCCAGAGTACGCGCCAATGGATGCTATTCAAATCCGTTTGCACTAAGCAGGGGGACCAGACAGGGTTGCCCACTCTCGCCATTACTCTTCGCACTGGCCATTGAACCATTGGCGATTATCGTTCGAAACTCCCAAACTATCACGGGGTGGAAAATAGGGGAGGTTAAGGAAAAGATTTCCCTCTATGCGGATGATACCCTGCTGTATCTAGCAGACTGTAACTAATCCCTGGAGGCAGCATTAGATATCATAGGAACATTTGGGAGATTTTCTGGTTTGAAAATCAACTGGGATAAGTCCAGTTTAATGCCAGTCGACAAGCCTGAACATCCAGACATCTCTCCGAGATCTCAGCTGAAAGTGGTTCAACAATTTAAGTACTTGGGTATTATGATTAGCAAGCAGCCGAGTGAATTTATTCCCCTTAATATCTCACCAGTGATGTCGAAACTGAAGCAGCGAGTCTCTCAATGGGCAAGCCTCCTGCTATCGGTCATGGGCAGGATAAATATATACAAGATGATCTTTCTTCCAAAATTCTTGTACATACCGTATTTTTCGCCCTATAAGACGCACTTATTTTTTCCCAAAAGTGGGGAAAAAATTTCCGTGCGCCTTATCGGGTGAATGTAAAAAAAAAAAAAAAAAAACTCACCCGTTCCCGGCGCTCCCGCGTTGCCTGTCACACTGCGGGAGCCCAGAGGAGCTGCGGGGGCTCTGTCCCGGCCTCGCCGCTGTGATCGCTGTCTTTTACCGGCAGCGATGACAGCGGCGGGACCAGAGACAGCGCCCCCACCGCTCCTCCAACTGCTGCCTCTTCCGCTTGGGCACATGCGAGCACCCAGGTCAGGGCAGCGGGTGGGCGTGGCCTGCACCAACTCGGTGGGCGTGGCCTGCGTCGACGCTGACACGGCGCAGGCCACGCCCACCCCATTCACGGAGCCGGACGCTCAACGGAGCGATGTCAGCGGAGAGGTGAGTTTTACTTTTTTTTTTTTTTCTTATGCCGACTGGGGGGAGAGGGGGATGCCACACAGCCAATACTAATGGGGGGGAGGGGGGATGCTACACAGCCTATACTAATGGGGGGAGGGGGATGCCACACAGCCTATACTAATGGGGGGAGGGGGGATGCCACACAGCCAATACTAATGGGGGGGGTGGATGCCACAAAGCCAATACTAATGGGGGAGGGGGATGCCACACAGCCTATACTAATGGGGGGAGGGGTATGCCACACAGCCTATACTAATGGGGGCAGGGGGATGCCACACAGCCTATACTAATGGGGGCAGGGGGATGCCACACAGCCTTTACAAATGGGGGGAGGGGGATGCCACACAGCCTATACAAATGGGTGGAGGGGGATGCCACACAGCCTATACTAATGGGGGCAGGGGGATGCCACACTCGGTATATGGGGAATGGTAGGGAGGAGAATGCCACACTGGTATATGGGGAATGGGATGGGGGCATGCTACACTGTCTATGGAATGGGGGCATCCCACACGGCCTATGGGAATGGGATAGGGGGAATGCCACACTGTCTGTAATGGTGCGTTTTTGGTTTAAAATTTTTTTTCTTACTTTCCTCCCCCCAAATCCTACTGCTCTTTTATGCTCGAAAATGCATATTGCTAAATTGGAGACACCCGGCTAAACCTTCAGTACAAGCATGGAAAAGATTAGTCAACCAGAAACTCACTATGTATAAATTGACATACGCTGCGAGGGGGGTGCCGGATAAGTTTGAGAAGATCTGGGATCCGTGGCTACAGTGTCAGGAGTCGGCATCTGATGAGTGAACCAGGGAGGGGGGAACACTGTCAGCGCCGTGGTTATTGCTGAGTCAGGAGTCTGCAAGATGGAGCCAAGGTCGATATCTGTCTTGTGGAGTGAGGGGAGGGCGTGGTCTTGGAGCATGTTTGCCACCCTCTCAGGTACTCCACCTGAGATCTGCTTGTTTCTAGCACAACCTGGGTCCGGTGTGAATGGTTGTTGTCGTTGTCTGATAGAATGCCATTTTGATGTTGGGTGCCTGCGGCACCTATAATACAGAGCAATTTGACGTGTATATGTAATGTTGTTTCTACGTTACAACGCAAAATAAAAACTTAAAAAAAAGTGCCTTTTGGATAATGCTAAGGGAATAAACCTGCGTAGGCTCTTCTCAAACCTTCAGATTGTCCATGATAATTACGGAAGCCGGGCAATTGCCTCGCTTGATAACGAGAAGGCCTTTGATTCAATTGAATGGACCTATTTGTGGGCAGTGCTGGCTAGATTTGAGCTCCCTGCCAATTTCATAAAGTATATCAAGCTCCTATATGGTCGTCCGGCGGCCAGAGTACGCGCCAATGGATGCTATTCAAATCCGTTTGCACTAAGCAGGGGGACCAGACAGGGTTGCCCACTCTCGCCATTACTCTTCGCACTGGCCATTGAACCATTGGCGATTATCGTTCGAAACTCCCAAACTATCACGGGGTGGAAAATAGGGGAGGTTAAGGAAAAGATTTCCCTCTATGCGGATGATACCCTGCTGTATCTAGCAGACTGTAACTAATCCCTGGAGGCAGCATTAGATATCATAGGAACATTTGGGAGATTTTCTGGTTTGAAAATCAACTGGGATAAGTCCAGTTTAATGCCAGTCGACAAGCCTGAACATCCAGACATCTCTCCGAGGTCTCAGCTGAAAGTGGTTCAACAATTTAAGTACTTGGGTATTATGATTAGCAAGCAGCCGAGTGAATTTATTCCCCTTAATATCTCACCAGTGATGTCGAAACTGAAGCAGCGAGTCTCTCAATGGGCAAGCCTCCTGCTATCGGTCATGGGCAGGATAAATATATACAAGATGATCTTTCTTCCAAAATTCTTGTACATACCGTATTTTTCGCCATATAAGACGCACTTATTTTTTCCCAAAAGTGGGGAAAAAATGTCCGTGCGCCTTATCGGGTGAATGTAAAAAAAAAAAAAAAAACTCACCCGTTCCCGGCGCTCCCGCGTTGCCTGTCACACTGCGGGAGCCCAGAGGAGCTGCGGGGGCTCTGTCCCGGCCTCGCCGCTGTGATCGCTGTCTTTTACCGGCAGCGATGACAGCGGCGGGACCAGAGACAGCGCCCCCACCGCTCCTCCAACTGCTGCCTCTTCCGCTTGGGCACATGCGAGCACCCAGGTCAGGGCAGTGGGTGGGCGTGGCCTGCACCAACTCGGAGCGATGTCAGCGGAGAGGTGAGTTTTACTTTTTTTTTTTTTTCTTATGCCGACTGGGGGGAGAGGGGGATGCCACACAGCCAATACTAATGGGGGGGAGGGGGGATGCTACACAGCCTATACTAATGGGGGGAGGGGGATGCCACACAGCCTATACTAATGGGGGGAGGGGGATGCCACACAGCCAATACTAATGGGGGGGGTGGATGCCACAAAGCCAATACTAATGGGGGAGGGGGATGCCACACAGCCTATACTAATGGGGGGAGGGGTATGCCACACAGCCTATACTAATGGGGGCAGGGGGATGCCACACAGCCTATACTAATGGGGGCAGGGGGATGCCACACAGCCTATACAAATGGGGGGAGGGGGATGCCACACAGCCTATACAAATGGGGGGAGGGGGATGCCACACAGCCTATACTAATGGGGGCAGGGGGATGCCACACTCGGTATATGGGGAATGGTAGGGAGGAGAATGCCACACTGGTATATGGGGAATGGGATGGGGGCATGCTACACTGTCTATGGAATGGGGGCATCCCACACGGCCTATGGGAATGGGATAGGGGGAATGCCACACTGTCTGTAATGGTGCGTTTTTGGTTTAAAATTTTTTTTCTTACTTTCCTCCCCCCAAATCCTACTGCTCTTTTATGCTCGAAAATGCATATTGCTAAATTGGAGACACCCGGCTAAACCTTCAGTACAAGCATGGAAAAGATTAGTCAACCAGAAACTCACTATGTATAAATTGACATACGCTGCGAGGGGGGTGCCGGATAAGTTTGAGAAGATCTGGGATCCGTGGCTACAGTGTCAGGAGTCGGCATCTGATGAGTGAACCAGGGAGGGGGGAACACTGTCAGCGCCGTGGTTATTGCTGAGTCAGGAGTCGGCAAGATGGAGCCAAGGTCGATATCTGTCTTGTGGAGTGAGGGGAGGGCGTGGTCTTGGAGCATGGTTGCCACCCTCTCAGGTACTCCACCTGAGATCTGCTTGTTTCTAGCACAACCTGGGTCCGGTGTGAATGGTTGTTGTCGTTGTCTGATAGAATGCCATTTTGATGTTGGGTGCCTGCGGCACCTATAATACAGAGCAATTTGACGTGTATATGTAATGTTGTTTCTACGTTACAACGCAAAATAAAAACTTAAAAAAAAAAGTGCCTTTTGGATAATGCCTCGGATGCCAATAGGGGGGAGGAGTATAGATCCCTCCTGCTTTGCTATGAATTTGCTGCATATATTCCTATGGATGATGCGGTCAGGATGTGTGGTAAGACTTCTGCCCTTTTGGTGGCTATACGCCGTTCTGTTTGGCTGCGTCAGTGGGCAGCTGATAATGCTGCTAAGAAGGCTCTCACTGCGTTCCCCTTTACGGGGCTACAGCTCTTTGGTGAGCGCCTGGATCTGTTTGCTAAGGATGGTAGGCTGCCTCAGCGCAGGAGGCACTACCAATTTGTGGCCTTGCTGTTCGGTCTAACCTCAGCCCCTCGGGTCTTCACCAAGGTGCTGGCGGGGGTGATGGCTCTGTTGCGATCTCAGGGCATTATCATCCTTCCTTATCTGGACGACATTCTGATTGCGTCTCAGTCCTTCCATCAAGCCGAGCTGGATACCCAGATGGTGGTCTCCACACTCGAGTCCTTCGGTTGGGTGGTCAACTACCCCAAGTCTTCACTGTCTCCGTCCTTGGTGACGTCCTTTCTGGGCATGACTCTGGATACATCTCAGGTCAAGGTATTCTAAGTGTGCCATACACTCCACTTCGGTCTTCATGACATCTGGGTAATCTCCAGTAGAGGGCGAACTTCTGCAGAGATGAATATGCAAAAAAGAAAGCCCCCTCCCGGTCCATATATACCTGGGACCTCCGACCAATTCCCCAGTTCCTTCTCTGCAGGGAAGGCGACAAGACAGAAGATGAAGACTCCTTTACTTACAGGTAAGCCGGGCTCGCGCCCGGCCTTCTATTGTCCCTATTACTGCCAGGACCCTTCTAAATTGTCCTATATTGAGCCTCCCAGCTTAGGCTGCGGGTCCTGGTGAAGGTAGGAGCACCCTATGGGTGCAGCAGGAGCACTGCTCCACTGTGAGACCTCACTATGGGGTAGGCGGTTATCCAGGTTTCTTGGTGATCCTGGTGTGGGATGCCCCGTCCCTCTAGGCTTATGCCCAGCTCTGGTAGAGTTCCCCCCCCCCTTCCGGGCCCCTTATTCCCCTCCGGGAGAGGGGGGGGTTGTCTGGCCTGGCCGATATTTCGTTCTCCCCAGCTTGTGTCCCTGAGTGCTTTGTGTTTTTACTTTGTGTGTGAGAGTGCAGACTGCCTTATCAGCATACCAGGGACTAGTGCAGCCTGAGGGAGCTTCTCCCCCTCAGGCTGCGTTCGGGAAGAGGGCAGGGCCGGGCACTCGGCGCGGTAGCCCCGCCCCCTTCTTTGGCGCGATTGCTTTGCTCGTGTCTAGGGGTCCGCGTTGCTGGGAGGGGTCGTGGCCTCGGCAAACGCACGTTCTGCGCTGGCCCGCCCTCCCTCCCCCTGCTCTCCCTTTTCATACAGCTTCGTGGGGGCCATCTTCTTGTGCAGGCCGCACGGTGTGGTAAGGGCCTGATGGCCACTTCCTTAGCTTGTGTGTGTGGGGGCCCCCACTGGTCTAGAGTGTGTGTGTGAGTTAATTACACTGCCTGGCTGGGATACATGTATTTACATATTGTGTGGCTGCAAGATCAAATGCTGTGGTCTTTTTCAATGTAAGGTTATGGCCATTTTTACATAGCTCTGCACTTATGTTGCTTGTTTTGTGTGTTACAGGTTTCCCTGTATATGTGCATATAAAGGGATCCCTCCTGGTCCTGGGGTCCCTAGTGTAAAATCGTCCACCCCAAAAATCCTCCCACCAGGACTTTTTCACCATATGGAGGCTCCGCAGGATACTGGGCTCGGGATCCCTCTGGGACAATCCGGGCCATGTGTGGGGTGCGGGGTATCCCTTACGGGGGAGAATGTGCTGATCTGTATACCATGCGCACAAAAGGCCATAACGCGGCAGTCTGGTACCCAGCCTTCTGGGTCGGCTCCTCCCGCTTCATCGCCTTCCCCTCCCCACCTTATCCGTACCCCAAGTGACATTGGTACCAGTGGGTAGTCGCTTTCTGATGTTTGGGCCAGCATCGAGAAAATTATTGCTAGCACGGTGGGCAAGAAGGCCCAGGCTAAAAAGAGACATTTGTTGTCGGCCCAGCCATTGTGGGATGTTGACGATGAGTCCGCTGATTTGTCAGATTATTCCCCGTTAGAGGAGGGGGAATTGTATCAGGAAACAGAGGCTGACTATGTTCAGTCTGGGAATGCCTATGTCGGACAGGCGCTGGGGGATGCCGTTGATACGGCCACTGTTTTGTCACATTTATTGGAGGTGTTGGATATTGAACTGCCTGAGGCACCCCCTCTTAAGAAGGGGGATTTTTTTGGGGCCTGCGAGCCCCGTCTGGAATTCCCTACCCAGGGTAATTTTGATGCGCTGATCCTTAGAGAATGGGAGAGGCCCAGTCGGCTTCCTGGTGTGCCTCAGGGATGGGATAAGAAATATCCTTTTCCGGTGGAGGCGGTTAAGCGATGGTCTTCTCCTCCCGAGGTCGACGCGCCTGTCTTAGGTTTGACCAACTCTTCTGTGCTGAACACCCCAGACGCCACTTCCCTTAAGGATGGCGAGGATAAGCGCCTTGATCAGATGGCGTGCCGCGCATTTGCCAATGTGGGCTCGGCCCTGTGGCCTGTGCATCTGCCCTGGTGTCGCTTGCTACCAGGTCTCTTATCAGGGACTGGCTGAATAATGCTCAGTTTGATCCAGATGGCGCTGAGTTCGCTACCCTTAAGAAATGCGAATCGTTCATGGATTTTATCATGGCTGCGATGGAAGACTCTATTGTCGTGTGTAGTAGGACTTCAGCCTTGCTGGTGGCTATGCGCAGATTGGTCTGGCTCCACCAGTGGACAGCGGACGTTGGGGCCAAGAAGTCCTTCACAGCTCTCCCCTTCTTGGGGTCGCGGTTGTTTGGAGATAAATTGGATGTTGTTGCTAAAGGAGATAAATTACCTCAGCGGCGGAAACAGCGCTGCCCCTTTCGGGGGGCGGGCTCGTTCACTCCTTTCTTTCGAGGGGCCAGAGCGACTAGGGGTTTGGCCTTCTCAGGTGTCAGGGGCTCGTTCTGGAACAGAGGCAGAGGTCGGGCACGTCCCACGCCTGCCTGGGGTACCAAGCCCAAGCCTGCCGTTAAACCGGCTCAGCAATGAAGGGGCGCCCTCAGACGGCTGCGGCTCTTCTCCCAGGTCTGGGCCCGGGAGGTCACAGACGGTTGGATCTTGGAAGTGGTCTCCTCCGGGTACAAACTGGAGTTCGAGGACTGGCCGCCCCCAAGATTCTTAAGGTCTCGGGTGCCCTCGGACCCTCAGGCTGCACAGGGGCTCCTGTTAGCAGTAAAAAAAACCTTCTGGACATGAGGGATATATGCCCGGGGCCTCTGTCAGAGAGAGGCAGGGGCTTCTACTCCAACCTTTTCACGGTTCCCAAAAAGGAGGGTTCAGTGTGACCCATTCTAGACCTCAAGGTTCTCAACAGATTTCTCAGAGCCAAAAAGTTCCGCATGGAGACTCTGCTCTCGGCTATCAATTCCCTTCACCAAGGGGATTTTATGACATCCATAGACATCAAGGATGCGTCTCTGCATGTTCCGATTTTTCAGGCACATCAGAGATTCATCCGATTTGCGGTGGAGGATCAACATTATCAGTTTGTAGCTCTTCCCTTCGGTCTGACCTCGGCACCGAGGGTCTTCACCAAGGTTTTGGGGGGCATAATGGCTCTGCTCAGATCTCTGGGCATTCGCATTGTGCCTTATCTGGACGATCTGTTGATATCAGCTTCTTCCCTCCATCAGGCGGAGCTGGACACCCACCAGGTGGTGTCGACCCTGGAAAGGTTCGGGTGGGTGATCAACCGCACCAAGTCTTCTCTCTCCCGGTCTCGTGTGATTTCATTTCTGGGCATGAATCTGGATACCATTCAGGCCAGAGTGTTTCTGCCCCAATCCAAGGTGCAGGGGATTCAGGGCCTGATCCGCCTTCTTCTGGACAGTCCTTGTCCCTCTATACGACAGGGGATGAAACTGGTGGGTTTGATGGTATCCTCCTTCGAGGCGGTGCCGTTTGCACAGTTCCACATGAGATCTCTTCAGCTTCACCTATTGATGTATTGGGACAGGTGCCCTCATTCATTGGATCAACCTTTCAGGATGTCTCCCAGGGTTCGGCAGTCCTTTCGGTGGTGGCTGGACTCGAGCAATCTGGTGAAGGGCAGATCCTTTCTGATCCCTTGTTGAGAGACGGTTACCACGGATGCCAGCCTGTCAGGCTGGGGAGGTTATTGGAAAAGTCATCAGTTCAGCGGGGTGTGGGGTCCCCAGGAGGCTCACACCCCCATCAATGTCTTGGAGCTCAGAGCCGTTCGACTGGTTCTGGCTGACCTCACATTTACGGGGTCTTCCGGTTCAGGTTCGTTCGGACAACCGAACGGCAGTAGCTTACATAAATCACCAAGGAGGGACTCGCAGCAGGAGTGCCCTCAGGGAAGTCTCTCTGATCCTGCGCTGGGCGGAGAGCAATGTTCCTTGCCTTTCGGCAGTCTACATTCCGGGAGTGGAAAACACGGAGGCGGATTCCCTGAGCAGGGGATCCTCTCGCCACGGGGAGTGGTCTCTCAATCCCGAGGTTTTTCTGGATCTTTGCCGCAAGTGGGGGGACTCCGGAGGTGGATCTCTTTGCCTCGAGGCACAATCACAAACTTCCGGCCTTTGTGTCTGTCTCTGGCAGTGGATGCCTTGTCACTGACTTGGAAGGAGTTGGGTTTTCTGTACCTGTTTCCACCTGTCTCCATGCTGGGCAAGGTAGTTCGCAAACTGGTTCTAGAAGGGGTACCAGCGATTTCTGGTGGCTCCAAGGTGGCCAAGAAGGGTTTGGTACGCAGACGTCATAAGGATGGCCGTAGACCAGTACCGGCTTCCCTTGTTGCCGGACCTGCTATCTCAGGGTCATCTACTTTACCCCAATTTACAAACGCTGGCTTTGACTGCTTGGCTGCTGAAACCTTCATCTTGAAGGAGGAAGGTTTGTCTGAGGCTGTTGTTCAGACCCTGATTAGGGCTAGGAAGCGGTCCTCTTCTGGCATTTACTATAGGACTTGGAGGTCCTATATTGATTGGTGTGAGGCTAGGACCTTGCCTTGCAGGGTTTTTTCTATACCCAGGATTTTGGAGTTTCTTCAGCATAATCTGGATCTTGGGTTCCAGGTTAGTACTTTGAAAGGACAGGTTTCTGCTCTGTCGGTTTTCTTCCAGAGGTCTTTTGCTTTACACCCGCTGGTTAAGACCTTTTTCCAAGGGGTGGCGCATGTGCGCCCCCCTCGGAAGGCTGTAGTTCCTGTTTGGGATTTGAATTTGGTTCTTTTGGCTCTGCAGGGTCCTCCTTTTGAGCCACTACAGGATATTGCTCTTTTGGTTCTCACTCAGAAGGTTGCTTTCTTGGTGGCTATTACCTCTGTTCGGCGTGTCTCTGAGTTGGCGGCCCCTTACTTTGAGAGACACCAGGATAAGGTGGTTTTTCGCTTTAAGCCGGATTTCCTTCCTAAGGTGGTGTCTGCTTTCCACCTTAATCAGGATATTGTTCTCCCTTCCTTGTGCCCTAAGCCTAACAATGACAAGGAGAGGGTTTTGCACAATTTAGATATTGTTCGCTGTGTGAAGTACTATTTGGTGACTACTTCTTCCTTCCGCAAGACGGACGCTTTTTTCGTGGTGCCCTGCGGCCCAGGAAAGGGTTGGCGCCTGCTAAGTCTACGATTAGCAAATGGATTCGTCAGGCCATTGTTGGGGCCTATTCTGCTAAGGGGAGGACTCCTCCTTTTAGGGTCACTGTGCACTCTACTCAGGCGGTCGGTGCGTCCTGGGCTTTTTAGCACCAGTCTTCTTTTGAACAAGTTTGTAAGGCTGCTATTTGGTCTTCCGTTCATACTTTTTCCAAGTTTTACAAGGTTGATGTGCGGGCTTCAGCGGATGCTGTTTTTGGCCGCAACGCCCTGCAAGCTGCAGTGGTTTGAGTTGGTACATTCTTTACTGTTTCTGGTTCCCACCCATGACGGACACTGCTATTGGATGTCCCAGATGTCATGAAGAAGGAAGTGGAGTGTATGGCACACTTAGAATAATACCGTTTTGTGAGTACTTCCCTTTAAAACGGGTATTATGAGTGTGCCATACACTCCACTTCGCCCCACCCCTTTTTTTTCAGGTATTCTGGGACTTTTATATGGTTAACTATTGGTTTTGATTGTTATATTTGGTTCTTCCTGGTCCATTTACTGCTTTTATACACTGGGGATTTGGTGGGAGGTCCCAGGTATATATGGACCGGGAGGGGCTTTCTTTTTTGCATATTCATCTCTGCAGAAGTTCGCCCTCTACTGGAGATTACCCAGATGTCATGAAGACCAAAGTGGAGTGTATGGCACACTCATAATACCCGTTTTAAAGGTGAGTACTCACAAAATGGTATTTTTTCTGCCTCAGCAGAAGGTGGAGAGCCTGCAGGCGCAGGCACGGTCTCTACTTTCTTGCCCTCATCCCTCCACTCGGCAGGGGATGCAGTTGGTGGGCCTGATGGTGTCATGCTTCAAGGCGGTCCCCTATGCTCAGTTTCACATGAGACCTCTTCAGTTGCACCTCTTGTCGGTTTGGGATCGACATCCTGTGTCCCTGGATCAGGAATTTGCTCTGTCCCCTCGGGTCAGTCAGTCCCTCTCATGGTGGCTGGACTCAAGGAATCTCCTAGTGGGCAGGACCTTTCTGCCCCCGTGCTGGGAGACTGTCACTACAGATGCTAGTCTGACAGGTTGGGGGGCTTTTGGAAATCCCTAAAGTTCCAGGGTCGGTGGGGCCCCCAGGAGGCCCATGCTCCCATCAACATTCTGGAACTGCGGGCGATAAGGTTGGTCCTTTTCCAGTTGACCCCACATCTTCGGGGTCGGGCTGTTCAGATCCAATCGGACAACCAGACGGCGGTTGCCTACATCAATCATCAGGGAGGGACTCGGAGCAAGCGAGCCCTCAAGGAAGTGTCCCTGATACTGTCCTGGGCGGAGGAGAATGTCCCCTGCATCTCGGCAGTTTACATCCCGGGGGTGAGCATTGAGCAGGGGGATGTCTCGGCTGGGGGAGTGGTCCCTCAGCAACAGGGCGTTTCATTCCCTGTGCCACAGCTGGGGTCTGCCGGATGTGGACCTGTTTGCTTCACGTCACAATCACAAGCTTCCATTCTTTGTCTCTCTGTCACAGGATCCTCTGGCCTTTGCCACGGACGCGCTGGCAATGCCTTGGAAGGGGTTTCGGCTCCTCTGTGTTCCCTCCATTTCCTCTGTTGGGCAGGGTGCTGCGCAAGGTAGCCCAGGAAGGGGTGCCAACCATTCTGGTGGCCCCCTTTTGGCCAAGAAGGGTGTGGTTCGCAGACATCGTGCAGTTGGCAGTAGATCAAGGATCCAGATCGGCTCACTCAGGGGCAGCTGTGCCATCCCAATTTACAAACGCTGGCTTTGACGGCTTGGCTGCTGAAACCTCCATCTTGATGGAAAAGGTTTTGCCTTCCTCTGTTGTTGATACCATGATTAGGGCTAGGAAGAAGTCCTCATCCTTTATCTACTACAGGGTCTGGCATGCTTACATTGCCTAGTGTGAGTCTAGATCTCTTCCCTGTCGGGTGTTATCTATTACCAGGATTCTGGAATTCTTGCAACATGGTTTGGATTTGGGCCTTCAACTTTGTACCCTCAAGGGTCATGTTTCAGCTCTGGAAATTTTTTTCCAAAGGTCTTTTGCCAATCACCGTTTGGTTAAGACTTTTTCCAGGGGGTTTCTCACGTGCGTCCGTCACGTAAGCCTATGTTACCGGTTTCGGATCTAAATTTGGTATCTGCTTTGCAGGGTCCTCCCTTTTGAGCCTCTCCTAATCCTGCTAATTCCAAGGAGAGGACTCTGCATTCTTTAGATGTGGTCAGGGTTCTGAAGTTTTACTTGGTCGCTACTGAATCATTCAGGAAGACTGATGCTCTTTTTGTTCTTCCTTCTGGACCTAGGAAGGGTTTGCCTCCGGCTAAGGCCACTATCAGCAAGTGGATCCGTCAGGCGGTGGTGCAAGCCTATTCTGCTAAGGGGAAGGAACCTCCCTTCCGCCTTACTGCTCATTCTACTAGTGCTATTGGTGCCTCCTGGGCCTTTCAGCACCAGGCTTCTGTTGAACAAGTTTGTAAGGCCGCAACTTGGTCTTCTGTTCATACTTTTTCCAAGTTTTACAAGGTTGATGTTAGGGCCTCAGCTGATGCTGCTTTTGGCCGCAAAGTTCTTCAGGCGGCAGTGGTTTAAACTGCCCACTGTTGTACTTGGGGATCCCACCCTACTTTACGGACACTGTTTTTGGACGTCCCAAGCGTAAAGAATTTAGTGAAACAGGACTTGCTGTATACTTGGAAAAATACAATTCTGTGAGTACTCACCTGTAGAATTGATTTTGTAGTATACAGTAGGTCCTGTTTCACCCCTCCCTTGTTATCATTTTTCTTGGTTACCTCTGTATGGTGATTTGTTAAAATGTTTGGTTGGGGTTCCTTAATTTTTATTCCCCGGCTTCTTGTCTAACTGCTTTGTAACACTGGAAATTTGGGGGAGGTTCCTGTCCTTTTATAGGGCCGGGAGATGCCGCAATTCTTTTCTGCAGTCCACTGCGCTACCTTGGGGCGGGATATCCCAAGCGTAAAGAATTTAGTGAAACAGGACGTGCTGTATAGTACAAAATCAATTTTACAGGTGAGTACTCACAGAATTGTATTTTTGTGTCAACTTGTGACGTTGGTGAGGGTTAAAGTGAACCAAAACCCACCCCAGGTTGTTTTGAGGGCTGCCTGGTTCCCTCTCCCCGGGGCATCCCAATTTGGGATACCCCGCTGTGTGAAATCCCCAGTAAAACCTACCTGATCTCCGATTAAATGGTGCATGTGGAAGGGGGGGCACACTACGCTAATCCTTTACCCAGGCGTGTGCCCGCACCAAGCATTTGTGAATGGCTGCACGCCCCCTGCAAGAGCCTAGCAGGGATGTGGCCATCCGTGCACTCGGCTCTATTCGGCCCTTAGTCTATTCTTACCCGAATGGAGGAGAGCGCACTTATTGGCTGCACATCAGGGAAAGGAGAGACAAAATTCCCGGGAAAGGAGAGACAAAATCCCCGAAGTCCCCTTTAGGTTAGTCTCCCTTGGGGTATGCTAATTCCCTGCCTGTCATGCTGAAGTATGTCTTGTGCCGAAACAAATCTACAGATCGAGCGCACCCTCACCACAGGATCTCTCCTAAAAATAAAAATGGCCTCTCTCTTCCCACTGGGGTGGAATTGGCCTTCTAAAGGATGGTGAAATGACCTGCCAGTCATGTTGCATTGTATTCTGATAGCTCCTTTCATATCTGGCAGAGTTCTCTTTTACAGAGCTAGCTGTTCTCTCTCACCCTGCGCTCTTCTTTTTTGACAGGGGCCCAGGAGTCAGGTACCTGCATGTCTCACACGTGTGTTACCCCTGCCTGCAAATAGAGGGGGGGAGTTCTATGTGTATGAAAGATCCATTTTGTTTAATAATGGGACTCCTTGTTATGTATATGGAAGGTGAAGGGTCCCTTTTATTATATACTGGAGGACCCCTAGCTCTATGTATTACAGGTCAGGGGTCCCTGTTGTTTAATAACTAAGTGGCTCTTAGTGTATGAAAGAGAAAGTCAGGGGACCCTCACACCCCTTCTATGTGTGGTAATATGGTCACCGTTTGTGTGGTGAGTAAAAAGGTGTGTCTAAACACTAACACTCAATGCATGATAAGTGCTCCTCTATCTTGTGTACTCTGACCAACAATCAATTGTAAAGAAATAAAAAACAGAAGCCACTGACATGGAGAATTGCATAAGCAGGGCGGCATCAGCGGCATGTGACATGCTTTTACATGACTACATTCATTTCTACTGTTCTCCTTGAATTCCCATATATATTTAATTTTATATATTTGGAGGGGAGAATTGTGGAGCAGCCCCCCCCATGCCTAAAGTGGCTGTTTAGTCTTGGGGGGGGGGGGGGGTTTATCAATAAACAGTTCATGCCATGAGACCGCTCTGTATTTCTAAAGTATTAATCCATCTTGGTATGGCCGGCAGGTCCGCGTGGTGCAGGGGAAGGAGCCTCCGCATCTGTTGAGCTTGTTTGGTGGGAAACCACTCATCGTCTACAAGGGAGGAACCTCCAGGGAAGGTGGACAGACACCGGACGCTGCCATTCGCCTCTTCCAAATCCGTGCCTCATCCTCTGGATACAGCCGAGCCATAGAGGTGAGTGGCCTGAGTTGTTCTTCTATAAGGTAACTGCACAGGAAGTCTGCTGTGCACAGGGGAATGCTGCTTATCTCTCTTGACCCAGGAGTGATGTCTCCCGGAAGCTGCGCTGCTGTTTTATTTATTTTTTAAATAGCATTGACCTGCCCTATGCAGTGGGAGTTGGGTGCAGTACAGGGTTGGTGGGGTAAGCTTAATCTTACCTGACTTTTAGTCCTTAAAGTGGACCAACACCCAGGACTTTGACTATCCTGGGTTTTGGTCCACTTCGGTGGGGTACCCCGATCGGGGGTGCCCCCCTGTGTGAAACCCCCCAGAAAGCCCCAAAAACTCACCTGTCCGCGCTCCCACGTGACCGCTGCAGCCAATCCCCTCCGCCGGACAAGCGAGGTCCGCCGCCGCCTCCCGCACATCACACTTACAGGGAGCGCGCCCGCGCCGGCCATTCACCAAACGGGCCGGCCATTCACCAACTCGCGCATGCGCCGCTGGATCGAGGAGCAGGTAGGTATTTCAGGGCTTTCTGGGGGGTTTCACACAGCTCGGGTCGGGGTGACCCACAGGCCCGATGCTGATCGGCCCGGGAATCTTATAGATTCCCGGGCCGATCAGCATCTGGTGTTGGTCCACTTTAAATCTAGTTTGTGGGTCAAACTAATCCTGCAACTAGAAATTAAAAATGCTCAAAAAATATGCTGTAATCTACTGGAGTGAATGCTCCCCTGTGGCTGCCTCTTCCCTGCGAGGAACCTTCTGCTTCCTCATGATTGGAAGATGAAAATGCACCGAGCCGGCAGAGGAAGCGTGAGAAGGCTGTCATCCTATGTACTGGATTGCAATCCTCTGCTGTTTATGTAATGATGGCCTATGAGGCCAGACGTTCGATGCTCTGGTGTAGGCTGCTGCCCGAGTTTGGCATGTCCTCCAGTCATATTCCTGGCAGTGCAGAAGGAAAGCAAGATTCTGATATTCTAAGCATACAGTACGTCCTGCTCCATCTATAATACTTACACGTGGTAATCCTCCGCCACATTAGGCTGTTCACTGCAGACATGCAAAAACAGGCTCCTCCCGGCCCTTCATATACCCAGGGACCTCCCACAAATCCCCAGATTTCTCTGCAGTGCTGACTGCGAAGACATGAAGTATCACTCTCCCGCAGGTGAGCGGGGCTATTACAGCCTGCGGCCCTGTGGGACTATTTCCACCCCTCCTCTGTGTGATATGCCTCCCAGCCTGGGCTGCGCTGGTCGGGTGAAGGTAGGCAGCACCATGTGTGCTTACGGAGCAACGCTCCACCGCAATCCCCCACCACAGGGTAGGTGGTCAAGGCTGATGGTGAGCCTTCAGGGGATGCCCCTCCCGCATCATTGCCCCACGCCCCATGTAGCGGTGGACCCTATGTAACGGGTCGCCTTCCTCCCTCGTTCCCTCCTTAGTCAGGGGGAAAAGAAAGGGGGGGGAAGGGGTTGTGTGTATGGTGTATGGCGGCCTCAGTGTATCCTTACACGCTTATGGCTTGGCTGTGCCTTACGGGGAACGGGGATCAGAGCCGCGCTCTTACCTTACCGTTAACCGCAGCGCCATTAGTCTGCTTTCTGCTCGCACCGCACGTACGGCGGCTTGCGGACGCCTCGGCGTCTTCTTCTTCCTTTCTTCACCTTCTTAGCCTTAGTGGCTCTTCCTAGGTTGCACTGGCCTGAGCGCCTGTCTAATACAGTATCCTTGTCGTGACAGACAGGGGTTCATTCCCCGACGGGGAGCCACAGGAGAGCCCGAGTACAGATCTCGGCCGTGCCTGTCCTGGCTCCGAGCGCCATTTACAATAGACATACTTCTTTACTGTACTCTCATTGGCTAGATGCCTTATGAGCTTCGCGCTTGCTGGGGAGGGGCGTGGTTCCGGCTTGGCGCGCTACGCGACACGTCTGCTCAGGCCCGCCCTCCGAGGTTCGCTTGGCGCCATTTCCTTCTCCCGCGCGCGTGGTGAAGATCGTAGTCTCCTCTCTGTCTGTAAGTGCCCTCACGGGCGACTTTTCTTTACCTTTTATCCCCATTGCGCATGGCTCTGACATCCTTGTTCCCCCTTATGTCTTTCAGACCGCGGATTTCGGTGGCTTCTCCCGGCCCAGTGTAGCTCCCGGTCGTGACCATTAAAAATTACTCCCACTTCCCCGCCGGTTATTGGGGCATCCAGGGTAGCTTAGAGCGTCAATCACTACTGGCATATTGTGCCGATTAAATCACCATATGGAGGCATCTCAGGATATTGTGAACGGGGTTTCTTCGGGACAAGCCCGGCTGTGTGTAGCTTGTGGGGTCCTACCTAGCAGCGGTGACAATGCACGGGTCTGTGTTCCTTGTGCACAGCAGGCGCTATCGGTGCTTCCTGTCTCCTCTGAGGCTAGGCCTGCACCCCGCCGCACTTCACCTCCCCCTCCAAGCCTGAGTCTAACCCCCAATACCAGTGGGGATTCTCATCCTGATCTGGCCACGAGGCTGGCTAGTGTTGAAAACTTGCTTGCTAATTCCTTAGCGCGTAAAGCCACCGCCAAGAGGCGGCACTTGAACCCTGAATCGTCCCTCTTCCCTATAGAACCCGATGATTTGTTGCATTCCTATGCCCACATCCCCTCGGACGAAAGGGAACTGTTCTCTGACTCAGGGTCATATGACGATGAGTCTAGGGGTCAGGAAGAGTCTGGCTCCGAGCATTGGTCCTCAGATGAGATTGATAGACTGCTGGCTCAGATCTTTGAGGTTCTGTCCCTCTCTCCCCCTGCTGCGGCTCCCCGGCAAAGGGGTGATCTTTTTCATACTGCTAAAGTATTTCTCGCTTGGAATTTCCCAAGCAGACCCATTTCAATAGCCTCCCCATTTCAATAGCCTCCCCATTTCAATAGCCTCCCCATTTCAATAGCCTCCCCATTTCAATAGCCTCCCCATTTCAATAGCCTCGTGCTTAAAGAATGGGAACATCCCAGCAGACTTCAAGGGGTCCCTAAGAGCGTGGATAGGAAATACCCCTTCCCTGCTGATTTGGTTAAGTGCTGGTCATCGCCGCCTGAGGTCGATGCTCCTATTCTAGGGTTGTCCAACACCTCTATTATGCACTCTCCTGACACTACTACGCTACGGGACTCTGAGGACCTGCGTGTTGACCAACTGGCATGTCATGCCTTTGCAGTTGGGGGAGCGACTCTGCGCCTTAGCCATTACGGCGGTAGCGCTCAGGGCCGTGTTAGGAGTGCTCTCGATGGCACAGATGAGTTGCCTCCTGATACTGTCAACGATCTGTCCAGCTGTGATGCGTTTGTGAACTTTATCCTGTCCGCATCGGGCGATGCTATTAAGATGTATGCCAGGTCATCTGCCCTGGTGGTTGCTATACACCGCGCGGTCTGGTTGCGCCAGTGGGCCGCAGACAATGCCGCCAAAAAAGCCCTCACGGGGCTTCCATTTAAAGGGCTGCGCTTGTTTGGGGATCGATTAGACCTCTTTGCCAAGGGAGGCAAGTTACCCCAGTGCAGGCGGCAGACTCGGCCTTTTCGTGGCCAAGGCTCCCTATCAACCCCCTACTGTGGGGCCAAACAGGGTAGAGGGGCGTCCTTCGCTGGGGCCCGCGCAGATTCCTGGCACAGGAACAGAGGACGCCATCCAGGTTCCTCCTGGGGAACCAAGCCCAAAACCCCCTCCCAAGGCCCCCCAGGCATGAGGGGGCGCCCTCACCCGTCAGGGTGGGGGGACGTCTACAGCACTTCGAGCACGTCTGGCGGCGCCACGTCTCAGACCGGTGGATTCAGGAGGTAGTGTCCTCCGGCTACAAGATAGAATTTGCTGTACGGCCCCCCACCAGGTTCATTGGGTCTCGAATCCCTCAAGACCCTGCCTCAGCTCAGGTCTTGTTGCTGGCCGTACAGGGTCTCATGGACCTAGGGGTCATTTGCAAGGTCCCCCCTGGAGACAGGGGCACGGGGTTCTACTCCAACCTTTTCACAGTACCCAAGAAGGATGGGTCAGTCAGGCCCATTCTGGATTTAAAAATCCTCAACAAATTTGTCAAGAACAGGCACTTTCGCATGGAAACTCTGCGCTCGGCCATTGGCTCACTGGGCCCAGGGGACTTCATGACGTCAGTAGACATCAAGGATGCTTACCTGCACGTCCCGGTGGGGTGATATCCCTGATAAGGCTAAGGGGCATACGCGTGCTGCCCTACCTGGACGATATTCTCATCACCTCTCGGTCTCTGCGGCAGGCAGAGTTGGACACTCGGCTGGTAGTGTCCACCCTGGAGTGTCCACCCTGGAGTCCTTCGGTTGGGTGATCAATTACCCCAAGTCATCCCTGTCCCCCTCCTCGGTGACTCCGTTCCTGGGAATGATTCTGGATACGGTTCAGTCAAGGATATTCCTTCCTCAACAGAAGGTGGAAGCTCTGACAGCGCAGGCGAGGTTCCTGCTCTCGAGCCCACAGTTCTCCATCCGGCAGGGAATGCAGTTGGTGAGCCTGATGGTGGCGAGCTTCGAGGCGGTGCCCTTTGCCCAGTTCCATTTGAGACCTCTGCAGCTTCACCTTCTGTCAGTGTGGGACAAGAACCCAGCGTCCTTGGACGGGTTCTGTGCGCTTCCCCCCTCGGTCAGATAGTCCCTTGCGTGGTGGCTGGACCACAGGAACTTGACAGGGGGCAGGTCTTTTCTGACCCCCTCCTGCGGATGCCAGTCTGTCAGGTTGGGGGGGGATTCTGGAAGTCCCTGCGCTTCCAGGGGACGTGGGGTCCTCAGGAGGCCCATTTACCCATCAACATTCTGGAATTACAGGCAGTTAGGTTGGTACTGGAGCGTTTGACCCAACACCTGAGGGGTCTGGCGGTCCAGGTACGCTCAGACAACAGAACGGCGGTTGCCTACATCAATCATCAGGGAGGGACCCGGAGCAAGGGTGCTCTCCAAGAGGTGTCTCACATTCTGACATGGGCGGAGGCCAATGTTCAATGCATTTCGGCTGTTTACATTCCGGGGGCGGAGAACCTGCTGACGCCCTGAGCAGGGGGATGTCCCGTCAGGGGGAGTGGTCCCTCTGCAACAAGGTGTTCCAGTCCCTGTGTCACCTTTGGGGACTACCGGATGTGGATCTGTTTGCTTCCTGTCACAATCACAAGCTCCTGGCCTTCGTCTCACTGTCTCAGGATCCTCTGGCCATGGCCACGGATGCCCTGTCCATGTCTTGGAGGGAGTTTCGACTCCTGTATGTGTTTCCACCGTTCCCCCTTCTGGGCAGGGTTCTGCGCAAGATTGCTTTAGAAGGGGTACCTGTGATTCTAGTGGCCCCCAGGTGGCCAAGAAGAGTGTGGTTCGCAGACGTGGTTCAAATGGCAGTAGATCAGTACGATCTGCCAAGGGTGCCAGATCTGCTAACTCATGGGTCCTTACGCCATCCCAATTTACAAACTCTGGCTTTGACGGCCTGGCTGCTGAAACCTCCATCTTGATGAAGGGTTTGTCTGCCTCTGTGGTGGCTACTATGGTGCAGGCCAGGAAGAAGACTTCTTCTGCTATCTATTATAGAGTATGGCGTTTCTTCATTGACTGGTGCGAGTCCAGGTCTCTTCCCTGCCGGGAATTCTCCGTCCCTAGGGTTCTGGAGTTTTAACAGCATGGCCTGGACTTAGGTCTCAAGCTTAGTACTCTGAAGGGTCAGGTTTCTGCCCTGTCTATCTTCTTTCAGAAGACCTTTGCTCAACATCACCTGATTAAGACCTTCTTTCAGGGGGTCACTCACGTGCGTCCCCCTCGGAAACCTATGGTCCCTGTCTGGTATTTGAACTTGGTCTTGTCTGCCTTGCAGGGTGCTCCCTTTGAGCCTATTCAAGGTGCTGCTCTGGTCGTTCTCACTCTCAAGGTTGTCTTCTTGGTGGCTATTACTTCGGTTAGGCGTGTGTCGGAGCTGGCCGCTCTATCTATTCAGCCTCCATACTATGAGCGGCACCAGGACAAGGTGGTGTTCCACTTCAAACCAGATTTTCTGCCTAAGGTTGTTTTGGCATTTCATTTGAACCAGGATATTGTTCTTCCTTCTCTGTGTCCCAATCCTCGCAATGACAAGGAGCGGGTTCTGCATTCCTTGGACGTAGTCAGGTGCTTGAAGTATTACCTGGTTGTCACTAAGGCCTTCAGGAAGACTGATGCTCTCTTCGTTGTGCCTTCGGGGCCTAGGAAAGGTTTGGCTCCCGCCAAGTCTACCATCAGTAAATGGATTTGTCAGGCTGTGATTCAGGCCTATTCTACTAAGGGGAGGACTCCCCCTTTTGCGTCTTACGGCTCATTCCACTCGTGCTATTGGTGCCTCTTGGGCTTTTCAGCAACAGGCCTCTGTTGAACAGGTTTGCAAGGCCGCTACTTGGTCTTCTGTTCACACCTTTTCAAAGTTTTACAAGGTTGATGTTCGGGCCTCAGCTGATGCTGCTTTTGGCCGTAAGGTTTTACAGGCGGTTGTAGTTTGAGCTACGTGCCATTGCCTTTGTTGTTGGGGATCCCGCCCTACTTTATGGACACTGCTACTGGATGTCCCACGTGTAAGTATTAATAGATGGAGCAGGACGTACTGTATGCTTAGAATAATACAATTCTGTGAAATACTCACCTGTAGAATTGGTATTATACGCATACAGTACGTCCTGCTCCACCCCACCCTGGTTTCACCTTGTTCTGGATCCCCTGTATGGTGATTGTTATCATTGTTATTGTTACCAGTTTGGTGGTTGGTTGCTCCCAGCGTCTTTTTCTCACTGCTTTTCAATGCTGGGGATTTGTGGGAGGTCCCTGGGTATATGAAGGGCCGGGAGGAGCCTGTTTTTGCATGTCTGCAGTGAACAGCGCCATCTGGCGGAGGATTACCACGTGTAAGTATTATAGATGGAGCAGTATGCGTATAATATCAATTCTACAGGTGAGTATTTCACAGAATTGTATTTCTTCCTATGAGCATCAGGAGCTTATGGCTGGTGCCCCCTGGAATATTTCGTCCAGTCTCCCTAACTAATGTTGATTGTTGTGTGTTTCAGGTGGATGTGGCAGCAGCCAATCTGAACTCCAATGATGCTTTTGTCCTGAAGACACCCTCGTCTGCCTTCTTGTGGGTGGGTCAGGGGGCCAGTGACCCTGAGAAACGTGGGGCCCAGGAGCTGCTGGATGTGCTGGGGGTATCCGGTTCAGAGGTAGCGGAAGGCAGTGAACCAGGTAAGAGGTCCTCCCAACGTAGTAAAAGTCTTGAGAGTGGCTGGAAGGTGCTGACTGCCTTATCTTTGCAGATGATTTCTGGGAGGCGCTGGGTGGTAGGGCTCCATACCGCACCTCAGCCAGACTGAAAGACCGACTGAACGCCCACCCGCCAAGGCTGTTTGCCTGCTCCAACAAGACCGGCCGATTCATTGTAAGTGGTAACCAGTGAGATTGCCAGCGGTAGCTCCTTTCTAAAGTACTAACCTGCACTGAATCAATTTTTCTGCAGATTGAGGAGGTTCCCGGCGAGCTGACACAAGATGATCTGGCTACAGATGACGTCATGCTCTTGGATACCTGGGATCAGGTACTGGCTGTTGGCTTTGGACATTCAGGGGTTAATTTACAGGCAGGTTATTGAAAGAACTTGTGTTCTGTACACATTTCCCTGATACTTGATGGACCAGAAAGAGTGATTGGAAGACACCTGAATGTCAGACCCTCTTTGTTCAAGAGGAACTTCGGACCTCAAATAAAAAGGGGGCGATTTCCCCCCCCCCCCCCCCTTTACACACTGGCCCCTACTTAGCTTTTGGATGACTTAGCCGCCTGTAAATGATAGTACAGCTTTAGCCGGCCTCCTCAAAGTCTCAGCAAAATCTCACGAGATTTCAGGCGGCTCCATTGCATTTCACTCATGGGCACTGCGCAGGCGCAAGATCGGGGGCTGTGCACAGTGCCTGATGGGATGCAAGATGGTTCTGCCCGTCAGAAGGTCGCCGGAAACTGTGGGACCCAGAAGATGAATCCCCCGGGGAGTGGAGTAGAAGCTACGCAAAGGTAAAACCGGGGGGGCAGCAGTTTGGTGAGGTTCGGGGGAGCTTTTAACATCCCCCGATGCTCCTCTTTAATGCCCTGCCTGCTCTGACATCACCATAGTCTGTTTTATAAAACATAGCATAGGCATACATAGGATGCCAGCAGTCCCCCATGATGCCAATCATTCCAAGTACAACGTATAGATGACGCGGGGGGTTAGCCCAACATCCCCCCCCCCCCCCAGTCTTACCTGGAGCCTGACACTCCATTGTAGCCCTTTTACTGATCTCTTGCAGAAGCAGATAAATCGGCTCACATAGGAAAGCCATCCCCTAATGTGATGGCTGAAAAAGGTTAGCATGACTAATACAAGAATGTTCTCTGACAGGTCCTTGTTTGGGTCGGGAATGAAGCGCAGGAGGAGGAAAAGAAGGAAGCTCTCATCTCCGGTAAGTTTTGGGGACCCCATGACTGTGGGAATAACTTCTTGCCGTGTCCTGGGCTTTGTTGGCACAACAAAACTTCTAAGGGTGATAGGCTGTTGTAAAGGTATCTGACCTTTTTAACTTTGTTAGCTGGGAGCTGGTTTCACAAGGCTTCAGAGAACGCTCCTGCATCACCACACATTCTTCCACCTTTCATTGGCCAAAACTACCTAGCCACACGGATTGGCCTTGAGAACAGGCAGTCAGCCAATGGTGGAACAGTAAGGAGGAGCAGCAGTTTTGATAGTGGCATATTTGCTGGGCATAACTGGAATTTGTAGTCCCTCTTAAAGCAGAACAAAACATAGGATTTTGACTATCCCTGGTTTTGTTCATGCCCTGGAGGCTCCTGAACTGGGATGCCCCACTGTGTACAACCCCCTGGGAGCATCCATACAAACTCTCCTTTCTCTTCTCTTCCCACCATCAGGTTAACCTCAGCTGTAGGCAGGGACTGCAAAAAACAAACTAAGCTCCTCCCGGCCTATATAGAGTAGGCTGTGGCAGGTTATTTTCTTGAAGTCGACAGGACTGTGAAGAGGTTCAGAAGTTTTATATTCCAAGTATGCATCACGCCCTGCTCCAGCAATAATCATTACGTCTGGGATATAGTCCACAAGAGGGCTCTTTACTGCAGAGATGGGAGGCCCCTCCCGGTCCATATATACCCGGGACCTCCCACTCATTCCCCAGTTTAGTCTCTGCAGTCGGCAGCGAAGGTCAAGATGATGGCTCTCTCTCCTTGCAGGTAAGCCGGGCTGCACAGCCCTGGCCCTATGTCCTATTCCCACCCGTTCCACTATTACCTGCCTCCCAGCTTTGGCTGCATGGTCCGGGTGATGGTAGGCAGCACCTATTAGAGGTGTTTTTTATTGGAGCATAGCTCCACCGCAAATCCCCCACCAAAGGGTAGGTGGCAGAAGGTTGGTGAGCCTGACATGGGATGCCCCGTCGGCTCAGCCCTCATTATGTGTGACCAAATGTAGATATGGGCTTATTCCCCCTTCTCCCTTGTCCGGTTAGTCGGGGGGGGCGGTCAGTGTCAATGCTCTGTATATTTTGTGTGCTGTTTTACCAGTGTGTGTGCGTGACTCAGCGATCTTCTGCCTTCCCTCCTCTTTTCTGACATTCATTTGAACAGCCCGCGTGCGCGCTCTGAGGCGGGCCGGTGAAGTCAGCGGCCGGCTCGGCCGCTATTGGTTCAATAGCGCGATTTGCATTGTGTCCCCGCGTCTGGGAGGGGGCGGGGCCTCCTGCCTCTCTTCCCTTCTCAGCGCCATCTTTTCCGGGCCAGTTAACCCTCTGGTGTGCGTGAGTGCCCCTTGCGGGCTGTATATATATTTATATATTTATTGATTGTCATTGATATGTATGTATTCTTATGATTGCTTGCCATACTGATGGGGGTTTCCTCTTTTGTGTCTTTCACGGGGACAACCTAAATTAGAGGTTTTCTCCCGGTCCTGTGTCCTTTCTCCCATATTGTAGGGGCTTGATTATTAAAAGTGTATATTAAATCCTCCCACTAGCGGACATTTAAGGAGCATCCCGGGTAGCTGCACAGCGTAATTCCCATTGGTCATTGCGACTAATAATTCACCATATGGAGGCTTCCCAGGATATTGTGCTCGGGGTCCCTTCGGGGCAAGCCCGGCTATGTGTGGTGTGCGGAGGATCCCTTATGGGCGATGATGTGCGGGTTTGTGTACCCTGTGCCCAGCTAGCGATTGCGCGGCAATCTGGGCCCGTGCCGCTGGATCAGCACCCTCTGTGTCTTCCCCCCCCCCGCGCCTGGTCATGACCCCTAGTGACACGAACGCTAGCGGGGAGTCGCAATCTGATGTTTCCGCCAGATTGGCCAACATTGAGAGGTTGATTGCTAGCTCTGCTGCCCGTAAGGCTCCCGCAAAAAGACGGCACGTGGCGCCCGCTGCGCCGGCCTCTACCTTTGAACAAGATGATTTCCTTGATTTGTCTGACTACACCCCTCTCGAGGAAGGGGAATTATATTCTCAGTGTGCCACACACCCCGCTTCCCCTTTAATTCTTACGATCGGGTTACCCCACCAGCAGGTGGCGACGTTGCAGAGAGAAGTCTTGAAAACGAGCCCCCTTCCGGCCTATATATACCTGGGACCTCCCACTTAACACCAGTGTTTTCTCTCTGCATGAGGCGACAAGACAGAAGAAAGAAGTCTCCTGCTTGCAGGTAGCCGGGGTCAAACCCGGCATCCCCTTTTGGTCTATTTCTGCCCAGTTTTGATTGTTTGCATACCTAGATGGTTAATGGAAGACTCCCAGCCCAGGCTGCTCACTGGGCAATGGTAGATGGCACTTTAGGTGCCTAGGAGCTTATCTCCTCCGCTCGACCCCATGCGTGGGGCAATGCGGCTATCCGGCATGGTGATCCGGATTTGGGATGCCCCTATCCCGAGGTTCCCCTTTGGCCATTCTCTCCCGCTACGGTCCCTTCTCCCTTCACTTGGGGGGGGGGTGGTTTGGGGGGTGCTTGTACTGTGTGCATGTTGTGTTTTTAAAACTTACTATGTTGTGGAGCGATGGCAGTCTCGGGCTCAGCGCCGCGGTGTGCGGTCACGTGGCCTGAGCTGCTGGGGCTCTGTTTTTTGCTTTGCATGATTCCCCCCACTGACTCCGAGGGCGTCGGGGCGCCCTCTCTGCTCGCGGCCCTGCCATTTGGCGGGCTGCGCTGTTTGAATATGAGGGGGTGCGCGGCCGCGCTCGGTGACGCGATGGCGGGGGCGTGGCCTGAGCACGTTATCTCGCAGCTCGGGCCGCCGCACTTCCTCCTTCTAATCAAGGAGTCAGGTGCGGGGGACTCGGCTGGAGGAAGCTGTGTGTCTGGCTGCTGCTGCTCCATGCGCCTTTCAGGTAAACGGTTCCCACCTCGCGTGTGGGGCCGTCTGGTTTCGTTATAAGTTGCTTCCGCATATGTAAGGTTTATATGTGGGGTGCTTCAGCACTTAAAAGCACTTATGGTTTTTATTGGTCTATGCTACTATGTATCTTTTATTCTGTGTATGAATAAATGTGCTGCATGCTGCCTATTTTTCTGGGGGTCTGACTGTTGTTTCTTTTCCCCTACAGATCCTGGGATCCCCTCACTGTAGTGGCTCTCCCGGTTCTGTTAAACCTGGCTAGTCGTAGTACTCTAAATTGGGTCTTTCCCTAAATTTTTTTAATTTTAAATCCTCCCTTTCCCGGGACATTAATTATAAAGGGGCATCCCGGGTGGCTTAATTGCGTAAAACCCTTGGTTGTTGCGAATACCATAATTTCACCATATGGAGGCTTCCGACATTACCGGAAACGACTCTTCGGGGCTATCCAGGCTGTGTGGGGGTTGTGGGGCTCCGCTCCCAGGCGATGTCATATTATGCGTCCCATGTGCAAAGCAGAATATTGCGCGCCAGTCCGTCGCTCCGGCTTCGGGCTCCTCGCATCCTCTGTCATCTCCTACCCCCCCTCCCTTATTCCGGACCCCATGTGACAATGTGTCCGGGGTGTGTGCATGATTGGCCAAGCTCGAGAAAATAATTTCCGCCAAAGTAGCTCAGAAGGCTACAGCGAAGCGGAAACACCTTTCTCCGGCAGCGCCTGCTTCGGAGGATGGGATGTTTGAAATATTGGATTGGTCCGATTATCCCCCTGATGAGGAGGGGGAACTCCTTGAGGAGTCGGATGAGCCTGCAGACCAGCTAGGGATTGACGCTGCTGGCGATCAGGCTGAGGGGGTGTCCCTTGACACCCCTTCCATTTTGGCTCAAATGTTTGAAATTTTGAATTTGGATCCGCCCGAGGTGGCCCCCCTGCCAAAGGGCGAGTTATTTGATGTTCCCCAGCCGCGTTTGGTGTTTCCCAGGCAACACTTTGTGAGGGTTGTCCTTAAGGAATGGAACAACCCACGCGCCTGGCTGGAATTCCTCCTAGTCGGGATAAACGCTATCCCTTTCCAGGGGATTTGGTGAAGCTTTGGTCAGTTCCCCCTGACGTCGATACCCCTGTGTTAGGGCTGTCTAGCACGGCTGTGGTACACTCTTCTGACACCACTGCCATTAGGGATAGTGAGGATCGTCGGATCGATCAATTGGCTCGCCATGGTTTTATCAGTGCCGGTTCGACACTGCGGCCAGTGTGTGCTTCGGCGCTTCTTCTATTGGCAGTTAGGTCCATTATTAGGGATCTGTGCGCAGGTCTTGATCCCGCTTGTGATGAGTTTAGTTCTCTCAAGCAGTGTGAGTCGTTTATTTCCTTTGTCTTGACCGCTCAGGACGATGCTCTGGCAATGAGTAGCAGGACAGCGGCACTACTGGTTGCAATTCGTCGGTCAGTGTGGCTGCGCCAGTGGACGGCGGACTTCGTCTCTAAAAAGGTGCTTACAGTGCTCCCTTTTTTGGGTTTGCGCCTGTTTGGCGATAAATTAGATTCAGTTGCCAAAGGTGGTAAATTGCCTCAATGCAAGAGGCCTCGTCGCTCCTTTCGGGGTGCGAGTGCCTTTAATCCTTCCTTTCGGGGAGTCAGAGCGGGCAGGGGGGCTTCCTTTCCCGCTACCAGAGGTGCAGGTTGGACCCGGGGGAGGGGCCGTGGCCGTCCCGGTCAGTCCTGGGGCGCCAAGCCCAAACCTGCTGGTAAGCCCGCTCAGCAATGAGGGACTGCCCTCACCCGGGCGGGTGGGGGGAAGATTGCGACACAGGTTCCGGACAGATGGATCCAGGAGGTGGTGTCGTCCGGTTACAAGCTGGAGTTCGAGTCTCGCCCCCCTTCACGGTTCTTCCAGTCTCGGGTGCCCACCGATCCTTTGGCTGCGCAGGGGCTCCTGGCGTCAGTAAGGAATCTTCTGGAAATGACGGTCATCCTCCCGGTGCCACGCTTAGAGGTGGGCCTCTGTTTCTACTCCAATCTTTTCACAGTCCCCAAGAAGGACGGGTCGGTTCGTTCCGTCCTGGACCTGAAATTGCTCAACAGGTTCATCCGTACTCGAAAGTTTCGCATGGAAACTCTGCGTTCGGCCATCGGTTCTCCTTGGCAGGGGGACTTCATGACGTCCATAAACATCAAGGATGCTTACCTTCATGTCCCCATCTGCCGGGCTCATCAGCGTTTTCTTCGGTTCGTGATGAAGGATCAGCATTTTCAATTCGTGGCACTTCCGTTTGGCCTTACCTCGCCTCCAAGAGTGTTCACCAAGGTGCTGGCAGGGGTGATGGCCATTCTCAGATCTCGGGGCATTCGTGTCGTACCTTATTTGGACGACCTTCTCATCATGGCTCCGTCCCTCAATCAATCAGAGACAGACACCAGGATGGTGGTCTCCACGCTGGAAAGCTTCGGTTGGGTGATCAACTTTCCCAAGTCCTCCCTCGCTCTGGCCAGGGTGGTGTCCTTTCTGGGAATGCGGTTGGACTCTTGTCAACACAGGGTGTTTCTCCCTCAGTCCAAAATTTATCTGATTCAGGAGTTGGCTCGGGTCCTTCTTTCCAATCCTCGGCCGTCCATCCGTCTGGGGATGAGGCTGGTAGGGTTGATGGTTGCCTCGCTCGAGGCAGTTCCTTTCTCTATTTCACACAAGGACGCTTCGGCTTCATCTGTTGGCGTCCTGGGACCGGCGACCACGGTCGTTGGATCGGCCCTTCCAGTTGTCCTCCCAGGTCCGGCAGTCCCTCCAGTGGTGGTTGGTCTCGACCAATCTCTCGAGGGGCAGGTTTTTCCTGACTCCTCTCTGGGAAATTGTCACCACGGACGCCAGTCTTTTGGGATGGGGGGGATTCTGGAAGGATCTTCAGTTCCAGGGGCAGTGGGGACCTCGAGAGGCCCACTTGCCCATCAATATTCTGGAACTGAGAGCCATCCGTCTGGTTCTTGCTTTTTTGACTCAACATGTTCTGGGCCTTCCGGTCCAAGTTTGTTCGGACAATCGAACAGCGGTTGCTTACATCAATCATCAGGGAGGGACTCGCAGTCTGGGTGCCCTCAGAGAGGTGTCCCTGACCTGGGCTGAGGCCCATGTTCCTTGTCTCTCGGCGGTTTACATCCCAGGTGTGGAATACCAGGAAGCGGACCTGTTGAGCAGGGGCTCTTCCCGTCTGGGAGAATGGGCTCTCCATCCTTAGGTTTTTCGGTCACTGTGTCTCCGGTGGGGGACGCCGGAGGTGGACCTGTTTGCCTCTCGTCACAATTGCAGGCTCCCGAACTTCGTGTCGCTCTCCCAGGATCCTCTGGCCCTGGCAGTGGACGCCATGTCCCTGAGCTGGGGGGATCTGGGGTTTCTGTACCTGTTTCCTCCGATACCCATGCTGGGCAGGGTGGTACGGAAGCTGGCTCTGGAAAAGGTATCCGCCATTCTCGTGGCTCCAAGGTGGCCAAGGCGAGTATGGTTCGCAGACATCGTTCGGCTGGCAGTGGACCAGTTCGTTCTGCCTCTTCGGCCCGATCTGCTCACTCAGGGTCGGCTGTGTTACCCCAATTTACCAACGCTGGGTTTGACGGCTTGGCTGCTGAAACCTCCATCTTGAAGGAGGAGGGTCTTTCTGACTCGGTCATTAAGACTCTGATCAGTGCCCGGAAGAGGTCTTCTTCTATCATCTACTATAGGACTTGGAAAGCCTATATTGCTTGGTGTGAGGTTAGATCTTTGCCTTGTAGGGTCTTTTCGGGTTTCCAGAATTCTGGAGTTTTTGCAATCTGGCCTGGACTCTGGTCTTCAGTTGAGTACTTTGAAAGTGCAAGTTTCTGCCTTATCTATCTTTTTTCAGAAGCGTTTTGCGCTTCATCCTTTAGTTAAAACTTTTTTTCCAGGGGGTTACGCATGTGCGGCCGCCCAGGAAGCCATTGCTCCCTGTTTGGGACTTGAACTTGGTTCTTTCTGCTCTTCAGGCTCCTCCCTTTGAGCCCTTGCAGGATATTGCTCTGTCTACCTTGACTCAGGAGATTGCCTTCTTGGTGGCTACCACTTCGGTTCGGCGTGTCTCGGAGTTGGCGACCTTGTCGATTCAGGCGCCCTACTTTGAGAGGCATCAGGACAAGGTGGTTTTTCGTTTCAAACCAGACTTTCTTCCTAAGGTTGTTTCTGCTTTTCATTTGAATCAGGATATTGTTCTTCCCTCCTTGTGTCCTAAGCCTAAGAATGACCAGGAGAGGATTTTGCATTGTTTGGATGTAGTACGCTGTGTTAAGTACTATTTGATTACTACTTCTCCTTTTCGTAAGACTGATGCCTTTTTTGTTTTGCCCTGTGGGCCTAGGAAGGGTTTGGCTCCGGCCAAGTCTTCCATTAGCAAATGGATTCGTCAGGCGATTGTTGGGGCCTATTCGGCCAAGGGGAAGGTTCCCCCTTTTCGTATCACTGCTCATTCTACTCGCGCTGTTGGAGCGTCTTGGGCTTTTCAGCACCAAGCTTCTGTTTGTAAGGCTGCTACTTGGTCTTCTGTTCATACTTTTTCCAAGTTTTACAAGGTTGATGTGCGGGCCTCAGCGGATGCTGTGTTTGGCCGCAAGGTTCTGCAGACCGCAGTCGTTTAAGTTATGCTTCATTTTGCTGTCGGATACCCACCCCTTGTGGACACTGCTTTTTGGATGTCCCTATCGTAAGAATTAAAGGGGAAGCGGGGTGTGTGACACACTGAGAATAATACCATTTTGTGAGTACTCACCTGTAAAATGGATATTGTCAGTGTGTCACACACCCCGCTTCACCCGCCCTTTTTGGTATCCTGGATCCTCTATATGGTGAAGCTTTCCTTTATTTTATTTTGAGGCTACCGTTGGTTTTCCTGGTACCTTGTCTTACTGCTGTTTGAATTTACTGGGTGTTAAGTGGGAGGTCCCAGGTATATGTAGGCCAGGAGGGGCTCATTTTCAAGACTTCTCTCTGCAACGTCGCCACCTGCCGGTGGAGTAACCCTATCGTAAGAATTAAAGGGGAAGCGGGGTGTGTGACACACTGACAATATCCATTTTACAGGTGAGTACTCACAAAATGGTATTTTTGTGCTCCCTTCTGGTCCTAGGAAGGGTTTGGCTCCTGCCAAGTCTACTATCAGCAAGTGGATTCGTCAGGCCTACTATGCTAAGGGGAAGAATCTTCCCTTCCGCCTTACTGCTCATTCCACTCGTGCTATTGGTGCCTCTTGGGCTTTTCAGCACCAGGCTTCTGTTGAACAAGTTTGCAAGGCCACTACTTGGTCTTCTGTTCATACCTTTTCAAAGTTTTACAAGGTTGATGTTAGGGCCTCAGCTGATGCTGTTTTGGGCCGAAAGGTTCTGCAGGCGGCAGTGGTTTAAACTGCCTGCTGCTGCCTTTTTTCTTGGGGATCCCACCCTACTATATGGACACTGCTATTGGATGTCCCACTTGTAAGTATTATATTTGGAGCAGGACGTACTGTATACTAAGAATAATACAATTCTGTGATTACTCACCTGTAGAATTGGTATTATGAGTATACAGTACGTCCTGCTCCACCCCACCCTCTGTTTTGCATTATCTTGGATCCCCTGTATGGTGATTGTTATCATTGTTATAGTTGATAGTTGGGTTTTTTAATTCTCCCGGCTTCTCGTTAACTGCTTTTCAATGCTGGAGATTTGTGGGAGGTCCCCGGGTATTTGAGGGGCCGGGAGGAGCCTATTTTCGATGTCTCTGCAGTCCAGCGCCATCTGAGTATATCCCACTTGTAAGTATTATATTTGGAGCAGGACATACTGTATACTCATAATACCAGTTCTACAGGTGAGTAATCACAGAATTGTATTTTTTGGTTACCAGTGCTGAGCGCGGCCTCCCAGACCCTCACCAGGTAAGAGAGTGCGGGGCTTGGCCAGTTTCGGGTCTAAACTTCAAGGGTCAGGGCCCCTCAGGGTGTCTGACCTCAGGGTTCCATGGTGGTCCTGCTGTGTGTCCCTTCTTTCCCTACCACCCAGGTAATCAGTCTATCCTGCCCATAGTCTGCCTCCCTAGTCGCTGCTCCGGGGTCTCGAGCTTACTTGCTGGGCTCCCGTGATTTACTTTCTGCTGACAGACCAGCAGCGTTCATGCTGTGTTCGTCTGCTGGCTTGGTGGGGTGGGGGGTGGCGCGGGGGGACCTGGCTTGTGCCGTGCCTGGGGCTGTGGCTTTGTGTCGTCTCTGGCGTAGGCGTGGAAGACGTGGGGAGGAGGTGGGCCTGCTGCATTTGCGCGGTCCGCGGCTCCGTCCCTTCTCCTCCCTCAGAGTTATGGGGCATCGCCATCTTAAAGCGGTGCCCCTGCTTGGTCCCTTCTGCGCCCGGCACTGCTCCTGTTCTTCTCAGCTCCTTCTCTTCGGCTGCGGATCGGCTTCAGCGCGGCTGCTGCCCCACGGCTCTCAGCACCTAGTCGGGTAGGGCCTCGTCAGGGGTGACACTTTCTCCCTTCATCCTTCAGCACGACCCACGGAGAGATGCTCCACCCCCTGGGAGGAAACACAAAAGTGAACAAAGTTTAAAAGCCCTTCCCCCTTCTCCCCACCTCAGTTCTTTGTGTTTCCTCCCCCGGAACCACGGGACAGTACACTACAGCCTGTTTATTTTTACATTTTTAATTTTAGCTCCAGGAGACCCTGGAGAAGCTCCCTGACCTTGGAACCCTTTATTTTCGTGTGTAGTTCACCAAGGTTTACAGGCGGCCAGGGCATCACACTAGTTGTGCGCGGTCTCTTTTAGGAACCGCATCTGCATTGCACGGAGAATTCTTTCTTAATAACATAAACTCCAGGGATCCTCTGGTCTCGGAAGCTCCCGGGTCTTCTGCTAATTGCCATTTTTCAAATTCTCGCTGACGTCACTTCCAGGCGTGGTCTTTCCCAACACGTGGGTGGCCCGGAAGTGTGAGTGCTTCCTCATTCCTCAGCAACATCGGAACCTGGGGAGCGTTGTGTGCAGAAGCGGCAACAGGAGCAGCGACTGCAGAAGATCTTATTATTTTGCCCAACAGAGTTGAAGGTATTGGGCAGAAAACCTTAAGGTGCTGGCGATATTCCAATCTGATCCTAACTGTTTATACTGAGGCATTTTGCATGAGGTGTAACGTATAAATCCTGATATATATTTGTATATTTTGCATTCTAGTCATATGGGGGTATGTATACTTAACATTGTTATTGTAACTGTCCCTTAGCCTAATTCACCAAAAGCAACTGTAAGGGTTAAGATTAGAGGCAAGGACCCCCCAAAAGTCAGTTCATAGATCTTTAACCCATTAAACTCTGTGAATCTTGCAGTTACAGGCAGTTAAAAGGGAACCTAGACCTCTAGTGTCCCTTACTACCCTTCCACCAATACTCCCGGCCGCAGTGATGTCCTATCCATGCTCCGCCGGGTTCCCTATTCAGAGCAAGTGCTCCCACTAAAAGGGAATACATGTGCGCTGTCTACCTATCCATATTTATCTGGCCTCTTTCTATGCCATACAGAGGATTAAGAATTAAACCTTCACAGTTTTTTTTAAGAGAGTAACTGGGAATCATCAGGTTACCTCACTCCAGGCATGTCTGATCCAGCAGAAGAAGATATATTAGTCTCTGCCCCTTTTATCTACAGCTACAAACTTTGTATCGGATTAAAGCAACCCAGATCCCAATCCGATGATTGGTCTTCTGCTCAGCCTGGGATAAAGAGGTCCAACAAGGGCCTCTATAGAGGACATCTGTAAAGCAGCAATGTGGTCTTCAACCCACACCTTCCCCAAACACTATAGACTAGATCTCCTGTCTGCAAAGCAGACTTACTTGCAGCTTCCCACCCCTATAATCCTTGTCCAATCCTCTCCATGGGTCGTGCTGAAGGATGAATGGAGAAAATCCCCCGTTAGACTAACCTATAACGTTGTTTTATGAATCTTTCAGGACAACCCTTTATTTCCCTCCCATGTCCTTTTAGGGAGTGGAGCCTCTCTCTCCGTGGGTGTTGTGCGGAGTCTGTTGTTGCTGTCTGTTCCAGGATGGGGTCCGGAAGCTGCTGCAACCTTGCATTGGTTGATCTCAGCTGTTGGGTAGTGATTTCTTTGCAGTGCAGGCAGACTTCCCAGTAGTCGCCAGGCAGGAGGGAGTAGGCACCAGCGCATCACTGCATTCGCTAGCTGTAAAAGCAGCCATCTTCACCATGTCAGAGGCATCCAAGGCACCGGAGTTTCGTACTTTACCCGTGGTGCAGTGTGTCCCATGTGCCAGACATGACTGGCTTCAGGCCTCTGCAGTCGGCCAGATCTGCACCACTATCGGACAGTCTGCTGTCCCCTGCGGCTTTGGGTTCAGACTCCTGTGAACGGGATACCCCCTCGAGGGGCCTGCCGGGTCACTTCTTGCCCCTTCTTGTCCCAGGGTCGGCAAACCTCTGGTTGACCTGGTCAAGAAGACCGCGGAGTGGGAGACGAGGCTTCTGCAGAAACAATTGACCTAGTTCCGGTTAGGTTAGGTTCGACAGACTCCAGATTCAGTGAGGACAATTCAGGGAAGCTGAAGCCACAGGGGGAACCCAACTCCCCATGGACACCAGCCAAGCCTTCCCAAGGTTGGCTTCTGCACTACGTGCCGGTGTGGAAGGATCAAATATCCCACGGATAGGTCTAGGAAGCTGTCTCTTCCGGATACAATATCAAATTCTGGACCGGACCTCCACACAGGTTTATGGTGTTCAAGCCTTACCGCGTGATGGAAAGAGTGGTGGCTTGTGAAAGCCGATAACTCTATTCTTAGTATACAGTATGTCCTGCTCCAAATCTAATACTTACAGTTGGGATATGCTCCGCCAGATGGCGCTGGACTGAAGAGACATTGAAAATAGGCTCCTCCCGGCCCCTCAAATACCCAGGGACCTACCACAAATCCCCAGAATTTCTCTGCAGTCTGGCTGCGAAGGATGAGAAATTGGCTCTCTACTCGCAGGTGAGCGGGGTTATTAACCTGCGGCCCTGTAGGACTATTCCCACCTGTTCCACTAGTAATATGCCTACCAGCCTTGGCTGCGCTGGTCGGGTAAAGGTAGGCAGCACCGCCGTTGGTGCTTAGGAGTGCTGCTCCACCGCAATCCCCCACCAAAGGGTAGGCGGTTCAGGCTTATGGTGAGCCTCTATGGGATGCCCCTCCCGCACTATTGCCCCTGCCTATCTGTGGGCCCTATTTAAGTGGCTGCCGTCCTCCCTCATCCTCCTTGTAGGCTTCGGGGGAAAAGAGGGGGGGGGGATGTGTATGTGTATAGATATGTATGTTATGCAGTCTTTGCTTTCACTTTTCACATGTCTTTATTCTTGTGTCAGCCGCCGCGCTGACTTGTCTTTATTGCTTTAAATTTACCGCCGCCGCACGCTAACTTGGTTCCGCGCTTGGCGGCAGCATTACCTCAGGTGCCGGTGCACCATCATTGGCTGTTGACCTTCTGGCTTCGCGCTCTTCGGGGGGACGGGGCCTGTCTTTGGCGCGTTCCACGTCATCACTATTACTGGCCCGCCACTCGAGGTATACAGACGCCATCTTTTCTGACTTGGTTGGCCTATGTGCGACGGACTCCTAGCTACCGCGGTCTGTAAGTGCCCTTGCGGGCGACTTTATCTGCTTCACTTTTGTTACGATGTACTTAAGGTTTTGTCTGCTTATGTCTTTCAGGCGGGACGAACCCTTCTTGGCTTCTCCCGGCCCTGTTTCTAGTATACTTACTTGTAGGCCTTGTAAAAATTATAATCACCATATGGAGGCATCCCAGGATAATGTTACCGGGGTCCCTTCGGGACAAGACCGGCTGTGTGTAGCGTGTGGGCAGCCTCATGCTGACGCGGACAAGGTGCTGGTCTGTGTACCCTGTGATGAGCAGGTGCTTGCATTGCAATCTGGGCTGCCAGTGGCTGCACCTCGTTTCACTTCACCTACTCCCCCAAGCTTAAATCTCACTCCGGCTGAGTTGCATACTAGTGGGGATTCTCAGCCTGATGTGTCTTCTAGACTGGCTACTGTTGAACAGATTATTGCGAAGACTTTAGCGCATAAGGCCCCTGCTAAGAAGCGGCACTTGACGCCTAATGTCACTGTTTTCCCTATGGGAACTGAGGAGTTTATGAATCTGTGTGGCTATACCCCGTCTGATGAAGGGGAGCTCTTTTCTGATTCAGGCTCATTTGATGAGAGACCAAGGGGTCATGACGATTCTGGCTCTGACCCCTGGGCCCCGGATGACACTGACAGATTATTGACCCAGATTTTTGAGGTTCTGTCCATCTCTCTCCCTGTTGAGGCTCCCAGGCAAAGAAGGGAGCTTTTCCATACAGCAAGATCACGTTTGGAATTTCCAGAGCAGGCACATTTCCATAACCTTGTGCTCAAGGAATGGGAGCGTCCCAGTAAACTTCCCGGGGTTCCAAAGAGTTGGGATAGGAAGTATCCCTTTCCTGCTGAGGTGGTTAAATGTTGGTCATCCCAACCCCCCCCCCCCCCCCCCCCGAGGTGGATGCCCCGATCCTAGGGCTATCTAACACCTCTGTCATGCATTCCCCTGATTCTACTACCCTGCGGGATGCCGAAGACCGGCATATTGATCAGCTGGCATCCCACGCTTTTGCATGTGCGGGGACGGCGCTGCGCCCGGGCTGTGCCTCTGCCATTACTGCTGTGACCACTAGAACCCTTATCAGAAATATGCTCGACAGTGCCCCTGATGATTTGCCTTGTGAGGTGTTTAATGCCCTCTCCAGTTGTGATGTTTTTGTAAATTTTGTCCTATCAGCATTAGATGACACCATCAGATTGTGTGCCATTACCTCTGCCCTCGTGGTGGCTATACGCCGCTTGGTTTGGCTGCGCCAGTGGGCTGCTGACAACGCTGCCAAGAAGGCCCTCACTGGGTTTCCCTTTAAAGGACAGCATCTGTTTGGAGACCGCCTGGACCTTTTGGCTAAGGGAGGCAGGTTACCCCAGCGCAGGCAGCAACCTCGGCCCTTTCGGGGTCAGGGTTCCTTCTCCTCCCCTTACCGCGGTGCAAGACAGGGAAGGGGGTGTCTTTCCCTGGGGCCCGGGGAGATTTCTGGGGTAGAGGCAGAGGACGTGGACGTCCTGGCTCCTCCTGGGGTCCCAAAGCTAAATCCTCTCCCAAGCCCCCTCAGGCATGATGGGGCGCCCTCACCCGTCCGGGTGGGGGGACGGCTGCAGCACTTTGCTCATGTCTGGAGGCTTCATGTCTCAGACCGGTGGATTCAGGAGGTAGTGTCCTCCGGTTACAAGTTGGAGTTTGCTGCCGATCCCCCTCCAAGATTCATCAGATCCCGGATTCCTCAGGACCCTGTGTCAGCTCAGGAGCTAGTGCAAGCAGTGCAAGGCCTCCTGGAGCTGGGGGTCATCTGCCAGGTCCCTTTAAGAGAAAAGGGCATAGGCTTTTATTCCAACCTATTCACAGTACCCAAAATGGATGGTTCTGTCAGGCCCATCCTGGACTTAGATTCTCAACAAGTTTGTCAGGGGCAGGCGCTTTCGCATGGAGACTCTGCGCTCTGCCATCAGTTCCCTGCGCCAAGGGGATTTCATGATTTCTGTGGACATCAAAGTTGCTTACCTTCATATTCCTGTGTTCCCAGGTCATCAAAGGTTCCTCAGGTTCGCTCTGATGGATCAACACTACCAATTTGTGGCCTTGCCCTTCGGCCTCACTTCAGCTCCCAGGGTGTTCACCAAGGTGCTGGCTGGCGTGATATCTCTGCTCAGATGTCAGGGCGTCTACGTGCTTCCCTATCTGGACGACATCCTCATCACTTCCCAGTCTCTACATCAGGCAGAGTTGGATACTCAGCTGGTGGTGTCCACTATGGAGTCATTTGGATGGGTGATCAACCACCCCAAGTCCTCACTGTCCCCTTCCTTGGTAACTCCATTCCTAGGAATGAATCTGGATACAGTTCAGGCAAGGATCTTCCTTCCTTAGCAGAAGGTGGACAGTCTGATTGCACATGCCCAGTCCCTCCTAACTTGTCCCCATCCCTCCATCAGGCAGGGGATGCAGCTGGTGGGCCTGATGGTGGCGTGCTTCGAAGCGGTCCCTTATGCGCAGTTCCACTCGAGGCCTCTGCAACTTCACCTATTGTCTGTATGGGACAAGGACCCAGCATCCCTGGACAGGGTCTGTGTGCTCTCCCCCCTGGTCAGGAGGTCCCTCTTGTGGTGGATGGACTCAAGGAACCTGTTGGGGGGCAGATCCTTTCTTGCCCCTTCCTGGGAGACGTTCACCACGGATGCCAGTCTGTCAGGTTGGGGGGGGTTTCTGGAAGTCCCTGCGGTTCCAGGGGAGGTGGGGCCCTCGGGAGGCCCACACACCTATCAATGTCTTGGAGTTCGAGCGATCAGGTTAGTTCTGGCTCGCTTGATTACTCATCTTCAGGGCCTGCCTGTTCAGGTGCGCTCGGACAACTAGACGGCAGTTGCCTACATCAATCATCAGGGAGGGACCCGGAGCAAGGGAGCCCTCCAGGAAGCGTCTCTGATCCTGACTTGGGCGGAGGCCAATGTCCCCTGCATTTCAGCTGTGTACATCCCGGGGGTGGAAAATCACCTGGCGGACTATGAGCAGGGGGACCTCTCGCCAGGGAGAATGGTCCCTATGCAGCAGGGTGTTTCAATCTCTGTGTCACCGTTGGGGCCAACCAGATGTGGATCTGTTTGCGTCCCGCCACAATCACAAGCTTCCAGCTTTTGTCTCTCTGTCCAGGGATCCTCTGGCCCTGACCTCGGATGCGCTAGCAATGTCATGGAAGGACTTTCAGTTCCTGTATGTCTCCCCCCCCCCCCCCCCCCCCCCAATTCCCCTGCTGGGCAGGGTTCTGCGCAAGATTGCTCTGGAAGGGGTGCCAGCAATTATGGTGGCCAACAAGAGTGTGGTTCGCAGACGTGGTGCAGCTGGAAGTAGATCAGTATGCTCTGCCCTTGGTGCCAGATCTGCTCACTCAGGGCTCACTACGCCATCCCAATTTACAAACTCTGGCTTTGACTGCTTAGCTGCTGAAACCTCCATCTTGATGGAGAAGGGGCTGTCTTCCTCGGTTGTGGATACTTTGATTAAAGCTAGGAAGAAGTCTTCCTCTTCCATTTATTACAGGGTTTAGCGTGCCTACATTGACTGTTGTGAGTCTAGGTTTCTTCCCTGTCGTGTGTTCTCTATTCCCAGGATTCTGGAGTTTCCTGCAGCATGGGTTGGAGATGGGGCTCCAACTCGGTACTCTGAAGGGTCAGGTTTCTGCCCTGGCTTTTTCCTTCCAGAAGTCCTTTGCTCAGCACCCTTTGATCAGGACTTTTTTCCAGGGGGTCACTCATGGTGCCTGTTTAGGATCTGAACTTGGTTCTGTCAGCCTTGCAGGGTTCTCCTTTTGAACCTTGCGGGGTGCTCCCTTTGAACCTGTGCAGGATGCTGCCTTGGCCAATCTTACGCTCAAGGTTGTATTTCTGGTGGCTATCACTTCTGTCAGGCATGTGTCTGAATTGGTGGCGCTTTCCATTCAGCCCCCCTACTATGAGAGACCAGGACAAGGTGGTGTTTCGTTTCAAACCTGACTTTCTGCCTAAGGTAGTGTCTGCCTTTCATTTGAATCAGGATATTGTTCTTCCTTCTTTGTGCCGTAATCCTAGCAATGCTAAGGAGAGGGTTTTGCACTCTTTGGATGTGGTTAGGTGTCTGAAGTACTGTCTGGTGACTACTGCACCTTTCAGGAAGACTGATGCTCTTTTTGTGTTCCCTTCTGGTCCTAGGAAGGGTTTGGCTCCTGCCATGTCAGCAGTATCTATCAGCAAGTGGATTCGTCAGGCTGTGATTCATGCCTACTCTGCTAAGGGGAAGAATCCTCCCTTCCGCCTTACTGCTCATTTCGCTCGTGCTATTGGTGCCTGTTGGGCTTTTCAGCACCAGGCTTCTGTTGAACAAGTTTGCAAGGCCGCTACTTGGTCTTCTGTTCATACCTTTTCAAAGTTTTACAAGGTTGATGTTAGGGCCTCAGCTGATGCTGCTTTTGGCCGAAAGGTTCTGCAGGCGCAGTGGTTTAAACTGTCTGCTGCTGATTTTTTTTTTGGGGATCCCACCCTACTTTATGTACACTGCTATTGGATGTCCCGAGTGTAAGTATTAGATTTGGAGCAGGACATACTGTATACGAAGAATACAATTCTGTGATTACTCACCTGTAGGATTGGTATTATGAGTATACAGTACGTCCTGCTCCAACCCACCCTTGGGTTTGCATTATCTTGGAGATTGTTATCATTGTTATAGTTGATAGTTTGGATTGTTTAATTCTCCCAGCTTCTCATTAACTGCTTTTCAATGCTGGGGATTTGTGGGAGATCCCCGGGTATTTGAGGGGCCGGGAAGAGCCTATTTTCGATGTCTCTGCATTCCAGCGCCATATGGCGGAGTATATCCAGAGTGTAAGTATTAGATTTGGAGCAGGACGTACTGTATACTCATAATACCAATTCTACAGGTGAGTAATCACAGAATTGTATTTTTCCCTGGTCACCAGCAGTATCTACGATTTGGGGTGGGCGCCCATCATTTCCAATTTGTGGTGCTACCTGTCCACGGGCCCACAAGTGTTCATGAAGGTCTTGATGCTCCTGTGGCGTCAGGGGATGTGTATCACCCCTTACCTTGACAAATTGCTCATGAGTGCCAGAAGCGCTGCAGGACATCAGGACAGTACTATCCAAACTGCAACTCTTCGGGTGGATCACCAACTACCCCAAATCCCATGTGGTCCTCTCCCAGGGTAGCAACTTACCTGGGAATGACGTTGGATACCCGCCTGGCCCAGGTACTCTTCCCAGTGCAGAAGTGCACAGCCCTGCAGGAAGGGGTGCAGTTTCTGTTGACAAACAACCATCCCAACATCCTACAGGGCATGGCACTCCAGGGCCTACTGGTACTGGCCTACCATCGAGGCAGTTACACACACCCAGTTTCCTGCTGGGCCACTACAGCTGCTGCTCCTATTGCAATAGAACCGTGCCTTGGACCATCATTTAACCTCGACTGACACTGTCCTGTGATCCCTGGATTGGTGGCTGGACCAGCATATCCTGGTGGTGGGTTGGTCCTTCCTGCTGATCAGACGCCAGTCTGATGGGTTGGAGTGCCGCTCTGGACACCCAGACGGTCCAGGGTCGCTGGGACTGGTGAGAGGGTTGTCTCCCGATCAAGGTCTTGGAACTGAGGGCAGTTCTGTTGGCTCTCAGGCATTGGACTGGCAAGCTCCGTGACCTTCCAGTCAGGGTACAGTCAGTCAACTCCACGGCTGTGGCCTACATGAACCATTGGCGGGTACCAGGAGCTGGCGGGTATTCCGGAAGGTGAGTCGCATCATGAGGTGGGCAGAGCTCCACATACTGTGCATCTCAGCAATCCGCATCCCGGGGGTGGAGAATCTGCAGGCCAATTATTTGAGCAGTGAGACATTGGACCAGGGGGAATAGTCCCTCTACCATGACGTGTGGACGGTGGTCCTTTTTGCGTCATGGCACAACTGGAAGGTCCAGAGATTCATGCCCAAGATTCAAGACCCCCTGGCCGTAGCGGTCGACGTGCTGGCCATCCCCTGGTCAGGGTACAACCTGCTGTATGTGTTTCCACCACTGCTGCTACTGAGACACGTCTTAAAGGTCAATGGCTAACAGATGCCCATCATCCCCACACTGACTGAGAAGCGGACTGGCAGCGGAGCCCGGACTGGAGTTTCTTTAGAAGGGCCTGAATGCTGGTCTGCAGCCCAACACTGTGAAAGGTCAGGTTTTTTTTTTTTCAAGAGGCCGATCGCGGAGCACAGGTTAGTCTGTACGCTCATGCTCATGCAGGGTGCAGCGCATGTTTGCCTTCCGAGGTGCTCATAGGACCAGTTTGATATCCCAGGGCAGGACCAATCAGCGCTCCGGGACCCCCTCCCTTTGAAGCCAGGCGCAGGCCTCTCTAGCGACTAGATGGTGTTTTTTCTTGTGGCGATTACCTCCAACCGGCGGGTGTTGGAGCAGGCTGCATTGTCTATCAAGTCACCCTTTTTGGTGCTGCATGAAGACAAAGCCGTGTTCCATGTTAAACAGGATTATTCCTAGTATGTCACACACCCCACTTGCAAATATTCATGACACTTGGGAACCCGGCCTGTAGAGGGCGATCTTGCAGAGATGACATGGAAAAAGGAGCCTCTCCTGGTCCATAAGTACTGGGTTCCTCCCACTATTCCTCAGTCTTTTCGTCTCTGCAGTCGGCGAAGCATTCAGAAGATGACTCTCCTTCAAGCTGCAGGTAGCCGGGTTTGCTCCCGGCCCCTTTTTTTCTCTATTTCTGTCTGATACTCTTTAAGCCTGTTTTGGTTATATTGTATGCCTCCCAGCCCTGGCTGTATGGTTCAGGCAAAGGTAGATACATACACCTTCTGGTGTATACTGGAGTTTTACTCCTCCGTGAGACCCAAATGTGGGTAGGCGGTGTCCGGGTTGGTGATCCCCGGCCTGGGATGCCCTGTCCCTCTTGCCCTTTCACCTATTGGTGTGGGTTCCCCCCCCCCCCCCCTGCAGTGTCTCTCTGTGCCCCTTGGGGGGGGTGGCCTTTCTCCCATAATAAAGCTAAAAAATCACATGGGAAAAGTGTGTGTGTCTGTGTGTTTTAGCACTGTTAAACAGCACAAGTATCGCAGGAAGCTCAGCTTGTGGCAAGTCTTTGCTTTTAAAATAGATGGTGTAATCTTCAAATTCGGCCATTGTGGATTTTCAGCTGGTTATTCACTCAATGGTATTTTTCAGTAGCTAGCTCCAGCTCTGTCTAGAGAGACAACACTTTGATTGCACAGGCTGGAGTTTCTTTTGTAAACACTCCCCTGTGCTGAGCTGCCTCACCTGCGCTTATGTGCAAGCCTAACTGCTGCTAAAGCCATTACTTGTGGCTGGAGCACCTGGCCTGTTGTCCAGCCTTTGGAGCCTTGACTCTGGATATGCTGGGTTTTGACTACTGAAGAAAATCTGTTTTATAGATACAATGATATATGTATTGGTTTTGAGTGATGTGTATGTTTGGCTTATGTCCTCCTGCCCTTATGTTCAGGTTTTGTGTTCCACTTTAAGGTGGACCTGGATTCATGTTACCTGGCTCTATGTGTTAAAAGACCAACAACATAGAAACATAGGTTGACGGCAGAAGGAGACCTTATGCTCCATCTAGCCTGCCCTTAAATAGTCCTAAGGGATTTAAAAAAAAAAAAAAAATCCTCCCACTTGGGACTTGAAGGGGCATCCCAGGTAGCTTTAACAGCGTAATTCCCTCTGGTCATTGCGACTACCTTAAAGATCACCATATGGAGGCTTCCCAGGATACCGGGCTTAGGCTCCCCTCGGGGCAGTCCCGGCAGTGTGTGGATTGTGGGGTATCCCTTGTGGGGGATAATGTACTTGGTTGCATACCTTGTACTCAGCAGGCCATAACGCAGCAGTTGGGGGCCCAGGCCTCTGAGTCTGTGGCCCTGTCCTTTTCTCCTACCCCACCCCGCCTTATCCGTACCCCAGATGATGTCACAGTTGGGGAGTCGCAATCTGATATGTGTGCCAGATGGCTAATATTCAGAAACTTATTTCTAGCTCTGTGGCCAGAAAGGCCTCGGCTAAAAAAAAAAAAAAATTTGAAAAAAAAACCTCCCACTTGGGACTTGAAGGGGCATCCCAGGTAGCAATTGCATAAAACCCAGATATACTTGGCGACTATAATCAATTATAGGTATAATACTAAGCATCATATGGAGGCATTTCATGTTAATGGGCTTGCAATTCCCTTGGCACAGACTCGGCAATGTTTTGGATGTGGGGCATCCCTTGTTTGGGATAACGCAGTTCTTGCATCCCTTGTGCACAATTAACCATTATGCAGCAAACTGGGGCTCAGGCTTCAGGGTCTGCGGCTACTGCCTCTTCTCCTACTCCGCCGTGTCTTTTCTGTACCCCCAGTGATATTGTCATGGGTGGTGAGTCGCATTCTGATTTCTGTGCCAGATTGGCTCATCTTGAAGGATTTATGTCTACCTCTGTGGCTAAGAAGGCCTCAGCTAAAAGAAAGCATTTGACTCATGCCGTCTTGGCAAGTGAGTTGGACAATTGCGAATTGCTTGATTGGTCTGACCCTTCTCAGTTAGAAGAAGGGGAATTATATGAGGATTCAGATGTTTCTGACGAACAGCAATTTGTTGGTACTGAAAGTGAGCAGAGTGAAGAGAGTGTTGTGGTTACCCCAAAAGCTCTTGCCCAGTTATTTGAGGTTTTTGTTATTACTCCTCCTGAAGTAGTCCCTCTCAAGAGAGGGGAATTCTTTGGAGCCTCTAAACCTCGTTTGGAATTTCCAAATCAAAAGCATTTTGATGATATTTTTAAAGAATGGGAGAAGCCTGCGCGCCCCTGTACTTCCTGACTCCACTACACTCAAGGTTGGAGAGGACAAACGTATTGATCAAATGGCGTGCCACGCTTTTTCCAGTGTAGGCTCTGCCTTGCGGCCTGTTGGCGCTTATGTCGGTGGCTATTAGGTCTGTTGCGAGAGACCTAATGAATAACTCAGGGCTTGATCCGGCCTCTGATGAGTACGCCGCTCTTAAGCGTTGAGATGTTTGCATCTTTTGTACTTTCTGCTTTAGATGATACTCTGCTCATGTGCAGCAGAACCTCTGCCTTGATGTGTAGGTAGCAGATGTTGTAGCCAAGAAATCGCTTACAGCGCTTCCGTTTGTGGGATTGCGCCTATTTGGAGAAAAATTGGGTTCTGGAAGTAGTTTCTTCCGGTTACAAACTGGAATTCGAGTCCCGGCCTCCTCCCAGATTTTTCATGTCCCGGATGCCGTCAGATCCGGCAATTGCGCAGGGACTGCGGGCAGCAGTAGCGTATCTGTTAAACATGGCTGTCATCTGCCTAGTGCCTCCGGCGGAAAGGGGTTTGGGGTTTTACTCCAACCTATTCACGGTACCCAAGAAGGGCGGCTCTGTTCGGCCTATCCTAGACCTAAGGAGACTCAATCAATTTATAGGTTTCAGAAGATTCCGCATGGAGTCTCTGCGATCAACGATCGATGCTCTCCGTCAGGGGGACTTCATGACATCCAAGACGTCTTTACCAAGATGCTGGCAGGAGTGATGGCTATATTCAGGGTCCAGGGCATCCGCATTATGCCTTTTCTGGACGATCTTCTTATCGCGGCCTCCTCCCTCGAACAATCAGAGTTGGACACCAGGATGGTGGTCTCTACGCTAGAGAGGTTCTGATGGGTAATAAGTTACCCCAAATCCTCTCTCTGTCTGTCCAGGGAAATTCCCTTCCTGGGCCTGATTCTGGAATGGTTCTGATTCAGGACTTGATTCGTCTATTCTTGTCCAACCCTCGTCAGACCCTCGTCAGTCTATCTGTCTAGGGATGAGACTAGTGGGATTAATGGTAGCTGCATTCGAGGCAGTCCCGTTTGCCCAGTTTCACATAAGGACGCTTCAGCTCTTCCTCTTGGCAAAGTGGCACAGGTGCCCACTATCATTGAATCAGACTTGTCTATTGTCTCCCCACGTTTTGCAGTCCCTTCAGTGGTGGTTAATATCGCACAACCTCCAGAAGGGCAAGTCATTTCTGACTCCACGTTGGGAACTGGTTACCGCGGATACCAGCCTGGTAGGCTGGGGGGGGCTTCTGGAAGAAGCATCAGTTCCAAGGATTGTGGGGGCCTCAGGAGGCTCATTCTCCAATCTATGTATTAGAGCTTTGGGCCATACGTCTTGTTCTACTTCGACTGACCCATTTCTTACAGGGTCTGCCAGTTTAGATTTGGTCAGACAACCGAACAGCTGTTGCATACATCAATCACCAGGGAGGGACTCTCAGTTGGGGTGCCCTCCTGGAAGTGTCTCTGATCCCTCAGTGGGCAGAGATCGATGTTCCCTGCATATCAGCAGTTTACATTCCGGGGATAGAGAATGTGGAGGCACCCTGAGCAGGGGATGTTCTCGCCAGAGAGAATGGTCTCTCAATCCAAGGGTCTTTCAGTTCCTCTGTCACAAGTGGGGGACTCCACAGTTGGACCTGTTTGCTTCTCGCCACAATCACAAGCTGCCAGCTTTTGTGTCTCTATCTCTGGCAGTGGCAGCGGATGCCATGTCTCTGGCCTGGAAGGATCTGGGGTTCCTATATCTGTTTCCCCCATTCTCCATGATCAGCAAGGTGGTGCGCAAGTTAGCACTGGAGGAGGCGCTAGCAATTCTGGTGGCGCCAAGGTGGCCAAGACGTCTGTGGTACGCAGACGTCGTAAGGCTGGCAGTGGATCGTTTCCATCTGCCTCTTCTTCCAGATCTCATCACTCAGGGTCAACTTTGTTACCCCAATTTACAAACGCTGGCTTTGACGGCATGGCTGCTGAAGTCTCCATCTTGAAAGAAGGTCTTTCTGATGTGGTTATTCAGACTCTTATTAGAGCAAGGAAGAAGTCTTCCTCTGTCATTTATTACAGGACTTGGAGGTCCTATATTGATTGGTGTGAATCCAGGGCTTTGCCCTGTAGAGTATTTTCTATTCCTAGAATTCTGGAATATCTGCAACGAGGTATGGATATGGGATTCCAGATTAGTACTTTGAAAGAAAATAGCCAAGGCAGAGACTTGCCCTTTCAAAGGTCGTTCGCTCTTCATCCTTTGGTTAAGACCTTTTTCCAAGGAGTCTCGCATGTGCGGCCTCCCAGAAAGCCTATACTTCCTGTTTGGGACCTTAACCTGGTGCTTTCAGCTATGCAGGCCTCTCCCTTTGAGCCTTTGCAGGATATTCCTCTTCCTATTCTTACTCAGAAGGTTGCCTTTTTGGTTGCTATTACTTCTGTCCGCCGAGTTTCTGAACTGGCGGCTTTGTCTATTCTAGCCCCTTATTTTGAGAGGCATTAAGATAAGGTTGTTTTCCATTTTAAACCAGATTTCCTTCCTAAGGTGGTATCTGCTTTCCACCTAAATCAGGATATAGTTCTTCCTTCCTTGTGTCCTAAACCTAGTAACGACAAGGAAAGGGTCTTACATTGTTTGGATGTAGTTCGCTGTGTTAAGTATTATTTAGTTACTACTTCGGCCTTCCGCAAGACGGATGCCTTTTTTGTTGTGACTTCTGGGCCCAAGAAGGGTTTTGCTCCTGCCAAATCTTCCCTTAGTAAGTGGATACGTCAGGCCATCATTGGGGCCTATATGGCTAAGGGGAAGGTTCCCCCTTTTCGTGTCACCGCTCATTCTACTCGTGCTATTGGAGCTTCCTGGGCTTTTCAGCATCAGGCTTCTGTTGAACAGGTTTGCAAGGCTGTGACTTGATCTTCTGTGCATACTTTTTCTAAGTTTTACAAGGTTGATGTGCGGGCCTCAGCGGATGCTGCTTTTGGCCGCAAAATTCTGCAAGCTGCAGTAATTTAAGTTATACATTATTCCTTGGGGATCCCCACCCATTATAGACACTGCTATTGGATGTCCCAAGTGTCATGAATATTTGGAAGTGGGGTATGTGACATACTAGGAATAATACCATTTTGTGAGTACTCACCTGTAAAATGGTTATTATGAGTATGTCGCACACCCCACTTCCCCTGCTCCTTTTTTGTTCTAAGGGATCCTTTATATGGTGATTATTATTTTCAAACGATTTTTCAATTATCGAATATAATTTGCTCTTCCTGGTTCTTCACTGCTTTTTAAAAAGACTGAGGAATAGTGGGAGGAACCCAGTACTTATGGACCAGGAGGGGCTCCTTTTTCCATGTCATCTCTGCAAGATCGCCCTCTACAGGCCGGGTTCCCAAGTGTCATGAATATTTGGAAGTGGGGTGTGTGACATACTCGTAATAACCATTTTACAGGTGAGTACTCACAATATGGTATTTTTTGCCCAAGGTGGTCTTGTCCGTGATCCTGGAAGGACCACGGAGGGGCCTGGTGGCTGGCAGGCCCACTCTTACCAGATGGATCAGGCAAGCGGTCTTAGAAGTTTACGCCTGCAAGGACAAGGAGGCAATAATCTGAGTCACCACCCACTCTACCAGGGCGATTGCTGCATCATGGGTTTTCCAGCACCAGGTGTCTGTGGACCAGGGGCTGGGGCGCGCCTGCTTTTTAACTGAGGAGATCCTGCCACAGCCTGCCCTATATAGGCGGGGGAGGAGCTTATTTTGTTTCTTACAGTCCCCACCTCCAGCCGGGGTTAACCCTCGCGTTGCTGATGGTTGGGCCCCGGAATGGAAAATGATGAGAAAAGAAATTTACTGGTTTTCCCCGGGCCTATGGCACATGCTATGACTCTCCACCAATCGGAACCGTTTGCCATGCAAATGTAATGCTTGAGCTTCGGCAATCAGAAGCGCAGCGTGCACACCCTGATCAGTTTGCGCGCTCCCGCCCCCTGCCTATCTAAATGGCTGGGCACAGGAGCACACTCACAACCCGAAGATGCAGTTGACGGGGGGGGGTTGACATTGCTTGGAGTGCCAGGGAGCAGGTGAGTTCTGTGGTGCCGTGGGGGGTTCACACAGCGAGATATGCCCCTGGAAACGGCCAGGGCAAGCCGTCCTGAGATTTGTTCCTTTTTTTTATAGCTAGCCAAGCTTCCCTGTTAGAATAACTTGATAACAAGTTATCAGTCTGTGGCTCACTGTGCAGATATAATTCGTCTGCAAGAACCTGTCTGCACATCATGTTTCTGTTATAGTAACATCTATTTCTGTTAAACCTAATTCCTGTATTAACTAAAACCAAAGCTTCATCTCCTCTATGGGGATACATATGGCAAAATGTTGTCTCTGTCCCTCTTCCTCTTGCTGGGTGATACTTGCGCTCCTGTTCGGCTCTGTCGCCAGTTTCCCCATAAGGTGGCGAGGACCAGACCCTGTATTGTCCTTACTGTAGCTTCTGTTTGAGCCAAGTGACATTTTCAAATTATTTTTTTTTTCAGCTTCCAAATACATTGAGACAGATCCAGCCAATCGGGACAAGCGGACGCCCATTGCCGTCATCAAGCAAGGATTCGAGCCACCCACCTTCACTGGCTGGTTCTTGGCCTGGGAGAACGACTTCTGGGATGTGGACCCGCTGGAGAAAGCGTTGGCAGGGCTGAACATGTGACCGTCTGCCAGAGCCCTGTCCCTTGTGCCTTCACTGCCTTTGATATAGGATAGTCTGTTTAATAATCCTGACCCCACTACTTGTGCAATAACCAAAAAGCTTTGTTACACCCCAGGGCCATGTTTGGATATTTAAAAGTTAATAAAACTTGTTGGCGTTTCCAGTGCTGTGTGGTCTACCTCCTTCTCCTTCCTGTGTTTAGGGGGGGGGGAGCTTAAAGGTGCAGGCTTTCCCAGCTTTTGTGGAACTATACCTTCTAGTCGGCTGTCATGCTTAAAGTGGACCAAAACCCAGGGATTTCACTTTCCTGGGTTTTGGTCCTTGCCTGGCTTTGTTAAACCCCCCAGGTCCCCCAGTAAACTGACTTTTCCCCAGTCCTATGGCACATACTTGCAGGTTCGGCTGATCAGCGCTTCATGCTGTCCATACTAATGCAGTGTAGAAAGGCCAGACTGCTAGAGATTATGCAAAGTTGAATCCCTCTTGCTGGTGGAGGATGTTGCTCAACTCGTCTTTTTCTGCGGCAGGAGAGAGTTGGATATGTTTTCTCATGGCTGTTTTTTATTTTATTTTGCTTCCTTTTATTTTATCTCAATTTTTTATTAAGGATTTTGTGAGGCCAGCAGAGGTAATATTTGCTCCAAGTGGCTGCCCACTCAATCCTCTTTTTGCCAGGACCTAAAAGCAAGAGCCTGCTAATGGTGTGAGAGGGCCATGCGGCATGAGGGAAACTTGTTGGGGCTCTGTGGGCAGCGTTGCTAAGCAGGGGCTTCCGCTTGCTGGTTTACCTGGCCCACCGTGCTGCACTAAATTCAAAGGCACAAATTGTGGTAGCAGAAAACTTTCAATTTACTCTGCCTCGCTAGCCAGGCTGTGGCTCGGCAGCCCAGCCTGGCAGTGTGAAAGCCTGGACCTTCCAGATTTGCGAGATCCTGTCTCACTGGTCCTATGCACAGAATAAGCTGTAAAATGAAATCTTCCTAACCAGGCGCTCTCCTATCCTGGGTGCCTGCAGACTCGTGATTATGAGCTATACCACCTGATGTGGCACCACTGGGCCTGAGTTGGGACCCAACACATATATAGCTGGGCACGGTCTCTGCAGGCTCTTAGCTCTAGTGGTCTTGGTTCTTCACCTATTATTCCATACTCCTCTCTGAACCAAGTGCCTCAGAATTTCACAGGTGGACTTGTCTGTTGTCTAAGCTTCTTGTTGGTCTATTGCTGAACAAGGTTGCCCAAAAGCATAAGATCAGACTAAAACATTTGACTATTTAGTCAAGAGGATCACTGTGGTTTTCAAATTCAGGTTGCTGCGCATAAAAATTAATTTACATTTTTCTATCTCCTACTGTTGTCAATTCTAAAACAAAATGGTGTCTCCTGGAGGAATCGCTGTTTCCTTTAACTGTGCATTGTCCCTTATGTCGGTTGAATCCAGGCAGCAGCACGGCTGGGAAAGGAAGCTCCAAAAAAATGTCCGCTACCACTAGAAAATCGGTGAGGCAGTGTTTTAGCTTTGAATGAATGCAGGAACAAATGTAAGAGCTGACAATGCTTCAGTATCATGCATGCAGATTGGGTAAGTGAGTTATTCTAAACATACAGTACGTCCTGCTCCATATATAATACTTACAGGTGGGTAATCCTCCACCAGAGGGCGCTGTTCACTGCAGACATGCAAAAACAGGCTCCTCCCAGCCCTTCATATACCCAGGGACCTCCCACAAATCCCCAGATTTCTCTGCAGTGCTGACTGCGAAGACATGAAGTATCAACTCTCTCGCAAGTGAGCGGGGCTATTACAGCCTGCGGCCCTGCGGGACTATTTCCACCCGTCCTCTTCGATAAAGATGTGCCTCCCAGCCTGGGCTGCGCTGGTCGGGTGAAGGTAGGCAGCACCTCGTGTGCTCACGTAGCTACGCTCCACCGCAATCCCCCACCATAGGGTAGGCGGTTTAGGCTGATGGTGAGCCTCCATTAGATGCCCCTCCCGCATTGTTGCCTGTGCCCCTCATAGCGATAATCCCTGGGTGCAGGTCCGCTTCTCCCTCGCTTCCTCCCGCAGCTCGGGGGAAAAGAAAGGGGGGGGGGTGTATGTGTGGCAGTCCCAGTGTAATGTAACACGTTTAAGGCCGTTGATCTTTCATTTGAACTTGGGTGCCAGTGCCGCGCTCCTTGCTCCACATAAACCTGGTTGCGTGCGTGTTTGTCCTTTCATTACATTAGTGTGCAACCCGGGCGGCAGCATCATTCTCTAGTGTGAGAGCAATCTCCTTAATTACATTATGTATGTGTGTACTATCCACTACTGTCATTCACGTTGCGCTGGTTAGAGCTTCGCGCTCTTTGGGGGAGGCGGCATGACGCGACCAGCGTCACAGCCAGATCAGGCCTGCCCCTCGAGGTTCGCTTGCCGCCACTTTGACGGTCTTCGCGCGCGCGTGGTTGTGATCCGCCTCCTCCCTTGGTCATGTAAGTGCCCTCCGGGCGGTTTTTGTTCCTATGATTTTTTATTCGGCTGCGCATGGCACTGACACCCCCCTCTTATGCCATTATGTCTTTCAGACGCCAGGATTTCGGTGGCTTCTGACATATATTATAGCGGGTCCACATAACAAATTCTCCCACATTCCTAGCGGATCTTGAGGCATCCAGGGTTGCCTATTGCGTAAATCCCTGCGGGCATACTGCTCAGATAATCACCATATGGAGGCATCTCAGAATTATGTACCCGGGATCCCTCGGGGACATGACCGGCTGTGTACAGTGTGTGTGGTCAGCCCCATGCTGATGCTGACAGAGCACGCGTCTGCAGACCGTGTGCTGAACAGGCACTGACCCTGCAATCAGGTTTGCCAGTGGCTGCACCTCCCTTCAATACACCTGTCTCCCCGGACCTAAATCTCACTCCTGATGAGTCTCACTCGAGCGGGGATGACCAGCAAGTCGTGCCGCGCAGGCTGCCTACGGCTGAGCAGGTGCTGTCTAGTTTGGCGGAGCGCTTGGGCCCTGGAAAGTAGCGGTCCCTGACGCCTTCTGGTTCCTAATGATACTGATGACTCTGCTGCTATGCAGGACCTTGATCCTTCTGATGAAGGTGAGCTATTCTCCGATTCGGGCTCCTCAGATGAGATGCCCTGGAGCCGTAATGATTCTGGGCCCGGTTCTTGGGCCTGTGTGACACAGATGAACTACTTAAGATCTTTGAGGTTTTGTCTATCTCCCCTCCTGGAGAGGCTTCCAAGCCTAAGAAGGAGAGTTTCCACACAGCGCCGCCGCGCTTGGAATTCCTGGAACAGGAACATTTCCAGGATCTTATATCCCAAGAATGGGAATCGCCTTGTAAACTTAAAGGGGTCCCAGGGGTCTGGGATTGGAAGTACCCTTTCCCTCCTGATGTGGTTAACTATTGGTCAGCACCTCCTGTGGTGGATGCACCGATTATAGGGGTTACTAACCCCCCCTTCATGACGGCTCCTTATTACCGTACCCTTCGGGATGCTGAGGACCGGCGCATTGACAGACTGGCTTCCCACGCCTTTTCGTGTGCAGGGACGGCTCTGCGCCCGGTCTGTGCCGCGGCCATCACTGTGGTGGCCGCCAGGACTCTCATTAGAAAAGTACTTGACCACCGACCTGAGGACCTCCCCTGGGGGGTATTTAATGCGCTCTCAGATTGTGATGTGTTTGTGAGGTTTATCCTCTCAGCGCTGGATGACACCATTAAGATGTGTGCTAGAACCTCTGCCCTTGTGGTAGCTATTCGCCGCCTGGTCTGGCTGCGACAGTGGGGTGCTGACTATGCTCACTGGCCTTCCCTTCAGAGGACGGCGTCTATTTGGGGCCCGTTTGGACCTTTTTGGAAAAAAGGGTAAGGCACCCCTACGCAGAAGGCCGTCCCGGCCTCCTCGGGGCAGGGACACCCCTCCCTACGTTAGTGTCAAACGCGAACCTGAGGTGTGCTTCCAACTTTTTGGTGTGGATTTCCACCACGGGGTGGGCAGGCAACGCCCTGGGCCCTCTGGCAGGACTAAGTCCAAATCTGCCAAGACTTCCCAAGCATGAAGGGACGCCCTCGCCCTTCTGGGGACTGCCACAGCACCTGACTCCTATCTAGGAATGTACCTTCTCCTTCTGGTGGTTCCAGGAGGTAGTTCCCCTGGACACAGGATAGCATTTGCTGGGCGGTCCCTCTCAGAGGTTGTCAGGGTGCTTCTAGCCCCTGTTTTCCCCTCAGGAATTGGTGCAGGCCGTACTAGGCCTACAGAGTCTGGGCTTACTTACAGGTTGCCCTTAACAGAATGGGGCTATGGCCTCTATATTGACCTTCTCCTTCCCTCAAACTGGTGAGGCAGTCTGGGCCAGGCTGGCCTATGGTAAGCTTGGCAATTCTACACTCACAGGTAGTCCCTGTATGATATCTGTCTTGGGACACAGGCTCCCTGTGCAAGGGGGGCTTCTGGCCCCCTGTGGAGTTCTAGACCCTTTTAGTTCCCCCTCTGTTCTCTGGACACCAAGACCGTTACTAGTCAGTGTTGCAGGACCAACCCTGCGGATTGGGGCCTTGTTTTTTTGGCCTCTCTTCCGCTCCCAGGCTACTCGCCATGGCGCGGATGGGGGTGATGTCTCGGACATGCCTGTGGGGCGTCCGCACTAGGACCTTCCGGGTCGTCTTTCCTTACTCCCCAATCTCTACGTCCGGCCGAGTGGGTTAGTCGGCCGGCAGTGTCCTCTGGGAGTTATTTGGATGGGTGCTCAGTCACCTCAATCCCTCAGGGTCCATTATTCGCTATCTCCATTCCTTGGATTCGGCTCAGGCTTGAGCCTTCCTCCTTGGCAATAAGTTGACTCCTGGTCACAGGGGCTCTGTCCCTCTTTGCTGACACCTTACTTTCACCAGGCAGGATTGCAGCTGGTGGGCCCGTTGGTGGCGTATCAGATGATTTCCCTTATATACTGAGCCCTTGGGCTCTTCGGCACAGTAGGTTATTGATCCTACATGGGGTTCCAGCACCCCTGGAGCTAGGTCTGTGCTCATTCCCCCTTGGTACGGTGGTTCCTCTTGAGCTGGTTATGTTCAAGGACCCTGTCAGGGGGCACCCCCTTCTTGGCTTGCATTTTCCTGTGAATGGTCACCTTGGGTGCCTAGTCTCGCAGGTCGGCGGGGGGGGGGGGGGAATTTCTTCCAAAACCCCCCGTGGTTCCTAGGTAGGGTCCCTTAGAGGGTCCATCTTACCTTCTTGCTTTGTTAAAACAATGAGCCTTCAGTTGCCTCTATACTGCTGGACTTCTCCTTTTTAGGACCTGTCTATTTGGGGACTCGTGGCCTGTTGGAAGACAATGGCCTGTTTTATTATTGGTCTGGGGCTTGAAGCAGGATGATTCTCCTGGAAGGTTCCTGATCCTGATCTGGGTGGGGGTCTACGTCCCCTGCTCTTCAGTGGTATTTGCTCCAATGGATGTCTTTTCAGTGGCAGGTTGTGCTATCCCTCTGAGAGCCAACTAGGGTGGCTCTGTTGGGTCTCGCTTATATCACAGGGGCCCTGCCCTTGTTTTTTGCTGTCCCAGAATATTCTGACTCTGGTCATGGGGGCTTAGTAAATTTATGTATAGACTTTCTATTTTATATGTCTTCTCTTCATTCACCCTGCTATGTGGGCTTCTGCGCATGGTCGTGCTGATAAAGAGACCCGTGAGATTGATGGCCCCTGGGTGGCCTAGTGAACTGTGGTTCGCAGATGCTTCTGCTGAGGTCAGCGGACCTGTACGCTCTCTCGGGAGTGCGGTCCTGCCCTTGTCAAGCTCCTTCTTATGTCGTCCCAATCTACAGAATCTAGTCTGGGGCTTGACAGCTGATTCATTCACCCCTTGGAGACGGGCTTATCTTCTGGGTGACTTGGTATCTGGGGGGCTAGAAGCAGGCTTCCTTGGCTTCCTCTGTCTATTGTGGGTTATGGTGTACCCATATTGATTGGCATGAGTCTTGGTCTCTCCCCTGTTGGACCTTCTCGGTTCTCAGGGTTCTAGAGTTGTTACAGCATAGGTTGGGGTTGGCTCCCCATCTAGGTACTCTGAAGGTTCAGGTTCTGTCCTGTCTGCCTTCCTGTAGAAGTCTGGTTCAGTCTTCCTTGTTAGGAGTTCTCTTGGGAATTGCTAAGGGGCATCTCCCAAGTAGTTCCATGGTCCCTGTTGGGATCAATTGTTCATTCTGTGGCCTGCGGATTGTTCCCTTGGGACTTATTCTGGATGCTGTCTGAGCTGTTTTGTAGTTCAAGTTGCCCCTCTGGGGGCTGTTGCTTCAGTCAGACGTGTGTCTGAGAAGGTGGCTCATATTACTTAGCCCTCGCTCATTATATATATAATATAAATATATATATATATTACATATACACACTATGATGTGGTGGTATTCCGCCTTGCGCCGGACCCTTTTGTCCAAGGTGGTGTTTTATGATCTTTATTGAGTCTTTTTAGTCTGCCTATGGGCCTTATTCTTTGTAATGATGAAGTAAGGGGTCTACATTCCCTCAACAGGTGTTGAACTTTTCCTGGTTGTTTATTGTCCCTTAGGGGGACTGATGCCCTTTGGGGTCTGCGGGCGCCTCCATATGTATGCGCCTGATCTCGTTTGCTTCCAGGGCCTATGCGCCCGTTGGACTGATCTTACTTGGATGTTTTGCCTTCCTGGTCCTGAGTAAAGGTTTCGGCTTCTTGCGGATCCCTGTTACTGAAAGGGTCAGTATCTCCGCCTGTCTGGCGGGAGACCAGTTTTCATTTCCCCGTTGGGGAGAGTTCTAAGTTTTACCGAGGCTTCTGTTGCCTTTGGGCTGGTTAGGCCGTTACACTGGCCTATTCCTTTAACCCTTTGAGTGCCAGCCTACCGAGATTTTTTTGTCACACTCTGTTGCCGGACTACTTTTCACGTTTTTGCGCTACACGTGTTCAACCTGGATTTTTGAAGGGATTTCCAGGGATTTTCTAGGAAAATTATATATTGTTTTTTTCAGTCTGGGCTTCAACATGAAATGTCTTGTTTGGCCTTTTTTTAGTGTATTCTCAATACTTTTGGGTGAAATGTGCAAAAAAATAAAAAAACTTTTTTACAATTTGTAGTGTTTTTTTCTAATAAAAAATGTAAGTTTGTTAATAAAATATTATTGCGTGTGTGAGCCCTATTTCTCCCGGTTACAACGGTACCACATATGTATTGGTAGACACCATTTCCTGCCCAGGAAACTCCCCAAACTGAAACAGCAGTTTAGGAGATTTCAGATAGAATACAACTATGCAATATGATTGCATAGTTGTAAGGGATTAACTTAAAAAAAAAATGACGTAGGGTCCCCCCTCCCAGGGAGGGGTACCTCATTTTTAAAATCCCCCCAAAAAATGACGTAGGGTCCCCCTTACCCAGCATTACCGACCCGGACCAGCTATGGGGGCTTGTAGAACAGGGCGCAGGGGCCAGCGTTGGTGGCCCCTGGCCCTGCAGGCTACTAGCCCACATAGCCACATGGCCCGGGCCCTTCTGCCCCCCCCGGCCGTTGGGGAGGCAGATAATGGGGGGCTGGGGGTTATGGCAAGTCACCCGCTTGCCGCAGGTGACCTGCCATACCCAGAGCCTTGTGAACTGGTATAAGGGGTCTCATGGACCCCTTACCAGTTCACAAAGGGTTAAGTAAAAAAAAAATACAGACACAAAATTCTTTTATTCTTCTTTCACTTATACTTACCTCCCATCCAGTGTCCCACGCCCCTGCAGATGACAGTTGTCGGTAGTGATCAGAGCCCCCCTGCCTGCCACCTTCCCTGCTCCGATCGCTACCGACAACTGACAGAACGGAGCCTGGGTGTCGGTAACCCGAGGAGCGGGATGACGTCATCAAGTGGGCGGGGTTAGGGGCGGGGCCCGCACCGGCCGAAGAGGATTGTGAGGGCCTGTTTCTGGGCCCTCACCCAAAGCGTGGAAAGCCCAGGGGGGGGGGGGGGATCGGAGCTCCCCCCTGGTGAAGAGAAGACCCGGGGAGAGCCATCGCGCTGCGAGGTGAGTAAATGATTTTTTCTTTTTCAGATGTCGGCACTGGCGGGGGGGGGGGCTATTCCGGGCCCCCTCCTGAAGATCAGAAGCCCGGGGGCGAAAATCTACTATTCTACAAATTCTTGTACAGAATCGCTGGCACTTTCAAATGAGGGGTCAGGTAAGTCTGTATCTTTTTTACTTTTTTTTTTATGGGGCTCTAAAGTCAGCTACGTGACTCTCACGTAGCTGGCACTTAACGGTTGGAGAGGCAGCTACGTGAGAGTCACGTAGCTGGCACTAGAAGGGTTAAGGGGGAAGAATCTCCCTCTTTTTATTCCGTTCTATTGGTGTTTGGGTACCTTTGGCCCTTTGACACCAGGTTTTTTGTTGAGTAAGTTGCTAGACCGCTGCTTGTTTCTGTTCATACCTTTTCAAAGGTTTTGTTATGGGATTGACGTTAGAGCCTTTGCTCATGTCGTACTTGGTAGCAAAGTTTTGCAGGTGACAGCGCCTTTACTGTCTGCTGTGCCTTTTTTTGTTGGGGATCCCACCCTATTTTATGGACACTGCTATTGGATGTCCCACGTGTAAGTATTATATTGGAGCAGGACGTACTGTATGCTTAGAATAATACAATTCTGTGAAATACTCACCTGTAGAATTGGTATTATACGCATACAGTACGTCCTGCTCCACCCCGCCCTGGTTTTACATTTTTTTGGATCCCCTGTATGGTGATTGTTATCATTACTATTGTTACCAGTTGGTGGTTGGTTTCTCCCGGCTTCTTTTCTCACTGCTTTTCAATACTGGGGATTTCTGGGAGGTCCCTGGGTATATGAAGGGCCGGGAGGAGCCTGTTTTTGCATGTCTGCAGTGAACAGCGCCCTCTGGTGGAGGATTACCCACGTGTAAGTATTATATTGGAGCAGGCCGTACTGTATGCGTATAATACCAATTCTACAGGTGAGTATTTCACAGAATTGTATTTTTTCTTTTCCAACTGTGCCAGACTATTGGTCCGGTTTAAGTCCACTAGGCCCCTCCATTGCTGCAGGCACTAGACCTTATTCAAGTGGATCTCTTCCTTGCCACAAATTGTCCCCTTATGCCAAACACACATTTAAGCTTAATACAACAGTGACTTGTCCTGCTAGAACAAGGCTTAACACCAGTTCTTTTCAACATAAGGAAACCCCATATACATGGGGGAACCAGGACAACAGAAGTTGTGGCAGGCATCATTTTTTTTTTCTGTTCTGATTACCTGTTGCAGGGGAACAATATGGTTACTAAACAGGATTAGATCCTACTAACTCATCTGCTTTGTTTCATTTGTTTTATTCATTCCCCTATCACAAAAGACATTTCTACTCATCATCCAGCCATAATAAGATGGAGGGCTTTATCCACATTTTACTGAATCTAAAGAAAAGTAAGAATCATCTGTACCTTTATTCAGGTATTGGAACAATGTGTGTCTATGCCCCCCCCCCCCCCCCCCCCCCCACAGAACCAGTAAGACTTCATGACTAGAGTAGACGTTCAATATGTATTTCTACACTTGCCAGTCCTAGCTCACCTGACATCCCGTGTCGATTGCACTGCCCTTTGGACTACATATAACTAAGGGACTAATGGACCTGAAACGTCTCACCACAATATGACTGCACTATGATTTGACTTTTCAGAATTAATGACCAAGTAAAAATACAATTCTGTGAGTACTTGCTGTAGAATTGATTTTGGTGGTGTCCTGTTCGGGTTGCTCCATTCTTGACAATTGGTTTATCCGCCACAAGGTGGCGCAGTGACTGCAAGATGAAACTTGTGGCTCCTCCCGGCCCATATAAAGGCATCTGTCTCGCCAAGAATCCCCAGTGGTTAAAAAGCAGTAAAAACAGAGACATGCCGGGAGGCCAGAGACCATGTTACTTCACACAGCCTCAAAATGACTCTCAAGAAAAAAGGTAATACAAAGTAATCACCATAACAGGCAAAATAGGATAACAGAACAAGGGTGGGATGGAGCGACCCGAACAGGACACCATCAAAATCAATTCTACAGGAGAGTACTCACAGAATTGTATTTTTTCCTGGTGTCCTGTTCGGGTTGCTCCATTCTTGACAATTGGGACATCCAAAAGCAGTGTCCAAAGAAGGCTGGGATCCCCAGTGAGCAACAGCACGTAGTTCATGACACTACCACCTGAAGCACCTTGCAGCCAAAAACAGCACCAGCTGAGGCCCTAACATCAACCTTGTAAAACTTGAAAAAGTATGAACCGAAGACCAAGTAGCGGCCTTAAAAACCTGTTCAACTGAAGCCTGGTGCTGAAAAGCCCAAGAGGCTCCAATAGCTCTGGTAGAATGAGCTGTGATCCGAAAAGGGGGTTCCTTCCCCTTGGCAGAATATGCTTGCACCACCGCCTGTTGGATCCACTTGCTGAGAGTGGATTTGGCTGGAGGCAAGCCCTTCCTAGGCCCATCGGAAAGGACAAAAGATAATCCGACTTCCTAAAGGATTCTGTAGCAACCAGGTAGTACTTAAGGGCCCTGATCACATCCAGAGCATGGAGGGTCCTCTCCTTAGAATTAGAAGGCGCGGGACACAAGGAAGGCAAGACAATGTCCTTGAGAAGAAAGGCAGAAACAACCTTAGGTAAAAAGTCTGGTTTAAGACGGAAAACCATCTTATCCTGATGCCGCTCAAAGTAAGGAGGCTTGATACAAAGCGCTGCCAGCTCTGAAACGCAACGCACCGAAGTGATCCACCAAAAAGACCACCTTTAGAGTCAGAATGGATAAAGCAGCATCGCACAAGGGCTCAAAGGGAGGACCCTGGAGAGCAGAAAGCACCAAGTTCAAATCCCACTCCGGTAACGCAGGCTTACGCGGTGGACGTACATGAGTAACTCCTTGGAAAAAACCTTGATGAGCCTATGATTGGCGAAGGATCTTTGGAAGAAAATAGCCAAGGCCGAAACCTGACCCTTAAGGGTACTCAGCCGGAGACCTGAATCCAAACCATGTTGTAGAAACTCCAAAATTCTAGAAAAAGAGAGAGTGCGACAGGGGAAACCCCTAGACTCACACCAGGCAGTGTAAGAGTGCCAGACTCTGTAGTAAATCATGGAGGAGGATTTCTTCCGAGCCTGAATCATGGTACGCATGACCGAGGCAGACAGCCCCTTTCTCCATCAAGATGAAGGTTTCAGCAACCAAGCCGTCAAAGCCAGCATTTGTAAATTGGGGTGGCGTAACAGCCCCTGAGTGAGAATCCCTGGATCGCCGGGCATGACGTAGCGACCCACAGACATCTGAACTATGTCCACGAACCAACACCGCCTTGGCCAACGAGGGGCCACCAGAATGGTTGGCACCCCTTCCTGCTATTTTGCGCAGCACACAACCCAGGAGAGGAAACAGAGGAAATGCATAGAGGAGCCTGAACTGCGTCCAAGAAATTGCCAGAGCATCTGTGGCGAAGGCCAGAGGATCCCTTGACAAGGAGACGAACCTTGGAGGCTTGTGATTGTGTCGGGAAGCCAACAGGTCCACATCCGGCTGACCCCAGCGACGACACAAAGCGTGAAAGATCTTGTTGCTGAGAGACCATTCCCCCAGACGAGACGTCCCCCTGCTCAGGGAGTCTGCCTCCTGGTTCTCCACCCCAGGGATGTAAACCGCCAAGATGCAGGGAACATTCTCCTCCACCCAAGACAGGATCAGGGTCACCTCCTTTAGGGCTCGCTTGCTCTGAGTCCCACCCTGGTGATGGATGTAGGCGACCGGCGTCTGATTGTCTGAGCGGACCAGGGCCTCCCGACCCCGTAGATGATGGGGGTCAGATGAAAAAGCACCAACCGGATCGCCCTCAGCTCCAGGAGATTGATAGGAGCGTGAGCCTCCCGAGAGCCCCACTGGCCCTGGAACTTAGCGATTGCCAAAAACCTTCCCAACCGGTCAGACTGGCGTCCGTGGTGACAATCTCCCAACGCGAAGTCAGAAAGGACCTGCCCACTAGAAGATTTCTGGAGTCCAACCACCACGAGAGGGACCGCCTGGCCAGAGGAGACAGAGAACTCCTGCGACCGATCCCAACGGTCAAGAGATTCAACTGAAGAGGTCTCAAGTGAAACTGGGCGAAGGGCACAGCCTCAAAGCAAGACACCATGAGGCCCACCAGCTTCATCCCCAGATGGATGGATGGGTGTGGACACGACAGCAAAGCCCGTGCCTGCGTCTGAAGACCCTCCACCTTCTGCTGGGGGAAAAAAACCTTGACCAGAGAGGTGTCCAACGTCATGCTCAGGAAGGACCTCACCAACGACGGAGTGATCGAGGACTTGGGATAATTGATCACCCAGCCGAATTCCTAGAGAGTGGACAACACCGTCTGGGTGTCGCTCTCGGCCTGCTAAAGAGATTGAGCCGCAATCAGCAAGTCGTCCAAATAGTGAAGAATATGAATGCCCTTGCTCCTCAGCAGGGCCAGAACACCCGCCAGCACCTTGGTGAACACCCGGGGGCAGAGGAGATCCCGAACGGCAGCGCCACAAATTGGTAGTGCTGATCCTCCAGCGCAAATCTCAGGAACTTCTGATGTCCCTGGAATATAGGTATGTGCAGGTAGGCATCCCTGATGCCCACCGTGGTCATGAAATCGCCTGACCGGAGTGAGCTCACTGCGGACCGTAAGGTCTCCATGCAGAAATGTTTGAATCTGACAAACCTGTTGAGACCCTTCAGGTCCAAAATAGGTCTCAGAGTACCGTCCTTCTAGGGTACTGTGAACAGATTGGAATAGAAACCTCGACCCTGTTCCTGGTGAGGCACAGGACAAATCACCCCGGACAAGAGAAGATGATCAACAGCCATTCTTAGGCCCATTCTTGGGGGCGGCCAAACTGCCAACTCTATCTTGTAGTCGGAGGACACCACCTCCTGAATACACCGATCCGAGACGTGCTGTCTCCAGACGTGAGCAAATAGCAGAAGCCGCCCCCCCCATCCGGGCGCCTCCTCATGCCTGAGGGGCTTTGACAGGGGGCTTAGACTTGGACCCCCAGAAGGGATTAGGACGACCGCGGGACCTACCTCGTCCCCAGGAGTCTTGGCGGCCACCAGAGAAGGAAGAGCCTCTTCCCCCTCAAAAGGGGCAAAAGGTGCTATCCGAACAAACGAAGTCCCAGGAAGGGAATCCCAGTGAGGGATTTCTTGGCGTCTGCGTCAGCCGCCCACTGTCTCAGCCAGATAGACCTACGAAGAGCAACCAGCAGGGCCGAAGCCCTGCCGCCAAGCTGGACAGGATCATCCATGGTCGAAATTACAAATGCAATGAAGTCCACGCAAGCCAAGAGTTCCTTATACTCCTCCCCTCGCTTGCGAGATCTGGCGATATCCACAAGGCGTCTCAACACGAGCATCCACCTCCGGGGGACAGGACCATAGACAAATCAAACTCCTCCGAAAAGGGATACCGTCTGTCCAGGCCCTTAGGCAGCGAAGGCAATCTATTAGGCCTCTCCCACTCCTTAAAAACCAATTTGGAGAAGTGACCTTGCTCAGGAAAAACAAGACCCTGTCTCTCAGGCCGAAAAAGATCCCCCTGCCTCATCTTGGCCGCCTTCGGGGGGACAATGTTCAAGGTATCAAACACCGCAGACAACAACTTCTGTGTCGTCAGGGAGCCATATGTCCTTGTCCGAGGAAGACCCGTGGTCACTGTCCAAGCCACCCGGGCGGTCCCCTGAGGAATCAGAATCATGAAATAACTCGCCCTCCTCCATTGAGTCTCGGCCACCAAAGGCCTCATAATCATCGTCGTCATCGGCAAAAAGCTAATAAACCGGCTCCAAAGGCCGCTTCTTACCCGTGGCCTTGCCGGCGGGCGAACGGGATAATTGTCGCTCTAGACTGGCCACACGTAGCGCCAAGTCCGATTGAGCCCCCTAGCTGGCTTCACCCTAACTGGGAGCTAAATGCAGACGCGGGGGTGTCGGCGAGGTTGTAGGTAAAATAGGGCTGCGGAAAGTAGCGCTCGCCCCATCCTGTTCCGAAATGACACTCTGGGTGCACGGGACACAAACAGCGCTGCGACCGCTCAGAGGGCATGTACCACACATGAGACAAAGCTTAGCCCGCCACGAGGGGCCCCCAAGCTCGCTATCCCCAGAAGCCTCCATTCTGGTGATTAGTAGCCAAATAAATGGGTTACAAGACACTGACGGCCCAAACCCGGACAATCCCCAATAATATCCCCTAATAGATCCTTGAAAAGGAGACTGCGGGGGTGGTGAATGGGACCGGGAGGAACCAAAATACAGAGAATGATATGGGGCCTGGCTGAAAGACCCAAGTGCATCCCACAGTGCATGCACAATCAAAAAGACAATATCAAGGAAAATATCAAGGAAGACCAGACTCACGGACCAATGACAGCGGCCTGCCGACAGCAAAGGGAAAGCAGGCAGGCCAGCACAGCACCAGATGGAGCCCCAGCTGAGAGGAGCGTGAGAACCCGTGTGCCTCTAACGCAGTCAGGCAGGGAGAATGGCGCCGAGAACAGGCCCCGGGCAGCACCTCGAGGGGCGGGCAGCGCCATGATGACGATGACGCTGCACCGCCCCCCCCCCCCCCCTTAGTGCGCAAACTCCTGGCGCCAGGGAAGGCGAAAATGGCGCCCAGAAAGGAAGGGGACAGATAGGGAGTGCCCCCCCCCCTGCCACGGAGCGCAGCGGCCCCCGCACCGAGCGACAGGGTAGAGACGCTGAAGGTCCGCCGCCCAACGCCTGAACGCCTGAAGCAGGAGCGAGGAAGGTGAGTAAAAGTGAACCTGTGAAAGCACAAGAGTAAAGAAAGCACAAGACACATATCAAATAAAGCATGTGGGCTACATAAAGGCATAAGGGGTCCCTGGGTGGTTCCTCCCCCCCCTCCCCCCCCCCCCCCCCATAGGCTCACCACAGCCTTTGGCCGGTTACCCTTTGGGACAGGGTCTGCGGCCCAGACCCTAGCTCTGTGAACGCCTGCACCTCGGCGTTCCCCTACCGTCACCTGATCCGTAGCCAAGGCTGGGAGGCAGGATGGGTCCCTGGAAGCAGGTGGGAATAGGGCTGCAGTGGCCGACAGGCTTGGGATGCCCCACTCATCTGCGATATCCAAAGAGAGAGCATCCATCTTCGCAGTCCGACTGCAAGAAGAACTCTGGGGATTCTTGGTGAGACAGATGCCTTTATATCGGCCGGTAGGAGCCACAAGTTTTCATCTTGCAGTCACTGCGCCACCTTGTGGCGGATAACCCAATTGTCAAGAATGGAGCGACCCGAACAGGACACCAGGAAAAGGTAAGTTTTATTGGAGAGTACTGACACACCAATCAATCATATTCTTAGTATACAGTACGTCCTGCTCCAGATAACAATCATTACACTTGGGTATTACTCCGCCAGATGGCGCTGGACTGCAGAGACCGGAAAATTGGCTCCTCCTGGCCCCTCAAATAACCGGGACCTCCCACAAATCCCCAGAATTTCTCTGCAGTCTGGACTGCGAAGGACAAGATGGCTCTCTCGTCTCACAGGTGAGCGGGGCTATTAGCCTGCTGCCCTGTAGGACTATTCCCACCCGTTCCATTAATTATGTGCCTCCCAGCCTTGGCTGCGCTGGTCCGGGTGATGGTAGGCAGCACCGCTGTTAGGTGCTTAGGAGCGCTGCTCCACCACAATCCTCCACCAAAGTGTAGGCGGTATAGGCATATGGTGAGCCTCTATGGGATGCCCCTCCCGCAGTATTGCCCCTTTCCCTGTCTATCGGTGGGTCCTATGTTCAGTGGACGCCGCCCTCCCTCGCTCTCCCTTGTAGCTCTCGGGGGGGGGGGGGGGGGGGGTTGTGTATGTGTATGCCTTGTGCTTCACTGTTTTTATTGGCTTCTTGCTGGTGTCAGTCTCCGCGCAGACTTGGTTGCACTGGTTGCGTTTTTAAAAATGCCGCCGTGCGTGCTTCCTCTGTGTTCCGCGGTTGGCAGTGGCATTACCTCAGGCGCTGATGCGCTGTTATTGGCTGCTTGTCACGTGCGCTGCTTCGCGCTCTTCGGGGGGGTGGGGCCCGCGGTTGCTGCGTTCCGCGTCACTGTCTCCGCAGCCTGCCCCTCGAGGTATACCCGGCGCCTTTTTTTCTCCGGATTCGGCTGCTGTGTGGATGGCATCTACCTACCGCGGTCTGTGAGTGCCCTCGTGGGCAGCTTTATTTGCCCTATGTCATTATACATGTCACGTATGGGGTTCTCTTCGCTTATGTCTTTCAGACGGGTCGAACTCTATTGGTTTCTCCCGGCCCTACCCCCTCTATTTAGTTATTAAACTTGTGAGGCCTAGTGTGTAAATTACTCCCACTTCCCTAGCGGGCTATTGGGGCATCCCGGGTTGCTTTTATAGCGTGAATCCCTATCGGCCTATTGTGCCGCTATAATCACCATATGGAGGCGTCTCAGGATAATGTGCTCAGGGTTCCTTCGGGACAAGCTCGGCTGTGTGTAGCTTGTGGGGTGTCCCCTACTAGTGCTGACAATGTGCGGGTCTGTATACCTTGTGCCCAGCAGGCGCTTGCGCTGCAGCCTGGTTTCCCAGTAGCTGGGCCTGTGCCACGTATGGCTTAACCTACTCCCCCAAGCTTAAATTTGACTCCCATTGAGTTGCATACTAGTGGGGATTCTCAGCCTGATGTGTCTTCCAGACTGGCTAGTGTTGAGAAGTTGCTTGCTAATACCTTGACCCTCTTAGAAGTCTCTTAGAGGGTGCTCCTGATGATGTGTCTAGTGAGGAGTTTAATGCACTCTCTCGTTGTGAGGTTTTTGTGACTTATGTCCTCTCTGCCTTGGATGATACCATTAGGATGTGTGGCAGAGCCTCTGCCCTTGTGGTGGCTATACGCCGCTCGGTTTGGCTGCGACAGTGGGCAGCTGACAATGCTGCCAAGAAAGCTCTCACTGGTTTTCCCTTCAAATGACTACACCTGTTTGGGGACCGCCTGGACCTGTTTGCTAAGGGAGGCAGGTTACCCCAGCGCAGGCGGCAGTCTCGGCCCTTTTCGGGGCCAGGGCTCCTTTTCTTCCCCCTACCATGGAGCTAAACAGGGGAGGGGAGTCTCCCTTACTGGGGCCCGAGGAGATTTCTGGGGAAGGGGCAGAGGATGTGGACGCCCTGGCTCACCCTGGGGTTCCAAGCCTAAGTCTTTTCCCAAGCCCCCTCAGGCATGAAGGGGCGCCCTCACCCATCCGGGTGGGGGGGACGGCTTCAGCATTTTGCTCACGTCTGGAGGCTTCATGTCTCAGACCGGCGGATTCAGGGGGTAGTGTCCTCCGGTTACAAGATAGTTTGCTGCCTGGCCGCCCCCAAGATTCAGCAGATCCCGGATGTCTCAGGACCCCATGTCAGCTCAGGCTCTAATTCTGGCGGTACAAAGCCTTCTGGAGCTGGGGGTCATCTGTCAGGGGTTCTATTCCAACCATTTCACCGTGCCCAAAAGAGATGGGTCAGTCAGGCCCATCCTGGACTTGAAGATACTCAATTTGTCAGGTGCAGGCGCTTTCACATGGAAACTTTGCGCTCTGCTATCAGTTCCCTGCGTCCAGGGGATTTCATGACCTCTGTAGACATCAAGGATGCTTACCTTCATATTCCTGTTTTTCCAGGTCATCAAAGATTCCTCAGGTTTGCTCTGGAGGATCAGCACTACCAATTTGTGGCATTGCCCTTCGGTCTCACTTCAGCTCCCAGAGTGTTCACCAAGGTGCTGGCAGGAGTGATGGCTCTGCTCAGGTCTCAGGGAATTCGCGTTCTGCCCTATTTGGACGACATTCTCAATTTCTCATCACTTCTCAGTCCCTCCAACAGGCAGAGCTGGATACTCGGCGAGTAGTGTCCACACTGGAGTCATTTGGCTGGGTGAGCAACCATCCCAAGTCTTCCCCGTCTCCCTCCTTGGTGACACCCTTCCTGGGAATGAATCTGGATACAGTTCAGGCAAGAATTTTTCTTCCTCAGCAGAAGGTGGACAGTCTACTGGTGCAGGTTCAGTCCCTGCTCTCTTGCCCTCATCCCTCCATCAGGCAGGGAATGCAGCTGGTGGGCCTTATGGTGTCGTGCTTCGAGGCGGTTCCTTATGCACAGTTTCACATGAGGCCTCTGCAACTCCACCTCTTGTCAGTATTGGACAAGACTCCCGCGTCCCTGGACCAGGTCCTTGTTCTATCCCCCCTAGCCAGACGGTCCCTCTCGTGATGGCTGGACTCCAGGAACCTGTTGGCGGGCAGATCCTTTCTGGCCCCCTGCTGAGAGACAGTGACCACGGATGCCAGTCTGACGGGTTGGGGGGGCTTCTGGAAGTCCCTGCAGTTCCAAGGGTGGTGGGGCCCTCAGGAGGCCCACACACCCATCAACATTCTGGAACTAAGGGCGATCAGGTTGGTGCTGGCTCACCTGACCCACCACCTTTGGGGCCGGCCTGTTCAGGTACGCTCGGACAACCAGACATCGGTTGCCTACATCAATCATCGGGGGGGACCCGAAGCAAGGGGGCCCTCAAGGAAGTGTCTCTGATCCTGTCCTGGGCGGAGGACAATGTTCCCTGCATATCTGCTGTGTACATTCCGGGGGTGGAGAATCTGCAGGCAGACTCTCTGAGCAGGGGGACCTCTCGCCTGGGAGAATGGTCCCTCTGCGAGAGGGTGTTTCACACTCTGTCACCATTGGGGCCAACCAGATGTGGATCTGTTTGCGTTCCATCACAACCACAAGCTCCCGGCCTTTGTCTCCCTGTCCCAGGACCCTCTGGCCTTGGCAACAGATGCTCTAGCAATGTCATGGCAGCACTTTCAGCTCCTGTATTTCTTTCCCCCATTCCCCCTGTTGGGCAGGGGGTGCTAGCTATCCTGGTGGCTCCCAGGTGGCCAAGAAGAGTGTGGTTCGCAGACTTGGTGCAGCTGGCAGTAGATCAGTACGCTCTGCCCAGGGTGCCAGACCTGCTCACTCAGGGTAATTTACGCCATCCCAATTTACAAACTCTGGCTTTGACGGCCTGGCTGCTGAAACCTCCATCTTGATGGAAAAGGGGCTGTCTGCCTCTGTTGTTGACACCATGATAAAGGCTAGAAAGAAGTCTGCTTCTTCCATTTACTATAGGGTTTGGTGTGCCTACATTGACTGGTGTGAGACTAGGTCTCTTCCCTGTCGTGTGTTCTCTAGTCCCAGAATCCTGGAGTTCCTGCAGCATGGTTTGGAGCTGGGGCTCCAACTCGGTACTCTGAAGGGTCATGTCTCTGCCCTGGCTGTTTTCTTCCAGAGGTCCTTTGCCCAGCATTCTCTGATCAGGACTTTTTTCCAGGGGGTTACTTATGTGTGTCCCCCACGTAAGCCTATGTTGCCTGTTTGGGATTTGAGCTTGGTCTTGTCTGCCTTGCAGGCTTCTCCCTTTGAACCTGTGCAGGATGCTGCCCTGGCCATTCTTACTCCCAAGGTTGTCTTTTTGGTGGCTATCACCTCTGTTAGGCGTGTGTCTGAGTTGGCGGCGCTTTCCATCCAGCCCCCCTACTTTGAGAGACACCAGGACAAGGTGGTGTTTCGCTTCAAGCCAGATTTTCTGCCTAAGGTCGTGTCTGCCTTTCATTTGAAACAGGACATTGTTCTTCCTTCCTTGTGCCCTAATCCTAGTAACGCTAAGGAGAGGGTTTTGCATTCCTTGGATGTGGTTAGGTGTCTGAAGTACTATCTGGTGGCTACTGCACCTTTCAGAAAAACTGATGCTCTATTTGTGGTTCCTTCTGGTCCTAGGAAGGGTTTGGCTCCTGCCAAATCTACTATCAGCAAATGGATCCGTCAGGCTGTGATTCAGGCCTATTCTGCTAAGGGGAAGAATCCTCCCTTCTGCCTTACTGCTCATTCCACTCGTGCTATTGGTGCCTCTTGGGCTTTTCAGCACCAGGCTTCTGTTGAACAAGTTTGCAAGGCCGCTACTTGGTCTTCTGTTCATACCTTTTCAAAGTTTTACAAGGTTGATGTTAGGGCCTCAGCTGATGCTGCTTTTGGCCGCAAGGTTCTGCAGGCGGCAGTGGTCTGACCTGTCTGTTGTTACCTTTTGGGTATCCCACCCTACTTTATGGACACTGCTATTAGATGTCCCAAGTGTAATGCTTCTTATCTGGAGCAGGACGTACTGTATACTAAGAATAATACAATTCTGGGATTACTCTCCTGTAGAATTGTTATTATGAGTATACAGTACGTCCTGCTCCACCCCACCCTTGGTTTTGCATTATCCTAGGATCCCCTGTATGGTGATATCATTGTTATAGTTACTGGTTGGTTCTGTTATCTTTCTCCCGGTTTCTCGTTAACTGCTGGGGATTTGTGGGAGGTCCCGGGTATTTGAGGGGCCTGGAGGAGCCAATTTCATGGTCTCTGCAGTCCAGCGCCATCTGGCGGAGTAATACCCAAGTGTAATGATTCTTATCTGGAGCAGGACGTACTGTATACTCATAATAACAATTCTACAGGTGAGTAATCACAGAATTGTATTTTTGTCCTCAGCAACCCTTGATTGCATTATCAGCCAAGAACAATTTTTGACGGCGCATCAGAAGGTTCCAAACGGTTGGTTCCTGTAGTACAATGGTTATCAAGATCATACATTCCAAGCCAAACCTCTCCAAGCCTCTTTTCGGGCAGGGCACAAGTGCCCAGAGACTGGTTGCCATATGCATACACCAGTAGAACCTCTTGAGTCCATATGGCATCTTCACTGGCATCTCAGTCAACAGTTTTTTACTAGGCCCTTTGTCATGGTACCCCAAAAAAAAAAGGTTCAATGCGTCCTAAAGTGGACATCAAGAGGCTAGGTCCTTAATAGCTTAACTAGACTAAAGAGATTTCCTGGCTTCATCAGATATCCAGGACATGCATATCTCATGTTTGCTAGGTGCAGCTAGCAGACACCAAGGCAGGAATAAGTGTAGTGATTTATTTTGACACAAAATGGAAATACAAAAACATGGCTATGGTGACAGATTATATTGAGATGTCTGGTGAATTAACCTAATGTTGGTAACCTAATACTAGAGCTTCCTTTATCTGAGGGCCTTTTTCAAAAATACATACATTCCAGGCCGTCCAGAAGTACTTACAGATGGGTATTCACCCCTAGGGGGCGCTGACTGCAAGATCAAAAGATGTAGCTCCTCCCGGCCCCCTATAAAGGCAGCTGCCCGTCTATCATTCCCCCAGTTATTCATCTTGCAGATGGCTGCTTAAGATCGCTACTCACTCTCTCGGAATTTGGCAGCAGAGCGGGGCCACCTAGCCTGTCGGCCGCTGCAGGACCCTATTTCCGTGGATCTCTCCTGACCCATCCTTGCCTCCCAGCCTTTGGCTGCTACAGGGATCCGTGACGGTAGGGTGAACCACAGATATAGGGTGCACCACAGATATATTCTTTGTATATATGCCCTCCCTGTCCACTTACTTTATTATTGTGTGTGTGGTGCTGTGCTTGGTGCTACTGGGAGCATTGAGAGCTCCATCGCTAACACCTGCAGCGAGGAGCGGTCGCCGCTCCTCACATTCTCACCTCCCTTCGTTCCCCCACCGGCTCCGGCCCGGGGCGCGTCTGCCAGCGTACAGGCTCTCCTGTCTGCAGCTCTCGTGCGGTGGTGGGGGACAGGGGGGGACCACCGCCATGACAGGCGGCGCTCGTGGCCCGGGCCGGATGACGCGCTGCGGGGGGGGGGCGGAGTCCAGCGCGTAGACTGACGTTGCACCGGTGATGCTCCCTGGCTGTTCTTTCTGGAAACTCTGCGATGCTCGGCTGCGGAGCGCGCTGCTGAGGCCCTCTGCTGTGACAGGGAGACGGCGTTTGCTGTGTCTCCCGGTGTTGATGTGAGCGCCTGGAAGTAATCCCTCACTGAACTTGGAGGTGTCGTGTGTCCCTCCTTTTTGATTCTATCTTAAGGGGATATGGGAAGACACTGTATTTTCTCATTGTTTGCATGTATTTTTATATGTTAATGCATGACATTTGGGGTCATTTTCTAATTGCTGTCTTCTCTTTTTATTTTAGACTGTGGGCTAAGGTTGAGGGTTGTGATTCCTCCCGGTCCGCATTATTAATTAGAGGGATCGTCTATTAGGCTTAAGCCGTTGGTGTCTAGTAGCCTTATTGAATATTGCTATTCAGAATCACCATAATGGAGGTATCAGGGGATAGTGAGCCGGGCACCCCACTTGGGCAAGACAGGCTCTGCCCCTTGTGCAGACGGAATCCCCTGGGCGGATTCAGCACAACTTGTTCCACTTGCGCCAGAGGTATTGCTTTGGACCATGAGCGGGCGGTCGCTCCTGACCCTAGCCCTGCGTTACCATCAGCCTCTCCGGACCCTCCGCTACTGCAGTTAGCCCCTAGGGAAGGGGGAGCCAGCAAGGGGTCACATGCTGATTTTGCGCACAGGCTGGCTAGTCTTGAGAAACAGATCTCGTTGACAGCCCCTAAAAAGGCCTCGAGTAAGAAGCTGCATCTGGAGCCGATTTTACTCGGATGATGATTTCTATGGTTTCTTGGGACCTGCGTAGGAAGGCGAGTTGCCAGATGACTCGCTCTCAGCGGGGGAGCTGCTTTCAGCTAGAAACGACAGCATCTCTGGTTCCTCCTCGGATGAGGATTCTTGCCTCCCGGATGATACGGAAAGTTTGCTCTCTTCCGTGTTTGATACCTTGCACATTGTTCCTCCCAGAATGGCTAAGAGGAAGCAGGGTGATTTTATTTCGGCCTGAAAGGCAACGACGGGTCTTTCCTGAGCAGCCTCATTTTTCTAACATGATTAAGGAGGGGGAAAGGCCGAACAAATTACCGTCGGTCCCGAAGGGCCTGGATAGGCGGTACCCTTTCCCTGCTGAATTGGTTCGGTTATGGTCTCACCCTCCCGAGGTGGACCCTCCGGTGTCAGGATTGTCCAACACCACTGTTATGTCTTCGCCTGACAATGCTTCCTTACGTGATCCAGCAGACAAACGCATGCATCAGTTGGTCTGCCATGCTTTCACCTTTGCTGGTGCTCTTTTTCGCCCTGCATGTGCCTCAGCAATTGTTTTGTTAGCCAACAGGAGAAACACCTTTGTGGCTAAGGCTAAATCTCGCAAGCGGGCGGAGGAGTATAAGGAACTCAAGGCCTGCTTGGATTTTATCGGCTTTGTTGTTACTGCCATGGGTGATGTAGTCAGGCTTGGTTCCAGAATTTCGGCCTTGCTTGTTTCTTTAAGCCGCTCGCTCTGGTTGAAACAGTGGTCGGCCGATGCGGCTGCCAAGAAGTCCCTCACAAGTCTACCTTTTGTGGGAAGCCGTCTGTTTGGGGAGCGACTGGACCTTTTGGTCAAGGATGGTAAGCTCCCTCAGAGAAGAAAGCCTGCTCGGTCCTTTTGGAACCCCTCTTCTTATCGGTCCTTTCGGGGAGGAAGAGGATCTTCATTTCCAGGTGCCCGCAGAGATACCTGGGGCAGAGGTAGGTCCCGCAGCCGGCCCAACCCCTCCTGGGGAGCTAAGCCCAAAACCCCAGCCAAGCCTACTCAGGCATGAGGGGGCGCCCTCACCCATACGGATGGGGGGATGGCTTCTGCTGTTTGCTCAGATCTGGAGACATCACGTTTCGGATCGGTGGATTCAGGAGGTGGTGTTACAAGATAGAGCTGGCAGCCAGGCCACCCACGAAATTTCTGTGTTCACGGATATCCCGAAACCCGCTTAAAGCTCAGGCATTGAGAACGGCTGTTCTACACCTCCTGCGGATAGGTGTGATCCGCCCTGTGCCCCGGCAGGAACAGGGTCAGGGGTTCTACTCCAGCCTGTTCACGGTTCCCAAGAAATTTGTAAAGGTCAGACATTTCCGCATGGAAACGCTGCGGTCGGCGGTGAGATTGCTTTGGCCTGGCGACTTCATGACCACGGTGTACATCAGGGACGCTTATCTGCACATCCCGATTTTCCAAGGACATCAGAAGTTCTTGAGGTTTGCACTGGAGGACCAACATTACCAGTTTGTAGCACTTCTATTCGGCATATCCGCAGCTCCCCGAGTGTTCACCAAGGTGCTGGCGGGCATCATGGATATCCTGAAAAGTCAGGGCATTCGGGTGTTACCCTATCAAGACGACCTTCTGATTTCGTCCCGGTCCCTTCAGGAGGCCGAGAGCGATACCCGGACTGTACGGTCTACCCTGGAAGCCTTCGGTTGGGTGATCAATTACTCCAAGTCGTTTCACGCCTTCAACAGTGAGACCCTTCCTGGGAATGACGATAGACACAGCTCAGGTCAAGGTCTTTCTGCCACAGCAGGTTTTGGATCTCCAGACGCAAGTCACAAGGCTGGCTTGTCAACAGCCGTCGGTACGTCTGGGGATAAGATTGGTGCGCCTAATAGTGTCATGCTTCGAGGCAGTGCCCTTTGCCCAATTTCACATGAGACCTCCACAATTGAACCTGCTGACCGGCTGGAATCTGTTGCGGGAATCTCTGGAACAAGAATTTTCGCTGTCCCCCCTGGCCAGGCAGTCCCTCTTGTGGTGGTTGGACTCTCGGAACCTGCTGATGGGCAAGTCCTTCCTGACTCCCCATTGGGAGATAGTTACCATGAATGCCAGTCTTACAGGCTGGGGAGGCGTTTGGCAGATCCAGGGTCAGTGGGGTCCGAAGGAGAACCGGTTACCCATAAATCTCTTGGAACTGAGAGCAATCCAGTTGCTTTTTCTACGCCTGACTCCCCATTTAAAAGGCCATGCGATCCAGGTCCGTTCAGACAATCAGGCTGCTGTAGCTTACATCAAGCACCAGGGCGGGACTCGGAGCAAGGTTTCGACCCAGGTCTTTTCACACAGGGGTCGCTGCAGCACCCGAATTTACGGACGCTGGTTTTGAGGGCCTGGCTAAAGGGTTATCGGCCACGGTTATTCACCCAAGGATTCAGGCACGGAAGACGTCTTCTTCCATGATATACTACAGAGTTTTTGGCGGGCCTATATCGCTTGGTGCGAGGCCAAGAGCCTTCCTTGCCAGAAATTTTCTATTTCTAGGATTCTGGATTTCTACAACACGGTTTGGACTTGGGCCTCCAGCTGAGCACCCTCAAGGGTCAGGTCTCGGCCTTAGTAATTTTTTTTCCAGAGATCCATTGCCAATCAGAGATTGATCAAGACTTTTTTCCAGGGAGTCGACCATGTCCGGCCACCGGTGTGGGACTTGAATCTAGTGCTGTCTGCTCTCCAGGGTCCTCCCTTCGAGCCATTGAATGATGCTGAATTTCTGGTGGCGATCACCTCAGGGCATCGCGTTTCAGAGCTGGCCACACTTTGTATGAAACCACCCTACTTTGAGATGCACAGACATAAGGTGTTTTTTCGTTTTAAACCTGATTTTTTTGCCTAAGTTTGTTTCTTCTTTTCACCTTAATGAAGAAGTTGTCTTACCTTCCTTGTGTCCAGCACCGGCTAATGCCAAATAATGGACCCTCCATGCTTTGGATGTGTTCAGAGCCATAAGGTATTACCTGGCTGCGACTGAATCCTTCAGGAAATCGGATTTGCTCTTTGTCTTAACAGAGGGTTCTAGGAAGGGATTGCCACCAGCCAAATTCACTCTCAGTAAGTGGATTAGACAGGCGGTGGTACAAGCATATTCTGCCGGGGGTGAGGAACCCCCCTTTCGGATCACAGCTCATTCTACTACTGCTATTGGTGCCTCTTGGGCTTTTCAGCATCAGGCATCGGTGGAACAAGTTTGTAAGGCCGCCACTTGGTCTTCTGTTCATACTTTTACAATGTGGATGTCAGGGCCTCAGCTGACGCTGTTTTTGGCCGAAAGGTGCTTCAGGCGGTAGTGAAATGAACTACATGCTGTTTCGCACTGGGGATCCTGCCCATATGGACACTGCTTTTGGATGTCCCATCTGTAAGTACTTCTGGACGGCCTGGAATGGATGGAGGAGAAAAATACAATTCTGTGAAACTCACCTGTAGAATTGTTTTGGTATCCATACATTCCAGGCGTCCACCCCACCCTTGTGTTCATTATGTCCTGCATGCCTGTTGTGGTGATGAACCATTTTTGCTCATAGGACACTAGTTATATAAGTTTTCTAGTTTTTGGATTCGAGAGAGTACAAGCGGAGGCTATGTGAGGAAACCTGGTCTCCTATTTTTTTGTTTGGGCCTCCCGGCCTGCCCTTTTGTTGAGTACTGCTTTTAAACCACTGGGGAATGATAGACGGGCAGCTGCCTTTATAGGGAGCCGGGAGGAGCTACATCTTTTGATCTTGCAGTCAGTGCCCCCTAGGGGCGAATACCCATCTGTAAGTACTTCTGGACGGCCTGGAATGGATGGATGAAAAAACAATTCTACAGGTGAGTTTCACAGAATTGTATCATTGGCTTAAGGAGAGGCCAATTATCCTGGAGGTGCATGCCGATCAGAGCCTGCAAGTACTGCAGCCAGGAACCCAGCCATGTACTAATATTCCCAGCCCATCAGATTCCTCTGGGAAGATAATGATATGCCTCACTGGAGCTCCTCCCTTTTCTTTTCCCCAATTTACTCGATAATCTCACTCATCTGCACTATGATTAAAGCAAGATAATACAATTCTGTGAAACTCACCTGTAGAATTGTTTTTGTATCCATCCAGTCCAGGCCGTCCCAATATCTTCACGATTGGGTGTTCGTCTCTAGAGGGCGTTTGACTGCAAGATCAAAGATGTAGCTCCTCTTGGCCCCCTATAAAGGCAGCTGCCCCTCTATAATTCCCCAGTGGTTTAAAAGCAGTACTCAACAAAAGAGGGCAGGCTGGGAGGCCTAAGAAACCATGTTACTTCACATAGATTCAGCTTGTACTCTCTCTCTAAGCAAAAACTAGAAAAACTAGTGTCCTATGAACAAAAATGGTTGATCACCGTAACAGGCATACAGGACAATAATGAACACAATGGCGGGGTGGGACGGCCTGGACTGGATGGATACAAAAACAATTCTACAGGTGAGTTTCACAGAATTGTATTTTTCTCTTCCATCCAGTCCAGGCCGTCCCAATATCTTCACGATTGGGACATCCAAAAGCAGTGTCCATATGGGCGAGATCCCCAGGGCGGAACAGCATGTAGTTCATTTTCACCATATCCAATCCAGGTCATCCCACAATACTTACATGTGGGTATTCCGCCACCAGGTGGCGCAGTCTACTGCAAGATCCAAAGCTGTGGCTCCTCCCAGCCCCCTATGAAATGAGGTGTCTCACAAGAATCCCCCAAAGTTCGTCTTGCAGTGCTGCTGCTAGGATCGTCTGGATCTCTCTCCTGGATACTGCAGCTGAGCGGGGCCTCCTAGCCCGTCGGCCACTGCACCCCTATTCCCACTGTTCCCGTGGACCCAACTCTGCCTCCCAGCCCTTGGCTGATCGGGAGGGTGAAGGTAGGGTGAACGCCGGGTCAGGCGTTGTCAGAGCTAGGCTCTGGGCCGCAGACCCTGCCTAAAAGGTAGCCAGCCATAGGCGATGGTGAGTCTATTGGGGGGGAGGAACTACCTTGTCCATTATCCCACAAGCTTTATTATCTTTGTGTGTGTTTTTTACTCTGACTTGCACTTTTTATTACTGCGCTTACTTGCCTCCCTCGTTCCCTCCGGTGCCTCATCCTCCCTCTCTTCCTCCATCTGAACGCTGTGAGGGGGGGGGGGGGGTTGCCGTCGGCCTACGGCCGTTGGCGCGGGGACGCGCTGTGCTCTGAGTGGGGGCCCCACCGCGGGCTGCCCTGCTTTGTCTTCCTGGCGGCGGCGGCCTCCGCCATCTTGTGGCCTCTGTGAAGTGGGAGGCGGGTGCTGTCTTCGTGCCGTTAGGGAGGGGCGGGCCGGCCTGTGACGCTTTTCGCGTCACTGCGGGTGCGGCCCGCCCCTCGAGGATCGTGTGCTCTGCGGCCGCCATTTTGACTTCCTGTCGGTCTCCGTGCTGCTTCCGGGACTCCTCTGGTCTCCATCGGTGTCGTGAGTCCTTTATGGTTTCTTTTGCTGTTTTTTCTGCTTGTGCATGTGCTGTGGGATGCGTATAGCCCCTTGTGCTTGTGTTTTTCAGGTTGGGCACTGATAGCTGGGTTGTGGTTCCTCCCGGTCTCGCCACCAACTCCTCCCTCTACTCACCCACCCACTTTTTTTAAGAGGGATCACTAAAATAAAATAAAAAATAGAAAAAGAGTGACTAAACAGGAGGGATGTGCGGTTTGGGCCGTTAGTGCTCTGTAACCTGCATAATTGTCTGCTAATCACCAAAATCAAGGCTTCTAGGGATAGTGAGCTAGGGCCCCTTCTGGACGGGTTAAGCTCTGCCCCATATGCGGTACCAGCCCTCTGGGCGGACTTGGCACGGTTTGTGTCACTTGCTCCAGGAGCGTATTTTTGGAGCATGATGGGGCGGGCGTATCTGCCCCTAGCCCTTTATTGCCTGCGGCCTCACCAGCACCTCCACTATTGCATTCAGCCCTCAGCGAGGGGGAAGCCAGCAAGGGGTCCCAAACTGATTTGGCATACTGGGTGGCCAGCCTTGAGAGACAATTATCTTGCACGGCTCCTGGGAAGGCCACGAGTAAGAAGCGGCACATCGAGCCCGGTTACTCGGATTTTGCTGCTAATAATGATGATGATCTTTTTGGAGGTCTGGGCTCCATGGAGGAAGGCGAGTTGTTTAAGGATTTCTTTTCCACTGGGGATCATTCGGCCGGCTATGACAGCGAGCCTGGCTCCTCCCCGGGCTAGGATATGTCGCTTCCTGACGATACGGAGAAGTTGCTGACTTCTGTGTTTGAGACTTTGCATATTGTCCCTCCTAAAGCGGCTAAGAGGAAGCAGGGTGATTTATCCCGGTCTGAGAGACAGAGGCTTGTCTTCCCTGAGCAGGCCAATTTTTCCAGTATGGTTTTCAAGGAGTCGGATAGGCCTAATAAGCTACCATCGGTGCCTAAGGGCCTGAACAGGCGGTATCCCTTCCCGGAGGAGCGGGTCCGCCTCTGGTCCCATCCCCCGCTGTGGATTCTCCCGCGTCGGGGTTATCCAATACTACGGTTTTGCCGTCACTTCCTTGCGCGATCCAGCTGACAAGCGTATGGATCAACTGGCTTGTCATGCATTCACCTTTGCTGGTGCTTGCCTTTGCCCCCCCGTGTGTGCCGCGGCGATTGTCTCCTTAGCCATCAGAAAGAAGGTGAGACGTCTTGTAGATATTGCCAAGTCTCGCAAGCAGGCGGAGGAGTATAAAGACCTCAAAGCTTGCGTGGATTTTATTGCCTTTGTTGTCTCCGCTATGGACGATGGTGTCGGCCCTGCTTGTTGCGCTCCGTCACTCTCTTTGACTGCGGCAATGGTCGGCTGATGCTGCAGCCAAGAAGTCGCTCACTAGTATCCCCTTCTTGGGGCACAGGTTATTCGGGGAGCGTCTGGACCTCCTGGTTAAGGATGGGAGACTCCCTCAGCGACGGAAGCCTGCGTGGCCCTTTCGGGGTTCCTCTGCCTATCGCTCCTTTCATGGAGGAAGAGGCACTTCCTTTTCAGGTGGCCGTAGAGAGTCCTGGGGATGAGGTAGGTCCTGCGGCCGACCCAATCCCTCTTGGGGTTCCAAGTCCAGGCCCCCCGCCAAGGCTTCTCAGGCATGAGGAGGCATCCTCACCCATCCGGGTTCGGGGGACGGCTTCTGCTATTTGCTCACGTCTGGAGACAGCGTGTCTCGGATCGGTGGATTCAGGAGGTGGTGTCCTCCGGTTACAAAATAGAGCTGGCAGTCAGGCCCCCCTGAAGGTTTCTTCAGTCTCGCATGACCCATAATCATGTGATGGCACAGGGCCTGAGAATGGCCGTTCAGCACCTCCTGCGGCTAGGTGTCATTTGCCCTGTACCTCTTCAGGAGCAGGGTCAGCGGTTTTACTCCAACCTGTTCACGGTTCCCAAGAAGGATGGGACGTTAAGACCTATCTTGGACCTGAAGGGTCTCAACAGGTTTGTAAAGGTCCGGCATTTCCGCATGGAAACCTTATGGCCAGCGGTGAGCTCGCTTCGGCCCGGCGACTTCATGACCACGGTGGACATCAGGGATGCCTATTTGCACGTCCCGATATTCCAGGGACACCAGAGGCTTCTTAGATTTGATCTGGAGGACCAGCATTATCAATTTGTGGCTCTGCCATTTGGGATATCCTCAGCCCCCTGGGTCTTCACCAAAGTGCTGGCGGGCATCATGGCTATTCTGAGGAATCAGGGCATTTGTGTGCTGCCTTATTTGGACGATTTACTGATTGTGGCTCAGTCCCTTCAGCAGGCCGAAAGTGGATAACACCGTCCGCGTGTCACTCTCGGAGTTCGGTTGGGTAATCAACTACCCCAAGTCTTCAATCACTCCCTCAACGGTGAAGTCCTTCCTGGGCATGACGATAGACACCTCTCAGGTCAAGGGTGTTCCTACCACAGCAGAAAGTGGTGGGGCTTCAGATGCAGGTGCAAGTCTTGCTGTCTTGTCAACGACCCTCGATCCGTCTGGGGATGCAACTGGTGGGTCTGATGGTGTCCTGCTTCGAAGCAGTGCCCTTTGCTCAGTTCCACATGAGACATCTTCAATTGAACCTGCTGACCGGCTGGGATCAGATGCCGGAGTCGCTGGAACAGGAATTTTCTCTGTCCCCCCCTGGTCAGACGGTCTCTCTTGTGGTGGCTGGACCCCAGGAACTTGTTGGTGGGCAAGTCTTTTCTGACTCCCCGGTGGGAGATAGTTATCACGGACAGTCTGACCGGCTGGGGAGGCGTCTGGCAGACGCTGAAGTTCCGGGGTCAGTGGGGTCCGCAGGAGAACCATTTGCCCATAAATCTCCTGCAGCTGAGAGCGATACGGTTGGTGCTTCTTCAATTGACTTCCCAGCTAAGGGGCTGTGCGGTACAGGTTCACTCGGACAATCAGATTGCTGTTGCCTACATCAATCACCAGGGCGGGACTTGGCGCAAGCGAGCCCTCAAGGAGGTGACCCAGATTCTGACTTGGGCAGAGGAGAATGTTCCCTGCTTCTCGGCGGTTTACATCCCCGGGGTAGACAACCAGGAGGTAGACTCCCTGAGCAGGGGGGCCTCTCGTCTGGGGGAATAGTCTCTCAGCAACAAGATCTTTCACGCTCTGTTTATCCGCGGGGGTCAGCCGGATGTGGACCTGTTTGCGGCCAGACACAATCACAAGCTCCCAAGGTTCGTTTCTCTGTCAAGAGATCCGCTGGCCTTTGCCACAGACGCTTTAGCAATTCCTTGGATGGAGTTCAGGCTCCTTTATGCATTTCCTCCGTTTCCGCTCCTGGGCCAAGTGCTGCGCAAGATAGCCCAGGAGGAGGTCCCAACCATCCTGGTGGCTCCTCGCTGGCCGAGAAGGGTTTGAGAGTTGGTTGGTTTGCGGACATAGTTCAGATGTCAGTCGATCGCTACATCATGCCCGACGACCCAGGGCTTCTCACTCGGGGGTCGCTGCAGCACCCCAATTTACAGACTCTGGCTTTGACGGCCTGGCTATTGAAACCTCAATCCTGATGGAGAAGGGGCTGTCTGCAACGGTGGTGCAGACCATGATTCAGGCGCAGAAGAAGTCTTCTTCCATGATTTACTACAGAGTTTGGCATGCCTACATTGCTTGGTGTTGGATTTTGGAGTTTTTACAACATGCTTTGGACTTGGGTCTCCAGCTCCAGCTGAGCACACTCAAGGGCCAGGTCTCTGCTTTGGCAATTTTTTTTCCAGAGATCTTTTGCCAATCATAGATTAAGACCTTCTTCCAGGGTGTTTACGATGTACGTCCACCGCGTAACCCTGTGTTACCAGTGTGGGACTTGAATTTGGTGCTTTCTGCTCTCCAGGGGGCCTCCTTTTGAGCCCTTGTGCGATGCTACCTTACCTATTTTGACCCTCAAGGTGGTCATTTTGTACGTCGTGTGTCGGAGCTGGCTGCGCTTTGTATGAAGCCTCTTTTGAGCTTCATAAGGATAAGGTGTTTTTTTGTTTTAAACCTGATTTTTTACCTAAGGTCGTTTCTCCCTTTCACCTTAATGAGGAAGTTGTCTTACTTTCATTGTGTCCAGCTCCAGCTAATTCCAAGGAACGGACCCTCCATGCTCTGGATGTGGTCAGGGCAGTTAAGTATTACCTGTCTGCGACGGAATCCTTCAGGAAGTCGGATTCGCTCTTTGTCCTAACAGAGGGTTCTAGGAAGGGCTTGCCACCTGCTAAGTCCACTCTTAGTAATGGATCAGACAGGTGGTGGTGCAAGCATATTCTGCCAGGGGGAAGGAACCCCCTTTTCGGATCACAGCTCATTCTACCAGAGCTATTGGTGCCTCTTGAGCTTTTCAGCACCAGGTATCGGTTGAACAAGTTTGTAAGGCCGCCACTTGGTCTTCAGTTCATACCTTTACCAAGTTTTACAAGGTAGACGTTAGGGCCTCAGCTGATGCTGTCTTTGGATGAAAGGTGCTTCAGGCGGTAGTGAAAGGAACTACTTGCTGTTCCGCACTGGGGTTCCCGCCCTTATGGACACTGCTTTTGAATGTCCCACATGTAAGTATTGTGGGACGACCTGGACTGGATATGGTGAAAAATATAATTCTGTGAAACTCACCTGTAGAATTATTTTTGAATATATCCAGTCCAGGTCGTCCCACCCCGCCCTTGTTTATTATCTCTGTTGCCTGTTATGGTGATTACCGTTTTTATATTGGGACGTTGTCCCTCAGTTTTTTGTTGGAGAGCGTACATGCTGAAGCTATGTGATGTAACATGGTTTCTTGGCCTCCCGGCCTGTCTCTTTTCTTATTGTTTTTTGACCACTGGGGATATTTGTGAGACACCTCGTTTTATAGGGGGCCGGGAGGAGCTACAGCTTTGGATCTTGCAGTAGACTGCGCCACCTGGTGGCGGAATACCCATATGTAAGTATTGTGGGACGACCTGGACTGGATATATTTAAAAAAAATTCTACAGGTGAGTTTCACAGAATTGTATTTTCACTACCGCCTGAAGCACCTTTCGGCCAAAAGCAGCGTCGGCTGAGGCCCTGACATCCACCTTGTAAAACTTTGTAAAAGTATGAACAGAAGGCCAAGTTGCGTCCTTACAAACTTGTTACACCGATGCCTGGTGCTGAAAAGCCCAAGAGGCACCAATAACTCTGGTAGAATGAGCTGTGATCCAAAAAGGGGGTTCCTTCCCCCTGGCAGAATATACTTGTCTTATCCACTTACTGAGAGTGGACTTTGTTAGGACAAAGAGCAAATCCGAAGGCTTCCAGGGTTGCCAACACTGTCCGAGTATAGCTCTTGGCCTGCTGAAGGGACTGGGCCGAAATCAGCAAATCATCCAGATAGGGTAACACGCGAATACCCTGACTCCTCAGGATAGCCATGATGCCGCCAGCACCTTGGTGAACACACAGGGGCTGAGGATATCCCGAATGGGAGTGCTACAAACTGGTATTGTTGATCCTCTAGCGCAAGCCTCAGGAACTTCTGATGTTCCTGGAAAATTGGGATGTGCAGATAAGCGTCCCTGATGTCAACCGTGGTCATGAAGTCGCCCGGCCGAAGCGATCTCACTGCCGATCGCAACGTTTCCATGCGGAAATGTCTGGGTGAGGGCGACCCCTCATGCCTGAGCGGGCTTGGCAGGGGGTTTGGACTTAGCTCCCCAGGAGGAGTTGGGTCGGCTGCTCACCTACCTCTGCCCCAGGTATCTCTGCGGCCACCTGGAAACGAAGATCCTCTTCCTCCTCGAAAGGACCGATAAGAAGAGGGGTTCCGAAAGGACCGAGCAGGTTTCCTTCTCTGAGGGAGTCTACCATCCTTGACTAGAAGGTCCAGGCTCTCTCCAAACAGCCGGCTTCCCACAAAGGGTAGATTTGTGAGGGACTTCTTGGCAGCCGCATCAGCCGACTACTGCTTCAACCAGAGCGAGCGCTGTAGAGCAACAAGCAAGGCCGAAATTCTGGCGCCAAGCCTGACCACATCATCCATGGCAGTAACAACAAAGCCAATGAAATCCAAGCAAGTCTTGAGCTCCTTATACTCCTCCGCCCGCTTGCGAGCCTTAGCTCTAGCCACAAGGTGTCTCGCCTTTCTCCTGTTGGCTAGTGAGACGATTGCCGAGGCCCACGCAGGGCGAAAGAGCACCAGCAAAGGTGAACGCATGGCAGACCAGCTGATCCATGCATTTGGCTGCAGGGTCACGTAATGAAGCATTGTCGGGCGGTAACAGTGGTATTGGACAAGCCTGACACGGGAGGATCCACCTCGGGAGGGTGACACCATAACCGAACCAATTCAACAGGAAAGGGGTACCGCCTATCCAGGCCCTTAGGGACCGACGGCAGCTTGTTGGGCCTTTCCCATTCCTTATGGATCATGTTAGAGAAATGAGGCTGCTCCGGAAAGACCTGTCTTTGTCTCTCAGGCCGAAATAAATCACCCTGCTTCCTCTTAGCCACTCTGGGAGGAACAATATGTAGGGTGTCAAACACAGAAGCGAGCAAACTGTCCGTATCATCAGGGAGACAAGAATCTTCGTCCGAGGAGGAACCAGAGATACTGTCATCGCCAGCGGAATATTCCACCATTGAGTGTGAATCATCTGGCAACTCGCCTTCCTCCGCAGAACCCAAGCAATCAAACAGATTGTCATCCGAGTAAATCGGCTCCAGATGCCGCGTCTTACTCGAGACTTTCTTAGGAGCTGTCAACGAGATCTGCTTCTCGAGACTAGCCAGCCTATGCGCAAAATCAGTATGAGACCCATTGCTGGCTCCCCCTTCACTAGGGGCTAAATGCAGCAGCGGAGGATCCGGAGAGGCCGATGGTAATACAGGGCTAGGGTCAGGGGCGACCGCCCGCTCGCTCATGGTCCAAAACAATACCTCTGGTGCAAGTGGGACAAATAGTGCTGAATCCACCCAGAGGATTCCTTCTGCACAAGGGGAAGGGTCTGTCCTGCCCAAATGGGGCCCCCGGCTCACTATCCCCTGATGCCTCCATTATGGTGATTAAGAATTAAATTCAATAAGGCTACTAGACGCTAACGCCCTAAGCCTAATAAGCGATCCCTCTAAGAAAGGGGACCGGGAGGAACCACAACCCTCAACCTTAGCCCACAATCTAAACAAAAAAGAAAGAGAAGCCCCATGTCAGCCTTAAAATAAGACATATGGCACATGTGCAACAATAATCAAAAGAGGGACTCCTTACACCGCAACTGACAGGAGGGATCACCGCCAGCGTCCGCAGCAAGGAAGGCCTGAGCACCTGGCTCCCCAGCACAGCAGCAGTAGTAGCAGCAGTAGCAACACAATAATAAAGCTGTGGGCAGGGAGGAACATATATAGAAAAACATATTAGTGGTTCCCCCTCAGGCTCACCATAAGCCTGTGGCCGGCCACCTTTTGGAATTAAGTTCTGCGGCCCAGAGCATGTGCTCTGCCGAACGCCACAGACCCCGGCGTTCACCCTACCATCACGGATCCCCGTAGCAGCCAAAGGCTGGGAGGCAGGAATGGGTCAGAAGAGATCCATGGGAATAGAGTCCTGCAGCAGCCGACGGGCTAGGTGACCCTGCTCTGCTGCCAAAACTGAGAGAGTGCCAACGATCTTATGCAGCCAACTGCAAGATGAACAACTGGGGAATGATAGAGGGGCAGCTGCCTTTATAGGGGGCCGGGAGGAGCTACATCTTTGATCTTGCAGTCAAGCGCCCTCTAGAGGCGAACACCCAATCGTGAAGATATTGGGACAGCCTGGACTGGATTGAAGAGAAAAGACTACTTGTTTGAGAGTATAATTTAGGCTCTTGCAGACCTATTTCCACAGGTGTGAGGGCATTCATCTCCCCCCACATAGTCCATTGTGGACTTGGATTTCTGAAAACAGGGCCTGGAGTTGGGTCTTATTTTAGGGCCAGGTTTCCAGTTTGTGGATTCTGATCAAGAAGGAGAGGTTAAGCGTTGTAATAATCTACAGCTCAAGTCAGACCTCTAATGAAGACAGAAGCATATTATCCTATAGTTAGGACTTCCCTGTTTGACAGAGTGAAGACAAAGGTCTTGCTAGTGGCAATTATCTCCGTGTCCAGAGCTTCTGAGCTAGCAGTATAATCTTCCGAACCATCCAACATCCTCTTTCACAAGAAAAAAGACCCCCACCCCGTTATGTCCAGATTTACTCACCCCATGGAGATAAGATTTCAGTACATGGATGTTGTAAGTGCCCTTAAAGCAAAAAAACCAAATTTATTTTGCTCCCCTACCCCAGGTACATTACCATTTGGATGTTTTCTACCCCAATGCTCCATTCATGTTTTCATTTTTCACAGGCATGCCATTTGTATGCCATTGCTTTCTGCCAGGATACCATTCTTTTGAACTAGCAGTTTAAGCCCCCCTATTCACAATCTCATGCTGAGAGCAATTAGAGCTGCAATTAAAGACAAAATCATATTTTTATCCAATTGGTTACAAAGACGCTAAGAGGAGTTGATACATTTTTTTTTTATTTAACCTTGCATAGGACATGGTTGGTCCGCTTTAAGTACTGGTGGCCACTGCCTCTTAAGGCAGGTAGTGTTCTAATGTTCCCAGGGCAAAGCCTCATTGTTCAGAATTACAGCCCACTCTTGCAGCATCATTGGTTCTTCCTGGGCTTTCCGCCCTTGAGGTTTGGCAGAACACATATGTAAGCCAGCCAGTTGGTTGTCTATGCACCCCTTCTTGAAATTCTACAAGGTGGACATTGGAGGATTGGCTGATGCTGCATTTGACTACAAGTCCTTTCAGGCTGATGCATTTCACTAGACCCTTTCGGTTATGTAATATAGCCTTTACTCTGTGAGCAGAACGTTTGGTTTGTTGTTTTTCCTCCCAATTATCTGGCCTGCTTTAAAAAATTATTTTGTAAGTAATCTGTGTGTGTGAGTAAAGAGAAAACTGAATTTTAGTATACTTACATTAAGGTTCCTTTCACTTCATCTTCATGGCATCACCCAGAGACCTTTGCATTGACCTTCCCACATATTGGAAAATGAAAGATGGAACCCCTCGTCCTTTGTCGGTAAGATACACTCTGCTCCCCCCATCCATTCGTGAATTAGGATTACTCACTTAAAGTGGACCTCCAGTCAAAAAATTAAAACGTAACATTTACCAAAACCTGGGATTTTGACTATCCCGGATTTTGGTCCTTGCCCCGGGGCACTCCGATATGGGTTGCCCGCTATGTGAAACCCCCAAGGCCATCCACCAAAACTCCACCAATCCCTCATCCTTTGTCAGTTAGATACACTCTGGGCCCCCAGTAGTAAAATACTCTGAGGAAAAGCTATTCTAAATTATAACAACCAGCAAATCTGGGCCTGGAAAGGCAACAATCCTGGTCCAAAAACCATCTCCAGACACATGAATAACTTGGCTGCAGAACCATGTAGATAAATGAAAGCAACCTTCTGGTAAGTCTACTAAAATATCTTCCTCCCATGAAACTCTGTGAGCATGTATGGTGCTGCCAAACCCTGATCCATTAGTGAAGCATAGGACTGCCATGCAGCTAATAGGCCTCCATGCTTGATTTAAGTTAGTGACCCTGTAGGAGTGGCATGGCAGCCTGGTAAGTGGCTTCACCAGAGGAGTGCCAGGGGAACGAGTGTGAATGCCTGCAGCAGCACTGAGGCTTGTAATCAAGAATTATAGTTTAGACAGACAGGTAAGCACAGGATGATATACTGGATTTTATTGGATTATATAAAAGTCCACATATTACCTAAAGTGATACTGCAGGCAAAGGTAATTGTTACACCACTGCGTCTGGCTACAACTTTTTTTAAATTGAAAAAGAAATGGCTGAGATATGGGTGTTTACAGTTTCCCCTCATGATTTCTCTTCTGAAAAAGTGGACGTGGCCCTTGGTTCTGTGATGCTGCATAATAATCAGCATAATGGACAGTATCTGTAAGATTCCCAGAACTTGCATATGACACCCTGGCTGTGCAACGTGAATCTTGAGGAGGAGGGAGGGACCAGCAATCCTGTCCTGCTCTGCTGAGCCGATTGTGGGACTGGATGAAAAAGAGAATGTCATTGGCTGAACCTGTAAGCCCCGATATCTCGTCCATTTCTTCTTCAATATAAAAACTGCAAACAGTTGAGGTCAGTGCCAAATGTAGCCCAATGCAATGGCGTAACAATAACCGTTGCCTGCTGTATCACTTTAAAACCTGTCCACAACACAGGGTTGCTATGCAAAACAATTACACAAATAGTCCCTCCAATATCCCTGCTGATGGAGATGCTTCCCCTGCATGGCACGGTGGAGCAGCTTGATAGGTGCTGCCCACATGACCCAAACATCCAATCACAACCTGTCACTGGTGTGAGCGGATGTAGGCAATATGGATGCCAGGCCCCACCCACTGTCCCTTATCTCTAGGCTGTTTTGTTAAACATTCAGCAGTCTTACAGATAAATTGATAAAACAGTGAAACATATTTACAATCAATTATAATAGCTGTGGGGCTGCCAGGTGATTATGTTGTAGCCGATACAATAAAAACTCATGTCACAGGAACATGACTCTGCAGGGGCAGGGTTTACTTCCGGCCCCCGAGGATCCCTTGCAGCATGTCAATGGGCAGTGGGAAGACTATGGTAGAGTTCTTCTCAGCAGCGATAGTGGTCAATGTCTGTAGGTAGCGCAGCTGAAGGGCTGCTGGGGATTCGCTGATCACAATGGAGGCCTCCTTCAGGGCACGTGAGGCATTCATCTCACCCTCAGCGGCGATCACCTGCAATGGGGTGGGGAAAGGCAGTGAGGTTAGTGAAAAGATATATAGATGTGCGCACACACCTGATACTTATTACCCTCCCAAAAATTTTCATGGCCCACATGGATGCTAAACTAACTTGGCCCCTCTGTGAGTGCTGTATTAGAGAAAGGGGAGCTTTATCCGATGGGGGGTGGAAATGGCTACACACGTGTAGAAGTTGCACCCCCTCCAATGGGTGGCATTTGGCAGGTTCCTGATCCCCCATCTCTCAGGAGCTGCAGGCCTTGTCTGTCATCCTTTAACATTACTGCTTATGGCGGGATGCTAATAGAGAACTGCAGCTGTTCCAGCTCAGGATCCCCTTAAATACAGCAGTAGATGCTCCTTCAGGGCTGTGGCTTCATCTCAATACTGGTCGCTAAGGTTGTGGCTGGATCCCAGAACCTTTACTGCTTCATAAGCTAGAGGCAGCATTTTCCTCAAAAGTGTGGGGGGGGGGGGGGGGAATGTCAGTGCGCCTTATTGGGCGAAAGTAAAAAAAAAAAAAAACTAAAGTAAATTCACATGTCCCCCATTGCTGACGGGACTGCCTGCCACACTTCGGGAGGCCAGAAGAAGCTTTGTCCACACCGCTGCTATCGTTGTCTTTTCCGAGCCTGCTGCGCCTCCATCTTCTTCTGCCCTCCAGCTGCTGCCTCTCCCTGCCAGGGCACGTGAAAACACCTGGGTCCGTGCGGTGGGTGGGTGCGGCCTGAATAAAACTCGATGCAGGCCACGCCCACCCAATTCACCAAGCCGGACACTTGTGTGTGCCCTGGTTGTAACAAGCATCAGCGGGGATGCTCTTCCATCTTCTTCTGGCCTCCAGCAGTGTGGCAGCCAGGCCAGCAATGCGGGAGCACCCGTAGCATGTGAGTAGACTTTATTATTTTTTTTTTTTTTTTTAACGTGTAAGTTGACTTCTTCTGCCACCTATGGGGAACGGGAGGGGGTGCCGCAATGCTTATATGAGGGGGAATGCTGCACTGCCTATGGGAATGGATTGGGGGGAATGCTGCCGTGTGACGTCACGTAACGCGTCGACAGAGAGTTTGAGGGGGTGAGACACTTGGTCCGGCTACCTGCTCATAGTAAGATCTGTTTACTATTTTTTGTTGTTGTTGGATTTGGTTGCCCTGGCTGGTCCTCTTACTTATGCTTGTCACATAGGGTTTTTTTATTAATTGATACTGCACTTAGCACTTTAATATTGTATGTACATTTATCATTCATTAATTAAATCTTTGTATAGATTTGTGGGTTTTCAACCAGTGTTGACACGTTTATATTTTAATATTGTAGATGTTGTATGGTTAGGATATGTCTTAATGGGTAGGTATAGCCGGCCTTATGGGTCTAACAAGTGACTGGACAATATATGACTCATGTTACTTATTTGAGTTAACATACTGGATTATTCTGTCCCAGCACTTAGTAATTTAATAATAATTGTCCCGCCCCCCCCTCCTCCCGCCTTCCTACAGATTGGTGTTTGTTATATGTTTTTTAGTATTTTTAAGGTGTCTAATATACACATGTAGATGTAAATAGTGCAAACTTAATAAAGATCATTATTTTGGTATACTCTTAGTGGTGCTATTTTTTGCTCTGGGGTGGTGTGATATATCTGGGGATTGTGGGACCCCGGTTTTTGTTACCATTTTCTACATAGAAACATAGGAAAGTTTATCTATAATTCTAAGACATATATCCTATGTTTCTAAGGCATATATCTGAAACAGCTCATGCTTAGGTATAAGCAGGACTGTTAGGTGTGTATTAATATGGCAGCTGCCACGTAATTCAGGGGCGCAGCAATTTCACAACATATGCATGATGTTAAGCTCTCTAAAATAGCTTATGCCACTGATCATCAGAGCGGGGTTTAGTGGAACAATTAAACTTTATTTTTTGAGGCAGGTGGGTATCTCAGTTGGACATTAGCTGGATATTATCAGTGGATATGATCAGTAGTGGATGTCTGATCACAGCACTTTTTCGAGTGATCTACTATAGCAATCAGATGGGAACACTTTAGTGCGTGAGCTAAGCAGCAGATAAATGCCAGATTCTCATACAATCTTGTTTGTCAAATCTCCATACTGTCTGCTGACCATCATCTGATTTTAGTGTGTGTAGCTTGCGGTCAGTTTGTCGGTTATGATTACGCCATTTGAGGCAATTGGCATGTCCTATAAATTAATCTTCTGATCTACAGCACACGGGACACCATGAACTTCCGTCTCATTATTATGTCAGTGTGTTACTGTCAGGCATCCTTACCTCTGCTTTATGTGGTGGGAAGGATATTGCGCACATACAAGCTTCTGATGTGTAATGTGTGGGCAGAGCAGACCGTGGCTGCCGGAATGACGTAAGAGGAAATCTCCCTCTTCCCCATATTGTGCAACTAAAGCACACACAATGCCCATCTGTGGGGCGCCACCCAGTTATTCACTCCTGAGCCGCAGCTCTGCCAGCCCAGCTGAAACACAAAACTACAGAGCTCCATCTTACCCAGGTGTCATGCTGTTATTTGTTACACTCACTGAACCACTTAACCTGGAGCAGGTGTGAACAGCCGGCTATTGTATACTCACTAGAGCTAGAGGATCGGCATCACAGCCAGGAAGCCAATTGCAACACGGCTGTGGCTCTGCCCTGAGCTGCGTGTCTGACAACCAGAAGGTGACCGCCGCATATCACATGCTGAGCTGCTCTATTTCCTGGAGATTATCTACAGCTAACAGGGCAGAGACCGTAGCGGCGCCATATACCATCACCTTGCGCTAAACACACAGATAAAGGTGAATCCAGCCACTCGCCCCAGCACAGAGAACTGTGCCAAACTATTAAAGAGAAACTCCTTTGATGTGCTTCTAGACAGTGCTACTGGACTACTGACCCAGAACAGGTAATTTAACTGCACCACCCACTTTCTTTCCAGGTCTACCCTGTGTAGCATGAAAGCCAGGCATCTAGTGATTATACAAGTCTTAATATTCTAAGTATGTCACACACCCCGCTTCAAGACATTCATCACACTTGGGTATACTGACCTGTAGATGGCGATCTTGCAGAGATGATATCAAAAAAATGTAAGACCCTCCCGGCCCATAAATACCTGGGACCTCCCACTCATCACCCAGTCTTTCATCTCTGTAGTGGCGAGCAAGTCAGAATATGATGTCTCCTCCTTGCAGGTAGCCGGGATGATTCCCGGCCTTCTTTTCTTCTATTCCTGCCCGGATCCTCTTATTTAAATTTCCTGCCTCCCAGCCTAGGCTGCTGGTCCGGGCAAAGGTAGCTGGCACCCCTGGTGCTTAGGAGCCGTGAGACCCCATAACAAGGGGTAGGCGGCTATCCGGGTTGGTGATCCCGGTTTGGGATGCCCCGTCCCTTGGCCCTACCCTGGCATGGATTCCCCCTCTCCCGGATACCCTTAGGGGGGGGGGTACGGTGAGCGCATTAGGTCTTCGTCTTCTCCTCTGGCTGGGAGAGACGCGCGAACCGCGCTGGCCCGCCCTCCTCCTACTGCACATTGCGTGTCTTCATTGTGCTGGCGTGCGGTACTGTGGGTCTGGTGAGTGGCCTGATGGCCATCATCATCTGTCTTTTAACCCTTTATACTGGCATGGTCTGAGCGTGTGCTTGTCTTTTGTGTTCCAGGTGGACCATTGAGCATATTAAAGGGGGGTTCTCCCGGTCCAGGGTCCCTGGTTAAAAATTTTAGCTGGCTTAAAATCCTCCCACTCCGGACTTAAAGGGGCATCCCGGGTTGCATTATGGCGTAATTCCCAAAAAGAGCATTGTACACATATATTTGTACATATATTATATAAAAAATCACCATATGGAGGCTTCCCCGGATACTGGGCTTGTGCCCCCCTCGGGGCAATCCAGGCTGTGTTTGGGGTGTGGGGTATCCCTTTTGGGGGATGATGTATTTCTATGTGTACCCTGTGCGCAGCGGTCTATTACGCGGCAGACCGGATCTCAGGCGTCCGGTTCTGCTCTGCCAGTCTCCTCTCCGTCTCCCCCCTCGCTTGACACGTACGTGTGATGTGGTCACTGGCGGGGAGTCGCAATCTGAGGTGTGTGCCCAGTCTTGAAAAATTGTTTTCCAGTGTCGTTGCAAAAAAGGCCACGGCAAAGAGAAAACATTTGTATTCGGCTGCGCAGGCCTTTGATAGGGAGGATTTTGACTCCCTGGATTGGTCTGATTGTTCCCCGCGTGAGGAAGGGGAGCTTTATGAGGAGTCTGATGACTCAGACGATCAGCAGTTTGTGGGCGCTGATACCGAGCAGGGCCAGGGGGATTCCTCGGATACCTCTAGGGTCCTGGCTCATATGTTTGAGGTCCTGGCTATTACTCCCCCCGAGGCGGCTCCTCCGCTGAAGGGGGAGTTCTTTGAAGTGACCAAGCCGCGCTTGGAATTTCCTTATCAAAAGCATTTTGATGGTATCATTCTCAAGGGATGGGAGAGGCCGACGCGCCTTACGGGTGTACCACCAGGTTGGGACAAGAAATATCCCTTTCCGGCAGACGCGGTGAAGCACTGGTCATCTCCCCCCGAGGTGGATGCTCCTGTTTTGGGGTTGTCCAGTTCCTCAGTCCTCTATTCTCCGGAGTGCACTACTCTCAAGGATGGTGATCGTGTCCAAAAAGTCGCTCACGGCCCTTCCCTTTGTGGGGTTGCGGCTCTTTGGAGAAAAATTGGATTCGGTGGCAAAGAGAGGTAAGTAACCTCAGCGTAAAAAGCAGCGTCGTCCCTTTCGGGGGGCGGCTTCCTTCTCTCAGTCCTTTTCGTGGGGCTAGAGTTGGCAGGGGTTCGGCCTTCCCTTCGTCCAGAGGTGATTCCTGGACCAGGGGCAGGGGTCGGGCCCGTCCAGGACACAGTTGGGCCCCAAGCCTAGAGCCGCTGCCAATGAGGGGGCACCCTCACCCCTGTGGGTGGGGGGACGGCTGCAACTCTTCTCCCGGGTCTGGGTCCAAGAGGTCTCGGACAGGTGGATTCAGGAAGTGGTGTCTTCCGGTTACAAGCTGGAGTTCGAGTTCTGGCCTCCTCCCAGATTCTTCAGTTTTCGGGTGCCGTCAGATCCTCTGGCCGCCCAGGGGCTTCGGGCGGCAGTAGCAAGTCTTAGACATGGCTGTCATCTGTCCGGTGCCTCACTCAGACCGGGGCCTGGGCTTCTATTCCAATTTGTTCACGGTGCCCAAGAAGGACGTATCCGTTAGTCCAATTCTGGATCTGAAGTTGCTCAATAGGTTCGTCCGTCCCCGGAAGTTTCATATGGAAACTCTGCGTTTAGCCATCCATTCACTTCGTCTGGGGGACTTCATAACGTCCATAGACATCAAGGATGCTTACTTGCATATTCCAATATGTCTACCACACCAGAGATTCCTCGGGTTTGTCGTGGACAATCGGCATTTTCAGTTTGTGGCTCTTCTGTTTGGCCTTACCTTGGCTCCAAGGGTGTTTACCAAGGTGTTGTCAGGAGTGATGGCCATCCTCAGAGCCAGGGGTGTCCGCATCGTGCCCTATCTGGACGATCTTCTCATCATGGCGTCTTCCCTCAGTCAGGCGCAGCTGGATACCAGGACCGTGGTGTCCACTCTGGAGAGTTTCGGTTGGGTGATCAACTATCCCAAGTCCTGCCTCACTCCCTCCAGGGTGGTGGAGTTCCTGGGAATGTCTTTGGATACTTCTCAGGCCAGGGTGTTTCTCCCCCGGGCCAAGGTTCTTCTGATTCAGGAATTGACTCAGCGTCTCCTATCCATCCCCCCGCCCGTCCATCCGGCTAGGGATGAGACTGGTGGGATTGATAGTGGCGTCGTTCGAGGCGGTTCCCTTTGCTCAGTTTCACACAAGGACGCTCCAGCTCCATCTCTTGACGGCCTGGGACGGGTCTCCGCTGTCATTGGATCAGTCCTTTCTGATGTCCCCCCGGGTGCGGCGTTCCCTTCGGTGGTGGCTGAATCCGAGCAATCTGACAAGGGGCAGGTCCTTCATGACCCCTTGTTGGGAGACGGTCACCACGGATGCCAGTCTTTCAGGTTGGGGGGGATTTTGGAAGGATCTTCTGTTTCAGGGGCTGTGGGGGCCTCAGGAGGCTCACAACCCCATCAATGTTCTGGAGCTGAGAGCCATCAGGTTGGTTCTGGCTCATTTGACTCCTCAGTTACGGGGACTACCGGTTCAGGTTCGGTCGGACAATCGGACGGCGGTCGCCTACATCAATCACCAGGGAGGGACTCGCAGCAGGCGGGCCCTCAGGGAGGTGTCTTTGATACTGGATTGGGCAGAGGGCAATGCCCCATGCATCTCGGCAGTGTACGTTCCGGGAGTGGAGAACATGGAGGCGGACTCCCTGAGCAGGGGGTCATCTGGCCGGGGGGAATGGTCGCTCAGCCCCAAGGTGTTTGGTCGATTCCGGAGGTGGACCTCTTTGCCTCTCGTCACAATCACAAGCTTCCGGCATTTGTGTCTCTCTCGCGGGATCCGCTGGCTCTGGCAGCGGATGCCATGTCTCTGAACTGGAGGGATCTGGGGTTTCTGTACCTGTTCCCTCCGTTTCCCATGGTGGGCAAAGTGGTGCGCAAGCTGGCCCTAGAGGGCGTGTCGGCAATCCTGGTGGGCAGAGGATCAGTTAGACCTGCCCCTTCTGCCGGATCTGCTCACTCAGGGTCCACTGCTCTACCCCAATTTACCAATGCTGGCTTTGACGGCGTGGTTGGTGAAACCTCCATCTTGAGGGAGGAAGGTCTTTCTGATGCTGTCATTCAGACTCTGGTTAGGGCTAGAAAGCAGTCCTCCTCCGTCATCTATTATAGGACTTGGAGGTCTTATATTGATTGGTGTGAGGTTAGGGCCTTGCCTTGCAGGGTGTTTTCTATCCCTAGGGTCTTGGAATTTCTGAAACATGGTCTGGACCAAGGTTTGCAGCTTAGTACTCTGAAAGGGCGGGTTTCTGCCCTGGCGGTTTTCTTTCAAAAGTCTTTTGCTCTTCATCCTCTGGTTAAGACTTTTTTCCAGGGGGTTACGCATGTGCGGCCTCCTAGGAAGCCTTTGCTCCCAGTTTGGGATTTGAACTTGGTTTTGTCTGCCTTGCAGGGTCCGCCTTTTGAACCTTTGCAGGATATTGCACTTTCTACGCTTACTCAGAAGGTTGTTTTTTCTGGTTGCCATCACTTCCGTTCGGCGTGTGTCGGAGTTGGCGGCTTTGTCCATTCAGGCCCCTTACTTTGAGAGGCATCAGGACAAGGTTGTTTTCCGCTTTAAGCCAGATTTCCTTCCTAAGGTGGTCTCTGCTTTTCATCTGAATCAGGATATTGTTCTTCCCTCCTTGTGCCCTAAGCCCAGCAATGACAAGGAGAGGGTTTTGCATTCTTTGGATGTGGCTCGCTGTGTGAAGTACTATTTGGTGGCTACTTCTCCTTTTCGTAGGACTGATGCCCTTTTTGTGGTGCCCTCTGGGCCTAGGAAGGGTTTGGCTCCTGCCAAGTCTTCCATTAGTAAATGGATTCACCAGGCCATTGTTGGGGCCTATTCTGCCAAGGGGAAGGTTCCCTCTTTTTGTGTTACTGCTTATTCTACTCGTGCTGTTGGGGCGTCCTGGGCCTTCCAGCACCAGGCTTCTGTTGAGCAGGTTTGTAAGGCTGCTACTTGGTCTTCGGTTCACACTTTTTCCAAGTTTTACAAGGTTGATGTTCGGGCCTCAGCGGATGTTGTTTTTGGCCGCAAAGTTCTGCAAGCTGCAGTGGTTTAAGTTTGTGCCTTGTTTTTTTTGGATCCCCGCCCTTTATGGACACTGCTATTGGATGTCCCAAGTGTAATGAATGTCTTGAAGCGGGGTATGTGACATACTTAGAATAATACCATTTTGTGAATGCTCACCTGTAAAATGGGTATTATAAGTATGTCACACACCCCGCTTCACCCTGCCCTTTTGTATTCTGGATCCTTTATATGGTGAACCTTTGTTAGTTGGAATTGGCTTTCCTGGTCCCTTGATCTTACTGCTGTCTTTATACTGGGTGATAAGTGGGAGGTCCCAGGTATTTATGGGCCGGGAGGGTCTTACATTTTTTTGGTATCATCTCTGCAAGATCGCCATCTACAGGTCAATATACCCAAGTGTAATGAATGTCTTGAAGCGGGGTGTGTGACATACTTAGAATACCCATTTTACAGATGAGTATTCACAAAATGGTATTTTCTTTCATGGCAAGAGTCAAGGGAACCAACAGAACCTGAATCTAACAGAATCTAATACCCCCTTCCCATACACACACCCTCCTAGCATGGGTTAGGTCTGGAGTCTGGAGGATAAGCATGCCATCCATTGTGTGACAGTAGACACAAGATCACAGCACTTACCTTGGCCCTGGCCTCTCGCGCAGCCTCAGCTTCGGCTGCCATTGCACGCTGCAGCTGTACTGGCAACTTGACATCCTTGATCTCCACGCGTTCCACCTTGATGCCCCAATCATCAGTGGCTACATCCAGGGTAGACTGTGGAAAGAAACATATGTAAGAGTCAAAGTCACTCGACTGTCATAATGCTCCTGGGTCATGCTACTATGACTCTTTGTGAAGCTGGATAATCATATGGCAGCCAGGCACTCCCAAAACCAACAAGTAGCCAGCTATTGCAGCACCACAGTTTTCCCTATGGGAATTGAAGCTGGAGGAGTGAAAGGACAGCCAGTATACCGGCCTACAGAGAGGATATATATACCAGCTGAAGAGGAGGTAAAATGACAGCCCGAGCAGTGACATGATATAATATGCACCCACCTGCATATTGTGTGCAATCTCCTCCCGATCAGACAGGATCTGCGACAGGTTCTTGGTGCCCAAGACGTTGCGCAGGGTGGTCTGCGCCAGCAGGCGGGTGGCAGAGTCTGCGTTGGTGATGTTGGCAACGGCCAGTGTAGCGTTCTGCACCCGGTAATAGACCACGCCATCCACACTCACCGTCACCGAGTCCTTTGTCAGAATCTGCAGAAAGGGAGAACATCTGATCACTTTGGGCTCAATTCAGAGCCAGGTGAGAATTCTCACTCCTTTTTTAGGAAAGAAAACTGTCATTGACTTTCATTGTCTAGTGGGTGTAAATTTTCACCCGGCCAATGAAAGTGAATGGCAGTTTTCACTCTTTAAAAAAGAGTGAAAATTCTCACCTGGCTCTGAATCAACCCCTACTGCTATTGATTTTCATTGTCTACCTTTGGGAAGATTCAGAGCCAGCTGAAAATGTACGCTCTGAATCGACCCCTATGTGTCACACATCTTACATTTGGATTGTGCAACTTAGTAGCTTGCAAACCCTAAAAGATTATACTTCAACTAAATGATTCACTGAGACATTGGACTGTAGTGCGGGGACATACAGGAAAGCCATTGATTTCTGTGAAATAAACTTCCTGTTTCTGGTTGAAAAGAATAAACTCGCCCATGTGATTTGCTCTCATATCTTAGTAATGCCATGGGTGTCACCAGGACCAGGCTTAATCGTATTCAATAAAATAGCTGCGAGTTTACAAAAGCAAATAAAGCACATCCTAACTCTCTTTTTCAGAAATGCACATGCAAACAATCACCAAATGTATCCAGTTTATGGTAATCCTTTACAGAAAGTAAAGAAATTGGAATATAAGACTGTTAAAAAAAAAAAAGCAGTCTGGGCTTTTTTTTCTTTACAAACGCAAAAATCTAATGTGTAAACTTAAAAACTTTAAAGGGAAAATCTCAAACATTAAATGACTGAGAAAATACTGTGTTTAGTGTCATAACCTCCAACCAGTTATTTCAGTCCACAGAGATTGGATAACATTCCACAGGTATTCTGTATTTTTCATTTATGTCGCCCCATAAGTTATCTATAGGATAGCGGTCAGAAAATTGGACTACCACTCCACTAGCTCCTGTTTTCCAACTGTGCGTTTTTAGCTTACTTAAAGTGGACCAACACCCAGGATTTTGACTATCCTGGGTTTTGGTCCACTTCGGTGGGGCACCCCGATCGGGGGTGCCCCACTGTGTAAAACCCCCCAGAAAGCCCCAAAAACTCACCTGTCCCCGCTCCCACGTGACCGCTGCAGCCAATCCCCGCTGCCGGACAAGCGAGGTCTGTCACCGGACAGCGAGCGGTCACCGATCGGGGTGCCCCGCAGGCCCGATGCTGATCGGCCCGGGAATCTTATAGATTCCCGCCAGGTCTGTCACCGGACAGCGAGCGGTCACCGATCGGGGTGCCCCGCAGGCCCGATGCTGATCGGCCCGGGAATCTTATAGATTCCCGGGCCGATCAGCATCGGGTGTTGGTCCACTTTAAAGTGGACCAAAACCCAGCAAGCTTGTAAAATACATTTGTCCAAAGCCACTTCCAATACTCCCTTCTTAGGGGGCAGCACTAGAAATGGATATTTTCGCCTACAGAATTGTCCTGGAAACTGATATGTGACATCATTGCCACTCACTAGAGTTGTAATGAATGGAGGAGGCGGAGCCAAAAGGTACTGCAGGGAGTAATTCAGGGGTGCTAGTTAAAAATTGTGGGTTTTGGTCCACTTTAATTTCTGGTAAATGCAGATCATCTCTGATCTTTCTGGAGGTGATCACTGGCTAAGCCTTTGCTATTTCGGCCTTTCTTCCGTCCATTTAAAACAGGGGTGCACAAACTTTTTGGGTCTAGGGCTACTTACGCACTACAATTATGTGCTGTGCCTTCGGTGCATTGCGTTGCAGCGGCGACATGTACATTCTGCCCTGCACTGCCCCGTTGTTTCCTGGTCCACAATGTGGGTACCTGGAGGTGGAGCCAGGAGCTGGCGGTGGAAGCAGGAAATCGTGGTGGCGGAGGCAGGAGATCGCGGCAGTGGGACCAGGAAACAGCTGGTGACGGGACTGGCATCTCTGGTCAGGCACTGCTGCAGCCACCTCTTAGGGTCTTTTTACTAGTCCTTGCTGGAGCTGGACTGAAGAAAAAGCTGTCTGCAGCAATGTCTGACCGGAGGACAAAGCCAGGGACAGTGGCGGGGGACCAGTTGTCATGGATCGGGAGGTGGCGGGGAGTATGGCCTTTTCCCAACAACACACCACAGGTAAAGAGAGGCCTAAGGGCTGCCTTGTCTTATTGTTCCACTTCAAGGGGCCGCAGTAAAATGTAAACAAAGAAAATGCCAAATGTTTACTGCAGGCAAGCTGTATATGCTTTTATGTATATGCAGATGTGGGCAGAGGTGAGGCAGGAAGAGGTGAGTAAAGCTGGGTAGAGGTGATGTGAGCAGAGGTGAGGTGGTGAACAAGTGGGCGGGGATGAAGCAGGAAAAAGTGAGGTAGGCAGAGGTGCGGTGGGAAAAGTTCTGCAGGGGAGAGACGAGATAGTTTAAGTAAGCAGAGGCAGGTAGAGTTACACAGACATAAGGTGGGTATAGACGAGATGGCAAGAAGTGGGCAAAGGTAAGGTGAGAAGAAGGGAGATGAGCATAGGTGAGATTGGCTGAGGCGAGGGAGTAAGAGGTGAGGTGGGTAAGGGGCAGACAGGAAAAGATGAAGTGGTAAGAGGTGATATGAGGTGGCTACTGGTAGGCAGAAGTGCCGGGGGCAGCAACTGACGGCAGTGCATGTCTAACTTAAAGTCATTCTACAGTCAAACGTTATACTCTCCTTTGATCCCCTACAGGCGATTGCTGCTGCTGACACTCAGACACTTATCAGATCGTGTGATCCAGTCCCATGCCGCTGCATCACCAAGCTGCTCTGCGAATCAGCACGGGACTGGTAAGTTTCTGAGCACCAGACTAGCAGCAATCTCCTGTGGGGGATGAAAGGTGAGTATAAAGGCATTTTTTTACTGCAGAATGTCTTTAAGTAATAGTTTCCTCTTCTGTGTCTTGCCACTTCAGATCATTTGAGTTTATTTTAGCTGAGCAGCCTATAACTTGCACTTTGTGCAACATTTGCCACCCTCCTATCTTAAATATGTGCAAAAAATGAGTAATGGTCGTAACATTAAAAAGTGAGGGGAAAAGAATTGAAAGCTGATAAGAAGGAAAAGTGCGATGAATGAGGAAGCGGTGAGAAAAGAGAGGCGGATACACAAAAGGTGAAAAGCGTAAGGTGACGTGAGAGAGATGGAGGGAATTTGATAAAGGAGGTATGAAAGGAATGTAAAAAATATAGATGGAAAAGGAGGTAATATGGAAAAAAAAGAAGAAATGGGTAAAAAAGGTTGTGGGATTGCAGAAAAGCAATGAAAAGGGGGATAAGGAAAAAGATAAAACGGATCATGTAAAGGACTAACTGGAAAGAAAGTGGAAAAAAGGGAATGCTGAAGAACATCTATATGGTTCTTCTAGAGCGCCCAGTAATATATTTATAGAAGTCCATATTGCCTGCACTCAATGTTTGGCCAATCGGGGTCTTACCTCCTGTGGGGGAATGTCAAAGGAGATGGTCCTCATGTCTACCTTAATGAAGCTGTCAGTACATGGGAGGACGAAGAACAGACCTGAGGACCCAAGACAGGTAAGACAAATGTCAGAGAACGCACCAGCGAGCCCCATGATTAAACCAAGAGAATTCAGGTGTAAAATTGTTCAGAAACTAACCCGCCCAGATCCCTGGCGGTGCAACCATCCTCGTCTATAATAAACTGGCCGACTTTGAATGGGGTTCATTCATCCCCCTGAACAGATACAGCATTGCACCTCAATGCTTACCCTACGGCCCATGTCCTCTCCCCAAGCTTCACTGTGCAGGAGATTAGGATATTGGTTAAGTGATTAAACAAATCCACAGCCAATCTCAGCTCTACACCCCCTAATAGGCTAGTGCTGGTGCCCCCTACCAAAACAGGCCTAGCACCCTTTATACATTTTCAGAGCTGCAGCTAACAAATGTCCTCCTGCTGGGTCGTCTATCTCTGCCAAACACACAATCACCCCCCCACATACACACTGCACAACTGTTTCTCTATAATCTAACACCTCTATTAGTGGCGCTTACCTGGGCCCTTTGCCCCTCCACGCAGAATGCGACCTAGTCGAAAGATGATCGCCCTCTCGTACTCCTTCACGATCTGAAAACAGAAGAATGAACAACTGACATTGGAGTGTAAGCTCATGACACATAGGCTTTTCTATATAGAGTGCTGTGAAATATGACAGAGCTATGTATATTACCAAAAGCATGTGAGTGTAGAGGGGACATTAAAGTGCAAGTTCCTCTGATGAAGTGGCTGATGGTAATAGGTCAGTGTTCTTTGTACAGCTCTGTGAAATATGTCGGCGCTATATAAATGTATTATAACAGTGTAGAGGGGACATTAGAGTGTGAGCTCTGAGGGACAGGGGGTCATGTGACTGCTTCTATGTGCTCTGTACAGCACTGTGGAATATGTCAGCACTATATAAATGTATAATAACAGTGTGTGAGTGTGGAGGGGTCATTAGAGTGTGAGCTCTGAGGGGCAGGGAGTCATGTGACTGCTTCTATGTGCTCTGTACAGTGCTATGGAGTATGTCAGCACTATATAAATGTATAATAACAGTGTGTGAGTGTGGAGGGGACATTAGAGTGTGAGCTCTGAGGGACAGGGGGTCATGTGACTGCTTCTATGTGCTCTGTACAGCACTGTGGAATATGTCAGCACTATATAAATGTATAATAACAGTGTGTGAGTGTGGAGGGGACATTAGAGTGTGAGCTCTGAGGGACAGGGAGCCATGTGACTGCTTCTATGTGCTCTGTACAGCGCTGTGGAATATGTCAGCACTATATAAATGTATAATAACAGTGTGTGAGTGTGGAGGAGACATTGGAGTGTGAGCTCTGAGGGACAGGGAGTGATGTGACTGCTTCTATGTGCTCTGTACAGTGCTGTGGAATATGGCAGCACTATATAAATATATAATAACAGTGTGTGAGTGTGGATTAGAGTGTGAGCTCTGAGGGACAGGGAGTCATGTGACTGCTTCTATGTGCTCTGTACTCCTAGCACTGTGGATTATGCCAGCACTATATAAATGTATAATAACAGTGTGTGAGTGTGGAGGGGACATTAGAGTGTGAGCTCTGAGGGACAGGGAGCCATGTGACTGCTTCTATGTGCTCTGTACAGTGCTGTGGAATATGTCAGTGCTATATAAATGTATAATAACAGTGTGTGAGTGTGGAGGGGTCATTAGAGTGTGAGCTCTGAGGGACAGGGAGTCATGTGACTGCTTCTATGTGCTCTGTACAGTGCTGTGGAATATGTCAGCACTATATAAATGTATAATAACAGTGTGTGAGTGTGGAGGAGACATTGGAGTGTGAGCTCTGAGGGACAGGGAGTGATGTGACTGCTTCTATGTGCTCTGTACAGCGCTGTGGAATATGGCAGCACTATATAAATATATAATAACAGTGTGTGAGTGTGGATTAGAGTGTGAGCTCTGAGGGACAGGGAGTCATGTAGCTGCTTCTATGTGCTCTGTACAGCACTGTGGAATATGTCAGCACTATATAAATGTATAATAACAGTGTGTGAGTGTGGAGGGGGCATTAGAGTGTGAGCTCTGAGGGACAGGGAGTCATGTGGCTGCTTCTATGTGCTCTGTACAGTGTTACGGAACATGTGTGAGTGTGGAAGAGACCTTAGAGTGTTATCAGGTGCACAGAGAAACGTAAAGGCTACTCTGTCCAGCACTCTGGAACATTTCAGCCTTACTACCTTAATGCACATCCATACAGAGATGGGGAAGGTGATGATGGTGAAGAAGAAAGAGATGATGACCAGGAACCAGCCACAGAAGCCTAGGCCGCCATTGTCGTCACTTCCTGCAGGGGAAGAAAGAAACCTTGCTGACATATTTTAATGGTACATACATTGCTACAGGAGGGCAGAAGGGCATCTGGGTGGGAGAAAGCAGAGTGGTATTTGTCCCTTTACACAGACAGACATCAGACTGAGGGACATCGAGTAATATAAGACACGTCGTACTGCGCTCTGGAGTATGTTGGTGCTACATACTGTAGATACATTTTTTCCAGAAATATCAGTGGGGGTCCATCACAAACACTGTGAAGCGACCCTGTGGTCCTTCCCTCCTCTGCACAGTACCGGGAAGGGAAGTCAGGATCATATTCAGCAAAAGCACATCTGCCACTTTGTGGCCACCAAAGGTGGCTGGGCAATCAGAATATCAGCCAGAGACAGGAAGGCTTGAGTCACCTCAACACTCTGTTGCTGTAAACGCATACATTTGTTATGCGTCTTACTGCACAGCTATGGTGCTCCAAGGCACTGTTAAAGTGGACCTTCACCCTGAATAAGAGCATATCTTATATGTTTCCCACACCCTGTACATACAAATTGCCCACATTAAAAATCATCCTACCTGCATCTACTGCATGTTATGAGCCGTTAAACATCCAAGATGGCGGCTCATGAACGTGCAGGCTGCCTGCAAACAGGAAGTGTCCTCTGAATATGCCGCTCTGCATTCTGGGATTGCTGACTGAATAACACTGAAATCATTAAATGATGCTGAAGGTCCGGTTTAACTTAGTTAGCTTTATGTAAGGTGACTGTAGTGAGGGTCTGCTGACCCTGAGTTGTGCCACTTATTATGTACTGAGGGCATCAGCCACAAATGGGGAGCAACAAGACAGCCAGGAAGGACAGCATCATGACAGGTCTGCCTGAAATCTGGCTGACATGAGGAGATTCTCCTTCCTGCTGACAGAAGCAACGCTTTCCATGATGCTCCTCGTGTGGTGCTCATTTCCCGCCATCCTGGTGATAAATAATTAGAAGGTGTATCATGTCTGCAGAGCCTCCAAGGACCAGCCAATCCCCTGAGACAACTGCGGGACGTGACTTCCATTCCCAGAAGAGAACCTCTTGTTGATCGGAACACAATGCGATAACCACCCCCAGGAGACCCTGAGGCTTGAGGAAAATGGCTGCCTGGTATCTGTATTATAAACACATTCTACTGCCAAGAACAGCTGCTTCCCCGTACAGTACCACCATATATGTTAGTGCTATATTAATGTATAATGACGGTGTGAAGGGGACATTAGAGTGTGAGCTCTGAGGGGCAGAAGAAGAAGGGTGTGTGTAGCTTAGCACCCAGCCGGAAGTCAGCATGGAATTTGACCCTGGAAGAGGTGATGGGAGCTGGGAGTGGGGTCTACAGCGGGACACTGGAGAGGGATGTTCCCAGGAAATGTAGGTTGGTGAGTCTGAGAAAAGTCACTTTTGGGAAACAAATGATTATGAGTCAGAAAGGAATATTTAAACTGCAAATGTGAATCTCCAAGTTGCTGGAGGAATTGCAGATCTATGAGGCTATTGATCAGTGTTTGCATTAATTAAGTGTGATGAAAGATAAATGTGATGCAGAGAGCCGCCTAAGATGGAGCGCTGGTCCCCTCAGAGAGTCAGAGAAGCCCGTCTGCAGATTGTGAAGAGACATTATTGCCAGGAAAGGGATTGATGAGGACACTGTGCTCACCATAGGGACTCAATGCTGCCCAGTGCGGGTGATGCCAGGGACATTCAGGGGCAAACCAGCTCCCTATACCTCTCACACTGACAGCATCCAATCCGATCTGCTAGACCCAGCAAGTGAAGCGTTAAGGGTGGCATCTCCTGTTACTGATGAACTGTTTAAAGTGGACCTTCACCCTGAATAAGAGCCTATCTTATATGTTTCCCCCATCCTGTGCATACAGATTGCACACATTAAAAATCATCCTACCTGCATCTACTGCATGTTATGAGCCTTTAAACATCCAAGATGGTGGCTCATGGAGCATCAGACAGCCTGCAAACAGGAAGTGTCTTCTGACTGTGCTGCTCTGCATTCTGGGATTGCTGATCTTTTCCTGACCCCAGCTCTGCTCTGTCTGAGCAAAGCACAGCTATAACCCGCCCCCCCTGTACTTTATCCCACTCTCCTCTCCTCAGTAAGTGTGATGCTTCTGAGTCAAGATGGCCGCAACCGTATCCTAAAGTCCCGAACAGAGTTGCAGCCCAGTGGGGGAAAGAATAATAAGTGACTAAAAACTTAAAATATATTAATTTTATATGCTGGGGAATCGTTTTTTAAGGGTTTGGGCTTTTCAATAAATCATGGTGAAGGTCCGGTTTACCATGATGGATAATGCAGCCCCTGCAAAGGACACCCTGGGAATGGCTGTGAATAATATCACTGCAGAAGTAATAATCCCTGGCATAGAAAACTATGGCGTAAAACTTACTTAACTCAGGGAACCCAGGTCTTGATCTGACTCCACTAATATCAGTGACTCCAAAGCCAGACATGCATGTCATTCCTAATAGACCCATTATGGACTCCAAGATACCAACAATAGAAATGTCTGACCCAGAAACCCAGCGAGTGCAGCCAGCCAATGACAGCCCTGGAAGCCCATTAATATCAGAACATTGATACCTGCATCATTTGCACAAGTGAGGGCCCTGGAATCAGAATACCTTGTAATAATGGAAACCCTGGAACTAGCATGCCAAAAAATCCAGAGCAGCCAGCGGCCAGTAAGTCTAAAGCCACCGTCATCACTGGCAAACCAACCGCGACAGGGGAGGAACACAGTGCGAATAAAATATGTGGGGCCAGAGGAATATCTCTCCTCCAGGCAGTATATTGGAAGAACACTGATAAAGGACTTCATGAAATTTGAGGCTGCTGAGATTTATGCTTTAATCCATGATCCATCCAGCAGAATATAGAGTGCAAGCAAGCCCCATGAGCTGGCCTCTTTGGAGTTTTCCCGGGGTCATTATTATGTGTTAAGAGACAGTAAGGAAAACATTGGTTAGCATGGCAGAGGATAAAGATCTGGATGATGGGGCCTCCCTGGTGTCTGTTGGTTAGCATGGCAGAGGATAAAGATCTGGATGATGGGGCCTCCCTGGTGTCTGTTGGTTAGCATGGCAGAGGATAAAGATCTGGATGATGGGGCCTTCCAGGTGTCTGTTGGTTAGCATGGCAGAGGATAAAGATCTGGATGATGGGGCCTCCCAGGTGTCTGTTGGTTAGCATGGCAGAGGATAAAGATCTGGATGATGGGGCCTCCCAGGTGTCTGTTGGTTAGCATGGCAGAGGATAAAGATCTGGATGATGGGGTCTCCCAGGTGTCTGTTGGTTAGCATGGCAGAGGATACAGATCTGGATGATGGGGCCTTCCAGGTGTCTGTTGGTTAGCATGGCAGAGGATAAAGATCTGGATGATGGGGCCTTCCAGGTGTCTGTTGGTTAGCATGGCAGAGGATAAAGATCTGGATGATGGGGCCTCCCAGGTGTCTGTTGGTTAGCATGGCAGAGGATAAAGATCTGGATGATGGGGCCTCCCAGGTGTCTGTTGGTTAGCATGGCAGAGGATAAAGATCTGGATGATGGGGTCTCCCAGGTGTCTGTTGGTTAGCATGGCAGAGGATACAGATCTGGATGATGGGGCCTCCCAGGTGTCTGTTGGTTAGCATGGCAGAGGATAAAGATCTGGATGATGGGGCCTCCCAGGTGTCTGTTGGTGAGCATGGCAGAGGATAACGATCTGGATGATGGGGCCTCCCAGGTGTCTGTTGGTTAGCATGGCAGAGGATAAAGATCTGGATGATGGGGCCTCCCAGGTGTCTGTTGGTTAGCATGGCAGAGGATAAAGATCTGGATGAGGGGGCCTCCCAGGTGTCTGTTGGTTAGCATGGCAGAGGATAAAGATCTGGATGATGGGGCCTCCCAGGTGTCTGTTGGTGAGCATGGCAGAGGATAAAGATCTGGATGATGGGGCCTCCCAGGTGTCTGTTGGTGAGCATGGCAGAGGATAACGATCTGAATGATGGGGCCTCCCAGGTGTCTGTTGGTTAGCATGGCAGAGGATAAAGATCTGGATGATGGGGCCTCCCAGGTGTCTGTTGGTTAGCATGGCAGAGGATAAAGATCTGGATGATGGGGCCTCCCAGGTGTCTGTTGGTTAGCATGGCAGAGGATAAAGATCTGGATGATGGGGCCTCCCAGGTGTCTGTTGGTTAGCATGGCAGAGGATAAAGATCTGGATGATGGGGCCTCCCAGGTGTCTGTTGGTTAGCATGGCAGAGGATAACGATCTGGATGATGGGGCCTCCCAGGTGTCTGTTGGTTAGCATGGCAGAGGATAAAGATCTGGATGATGGGGCCTCCCAGGTGTCTGTTGGTTAGCATGGCAGAGGATAAAGATCTGGATGATGGGGCCTCCCAGGTGTCTGTTGGTGAGCATGGCAGAGGATAAAGATCTGGATGATGGGGCCTCCCAGGTGTCTGTTGGTGAGCATGGCAGAGGATAAAGATCTGGATGATGGGGCCTCCCAGGTGTCTGTTGGTGAGCATGGCAGAGGATAAAGATCTGGATGATGGGGCCTCCCAGGTGTCTGTTGGTTAGCATGGCAGAGGATAAAGATCTGGATGATGGGGCCTCCCAGGTGTCTGTTGGTTAGCATGGCAGAGGATAAAGATCTGGATGATGGGGCCTCCCAGGTGTCTGTTGGTGAGCATGGCAGAGGATAATGATCTGGATGATGGGGCCTCCCAGGTGTCTGTTGGTTAGCATGGCAGAGGATAAAGATCTGGATGATGGGGCCTCCCAGGTGTCTGTTGGTTAGCATGGCAGAGGATAAAGATCTGGATGATGGGGCCTCCCAGGTGTCTGTTGGTTAGCATGGCAGAGGATAAAGATCTGGATGATGGGGTCTCCCAGGTGTCTGTTGGTTAGCATGGCAGAGGATAAAGATCTGGATGATGGGGCCTCCCAGGTGTCTGTTGGTTAGCATGGCAGAGGATAACGATCTGGATGATGGGGCCTCCCAGGTGTCTGTTGGTTAGCATGGCAGAGGATAAAGATCTGGATGATGGGGCCTCCCAGGTGTCTGTCAATACCGCTGAGGACATCAATGGCGAGTAGGAGGTGGAGGCTCCTGTGGCCACTAAGAGATGGGGCACCAAAGGACATAGCAGTGGGAAGAGGAAAAAGCAGAGGAAATCCAGGTGACCTAAATGAGGCCCAAGGTCTGTTCACTGAATGTGAATGGTATAAAGACCAGGACCCGTCGCCAGGCGATATTTCAACATCTGGTCGATTAGGATTATGATGTGTTGCTGCTGCAAGAGACCAATGCTGACATTTTCACTGCTAAGCGAGAATGGCGGCATGGGGCCTCCTCTTGGTCGTTTTGGTAATGATGAGGTTGGGGTTTTGTTTAAAAATTTTAAAATTAAAGAGGAACATTGGAAAGAAGTTAAACCTCACCGGACTTCTGCCCCCCCCCCCCCTCCAGTTTCACGTTTGGGCACTATTTAATCACCTCGCTGGGGGATTCTTTGGATTCCCAGCGTACTTTCGACAGGGGGCACCATCTCGCATCCCATCATGCACTGCGCCCAAAATCCCTTTCCTGACCGGAGCGGGACTTTGAAGTGCACGGCTAAAGCTGTCACTTCCATATGGCTAAGCCGGCAGGGGGGGGGCAGAGGATCAGGCCCTCATGCATCCAGTTGTCGCTGCAGCAGGCAGTGGCAACATCCAAAAGGTAAGTAGGGGCAGATTGGGGGGGTCTCCCCTTTTTATTTTAGGTCCAAGAGTGTGAGCTCTGAAGGACAGTGAGCCATGTGACTGCTTCTATATGCTCTGGAAAGTGCTGTGGAATATGTCAGCACTAAATAAATGTATAATAACAGTGTGTGAGTGTGGAGGGGACATTAGAGTGTGAGCTCTGAGGGACAGGCAGCCATGTGACTGCTTCTATGTGCTCTGTACAGTGCTGTGGAATATGTCAGTGCTATATAAATGTATAATAACAGTGTGTGAGTGTGTGAGGGGACATTAGAGTGTGAGCTCTGAGGGACAGGGAGTCATGTGACTGCTTCTATGTGCTTTGTACAGCCCTGTGGAATATGTCAGCGCTATATAAATGTATAATAACAGTGTGTGAGTGTGAAGGAGACATTAGAGTGTGAGCTCTGAGGGACAGGGAGTGATATGACTGCTTCTATTTGCTCTGTACAGTGCTGTGGAATATGTCAGTGCTATATAGATGTATAATAACAGTGTGCGAGTGTGAAGGGGACATTAGAGTGTGAGCTCTGAGGGACAGGGAGTCATGTGACTGCTTCTATATGCTCTGGACAGTGCTGTGGAATATGTCAGCACTATATAAATGTATAATAACAGTGTGTGAGTGCGGAGGGGACATTAGAGTGTGAGCTCTGAGGGACAGGAAGCCATGTGACTGCTTCTATGTGCTCTGTACAGTGCCGTGGAATATGTCAGTGCTATATAGATGTATAATAACAGTGGGTGAGTGTGGAGGAGGCATTAGAGAGCAAGCTCCTCTGGTGGAGTGTTTTTATGAAGCATTTTTAGGTGATTAGTCAGTCACAGCAGTGTTGGAAAATAGGTTTCTATGGAGAGGCACAGAAACAAGCTACTGCAGAGCTTACTTCTCAGGATTGATTGTAACAGGACCAATTCACACCTTGTTTGTGTGTACAGAGCAAAGCTCCTGGAGATCTCTGTGTACACAACATATCGCAGAACCTCCAAACAGCAATAGCGCTGCAGCACCTGATCAAGTTATCTGATCACTACGTGCACCTACAGCCGCCACTATATCAGCAGATAGAGCAGCCAATTGGGTTTCACATTTTGTAAGGTTTTGAGAAATCTGCCCAACTGACTGAAAAATCAGGTCACCTTCTGTGACCACAATACCAAGAGACAAAGGGTAAAAAGAGGAGGAAAAAATGCCAGCTGACAGGCATAGTAAGCCCCGGACCTGAAATAGGCATGGAGCCCAGAAGTGCTCACAGATACATTGAGAGAAGTAAACAGGATGCTGGGAATGTTTCACATGACTACAGATTACTTCTGACCCTCTCCACAGATAAAGCCACAGATAAAGCGCTAACCAGCTCCATAAAGTGACATTTAAGACATTACGTCTGTCACCCACAAGTTTCCCTCATACCCTTTTCTACTTTATTACCGCACACCACAGAAGCATCTTACTGACAGCGAAATGTGACACCTAACACACATTATTTCCCCATATCAAACGTGTAATGGAAAGTCCCTTCATCACCTTGGTGTATATAGCGCCATCCTATTCCCGGCACTGTACACAGCACACCCCATCACTTTGCTCCCAGTTCCTCGGAGCTCACATCCATACACAGTTGTATAATATAAAAAATTGCCAACATATTCCACAGTGCTTTCAGTGAAGTAAAACATTTGCTAAGCCTAAGTACCTTCCAAGTCTGGGGCTATATATTTGCAGGGACAAGTCATGAACAGGATGGTGTGAATATGGCCAACTCAAAGGTACTGAAGCATTACTAGCATTGTAGCATTTGGGGAAGGAAGTGAGTTGGAGAATCTTGGTTAGGATGCTACAGTATGGTCAGGTATAGGGGTGCTGGGAGGTAGACTAGGGAGCCAGGAATTGGATGTAGGTGTAATAAGCAGCAATCCTACTGGCCCTAAAGCAGAGCATCCCACTGTGAATCCTCCCGGGTTTCCCTATGGCCAGTGTGCTCGTGGCGATTGCTCCAGCTCATCCACCCAGCACTGGGCAACCCTCCTGAGATTAAAGGAATCTCTTCCAGAATTGGGAAAACCTTTCTTAGGATTGAGAAATTCTCGTCAGGAGAACCCCTTCCAATACTGGAGAAACCTCTCAAGATTGGAAAAATCTCTTCTAAAAATTCTGGAAACCTCGCCAAATCTGGGTAAAACCTCCCAAACTTGGGGGACCCTCTCTCACAGGACTGGGGAAAATCTCTCTAGAAATTGGCAAAACCTCCCCTCCGACTGGGAAAAACCTATCCAGAGATTGATTGAATCTCTCTTGAGGCTGGAAAAACCTCTCTAGAGACTGGGAAAACCTATCCCAAGACTAGAGGATTCCCTCTTAAGACTGAGACTTGGAAATCCTCTCTAGAAACTGGGAAAACCTATGCCGAGATCAGGGGATTCTCTCTAGAGACTGGTAAAACCTATGCAAGATTAGAAAATTCTCTCTAGATACTGGAAATACCTAGCCTGAGATTGGGGTATTCTCTCTTGAGACTGAGAAATCCTCTCTAGAGACTGGGAAAACCTATCCCAAGATTAGAAAATTCTCCATAGAGACTTGGAAATTCTCTCCTGAGATTAGAGGATTCTCTCTAGAGACTGGGAATCCTGAGATTGGGGGGACTCTCTCTTGAGAAGCATCTGGGGGTACTGGTAGATCACAGACTAAATAACAGTATGCAATGTCAAGCAGCTGCTTCCAAGGCCACCGAGATATTATCATGCATTAAAAGATGCATGGAATCACGGCATGGGGATGTAATTTTGGCTCTTTACAAGGCAAAGGTGTGCCCTCACTTGGAATATGTCTTCCAGTTCTGGGCACCCATTAATAGAAGAGACGCTCTGACTATGGAAAGGGTGCAGAGGAGAGCCACCAAACTAATCAGAGAAATGAAAGATCTTAGTTATGAGGAAAGATTACGAGAATTAAATCTGTTTAGTCTTGAGAAAAGACGACTGAGGGGGGACTTGATATAAATATATAAATGACCAACTCAAAAAATATGGGCAAACACTATTTCAGGTAAAATCCTCTCTAAAGACAAGGGGGCACTCCCTTCGACTGGAAAAATAGAAATTCAGTCTCCGGAGGCGATAATCATTCTTTACTATAAGAACTATAAATCTGTGGAATAGCCACCCCCAGAAGCTTGTTACAGCATGACAGCTTCAAAGAATGACTAGATGCTTATTTAGAAGAAAATAACATTTACAGTTACTAATAACTGTTATCAGTAAAAAAAATAAAATAAAAACATAACTTCCCCTACCCCAACACCCTTGGTTGAACTTGATGGACATATGTATTATTTCAATCGTATTAACTATGTAACTAGAAAAACCTCTCTAGTGGTGATGTAAGTAAACGTAATGGGCCCTGGTGCGAACATTAAAGTGGACCAACACGCAGCCCTATCAGCCCGGGAATCTTTCCCGGGCCAATGCAGTCCCTCCCTGCGGGGCATCTAAGATCGGGATGCCCGCTGTGTGAAAACCCCCAGGACGCCCCATTCACCTTACCTTCATCCCGAACCAACGGCGCATGTGCGGGCTTCTCTCTAGCAGGGCGAGTGCCCGCGCCGGCCATTTGTGAAAGGGGCTTCCCTGTTAGAAGGGAAGAGTGAGATGCGGCCACCAGCATGCTTGGAGCCGCTGAGCTATGACGATGCTTAGACGCGCATAGCTTAGCGGCTCCGAGCACGCTGATTGGACGAGCGCCCGTGCATGCGCCATAGGAGCGGGGTGAGGTGAGGTTTATTAGGAGATCTGGGGGGTTTCACGCAGCGGGGAACCCCCGTGGGAAGTAGACCAATACACAGGATAGTCAAAATAGTGGGTGTTGGTCCACTTTAATTCAACTGTATTAACTATGTAACTAACTAGAAAAACCTCTTTAGTGGTGGCGTAAGTAAACGTGATGGGCCCTGGTGCGAACATTAAATGTTGCCCTTTCAAGTAATTTTTGTCTTTTAACTTAATTGGATGCAGCTAGACAAAGAAAGACTTAAACAACAGAAACGTCCAGTGCATCCTTTCTATAAATAATGGCAAGTAAGCACAAATAGAAAAAATAAGGTGGAGGAGCAATTGTGATGGGGCCCCCTGACCTTCTCAGGCTTGATGCAGTCGCACCCCCTGCAACCACCCCCACCCCACATAGATACACCCCTGCTCTCTAGATACATGGAAACCCCTATCTAAAGATTGGATGACTTGGAGAACCTCTCTCAGATATTGAGGAATTATCTCCAATAAGAAGGGATTCAGGATCCTGTAGTGAGTGAAGCCTTGGCCAGGGAATAGGATGCGCCCAATATGTGGCCCCCGGCGGTCGGAGCTTGGCAGGCAAGTGACAGCAGCTGGCTCAGGACAGATTGACAGGCAACAGGCGTCCCCAGGGGAGGGGAGGGGAGGGGCGGCAGCTCTTACGCAGGACGTTATCGCTGACTCTCTGCGGCTTGATCTCCGATCCGATCCGGTCTGCCATTGTGTGTGGACGGATAACAACCAACTGCTCTGCGTCCGAGTGCAACTGGAGAGGCTCCGGACTGATCATAATGTATACTGCGAGCCCTGCCCCGGCTCCACCCAGACCCCGCCCTGACCCCGCCCCTCCTTTCCAGACCTTACTCTGAGCCTGTTCGTCCTTGCACAAGCCTTTCCTGATACCACGCCTCTCTGTATCTTATTAAAGTGGACCAACACCCAGGGGGGATCGGCCCGGAAATCTATAAGATTCCCGGACCGATCAGATCCCTCCCCGCGGGGCATCCGAAATCGGGATGTCCCGCGGGGAGGAACCCCCCAGGAGGCCCACAATCCTTACCTTACCGGAGATCCAACGGCGCATGCGCGAGACGCGGCCGCGTCTCTCGCTTCCCTCTAGCAGGGCGCGCTCCCGCGCCGGCCGTTTTGTGAATGGCCGGCGCAGGAGCGCTCCCTGTTAGAGGGAAGCGAGAGACGCAGCCAATGACAGCGCTCTGGTATGCGCGTCCAAGCGGCTTTGGACGCGCATACCAGAGCTGCTCTGAGCGCTGTCATTGGCCGGACGAGGTCACGTGGGAGCGGGGAGAGGTGAGTTTTTGCGGCGATCGGGGGGGTTTCAGACTGCGGGGCACCCCCGATCGGGGTGCCCCACCTAAGTGGACCAACACCCAGGATAGTCAAAATCCTGGGTGTTGGTTCACTTTAACTGTAGCAGCAATTTAACACGCCTACTCCTGTGATGCAACATGTTTCCTTAACAATAATTCCGTAATGCATAATACAAAGGAACCACAAGTGCCAGCCAGCTACTTCCATTTACTACATGTCACCGAGCCCTCAGCCACGCCTGCACGGCGCCATGAAATGTGTCAAATGAATATATTACAGTATGAGCTCTGAGGGACAGGAAGCCATGTGACTGCTTCTATGTGCTCTGTACAGTGCTGTGGAATATGTCAGTGCTATATAAATGTATAATACCAGTGTGTGAGTGTGGAGGGGACATTAGAGTGTGAGCTCTGAGGGACAGGGAGTCATGTGACTGCTTCTATGTGCTCTGTACAGCGCTGTGGAATATGTCAGTGCTATATAAATGTATAATACCAGTGTGTGAGTGTGGAGGAGACAGTGTGAGCTCTGAGGGACAGGGAGTCATGTGACTGCTTCTATGTGCTCTGTACAGCGCTGTGGAATGTCAGTCCTATATAAATGTATAATACCAGTGTGTGAGTGTGGAGGAGACAGTGTGAGCTCTGAGGGACAGGGAGTCATGTGACTGCTTCTATGTGCTCTGTACAGTGCTGTGGAATATGTCAGTGCTATATAAATGTATAATAACAGTGTGTGAGTGTGGAGGGGACATTAGAGTGTGAGCTCTGAGGGACAGGGAGTCATGTGACTGCTTCTCAGTTCAGCTCATACGGGCGGAGGAGCAGGGTGTGTGAGCTCCCAGCTGGGAGTCAGCATGGAATCTGACCCAGGAGGAGGTGATGGGAGCTGGGATCAAGGATTCAGGAAAGCCCAGGGATTGGAGTCCGGCTTACAGCAGGACGCTGGAGAAGGATGTTCCCTGGAAATGGAGGTTGGTGAATCTAAGGAAAGTTTTGTTACTGTTCGGAAACAAATGCTTATGGGTCAGAAAGGAAAGTTTATGCTGCAAATGCGAATCTCCAATTTGCGGGAGGAATTAAAGCAGGAAAATGATGTTAATAAGAAGGAGCAGATCTATGAAGCTATTGATCAGTGTGAGCAGGAATTAAATGCAATGAAAGATAAATGTGCTGCAGACAGCGGGGAGCCCCCTAAGATGGAGCACTGGTCCCCCCAGAGAGTCAGAGACGCCCGGCTACAGAGTATAAAGAGGAGAGACATTATTGCTAAGAAAGGCATTGATGAGGACACTGTGCTCACTGTAGTGACCCAAGGCTGCCCAGTGCGGGTGAGGCCGGGGACATTCAGGGGCAATCCAGCAAGTGAGGAGTTAACTTCCCCAGCTCCCTATACCTCTCAGGCTGACCAGTCTGATCTGCCAGACCCAGCAAGTAAGGAGTTATCCCCCCCAGCTCCCTATACCTCTCATACTGACCAGTCTGATCTGCCAGATCCAGCAAGTAAGGAGTTATCTCCCCCAGCTCCCTATACCTCTCATACTGACCAGTCTGATCTGCCAGACCCAGCAAGTAAGGAGTTATCTCCCCCAGCTCCCTATACCTCTCAGGCTGACCAGTCTGATCTGCCAGACCCAGCAAGTAAGGAGTTATCTCCCCCAGCTCCCTATACCTCTCATACTGACCAGTCTGATCTGCCAGACCCAGCAAGTGAGGAGTTATCTCCCCCGGCTCCCTATACCTCTCAGGCTGACCAGTCTGATCTGCCAGACCCAGCAAGTGAGGAGTTAATAGTGGCAGCTCCTGTTACTAATGAACTGTGCAACACACCGGATAATGCAGCCCCTGCAAGTGACACCCTGGGAATATCTGTGAAAAATATTGCTTCAGAAGTAATAATCCCTGGTATAGAGACTATGGAGCAAAATTTGCTTAACTCAGGGAATCCAGGTCTTGATCAGACTCCACAAATACCAGTGACTCCAGAGCCAGACATGCAAGTGATTCCTAATAGACCCATTATGGACTCTCAGATACTAACAATAGGAATGTCTGATCCAGAAACCCAGCGAGCGCAGCCAGCCAATGAGAACCCTGGCAGCCTATTAATTACAGAATCTGCATTACAGGACATTGTTAGCAGTATCATTGGCACAAGTGAGGGCCCTGGAATCAGGATACCTCATAAGGATAAAAACCCTGGAACTAGCATGCCAAAAAATAATCCAGTGGCCAGTAACTCTAAGGCACAAGACCAAGACCCGACTCCCCAGCAGAGGCGGCTCTTCTCCAGCGTCACAGGACTGGCAAACCCACCGGCACAGAGGAGGAACGCGGTGAGAATAAAATATGTGGGGCCAGAGGAGGATCTCCCCACCAGGCAGTACATTGGGAGAACTCTGATAAAGGACTTCATGAAGTTTGAAGCTGCTGAAATCTTTGCTTTAATTCATGTTCCCTCCAGCAGGTTATATGACATCAGTTTTAAGCTGCCGCACAGCCTGGATCTTTTCTGGGACATTTATAACAAGACTCGTGATAATGAAATCTGGAAAAATCTTCATGTAATCCAGTTGTCTAAACCCCAGGCAGTTACCGTCACCATTTTGTTCCAGTCTGAGGTGGTGGCCCTGGCAGACGTGCTGCATTGGATAGGCCGGCAATGCAAGGTGCTCAGCCAACCTGCCAAGATCTATGATGAGGAAGGATTCTGGAATGGTGGATACACTATTAAAGTGCAGCTGACCCAGGAAAATGGAGTAACCAGGCACCTGCCACATGCCTTTTACCTGGGCCCTGATAGGGGCATATGTTACTACCCCGGGCAGCCCAGGCGCTGCCATAAATGTGGAGGCAGACATTTGGCTTTTAGCTGCCCTCATATAAAGTGCTCATTGTGTGGGGAGCTTGGGCACACAAAGGACTCATGTACAGGTATTATTGTGTGTAACCTGTGCTCAGAAGTGGGGCATACATTCCGCGAGTGCCCTCATGCCCAGCATAATAAAACTACTGAACTGCTGGTAGAGAATGAGGTGGTCAATGCCGGCCATGAGCATGAAGTCACTGATCCTGAGGCTGGTAAATTTCACCCACTACCAATCAGTGCAACGTCCAATAGTCTTGGCTCAGTGGTGCCAACAGAAGCCCCAGTTCAATATTCTGCCCCAGTGATGCTAACAGAAGCCCCAGTTCAATATTCTGCCCCAGTGATGCTAACAGAAGCCCCAGTTCTATATTCTGCCCCAGTGATGCCAGAAGTTGCGGCAGAATCTGGCACAACAGCTAAGGATGATAATGTCGGATTTCAGACTGTAAAAAGGAAAAATAAAGCAGCAGCAGGAAAAGACAAGTTAAAAAAATTATCAAGTGAAAGCAAACCCCAAGAGCCGGCCTCTTTGGACATTTCCCGGGGGCGCTATTATGTGCTAAGAGACCGTAAGGAAAATTTGGACGAGCAACCAATGGGCAGCATGGCGGAGGACAAAGATTTGGATGATGGGGCCTCCCAAGTGTCCATCAATACCACTGAGGACATCAATGAGGAAGAGGAGGTAGAGGCTTCTGTGGCCATTAAGAGATGGGGCTCCAAAGGACATGGCAGTGGGAAGAAGAAAAAGGGGAGAAAAACCAGGTGACCTGGATGAGGCTTAGGGTATATTCACTGAGTGTGAGTGGAGACTTGTCGCCAGGTGATATTTCAGCAGTGTTGTTGCTGCACGAGACCAGGATGAGATCCAATGCTGATGTTTCCTTTGTTAAAGTATTCTGCAGAGTCTGAGGGGTGCGCAGAACAGAGACCAGTCTGCCCCCCCCCCCCCCATACTTACTAGGGTCATATTATTTCACTGTTTTCCTTCTGATTTCAACATGTATATAGTGTTATGTATCTGTATATACAATCTGCAAACCAGCAATGTGTAAGTAATTGTCAGTGAGTTTACAATAAAAGATATGTGACTGCTTCTATGTGCTCTGTACAGTGCTATGGAATATGTCAGCACTATATAAATGTATAATAACAGTGTGTGAGTGTGGAGGGGACATTAGAGTGTGAGCTCTGAGGCACAGGGAGTCATGTGACTGCTTCTATGTGCTCTGTACAGTGCTGTGGAATATGTCAGCACTATATAAATGTACAATAACAGTGTGTGAGTGTGGAGGGGACATTAGAGTGTGAGCTCTGAGGGACAGGGAGTCATGTGACTGCTTCTATGTGCTCTGTACTGTGCTGTGGAATATATCAGTGCTATATAAATGTATAATAACTGTGTGTGAGTGTGGAGGGCAGGGCCGGCTCCAGGTTTACGTGGGCCCTTGGGCAGCATGGACTCAGGGGGCCCCTTTGTGGTGAAGAGTCACGTCACATCACCAAGGGACGTCCCAAACCTGGATGCCTCCTAAGGATCATGCTATTTGAACCAAAACTTGAGTTTTGGTCTACTTTGAAGCGCACCAAACCCCTTTAAACCTGACCTTGGAGTCTAAACAAATCTAGATTCACCTGCTTTTGGATATCCCTGTGAGTGACCCTCCCACCTTTGTTCATTACTTTCCTCAAATTGGTGAATGCACTGTGGGATTGCCAGTTTGAGTTAACGGCCAAACCAAGGGTGTTCTTTCACCAACAGGGGCATCCCAAATTGAGATGCCCCTGTAAAGTGGACCAAAACTCAGGGGTGGAATTGCTTGCATAGTGGGTATGCCTGCGATCCCAGGGGTTCCAGGGATAGGAAATCAGCTGCGATGGCCAACTTAAAAGCAGAACAAAACCCAGCACTTCCTCCTCTGGAATCTAAAATGAGATGCCCCGTTGTGTGGAGCCCAAGGAGATGTGGGCACCAGCTGTGGTGGTGCTCTCCCAGTCTCCCGCCAGTCATGCGCCGTTGCACACCGCAAAGGCCGGCCTGGTCAGTGGCTGCCCTGGTGGAGGGGGCATTAGAGTGTGACCTGAGGGACAGGGAGCCATGTGACTGCTTCTATGTGCTCTGTACTGTGCTGTGGAATATGTCAGCACAATATAAATGTATAATAACGGTGTGTGAGTGTGGAGGGGACATTAGAGTGTGAGCTCTGAGGGACAGGAAGTGATGTGACTACTTTGTACAGCACTGTGGAAAATATCCTTTAGACTGTAAGCTCATAAGGGCAGGGCACTCTTACAGTATCCTGTTTGCATAGCATTCCCATTGGACTTTGTAGCATGCTGTTTGTAGATACTAATAGATAGACACTGTAGATACTAATTCAAACTGATTTTGCTGATTTTGACTGAAAATCCGCTTTAAATCTTGTAGTACAGGAAATCCCCCAGCCCCGATCAGGGGAATCAGGGCAGGCAGAGAAACGTTAGAGGGTAAATTATTGCTAGCACCACTGAGTGCTGTCAGGCCCCGTGGGACACCCGCCTTCCAGGTAAGCCCACAACCCCCTATCTCTGCTGCTAGCTTCACCTTTAGTTAAGCCCCTGTTTGCCGGGACACTATACAAGTCTCGCTGGACAGGTAGGTAAAGGTAGGTGAACCAAAGGCCAGACTGGGCAATGTCGAGAAGCCAGGGTCATACACGGGTAGTCGGTCCTTAAATATCGCGGCACCAAGGGAGAGACAATAGAAGAGTCAAGGTAAAGCCAAAGGTCAATCCGGGAGGTCACGGGTTCGTGGTACAAGGAATAAGACAGAAGCGTGGTCAGGGGTACAAGCAAGGGTCGGTCCAGGCGGCAATCACAGAATGGTCAAACTAAGCAAGGTCGGCAACAAAATCAACCAGGAGTATTTCAGGATCAAAGGCACACCCAGCTAAACACTATCACGGGCACCGGAGTACTGGGCTGAGCACTACAGTGAGTGTATAGTGATTGGTGCACATTCCAACACTGGGCTGGATGCCCAATAAGCTTTGAGGGGCATTACGCCCAGGTCATACATAAAAGGGATTGGTCCCTTTAAATCAGCCTCCGACAGCCGCGCTGTGTGTAGCGCTGCCGGAGGGCATATGAGGAACCGTGTACCGAAGCGGGGCCGATGCTCTGCGCGCCCGACAGGCAAGAAAGTGTGCCCCCGCCCAGCGCCCGGAGATGGCGCGGGACCGGGACCCAGGTGAGTTTGCTAAGTGGCACTTGTTTTGCTAAGGACAGGAGATGACAGCGTTCGGAGTGGAACGCTACAGAAAGGCCAATGGCGCTATTGTCGGTTAGCTGTTCTGGCTAAGTGGTAATGCATTTCTCAGTTCGACCTTGATAAAAGTCATGTATGCTGGGAGCTAATGAGGTGGACACAGCCTGGCACAGTTGGAAAAGAAAGGTAGTGGCCATTTTGGAGCTGGCCATCTCTCCCAGAATCTCAGCCATGCTGCCTGAATTCAACTGACATAACTGACAATGCACAATAACAGGAAACCCAGCAGCACTTCCTGTTTGCAGGCGGCCTGCAAATGCATGAGCCACCATCTTGTTTCTAAAATTTACTACAGCAGGAGTTAGAAAAAGGTAAATGGGGGTCATAAGCCACATCTTTTGCCCGTATCCCTTATCAGCTAAATACAAACACATGCGTTAATGTGGTTTTCAAACACAAATGCACACCCCTACCTGGTTTGCTGCATTTTGCCTTTACCTGTCCCTACCCCCTAGTTCTACTGGTTCACTGTTTATAAGTCTTACAATGTGGCCACATGCTTACCTAGTAGCCATCCCGACAGTATTTTGTTCTCAAATTTCCGGCACAGGGTAGATTGGTGCAACACATATGAGTCATGGCAGGATCCCGGAAAGCCCAACCTCACAGCACGCAGCCATATCTCTTTATCACACACAGCTAACACATTAATGGAATGGAAGCTCTTCTGGTTGCCGTAGTGAAGCTCTTGTGCCCGGGGGGGGGGGGGGGGCGGAAGGGAATATGGGTGCCATCAATGCACATTAGGGATTCCTGCCATCCGATAGAATGCCAGCTTGATGTTTTGCACCTCTTCATCAGCCAAATACCTGACGTAGGTAGGGATGAGGTCACAGATGGACATGACCACCTCATGAAATTTGTGGCACATGGTTGCCTGGACAAGTTAGCGCTATCTCTATGAACACTCTATCCGACCTACAAGCTGTACAAGCCGAAGCCTGAGCCATCAATAGGCAATCACTATTATGTTTTCAAGGTAAAAAAAACAGACAATAGGATACCGCATGTTCTCACCTACTCCTGCCTCTCCAACCACGTAAAATCTATAGTACACAAACACTGGCCGGTCCTGGGCAGCAATACACAATTATCCAGCCAATTCAAGGACACAAAAGAGCTAAAAGAGCTAAAAACATAAGGGACTCTCTTGTTAGAGTCGCCTTTATGCTTCCCAACACAGCAGCCCCAACCAATTGGGTCTCTAAACTTTCCAAACCTGTTGGCATGTTCCTGTGCGGCCACTGTGTCCACTGCAATTTTGCCATTAAAACTTCTATTTTTATTCACCCTCTAACTGCTAAACTATCCTCCTCCAATGTGGTGTATCTTCTCAAAAGCCCTTGTGGCAAGGCCTATGTTGGTAAAATTTCTAGAGATCAGAAGCCGCATAAGTGAACATCGTTCGAACATCAGACACTCCCATATGGAATCACCACTAGCTAGACACTTTCTCGAACAAGGTCATCATATTAGTCAATTAAGGTTCTTGGTCATAAACTCATCAACTTCAAGGTTTATCCAACTGCCACTGGTTTCCCATGGTGCTCCTCCTGCCTCTCCCTTTAAGGATTTGTGAACCACAGTCTGTATATCCACTTATTCTTACCTCCTCTGCCTTCATTTAGGTGTGTAACATCCAGGTCTCTAATTTCGTCAAATTTTGCCTTCTCATCTCATCCTTTTTTTCACTTTGTCTTGAGTATTGTGCTAATATTTGGGTGCCCACCCCACCCCCTGGTGGACACCACCCTTTTTTTGTCCCACATTATATGTATAGCTTGTTTTAATCCACAATAATCACAATTAATATTATTTTATTCTAATCCTATAACAGTATGATTCCTACCGGTGTAATTGGTTCCAGCCCGGTCTAGCATTACAACCAGCCTTTTCAGCCATACAGCATGAGTGTCAACCTTTCTATAACACACAATATGTGTCTCCTTCGCGCTATTGCGTTTTTATCTCCAGATAAGGCACATGCCATCTTTTCTGTTCTGTTTTGGCCTTCCGACTGTATACAAGTGATGTCACATCCTGCCGCAGCAACTCGATATGGACTTCCTGTTGGCGCTTACGCCGCTACCCCGGCATCGGCCATTTTACTGGTTATTCTGCTTATGGACTATCTATTGCTGCTATGCAGATGACGCACTTACTGTTTCTAGTGGCACAATTCCGTCGCCCCCCTGACGGCCACCATTTTGTTGGTTTCCATGCACACGCACAGCTTTTTACTACATGAAAGCTCTGTCTCTTTCACTTCCCATGGAGCATGTCTGACCCCGCAGGCCACCCTGGGGCCTGTAAGGGGATTTTTACCCTGGTCTCTGGGCAGGTCGGGGTCTCAAAGGATGTCCGCAGATGATGTAATCACTCGGCGCCCACACGTGTGCAGCTGATTGGCGCCATCAGGCTGGAACCATTCACCCCTGTCTACTTAAAGCGGTCCTTCACTCTGAATAAGAGCCTATCTTGTATGTTCCCCACACCCTGTACATACAGATTGCCCACATTAAAAATCATCCTACCTGCATCTACTGCATGTTATAAGTCTTTAAAGGTCCAAGATGGTGGCTCATGGAACATCAGGCAGCCTGCAAACAGGAAGTGCCCTTTGACTGTGCTGCTCTGCATTCTGGGACTGCTGACCTTTTCCTGACCCCAGCTCTGCTCTGTCTGAGCAAAGCACAGCTATAACCCGCTCCCCTGTGCTTTATCCCACTCTCCTCAGTAAGTGTGATGCTTCTGATTCAAGATGGCAGCACCCATATCCTAAAGTCCTGAACAGAGTTGCAGCCCAGTGGGGGAAAGAATAAGAAGTAAGCGACTAAAAACATATTAATTTTAGATGCTGGGGGGTTTGGGCTTTTCATTAAATCATGGTGAAGGTCCAGTTTAAAGGTGCGTAACACCACCAGGGATACTCCACTTCCTCCTGATGAAGGTCTAAAAAGCCGAAACGTTGTGGGCTCTTTTGGTGTCATCAACTAGGTATACTGCTCTACATTTTCTTAAATTTATTCTGCTATCTCGATTGGTTACTCTGATAGATGCTCTAGAATTTATTTGCAATCATTGACTACCGCATACTATTGAGGCACATGATGTTATTATCTCCCTAAGCTATGTGCTTTTCACATGAATATATTGTCTGTAATCCTCTGCTACATAGTGCCTCCTATAGGGTATACCTTAGTGCCACCTAGTGGCCATTGTACAGATACACCCGGCTTCTTTTGTACATAAATTGCTATGCCTTTGTTTTTTTGCTTTTGTACTTTCTCCTGAGATTCTGCTGTTAGTATTTTGACTTTCTTATTAAATTTGTCACTTTTTGCATAACTTTAGCGTACTGAGTGTTCATAGAGATAGCTCTAACTTGTGCATACTTAGATATAGTGTGCAGTAAGTGGACACGCTGGGCTACACATTGTGAACCCCTCAATCTTCCTCTTCTTACACATTCTATGGTGTGCAACTACAACCTCATCCCTAATTTTTACATTGTAGGCTGGCTAATGGTGCTTAATAGAGCAGCGGTGGCCTGAAATGTGCCCCTCACAAGCATATTTAAGGAGGCACATAGGCGCACTATGCCAGGTACTGCATAGCTGCAGCTTGTGGCGGGCTAAATTTTGTGGCAGATTTGGTGGTACAGTTCCAAAAGCATATCACGATTCAGCCTGATGCAGCTGCGGATTTGCTTTTCATTCATTCATTCATTCATTATCCTTTGGTGCCTCTCATACAGCTTGTTATGATTGCTCACCATTATCTGAGAAAGACCAGCTTTCCACACCACCACAGATGTCCGAAGCATCAGGGGATGAGCCAACACAGGTATGTGAACAGTAAATCTAGAGCTTGACCCAATTCACAATTTTTGCTTGCAATGTGTTCATGTTGCTGGAAGACTTTGTCAGCCACCAAATTCTCATTGGACATGTGTTGATTTCCAGGATGATTCATTGTTTCCTCCACTTATGCAAACACCATCTGTAAGGGAGACATCTGATGATTCAGGTGTACCCGAAACTCAGCTTTCTGGATTCAACTTGGTACGTTAATTTTATTTTAAACTTTTCACACCAAATCCCTTTATGGTCACTCATGTGAAATCCCTTACTCACTTCAAGGAAGTATAGGCCTGAACACAGATAGAGATGTCTGTGTGCCCTCACATGCATATGGCCAACACCTAACAACACACAGCAAAAAATATGCGGTTTGAGCTGATGGGTTAACAAGAACCCAAATACTAACCCTGCCATTTGGTTTTTGACCTTTCTTGTCTCATTTTCAGGCTCTGTGGTAGTTGGTGGTGCAGAAAGGCAACCTAGTAGTATCCAGCTATATGAGCAGGGTACCCAAATGCTTAAGGCATACAATAGGCAACAATGTCATGGCCAACTGGCCGAAAGAGTAGAAGGCGTTGAATGGCAACTACATCAAAATCAATTGTAAATAAATCCTTTGGCAGTACAGAGAGCACTGGCACAGGAACAATAGGCGGAGCTACAACAGCAGATAGCACGTGCACAGGAACAACATGTGGCAATAATTGCAGCCATCCAAGTGATTCGGAGGGAAATGGCTGCAGGTACTCAACCAGCAGGTGCAGCAGCAAAAATATTTTTCCAGGCCCTGTCTGAAATCAGGCTCTATCGCGTCGTCGTTCACAGCTTCCTTTTTGCACGCTCACAGTCCGCTGACATGACGGAGGTCACGCTGGCACGCAAGGGAGGGAGCTTGCTGAGGAGGCGCAGAGCTGGCCAGACTGAGGGGAAGGGACATCATCTGAGATGAGGGACCAGGGCTGAGAGACAACAAGCAGAAAGTGAAACCGGAAGCGCAGGGGAAGAAGCTGTCAGCAAGCAGAAGAGAAAAACAAAACCCAGCGGACGTCATTGATTTGTGAGTTTACTATGCTCAGCTTTGTCTTTTGCCATGCCTAAAGTATAGTTTGCTATTTGTAGTTTGTTAGAAAACTCACACAATAATATAAAGCTAAGTCACCAAAGACCACACAAGGGCAAAGTTTAGCAAAAATGCTATACATTTTAATAAAACTTTAAGCAAAAAAGCCAACATGGCCCAAAAGAAACATAACTGCTGCACAGTAGCTACACTATTTCTTGCCCCCACCAAGCATCTTCTCACACATGTCCAGCAGCATAGCTTGTGACTCGTAGCACTTATTGCCAGAGTCTGTGATGCTCCAGTATGCAAGTTGGGACGAGAAGGATAAATATTAGTCAAAAAATAAAAAAAATAACAAAGATCATAATTGAAACAATCAACAATTCCAATTCCAAAAATGTTGCCTCAACATGTCTGTATCAACAAGTAATGTATTGAGCTAACATAAGGTAAGCATGGGCAAGGGAGGAACAATAAACATATTAAAAGATAACTCACCAAAAAATCAGTTTCAGAAGGGCCAAAGACATGTGCCGTTACAACACCAACCAAGCAGGCAAAATATGAAGTCAAGGCAGTGTTAGTTTAGTTGTGCATTGTGTAGACTTCTACATGCGTCCTGCAAAGGTCAAATTGTAGGGAAACACTAGTGTTTTAGAAAACCTGAAGGGGATGCATGTTGGAATCCAAAACACAATGCACACTGCAACTAACAGTGCCACTAATAACAGTTTAGAAGAAAGACCAATGTGTAGCACTACCATAAACCATACCTGCAGGGGCAACACATGCTGATGCTAATCTATCTTCAATAAACAAAGAACACCCAAATATGGATTGGAGGAAACACACACACAATCTGAGGGACTCCACATAGGACCAGGTGTAAAGTGTGTGCAATAAAACACTAAGGGGGGGTTTATGATTTGGGGTACCACATTGTTCACAACTACCTACAGACATGAAATAACATAGGACAGAGAGAAGCAATATTCTACCCCCAAATTATTCAAAATATTAAAAATCTGTTGTTAAACCCAAAAAAGGTTTATTTTGTTGTTTCACTAAAAGGCTAAAGAGATCTGCAAGGCAGCTGTAGTTGCCACCCTGGGTCTGTTACTATTGCAGCTCTGGCTTTGGTCCATGCTTCTGGACCCAGCTTCATGCTGGTGGGGATAAGAGGGGTGGGGAGGGGGCAAGGGATGTGCCAGCAGGAATAGGAGGAGCTGTGAGACTAAATACAAAAAAAGAAAACCAAAAATTACATAAGTTGTCTTTATACTATATTTTCTTGCACGGGAAAAACATTTGCTATTTTTAGGGGTATGTTTCGCCATGCCACAATTACCTGACATCGACTCCTGTGGAGGAGCTCACCGGCCTATGATGTCCTGAAACATTATTAAAGGAAAATAAAACAAATATGAGCCACACACTTGTCACTTCCACAATAGTTAGCTATAATAATAGACACAAAGGCTACTCACCAGAGGACAAGGTGCTGCCCTCAAACCAGGGAGGGCTGTGAGGGGAGAGTGTGGGCTTCGCTCCTCCAATTTGGACTGAATGAGCCCAACTCTGAGGGGCAAGACTCCTCCACTCCCCTCCGGCACCTTCATGGAATGGTGAGGAGTTCACCACCTTCTTCACCTCGGAACTCCCCACCTGAGACTGGCCCAAATGGTAGCATTTTCTCATTGGAGGAGCTGATGACCCACACAGCTCCCTTCTCACCAGCTGACTCCCCTGGGACGTCCTTATCTTTGTCCCCTTCATCCATGGTGGGGAATGTCTCCTGGGGGACCCTGGAAATAGGTTGCTAAAAGCTATAACTATGGTGTCTGGAGCAAAATACAGACTTATTTCTCAGGAAGGCAACCAAGATCTTTTTAAGGGAGACTAGCAGCCAATAGGCTAAAAGAAGCTAGATCTTACAGACCAGGGAAAACTTTTAACAAGGGATGGTAGGGCACCCAGTTTATTTGCCAAACAGCAAGAAGGAATTGAGGACCAACCGCTCCAGAAACAACAACAGACATTTTGACAATAAGAATGTCCAAATAAAGTAGGGGGGAGATTCAAGAAGTTTCTTCCTGTATAGACAGAAACAACAAAAGATTAATGGGTGCTAAATAAAATGGCATCTGTGTACAATGCTGTGGAATTTGTTTGTGTTATATAGATATAATATATACATGCAATAGCCCCATGTTCAGTTTTGCCAGAATACTCATTTTCTCCATTACACATTTTGGGAATTCCATTGATCACACATCCTTCCTCAATTTTATGATTGGAGCATGTGTGTGTGTGTGTGTGACACCCAGCGTGTCTTAGGTGCTGGCAGTGCTGGGAGTTGTAGTAGCCCCCGACAATCAGTAACTTAAATTGCACCTATACTCACCTAGAGGGAAGTTTATGTGGTCACCTTCCATCCCCAGCTCAGTGCCAGAGAACAGCCTGTAAAATGTTATTTTTCTCAGTGAGGAAAAAAATCTGCATGGTGTTAAATCAGTCCTAATGTGACAGATTAGTTGTAACTGAACTAATTAGCATATGGCAGTGTTCAACTACCTGGGGACCTCACATTGAAATGGCGGTATCGGGGAGGCTGATTCATCATTAGCGGCAGGTAGCGACAGATGAGCGTCTGTAGCAGGCATTTTCAGAGCGCCTGCTAGTAGTCGCAGTGCTCGGCCGTGGGTCGCTACTTTATAGCGACTCAGTCGCTGTTCAGTAATGTTGAATACATTGTGAGGAGTCGCTATTTGACCAGTACAGCGCTGTATGGGAGCGCATGTTAGCGACTGCTCATAGCGACCGACTCACACCATATTCAGCAAAAAGAACAGCCTCACAAATCTCTGGCGCTGAAAAATACTTGTTTGAAGACCAGAGCGCAGGAGGCGGTGTGTTTAAAGTGTGTTTTTAAGCATCTATCAACTAGTAACAAAGCGAAAACATATGGAATTACATTGTAACATGAACACTTTAATGCCAGACCTGTAGTGTCATTTCTGAGGAAATATATAAAAAATTAATTTCAATGCCAGAAGAGGTCAAAGAATTATTTGTGATTTTTTTGAAAAAAAAAAAAAAAAACCCCGTTTAAAGAGAAAAAAAGGATCGTCCATTGAAATGTATGGGAGAGCGACAGGTAGCGAGAGGTCATACCTGGTGCTGTGCAAGGCTGAACGCTGGCACTGTTCGCTGAGGCTGTGAAAATGATGAATCAGACGCTACATGGCGCTATCCCAGTCGCTAAACAGATTCTGCTTGATAAATGTGTAATTGCGTGCCGTGTCCGGCGTTCACCAGTCGCTACCTGTCGCTACCTGTCATTAACCAGCCACTACCTGATGCTATCCCTTCTTAAATAAGGGCCTTAGTTTACATATTTCCTTGTTACTATTGATCATGCATTCTGCAAGCCCCATGTATATTTGTCAATGATGGTCTGATTATGGAAAGAGGTATTAGATAGCACTTTCTTAAATTACTGCTTTTTTTCTTTATTCCACACATTGCACTTTATCATATTGGCAGCTAAATTATTAGGAAGGCTGCTACACTAGAGCATATAAGCACTTTAATATAATTTGTGAGGGGTTATTTGGGGGGTTATATTTAGCTCACACCCTTAAAGGGATAGTTCATATTGTTGTGGCTTGCACATTTATTAACTATATTACCACTGGCATTTCATATTTATATTTAATTATAATATTTGTATTAATTTATACCATCATGTTTAATATCTAATTATCAACTATTATCCCAGGTAGCTTGTAATTGGTTTTAAATGTCTTGTGTATTGGTGTGTTTGTGCAATGTCCCAGTACAGCATTTGCCATACTGTTCTATATGTGTCCCCTCGACATTCGGCTGTCCCTGTGACTTTGGAGTCTATTATATTGCGTAGCTAATATTGAATAATATATCTGTGTTCATACAGTATATATATATATATATATATATATATATATATATACCCTGTTCCTGTATAATAACCTTTTATATCCTGTTTTCATGTTATAACATGTTTCCTATGTGAATTTATGTAGTTTGCACTCAAAGAGTTAATGCATTCACATTGTGCAGTTCCATAAACTTCATAACTCCCTATTGCTGTAACTAACTTGCTAGGGAAGGGTCATGTGACATGTGGTGAGCCTATCAGGACTGCTGAGCACCTAAGCCTGCCCTCTCCTCCATTTTCTAGTCAGAATAGCTTTGCTCTCTGAAGGAAGAAGGTCTGTGCTTGTGCTGCTGGCTTGTCTCATGTGGCTAGTGTGGAGAAAGGGGCCAGACTAATGCATACCAAGTCTGCTGATAAATCTACAGCATCATCTTTCATATTCCAGGTCACAGAGCCTGTCTTCAATTCAGCTCTAATCTCCAAGGTCGCAGAACCCATCTTCAATCTTGCAAGTTAGCTATTCAGCCTAAATAGCACTATAAGTCTCAGCAAGTCCTCTAGTCTCCTACACCACAGGATCGCTCCTGATCTGTACTGTCACTGTACCATCTAGACTGCCAGTAAAAGTTCAGTTGATCCTAACCTGGCCTCTGCCTGTTATTGCTGCCCAACACCTAGCAAGGGATCTCCTGGGACCCCCGGTTGGTAGGGTAACCGGTGCCACCAAACCCTCCTGGCGTCACGACACAGGGCCCTCATACCTGGGTCCACGGACTTTAACATCTGTCCGGAACCTAGGCTTCGGCCTGCCACCCCAAAAGCCGGTGACCCACAGCTGCCTCCCAGCTTCCCTAACCTGGTCACCAAATTTGTATATGTGTTTTAGACCCTGTGGTGGGTTCTAATAAAGATTATATATAGAATTGTATGAGCCTGGTGGAGTGCCCAATCCTTTGTAGAATTTCATGTGGTTTTGTTCCTTACATTGGTTAAAATTTGGAATTCAGGGTGCACCCTCCAGGGCGTATATGTTCTGATATTGATATTTTTTGTCGTGCCCCCATCTATCAAATTTTCTGATCCATAAAAAAAAGAAACACAGGCTGTTTTTAGTCACAAGGCTGGGGATGGAAGGTGACGACATAAACTTCCTTTCTGAGTATAGGTGCACTTTGATTGCCTCATGAGCAGTTTCAGATAATGTAACATTTTCCGGTCATGAGTCACCGATGGATCTGCCCTGTGAGGGAGATGATGTTCGGTCCCATGGCTGAGATGATTGCCAACTCACGGGATTACAATATACTATATTTGCCCAACTCACAGGACTACAATATACTATACTTGCCCTCTGAAGAGCACATTATCTATACTCACTGTGACCTGATCACAGCATGAATGATTTGCTCCGGAATAACTGACCCTCCCCCCCCCCCCCCCGCCACCACCAATGGCACCTGATTATGCATTAACTACATTAGTTATTTCAGGCCAGTCATGTGATAAAGAAGACACCATCAAAGATCACTGGGATATGTGCAGCTTTAGTCTCACTCTTTTCCCCTTTCCCTCCTAATAGATATTAGTATAATGGTTGGCCAGCTCTCTCATTGTGCGGCGAAGGATCGGCCAAGTGCCCTAAGCCCGAACCTGCAGAAAGCTGCCAGTCCTGCCCTCAGTATAAGGACCAGCCAGCTCTCTCCCTGTTCAGAGGATTGGCTATGTGCCCTCACACTGAATCAGGGGAGAACATAGCCTTTCTGCCGCAGCTTGAGGCAAACTCTAGAAAGGTGCCCCCCATGACATGCCACTCCATGCTGTTACAGTGCAGCAGGCAGCTCCGATTGGCTGCTTCCTATGAGAGGAAGGGGATGGGGCTGCGACCCTTAAGCCACCAAAGATTGGCTGTAAAAACATGGCAACATGCAGCCGCATCTCCACTGAGCCACTATTGAGATTACAATGTTTTTTAAAAGGTCCAACAATTGCCTCTCCCCTGCATTTCAGGTGCCAACCTGCTCTGAACCTGCAGAGAGTGGTCCATTCCTCTAAATTTCAGAAGAGGACCTGCTGGCCTGTGCAGAGAAGGGTCAGTCTTGTGTGCTCACCCTTAGCCCACACAGGCAGGGTGTAGGGTCAGAAGCGTATGCTGAATTGGAATATGCATGTGTGACATCAGTCACATATCTTGGGAGTAATTGGATGTCTCAAGGTTCCTGTGTTTTGGGCTCACTGATCAGTAAGCTATTCAGCCTAAATAGCACTATAAGTCTCAGCAAGTCCTCTAGTCTCCCACATCACAGGATCGCTCCTGATCTGTACAGTCACTGTACCATCTACACTGCCAGTAAAAGTTCAGTTGATCCTAACCTGGCCTCTGCCTGTTATTGCTGCCCAACACCTAGCAAGGGATCTCCTGGGACCCCCGGTTGGTAGGGTAACCGGTGCCACCAAACCCTCCTGGCGTCACGACACAGGGCCCTCATACCATCTGGGCCTACGGACTTTAACATCTGTCCGGAACCTAGGCTTCGGCCTGCCACCCCAAAAGCCGGTGACCCACAGCTGCCTTCCAGCTTCCCTAACCTGGTCACCACATTTGTATATGTGTTTTAGACCCTGTGGTGGGTTCTAATAAAGATTATAGAATTGTATGAGCCTGGTGGAGTGCCCAATCCTTTGTAGAATTTCATGTGGTTTTGTTCCTTACATTGGTTAAAAATTGGAATTCAGGGTGCACCCTCCAGGGCGTATATGTTCTGATATTGATATTTTTTGTGGTGCCCCCATCTATCAAATTTTCTGATCCATAAAGAAAAAGAAACACAGGCTGTTTTTAGTCACAAGGCTGGGGATGGAAGGTGACGACATAAACTTCCTTTCTGAGTATAGGTGCACTTTGATTGCCTCATGAGCAGTTTCAGATAATGTAACATTTTCCGGTCATGAGTCACCGATGGATCTGCCCTGTGAGGGAGATGATGTTCGGTCCCATGGCTGAGATGATTGCCAGCGCACCTGATTATGCATTAACTACATTAGTTATTTCAGGCCAGTCATGTGATAAAGAAGACACCATCAAAGATCACTGGGATATGTGCAGCTTTAGTCTCACTCTTTTCCCCTTTCCCTCCTAATAGATATTAGTATAATGGTTGGCCAGCTCTCTCATTGTGCGGCGAAGGATCGGCCAAGTGCCCTAAGCCCGAACCTGCAGAAAGCTGCCAGTCCTGCCCTCAGTATAAGGACCAGCCAGCTCTCTCCCTGTTCAGAGGATTGGCTATGTGCCCTCCCACTGAATCAGGGGAGAACATAGCCTTTCTGCCGCAGCTTGAGGCAAACTCTAGAAAGGTGCCCCCCCATGACATGCCACTCCATGCTGTTACAGTGCAGCAGGCAGCTCCGATTGGCTGCTACCTATGAGAAGAATGGGATGGGGCTGCGACCCTTAAGCCACCAAAGATTGGCTGTAAAAACATGGCAACATGCAGCTGCATCTCCACTGTGCCACTATTGAGATTACAATTTTTTTTAAAAGGTCCAACAATTGCCTCTCCCCTGCATTTCAGGTGCCAACCTGCTCTGAACCTGCAGAGAGTGGTCCATTCCTCTAAACTTCAGAAGAGGGCCTGCTGGCCTGTGCAGAGAAGGGTCAGTCTTGTGTGCTCACCCTTAGCCCACACAGGCAGGGTGTAGGGTCAGAAGCGTATGCTGAATTGGAATATGCATATGTGACATCAGTCACATATCTTGGGAGTAATTGGATGTCTCAAGGTTCCTGTGTTTTGGGCTCACTGATCAGGGATCAAGTTGCTATGTACTAACCAGAGATGACCATGGAACAACAAATGGACTACCTAGGTGACAGGTAGGTTGCACTGCACCTTAGTGGTAGTCAGGGTCACCCCTATTTGCAATCCATGGATCTGTCTCAGTCACTGAAATTATAATCCACAGGTATATCTCAAAGTCACAGTAAGTGTAATACGACAGGTGAATGTCATGGTCAGTCGATAAACTCACACACAACTCAGCACAGTGCCGCTCATGGCACATTCACAGGCTAAAGCTGTAACTTCCATATAAGTCCAATGGATTTTAGCACAATTCAAGTATACTCAGGTTACAGTTCACATGTAATCACGTTAGCATAGGGCCTGGTCCATCCCACTTTAATGTGAGCACTAGCGCTTAGTAAATTAGACAGGGAATCTAAGAGGGCAATGGTTACTAAGGAATATATTCTCCAACTTGGGTTCAAAGCTTCCAGTGGGCCTAGTGGTATGAGCACCAATCAGCAAAAGTCCAGGGCCAACACTCCCTGGTTTAACACTTTACCGGGACTTAAAGTGGACCAACACCCAGGATTTTGACTATCCTGGGTTTTGGTCCACTTCGGCGGGGCACCCCGATCGGGGGTGCCCCGCTGTGTGAAACCCCCCAGAAAGCCCCAAAATCTTACCTGTCCCCGCTCCCACGTGACTGGACGGTCCAATCCCCGCCAACGTCCAGGCGGGGATCAGGAACGTCCAAGCGGCTGCCGCCGCCGCCGCCTCCCTCGCGTCACTTTCGGCGCGCGCGCGCGCCCCCGCCGGCCATTCGCAGACGGCCGGCGCGGGCGCGAGCACGCCTACAGGGGCGCGAGGGAAGATCAGGTAAGGTGTTTGGGGTTTTTTTGGGGGGTTTCACCCCGCGGGACATCCCGATCTCGGATGTCCCGCGGGGTGGGAGGTGATCGGCCCGGGAATCTTATAGATTTCCGGGCCGATCACCTCTCGGTGTTGGTCCACTTTAAAGTCCCGGGCCGATCAGATCCCTCCCCGCGCCCGCCGCCTCCCGCGCGTCCCTCTAGCAGGGCGCGCTCCCGCGCCTGCCGTTTGTGAATGGCTGGCGCGGGTGCGCTCCCTGTAAGAAGGACGCGCGGTAGGTGGCGGCGGCGGACGCACTCTGCTTGTTCGGCGCTGCCTCTCGCTTGTCCGCCGGCGGGGATTTGCTGCAGCGGTCACGTGGGAGCGGGGAGAGGTGAGTTTTCGGGGCTTTCTGGGGGGTTTCACACAGCGGGGCACCCCCGATCGGGGTGCCCCACTGAAGTGGACCAAAACCCAGGATAGTCAAAATCCTGGGTGTTGGTCCACTTTAAAGTGGATCAAAACCCACGGTCAATGGCTATAATTTATAAGAATCCAGGGCTGCTTGATTTCCTCCCCTCAGGGCATCCAAATTTGAGATTCCCTGCTGTATGAAGCCCCCCAGGGCACAGGTAAATACACCTCCTGCGATCCAAGGGCGCATGCGCGAGCAGCGGCCACTGCCTGCTATACCTTTAGCAGGGCGTGCGCTGGTGCCAGGCATTTGTGAATGGCTGGTGCAGGCACAATGCTCCCTGTTCAAGGGTAGCATGGATGCGGCCGCTGACACGCTTGGGCCTGCTCAGCTAGACTCGGCTGGAGTCTTTAATGAGCCTAGACATGTTTACGTGAGAGGATCCAAGCGTGCTGATTAGGTGAGAGGCTACGCATGCGCCATAGGACCAGAAAAGGTGAGATAGACTGGGCGATCTGGGGGGGTTTCATACGGCGGGCCAACCTAGATCATTTTGCCCTGGGGGCAAGGACCAAAACTCAGTTCAGGAGGTCCCTGACCGCAGGCCAGGCTCGTCTCCCGGCCTCGCACACCCATGTCAACAGGTAGCTTCTTCTCTGTTAATGCCATGTCAAAGGCTCTCTCTGGACAGGGTCCTCTCCAGGCATCCCAAAACTCTTGCACGCCGAAGCAGTAACTTCTCCTGCATTGTGCTTGCTGTTCCCCCACTCCCTGAACTGGTGCCAAACTGAGCTTTTATAGGATGAGACATCCAGTGACCTACCAAGATCTCCACCCACCCTAACCCTGGTATATAGGGAGACTCCACCCACTACATATAGCTAAGGGACTAACTCCACCCTGTTCCATCTGGCTTAAAGTCTAACTCCACTGGTCTCTAATTAATGGGTATCCCACTCCCTTCTCTCTGTTTATAAGATAGCTCCTCCCACTACCTGTTATAAGACAACTCTGCCCACTTATCTCTTATTATAAGGTGACTCCTCCCACTGCCCTCTCTTGTGCCATCTAAATGGACAGCAGCAGAGAGGGGAGGGGGCTGCAGGCCAGAACTACCCCACCACACAAGGCCACCCGTCTCCTACCAGAAACACCACACCCCGTGTGGGCATCCGAAACCTAGGAGAAACAGGGGATCCCAGTCTCCCAAGCCAAAGCTATCCAGCCGGATGCAGCTCAACCCTGTCAAGCAACCCAAGGCTCCCGCAGCTTCATACCACCTGGGCGGCTAATCTGCACAAGAGGTTCCCATGGCATTGCCGCAGTACAAAGGGGCAATCAACCACCCCCCCAAAGATGCATGTCCCCAGCCAAGGTAAGGCCTGGGGCTAGGGAACCCTATGTGCCCTCCTTTACTAACCCTTCCCAATCTCCCTTGTAGAGGTCCTGGATGGATGCGCTGGGCATGCCCGGGGATGGCGCGGGGCTTCCCAGAAAGACTCAGACTGATCCTGCTGCCTGGAGTACCTATGTCCGGGATCTAGTTTCCCCATTTGGGCACACATAAACCTTCCTGCACCTACCTGCTAATTGAACCTAGTTAAATGTATTTTTGGGGAGGCCTCTAGATAGGGAACCAGATCCAGTTTCTTTAGTAACTGAATCCCTTGTTTTCCCTTGAAAGGCACCTACATTTCATCACCCTTCCCAGACCCAGAAGAAACTACCCCAGTGGACATTAACCCTATCCTCCCTGCGCCTTAACTTTCCAATTACAAAAAGGTGTGGGTGTGGTTCTTTTTTCCTACCACAATTCTACAATAATAAAGTGTGGATATGTGGAGGACTGATAGACACTTACTGTTAGGTACAAAGCTCATCTGCCTGCCCAGCCCCATAGAGAGTGATAACATGTGTGCCTAGGCAGAGCTCTTATTGGCTAAAAAAAGACAAGCACCCCAGCACAGTAGACTGTTATAAAGCCACACATGGTAATAGTCACAGTTTAATAGCACCCGTCAAGGATGTCAGCGATTTCCATCAACGTCATGGAAGAACAATCGGTGTTAATATGGCTGATAAATTGAGGGTGGCGAATAAAGGTGGGTAGGACGCACAGGATTAACCCTCGACATTCCAGGCCTCAGTAGCTAATCCATATAAAGGAATAATATCTTTTGTAAGGAAAGATACTGTGCGTAAGGGGAAAACAATCTTACTGCCGCAGGCACCAGGTTAAATGCTGAGCTCAATGTAATCCTGGCAGGGATTGTACACCACGCTCTTCCAGTGCAGGAACAGCAGCTGTTTAATCAGGCACAATCCGGAACATAAACAGGAACAGGATACACAGCAACACATCTCAACATGGACCAAAGGCACCAAGCTCCTATCTTTTAGCAGGTTAAACACACTATGATACATTTACATGGTCTGCATAAGACTTCCTGGTTTTTCATTTAAACTAACTTTATCAACAGTATAACAAGCAGTCACAGGATATAAGAGCTGATTCATAGCTTCCATGTTATACTTGTTTTTTTTTGCGGGATTGAACTCTTACACCGTGAAATTGCGAACGTAATTGCTTGACAAACTTTTTTTACCTCAGCATTTATGGTTTTGCCTGGCGAACTCGTATCGGAAGCCGAGTTTGAACGTGTTTTCACCTGTCTGTTGTCGCAGAGTCCATCCATCTCGGTGTTCCGAGTCTGTCGCTGGCTTTCCGGAATACACCAAGGTTGTTTTTTTAGGGTAAAGCTCAATGAACCCCACATGTGTGCCATCCCATGTAGCGTACGTGTGTATGTATTGTGACTTACTTTTCTCACTTGGGTCCAGTTGTGGCATCCCATGTAGTGTGCATGTGCATGTATGTTGTGTGACTAATCTTTCCCCCTTGGTTCCAGTTGGGGCATCCCATGTAGTGTGCATATATGTGTAGTTTGAGTAATCTTTCCGCCTTGGTTCCAGTTGGGGCATCCCATGTAGTGTGCATGTGTGTATTGTGACTTACCTTCTCCAAGTTGTTTCATTCTGTGGCACCCAATTTTGTATGATTCCACCCACTGTTACTCACCTTCTTCTTCTTAGTTTTCCTTATTGTACCTCCTTTCCCACACCATCACCCAGCCCTGATTGAGCTGCTACACCCTGTATGAAGGATGTTGCTTTAAGAATGGACACCACACAGCATATAATTTGGTAGAATATTTTTATAATGACATGCAAACAGATGTTAAAAGCCTGTATAAGTGTTCTGCTTGTGTAGTGGTCTGCTTCACTTGGTTCGCTACCACATTAGCCTGGCACCGTTCCCCATCGCGGCATATTTACCATGGTCTGACGATTCTGTAGGGAAAGAGACCAAGATAACAAGACACCAGCACTTAGCATAAATGTCATTTGTTATTTACTCTCCCAATCTGTGTGTTTGTTGCAGTGACGCACCCAGGATTTTGTTCTGGGGGGACTCCAGGTGGATCAGGGTGGGGGCACGGCCTAGAAGAGGCACGGCACCTTGTGAGAGCATATCTCTAAACTTGAAGATGAGAACAAGGAGGGAGAAAATAAGCGCATCCCCTGGTCACACCCATGCCCCTTACTCCAAGAGGACCTGGATTTTCATAGTCCTCTTATAGACAGATCATCCAAGGAAAAGGTAAGTATCTAATGTCAGACTCACAAATGGCACAAGGGGGGCAAGTTAGGTGCATTTTAGGCTCCTACAGGCCAAGGCCTCTGGGTGAGAGACCCGTCCTGTTCCACAGGGTGCTTAAAGAGTTCAGGGGGCACTGATTCCCTATCTAAAATCAGGATGCCACCCTGTGTGAAATGCTCCAGATTGCCTAGTATACTAACCTCACTAAGGTTCTCCGCAGGCTGCGCTGCCATCTCTGGCTTCCCTCTGGCTAGGCACTGGCGCCAGGCATTTCTGAATGGTTGGCACGGCTATGCACATCCAAAGGAGATCAACCAGCTGCTCATGCTCTATTCAGAGTGGCTTAGTAAAGCTGAATCAAGCACTAGCCACTGATTGGAGGAGAGCATGTGCATGCACCATGGGATCATTGACAAGGAAATAAGTATTATTATGGGATGCCCCACTAGGAGGAATCAAAATCTAAGGGATACTGAAAATAGGGTGATTGTTCCTCTTTAACCCTTCCTCTCCTGCCACCTGTGAGCCCTGCAGTGCAAATATACCAAACAATTTCTCCTGGTGCTTTATTTGAAGAGGGACCTGGAAACGGTTGCACACTGGCAAGGTGTAGTTACAGTTACCTGTGTTGCACTGCATTGTGGGTCAGCCTCTCAGTACTCACTACCACTTCAAGATCCTTGTTGTCAGTCTCCCAGTCTTCTCTGCTGCCCTCTGAAGTGGAGGGGTTTGGCGAGTGGTATAGGACAGTGGCAGGGGGTGGAGGGTTAGGTGAGTGTTAGAAAACAGCAGCAGGGAGTGGAGAGGTTTGGCGAGTGGTAGATAACAGCAGCAGGGTTTGGAAGGGTTAGGTGAGCAGTGGAAGACAGCAACAACAGGGAGTGGAAGGGTTAGGTGAGTGGTAGAGGACAGCGGCAGGGGGTGGAGGGGTTAGGTGAGTGGTAGAGGACAGCGGCAGGGGGTGGAGGGGTTAGGTAAGAAGCAGAGGCCAGCAGCAGGAGGTGCAGGGGTTAGGTAAGTGGTGGAGGACAGTAGCAGGGGGGTGAAGGGGTTAGGTGATTGATAGAGGAAAGCTTCACGGGGTGGAGTGGTTAGATAAGTGGTGGAGGACAGCAGCAGGGGGTGGAGGGGTTAGGTCAGTGTTGAAGGGCAGCGGCAGAGGGTAGAGAGGTTAGATGAGTGGTAGAGCACAGTGGCAGGAGGTAGAAGACAGAGGCGAGGGTAGAGAGCATGGTAGAGGGTAGATAAAAGTGGCAGGGTTCTCATAGTGGGGCATCCTAAATCAGTTAGGGATAGTCAAATTGCAGAATTCTGTCCATTAGAATGCATCCTAGGGGTAATCTTGATTAGGGATCCTCCACAGTCCAAAACCCTATGGACCCCAACAGTCAGAATCATATACTCATCAAATTTCGGGCTATCCCTTGCAGCTGTATCCCTGCTCATTTGAACAGCACGGAATTAGGTATGTGACCCAATTGGGCCTTAATGACAAAGAAGATCTCAGAATGTTTCTAATTATCCTCCCCTAATCGGGCATAGTAAGTGATGGCAATAGTTTACGTGCAGAGGTCTACCCTTGAAACTTCATAGTACCCCTTTATATAGCCCCTTATATAACCCTGGTGGGGTCAGATGGTGCAGTTGTAAATACATTTTGTGGTATTATTTTTACAAGCTGTTTTTCTGGTGTGGATTGTAATATCCAGAGTGTGAACTTGGAGCTGTACATGGTATCAGAGTTGAATCAGTGTGTCTCTTGTATTACACCATGATGCTTGTCAGCTTTCCACGTGGATTGTGTACATGTATACATATACATCCTGGCAGGGCCGGCGTCAGCACCCGGCAAGGTGGGGCAGCTGCCGGGGGCCCCCATTGACAGGGCCTGCCTTGTGTGTGGCAGCGCTTGACCGGCGGCGGACTGGGAGGGCACCACCACTGCTGGTGCCCACATCTTGAATGCCGGGGTTCCACACAATGGGGCATCTCGATTTAGATTCCAGGGGTGGAAGTGCTGGGTTGTGTTCTGCTTTTTAGTTTACCACCCCAGCTGATTTCCTATCCTGGAGCATCCCAATCTGTAATACCCTACTGTGCGAAACACCCTTGGATCGCTGGCATACCCACTATGCAAACAATTCCACCCCTGAGTTTTGGGGAATCCAAAATCAGGAGAATCTAGATTTGTTTGGGCTCCGAGGTCAGGTTTAAAGGGGTTTGGTGCACTTCAAAGTAGACTAAAACTAGAGTTCTGGTCCAAATTATCATGATCATTAGGGGACATCCAGATTTGGGATGTCCCTCTGAGATGTGACGCGACTCTTCACCACAAACGGGCCCACTAAGACCATGCCGCCCAAGGGCCCACAGAGACCTGGAGCCGTCCCTGCATCCTGGCCAGCAAGCAAGTCAGCACACCTCTGAAGGAGGATACAGTCGAGCTAGGACTGATCAGTCAAGAATAGAGCCACTTATATGCTGTGCCATGAAAAAATGGTAGCAATCAACACTGACACCATATCTAAGTTCTCCAGGGTTTGGGCCCGCTGGTTAGACAGTTACGCTCCTTCAGATATCGATGGAGAGCTGATGACCTTGTGAATCATCTGAATCCAGCTCCATAGGCCGCAGTGAAGAGGGCTGTCCCTTATCCTCATCCCTATTACTCTCTGTTTCCACTCCCCTGCCCCCTTTTTTCTTTCCCCCCCCTCTTTTCTGATTCTACTCTTTATCTCTGTCTGTGTTATCTTTGAGTTTTGATCTGTAATTGTGGTTGTGTGGCCTGGTCTTAGTGCACTTATTTCAAGGCTTGTTTCTTCTCCACCTAAAAATGTCCCTTTCCCTCTTCCTTAGCCCCCTTGCAACCTAAGCCCCTAGCTAACACTCTTTAACCGGACCTTCACCCTAAATAAGAATCTTCTATGCCCCCCACAGTACAGATTGCCCACATTAAAATCATCCTACCTGCATCTAGTGCATTTAAACATCCATGGAGTCTCAGGCTGCCTGCAGAAATGAAGTGACTTCTGACTATGCCGCTCTGCATTCTGGGATTGCTGTCATTTTCCTAATCCCAGCACTGCTCTGTCTGTGCAAAGCACAGTTATAACCTGCCCCCTGCACTTGTCCCCCTCTCCTCAGCAAGTGATGCTAGGAAGGAACAAGAAGTCGACAAGACGATGACAGTGGCTGTATCCTGTAATCCTGTACAGAGTTTCAGCCCAGCGGAAGAAATAATAATTTAGCCAGGTTGCCCAATCCAACTCACCTTTCCCCGGTTCTATGGCACATGCGTGGCCTCTTGTCCAATCAGCGCACTCAGATCTGCTCCTGCCCACTCCTCCAAGGGTCATCAAAGCCGAGTCCTGAGGAGCGGACCCGGGTGCACAGGCGGCCACATCCCTGCTACCCTCCGAACAGGGTGCGTGCCCGCACCATCCATTCACAAATGACTGGAGCGCACCCTGCTAAAGGTATAGCAGGGAGCGCCACTGCTCGTGCATGCGCTGTTGGATTGAAGGAGAAGATTAGTTAAGTGGGCGACGGAGTGGGGGGTTTACACAGCGAGGCATCCCAAATCTGTATAACCGGGAGGAAGTATGCCTGCCATGGACTCTCATAGACTCCAGGGTATATTTTGGTCCACTTCAAAACATTCAATATAAACAATGAAAAGGGGAAAAAATCGCAGCAGTGCTCTCTTCGTCCACTGGAGGGCGCAATGTCCTCTTATATCGGGATATATAAAGAGGCAGCATTCCCTGTTCTCATGCTTACGCAGAAGCAGCGCTGTTGTTTCTCTCTTGATCCAGCAGAGGGCGCTCTGACTTTCGTCCCGAAACAGCCAGAGAGATGAGATCTCGCGAGAGTCGACCCTTGATACATATATTACCCACAATGCCTAGCTCTTCCTTTCTCTGCCCCCGTCAGCCATGGTGAGTCTTGCGTCGCTTTGGGGCCTTCGGAATCCGGCTCCATCCATCGCCGCCCCGCTTTAGCTGGCAGCATGTGCTGGCCTCCTGGGTTCCCGGGACTCTCCCGCCATTCTAGCCCGGGAATGAGGCGACGGGGCGTCCGTGTGTGTGCGCTGCCCCCGGAGATGTGTCGGCTCTCCTGCCGGCCGGGTGTACGGGGTATGGAGGCTGCTGCCGTGCATTATGGGATGGCGCGGGGTAGATATAACAGCAGGCAGTATGTGATTACACTGGGCCGTGTTGTCAGTAGCAACCAATACGGTAATGGCTCCTCACAGCAGCTATTGAATGGCCACTGAGCAGGGCGCTGGTTGCTATGGACGTCGCTCATTGCAATGTCCCACGTGTGTGGGCAGAGGGTGCTGAGGTGTCTGTATGACAGGTGCCTAGACTCCCAGGCTGCCTGTAGGTGGGGTGGGGGGGGGGTGCTTGTATGGTAGATACTTGGCTGCCTCTCTATGGTGGGAGATGGGGCAGAGGTGCTGTTAGGGCCCTTGGCTGCCTGTATTTGGGGGGTTGCTTGTATGGTAGATACTTGGCTGCCTCTCTATGGTGGGGGATGAAGCAGAGGTGCTGTGAGGGCCCTTGGCTGCCTGTAGTTGGGGTGGTGCTTGTATGGTAGATATACTTGGCTGCCTCTCTATGGTGGGAGATGAAGCAGAGGTGCTGTGATGGCCCTTGGCTGCCTGTAGGTGGGGGAGGGGGGGTGCTTGTATGGTAGATATTTGGCTGCCTCTCTATGGTGGGAGATGAAGCAGAGGTGCTGTGAGGGCCCTTGGTTGCCTGTAGTTGGGGGGTGCTTGTATGGTAGATACTTGGCTGCCTCTCTATGGTGGGAGATGGAGCAGAGGCGCTGTGAGTGCCCTTGGCTGCCTGTACTGCTGGACAAATGTGGAGATGCTTGGGTATCTTGCTGTATGTGTGCGTATATGCTAAGGAGGGTTGTTCTGCTTGGGGTGCTGGTATGGTGGTGGGTGCAGAGCTGTTTGGGTGTTCAGTAGGGTGTAGGGCTATTGGGATAGCTGACAGACCTGCAGATGATGTGATGAATATTTGCTATCTGACATCCATGATGACAACCGTCCACCAAGATCTCTGATGCAGGTCTGTGGGGCAGCTGCTAGGTGATGTGTTGAGTGTCCTAATGGGGGACTGACACTGTTGTGTGATGGTGGGGTCTCTGCACTCTGGTTTTCATAGTGAGTCTTTCTCTGCAGCCTAAAGGAAAGAAGGCCAAGGGGAAGAAGGTGGCTCCGGCCCCGGCCGTGGTCAAGAAGGCAGAGGCCAAGAAGGTGGTGAACCCTCTTTTCGAGAAGAGGCCTAAGAACTTTGGTATCGGTAAGTGTTATGGCGACCGCTGCATTGATCTCCCCCCCCCCCCATTCCAGTCCTGGATTAGCTAGTGGATGGTTATGGTCCGACAGACTGCATAAGCTCTCCCTAACTCCAGACAGAGCATATTTCAGCTTGTGTGACATCCAGATATTGACTTTTGGTTTTAACTATCCTGGGATTTGTTCCCTGCCTCTGGAAGGGGGGCATCCTGATTTGTGATGCTGTGTGAAATCTCCCCTGAAAAAATGCCTTTTTCTCAGTACCATGGCGCATGCTCTTGTCCATTCAGAGCCATTTGATATGCACAGCCCACAGATGCTGGAGATATGGCTGCTGATATTTACATTGGAGAGGGAGCCAGGAAGCAGTTGAGTTTTGCAGTGGAAACCAGATATGGGTTCTTCTATGTTCCAGGGCTGGCAGCGTTGCCTTTTGTTCTGCAGTAACCCCCCACTTCAGTGAAACCAGGTACTATATAGGGGTTTTGCAAAAACTGCTCCCCCACAATGCCCAGCAGTCTGAAGATGAACAGGCCAGCTTGCACCTACCGGTCTACTAGACTCGTACTCATAGATTGTTGATGCTGAGAGTTTAGCAAGTTTGTATCCAGGGCTTAAAGTGGACCTTTAGTTGTGTGCTTTAAAGGTTTAACACCCTCCACTCCCAAACGCAGGAAGGGATCATCGGGTAGCAGGATGTTGGTGGCTTTTTTTTTTTTCTTCCCTGTGGGCTACCAATAAAAATCTTGTATGCGAAACCTGGTTTTCATCAGAACCCCTTTAGATGTTGGGTCATATTGAATTAGCTGTGGCAGACCCTCTTTATTGTTGCATGTCAGTCAAACTTGAATGCGGTGCAGGCTGTGTAACAGTTGTGGCTCCTTGTTTTAGGCCAGGATATCCAACCCAAGAGGGACCTTACACGCTTTGTGAAATGGCCTCGCTACATTCGCCTCCAGCGCCAGCGCTCCATCCTCTACAAGCGCCTGAAGGTGCCCCCTGCAATCAACCAGTTCACCCAGGCCCTGGACCGGCAGACAGGTGAGTGTGGAGGGGTATAGTTTGGGGTGGTATTGAAGTGGGGCATATTGACAGGGGAGCGCTGCTTTGCAGGTGATGACAGTAATATTTGCTATCTGAGTGCGCTGATTACACTTCCACCAAGATCGCTGATGCACAGAGCGCCCCCCCGGAGGGGTGGAAAGATGTCAAGCAAGGTCATGCATGCATCTAATCACATTCTGCTTTCCCCCACTAGCCACTCAGCTCTTCAAGCTGGCACACAAATACCGGCCAGAGACCAAGCAGGAGAAGAAAAAGCGGCTGTTGGCCCGTGCCGAGCAGAAGGCAGCTGGTAAACCAGATGTTCCCACCAAGAGACCTCCAGTCATCCGAGCAGGTGAGTGTGGCAGAGCGCGGGGACTGTTGGTGGCTGCTGCGATGATGTCTGAATTTCTTCACCTGAATGATTTGTGTGGATGTAAACACGAGCTTTTTAACCCTGAGCAGCAGTCACATTGTGTCCCTTGGGTGGTGGTTTTTTCCTGTCGTGTGATTGCTGATCCTAGTTTTTTTCAGGTGTCAACACTGTGACCACTCTAGTGGAGAACAAGAAGGCCCAGCTGGTGGTGATCGCCCATGATGTGGACCCCATTGAGGTGTGTAAAGGGGCGTGAGCAGTGCCATGTTTACTGTAGCTGATGTCCTTGTGGGTTGACTCCTGGTTGGTGTGACTTTTTTGGGGGTGGGCAGCATCGCAATGATGTTTGAATTTCTTCACCTGACTCTTCTGTGGAGATTAAATTCGAGCTTTTTAACCCTGAGCGATGATTGGTTGTATTTGTCCCTGTGTTTGCATCTCTGGACGTGGCCTTACAGTCTTTCTATTTTGCAGCTGGTGGTCTTTCTTCCTGCCCTCTGCCGGAAGATGGGGGTTCCCTACTGCATCGTTAAGGGCAAGGCCAGACTGGGCCGCCTTGTGCACCGCAAGACTTGCACCAGTGTTGCTTTCACACAAGTCAACCCGTAAGTGTCCTGCCAGCAATCTGTCCTTGCTTCACCTTTTCCTGCAATGATGTCACTAGAATTTCTTCACCTGAATATACCCGTGTGGCTTTCAGAGCTTTTTAACCCTGAGCAGGGGGGTAGTGGGTGTTTGAAGATGCATCGTGTCCTACCCCCAGCTGACTGACTTTCTCTTAACAGTGAGGACAAGGGTGCTCTCGCCAAGCTGGTGGAAGCCGTGAAGACCAACTACAATGACAGACATGACGAGGTAAGTCGCCCATGCTGATTGCCCTCTTGCATAATGGTTGCTTGTCTCTTTATGGAATGTTTAGCGCCTATTGTAATCTGTTAAGGTATTAGTTATTAGTATTAGTTTTAACTGTCAATCTAGTTGCTGACCTGCAACCAGTAGGCTGGCAGACCTTAAGTGGGCCCAAACCCTGCTGGATCGTCCCGGGGCATCCATAATCGGGATGCCCCGCTGTGTGAACCCCCCTGGTCACCCGCTACACTTAATACTGGTCCAACGACACATGCATGGGCTGCGGCAACATCCCTGCTATCCTTCTAGCAGGGCACGTGCCCAGCCATTTGTGAATGGCAGGCGTGCTCCCCAGTAGAGGGAAGCGCGAGGTGCGGCCGCCAGCTCGCTCAGAGCTGCTGAGCTAAGACGTCGGGTTAGACATCCATAGCTCTGCGGCTGAGTGTGCTGATTGGGCGAGCGACCGCCCATGCGAGGTAGGACCTGGATGAGGTGAGTTACTGTGATTTCTGGGGGGGGGTTCAGGTAGTGTGGCACCCCTGAACCGGGTGGCCAGGGGAATGGACCAAAACCCAGGATAGTCAAAATCCTGGGTTTTGGTCCACTTTAAGAGCAACACCCTCGAGTCTAAAAGACTCATGGGGTGGGGTCTGGCAACTTGGTTTATGTCTTGATGGGGCATTCTGAATTGGGAATTAGCCTGTGTCATGAGAACGATGGAAAGGTGAGTTTATGGTGGAGCCTGGGTAATATATGCCAGGGAGGATCAAGTCTGTTTCTTGGGTGGTGTTTCTCTTTAAATCATCCATGACCTGTGCTAATTAAATTGGAGGGTCTACAATACCGCCCCTGTCAATCACAGGTTTTCTCCATTTGTTTTACCCCCTGGGTGCTCCAGTCCTATGCGCTGCTCGCCCCTAGCTATTTCTAGGAAAACTGCTTTGGCCAGTAACTGTGACCTGCTTGTAACCATTCCTAACTCTGTCCCAAACGAAAAGGACTGCAAATATGGCCACTGGGCCAATAACAGTTGCACGGTTTTTAGCCATGGTGCTGGTTTGCCCACCGTTTTGGGGAAAGGTTCTTGAGTAGCAGTGTTAATGAGTAATATTAATGTCCCTGTCCTCAAGGGAGCATGTCATAGCTGCCCCTGTCGGTCTTTTGAAGTTTAGGCTGCGACATTCTAATGTGTGTTCTCTTCCAACAGATCCGTCGTCACTGGGGTGGTGGAATCCTGGGGCCCAAATCTGTGGCCAGAATAGCCAAGCTGGAGAAGGCAAAGGCCAAGGAGCTGGCTACAAAGCTGGGCTAATGTACCGGCCATGGCACCTGTGTACATAATAAAGAATCTTCCCCACACTCCTGTGTCCTGGCGTTTCTGAGCACGGAGTCCTAAACAAACTGTCCTCTTCCCATTACCATCCTAGTCCAAGAGGGTTCTGGCAGGCCGTGCCTGGGGGGGGGGGGGGGGGGACTCCTTAGTCATGCCTAAGGGCAGGCCCCCTGTAACTCGCAGCCTGCCAGTGCTTTCTCTTGGACTGTGTCCCTCGGAATCTGTTATGCAGTAAGTTTTTCTTCTGTAGCCCTTTGCCTGTGAAACTTTGCTGGACTTTCTCTACATCAAATGGCGTCTGCTCACTCTGGGATTCAGCATCTCTCCGTACCAATATTACATGCTTAATGGTAGCCTTTGAGGTGAGCTGCAGTGCCCCCCCACCCCCATACCCTCAATCAGGCTTAGTATATGATCTAGCAATGTTTGGTGCAGTGCTGGAAGAATCCTGGCTCTGCTGTATGGTTAACAATCCTGTCCAGAATGTGCTGCTGTAGGGAAGGTGTAGCTTGGTTAATAGGTGCAGAGCCATGCAGTCAGTGATATTTGAAGCAAATGTTTAAAATGGCTCAAAATCCTCTAGGGCTGGCTGCTAGCCTGCTCCTGGGGCAACCCATACCAGGAAACCATGCTGTGTGAATAACTAGGGGTGGCACGCACAGCATGGAGATGCGGCTGCTGCTATTTCTTCATCTGGAGGAAGGCCGGCTGTATTGGGTTTTGTTTCTCAGGACAAATTCTTTTATAGCCTCTCAAGCCTGCCTTAGATATATTACATAACAGTATTGAATCATCTGTTAAACATTGTCGATCAAAAATATTTTGGGAACATTTCAAGATTATCTGTTCATGATCTGAAACTATAATCTCAAATTTTGGTGATTAAAAATTCAATTGGCAAAATTATATTCAAAAATTGGTTCTAGAAAAAAACTTAACCTTAGGGAAAGTGTATAGTAGCTTTTCTGGGTTATGACTTCTGAAAGGTTCTTTTGAAATCGGCATTCTTTTAAAATAGCTTTAAAGTGGACCAACACCCAGGATTTTGACTATCCTGGGTTTTGGTCCACTTCAGGGGGGCACCCCGATTAGGGGTGCCCCGCTGTGTAAAACCCCCCAGAAACCCCCATACTCACCTCACCACGCTCCCACGGACAAGCGGCGGACAAGGCAGCGCGTCCGCCGCCGCCTCCCGCGCGCCCCTCTGACAGTGCGCGCGCCCGCACCGGCCATTCACAAACGGCCGGCGCGGGTGCGCGCACGGCTAGAGGAGCGCGCGGGAGGCGGCCGCTGCCGCCGCCGATCAGGTGAGTTCTTTTGGGGTTTTTGGGGGGGTCCCTCACCGCGGGACATCCCGATCTCGGATGTCCTGCGGTGAGGGGGGTGATCGGCCCGGGAATCTTATAGATTCCCGGGCCGATCACCCATGGGTGACGGTCCACTTTAATGACCTTACAGTGCTTTCTATAGGTAGGATAATTCATGTGAGTTTTGACTATCCTGGGTCTTGTTCTGAGCCCTGAAGGCATCTGGAATTGGGGTTCCCTGTGTGAAATCCCCAGTTCAGCAGTAGCAGCCTACCCTTTTCCTGTCTAAAGGTGCATGCACAGGCTCTGAGCTGTGCTTGTCATTTAGCAAATGGCTCTGATAGTCTGCAAGGGCCTATGAATGGCTTGGGCGGGAGCATGAGCATAGCTGATGTGGGGATGCGTTGCTTGTGCTCATCGTCAACAACCAGAGCAGTTTACCAAATGACATGGGAATGGCAAACAGCTGATGAGAACATGCGCTGTTGGACTGGGAAAAGCTAAGCCGTTTTGCAAACTGAGGCACCCCTAAATTGGGATGCCTTGGAATGTCAGCAACCAGCCTTGGCAACTTAGATTCCTGGGCTGACCACAGTGTTTTATTTGGCTTTAAAATACCCACCCATGATTAGCTAAATCTATTTTTGTATTTTGATCTGTTCCATAAAAAACTTAGTTTGGGGGGTGGGAAGATCCTAATACAGGATAGAAAATGGGGAACATGGGATGACGGCAGAAGGAGACCATATGGTCAATCTAGCCTGCCTTTGTGTGTATGTGCTCTTTATCTTAGTAAATTAAACATACCTGGGATAGGTATACATTATCTTGACAATTTCGCCAAATGTCCTCCAGGACGGTATAGCCGAGTAGCTCCTCAATAGGAAACACAAACTGGACCTCGGTTTGTATTACCTCCCCAGAAATGAGCTACTTTTTTTTATTTTATCCTGAATCAGAATATAAGCTCCTCTCTATTAAGGTTCCCTTCTAACAGGGTTTGTTGGAAAGAAGTGATCCCTGTTTTCTGATCCACCGGTCACTGAAGGACATTACTTAGGAAGAACTGCGACTCTTGATTCCTCAGTTCCTAAGTCTCCAAATCAAAGATTGTCTTTTGAGGACTTGAAGGTTTGGGCTAAATGCCCTAAGGTGGTTGCTACTTTGGCTCATGTGTTTCGCTAATCGAGTCTCTCCTTCGGGATAAGGACGTATTGGACTCCTTGCTCTCTATCTCATATGCGGTACACTTTATTCTGCCACAGGATTTCTGACGCTCCGATTCCTGAAAGTCTTGGTCTACCCAGAGGCTGAAGGCCAAGGGATGTATTATTCAGGCCCCTAAGCAGCCGTTCTGACAGAGGACCAGTAGGGGCGAGACTTTTTTTTTTTTCTTTGCCTGGCAGTAAATCTCTCAGAACTTCATTCTTCAGAAAATTCAGGATGGACTCTTGAAGTGATTACACAACTAAAGGAAATGGCAGTCATAGAGGAGGTTCCATGGCACCTGAAATGGACAGGCTTTTGGTCTAAACGTCCGGAAGCTTTAGGTTTATTATGAGCCTAAAACAGATAAATTTGGGGATCAGATGCAAGAGATTCTATATGAAATCAATTTTTACCATCAAATATCTCCTGTTCCAGGGTGTCTGGATGGCCTTTATAGATCTTCAGGATGCATATCTGCATGTTCCTATTTTTTCTGGCTCATAGGTTTCTGAGATTTGCGGTAATGGTGGAGTAACCTATCATTGGCAATTCAGAGTGATGTCCTTCGTCCACATCTCGGATCTTTACCAAGATTCTTGCGGAGGTAATGGCATATCTTTGCTCTGTCAAGGAGAGTTTGGAAACAATGAGGATAACATTGTCCCTTCAGATTGAGGGTGGATTATAAATAAGGAAAAGTTGAGTCTGTCCCCCTCAGACTTCTTGAATTTACCTAGGGTATCAGATGGATGGCTCCCTAGAGAGAACCTTCCTTGTGCAAACCAAGATCAAAAGGATTGTCTCCTTGTCCTCTTACATTCAGAATTTCCCTAAGGCAGATTCTGGTTCTGTTGGGACTTATGTCTTCAGTCCTCCCAGTGGTCATTTGAGCCCAGCTACAGTCAAGAACCCTCCAGACCTCCTTTTTGCGTGGCTGGAACAGAGATCCAAGAACATTGGATTCTTTGGTTACACTTCCAGTGTTCTTCAGGCCCTTCAGTGGAGGTCTGATCAGGAAAACCTATCGAAAGGGAGGCCTTGGCATCAGGTGGATCTGGTCTGTATCACAACGGACATGAGTGCACAGGGTTGGAGGGCCCATACCCTTCGCTGCCAGGTTCAGGGCGGATGTTCAGATATCATGACCCCAAAATCTTAGAACTTTTGTAAACTAAAGGCCTAGCCCTAAACCTTTTTGTGCACATAAGGAATCAAGATGTTCTTATTGTCTGACAATGCCACAGCCGTGGCTTAGCTTAACCTTCCTCTAGTGTTAGCTTTCTGTTACTCTTTCTTATGTTAACGGGTCGGTTTTGACCCATGTCTTAAATCACCCCTAGGATACCCTAAAAACAGTTATTTATGATCCAATTTGTTTCTTACCTCTTAGTTACCTTGTTAGGGTTTCTCATCCATGGAAGGATTGATTTTAATATTTTTGTTGTGGCCCCCTGGGCCTTCCATTTGAGAGCATACCCTTAATTTTCAATATAAAAATATTGTCAAATGAACCTCAAGAGAATAATATAAACTTCAAAAACTTTGTTATATTACCTGACTATTACTGAAGGGTTTTAGAACACATTTTTTAAATGTAAAAAAAATATACATATATATTTTATATTTTTAACTCTAGTAACATCTATGGTGTTACGGGTCAATTTTGACCCATATCTAACTACTTTATGAAAAAGGCAAAAAAAACTGTTTTTTTTTTTTTTTTTATAGAACTTTAATAAAAATAAAAGATGAAAATTATATTAACATTAACAGCAATAATAATAAAAAGTAGCTTTACTAGGTCAAACACACAAACAACAATCAATCAAGCAAATCAAATCAACAAATCAAATACTAGTTTTTAGATGCATTAGTATTTAGATGCATGTGTGGCAAAAAGTGACACTTTTTGTGTGTTCTTTGCAGAGGTATTTTTTGCAGGTGAAGCACGATGTGTTTGTCTTTCTGTCCTTATTGCTAGGGCAGACCTGACACCTCTTTCTTTTAGAATCAGGTGGTCTCACTGGGGTTGTGGCTGTTGTGGTTGATGTTGAGGAGGATGCTGGTGATGATGCTCTTTGTGTTGCTGTGGGTGTGAAGCACTTGTTGAGCTCTGGAGTTGTTGGACCAAGGCTGCAGCGGCTGGGTCTCGGGGCACCCGTTCCCTTTGGTCTATGTGCGCCTTGACAAGGGATCTTCCTAGTTCCTCAAGAAACATCCTCCGCTTGTTTTTTTTCTTTGAATTCCATCTTTGGTGAATGTGGGTCCACAACACAAACCCATTGTATGCTGAAACATCAAGGATGTTGTAAAATACCACCATTGGCCATCTCCTAGTCATTCGCTGGCAAGTGTAGGTGGCAGTCAGCTTGTCCAGGTTGTCCACTCCACCTTTGTTTTTGTTATAGTCCAGGATGATTCTGGGCTTTTTGTCACTTCCTGATGACACAGCTGCATCTTTGTGAAGTGTGGACATCCGTACCACATTCCGTCGTTTTTTGGGGCAGTATGAAACAGCAGTGGTGGTGTCTGTAAAAACAAACTTTGAGGAAAGTGGAGCCCTGTCCTTCATCTGCAACAATTCAGCGGGCAGCTCAGGTTTGTTTTTTTTCACTGTGCCCACCATGGTGATTTTCCTACTGAGAAGTTCTTGTCCAAGGTCATAGCTGGTAAAAAAATTGTCAAAAGTAATGTTGTGACCCTGCAGTCCAGTAGTCATATCGAGGACTACACGTTTTCCTTGGTTTTTTTCAGGGATGCCGCTTGCAGACTTGCCTGTGTAAATCTGTAGATTCCATGCATAGCTAGTTTTTGCATCACAGGCTGCCCAGATTTTTATGCCGTATTTGCCTGGCTTACTTGGCATGTATTGCCGGAAGGGGCATTTTCCGCGGAAAGGGAGAAAACGTTCATCTACTGTCACCTCTGGCCCTGGGTTGAACATCAGTGGAAGGAGCTGCACCCATTTTTCCCAAACATCCCTGATGGGAGCAAGTTTGTCAGATTTTGTTCTGGTGTCTCTGTTGTCAAATCTGAGGACTCTTGATATCATTTGAAACTTTTGAAGTGACATTGTTGCCCGGAAAATATTCCTGCCTGTCGATGCGTCCCAGAGACTATCAGTGGCCTCATTGCAGGATTTGTACACTCCAGCAAGGAGAAGAACACCAATGTAGGCATCCAGGTCATCATTATGAAGGTCATTCCACATGTTGCCGTGGACTTTTTTTCCTTCAAGGTTTGTCATAGCAATAATGACTTTTTTTATTGACAATGGCATAAACAGATCAAAACATGTCTTGATGTCACTTGCTCTTGTCACAGCAAACCTTGTGAACCCAGGGGTCATTTTTATGACATTTGCAGCATCTGCCCTGCCATGTACATCTGGAGGTACTGAGCTCCAACTGATCTTGCCACTTTTGGATTTGAATCTTTCAGCGGGTGCAGCTTCAGCACCAGTGACCTCCTCATCAGACTGAACAGAACTGTCTGTGTCTGGTTGATACTCCACATCATCTTCCTCCTCAGAAACCTGTTCATCTGTATCAGTTTGCTGCTGTGTGTCCTCTGATTCATTATCATCCATTATATAATCCAGAATTTGGCTTGCATCTAATCTTCTCCTCATTGTTGCATGGAGTAAACTGGAGATGTATACTCTGCAAAGTACCAACTCTAAGCTGATTTGGCCATACATGCCTGGACATGTCCCTAACTCAAGTTGTTGGAGGTAGAGCTGGCTGTGGGCTGTTGGTTTAAATTGTGTTTATGAGTTCAGTTTTGGGACTTATTATTGTTTTTTTACTCTAATATTAGACCTGGGTCGAAATTGACCCCAACAACACAAATGTTATAATTTTAATAAGAGCATTTAACAATTTAATAAAATAGTTTTATTTTATTGTATTTTGTTTAAAAATAAGTTCCTGCAAAAGTCAAAAAGTCTTGATGCAATAAACAAATGTATGTAGAATTTGTATGCATTTAAAAACTAAAACGGGTCGGTCACGACCCTAACACTAGAGGAAGGTTAATCATCAGGGTGGCACAAGATCAATCTGTACCAAGATAGAAAGATCAGTAGCCTCCTTGAGAGCAGTCCACATCAAGGGGTAACTATTTGTCCTAGTGGACCTCCTCAGTCGAGTTCAGCTCAGACAGGCAGTGGGAGTTAAGCTAGATTGTCTTCTTGCAACTAGTAGACCTGGGGTTCCCCTAAGGTGGATCTACTTGTCTCAAGAGAATTCCAACTTTTTCTCTCTTTACAGGAGCTAGGGAGAGGGGGTGCCCTTTGTCAGAACTGGAGGGGGGGGGCTTTCCCCCAGTCCATATTCTCTCCTGGTCATAAGGATAATCAAGTTAGACCAGGCAAAGGTCATCTGTATTGCCCCTTGGTGGCCCAGGAGCCACCTTTCAAGCCGCTGAAAAGGGCAGCAACTAAGTTTCTGACTCTCAAAGTGGCTTTATTAGCCATTACTAGCCAGAAGGATTAGTGTGATATACAAGATCATCTCGCCATCAGACCTGACCTGCTTTACCTGCCAAAGATTGCTTTGGAATTTCACAGGTCCCAGCAGGTGTACCTGCCAGGTCTCAGACCAGAGGACTTTAAAGTGGACCAACACCCTGCCGGTTTTTGTCTTTTTTAAAAATATGCTGCCGGACCCGTTTATCAATATTAATGAAAAAATAACTTGCCTCTAATGCTCCATTGCTGCGTCGCTTCCATTTGAATATCTGGCCGCCATCTTGGATTTGCTTCAAAAAAGAAAAGATAATTTGACCTCTTCCTAAAGCAAATCTCACGCATGCACAGTAGTTAGGTGAAGCCTGACCTAAATCGGCGCTACTTTCCCTACCTCGGTACGGGCGCGCACAATCGCTCTGGTAGGGCAGGGGATAGATGTGAAACAAACTAATAAAAAATATGAACTAAAAACTCACCTGTCCTACGCATCCAGCACGAGACGGCATCTGAGGGAAGGCAGGAGAAAATGAAACTAATAGCATAATGGAGGGAGGGGAGGCGGAGACTCATGCTGCTGCAGCCAATCATGGCTGAGCACATGTCCATCGCCTACCCAGCTAGTACATAGACCAGGGAGACGTGCATGCTCCCGAGAGGCCAGGCCCCCCCCCCCAATGACGTCGAAGAACAGAAAGTGAAATCGCGCAAGTGATGAAGATCTTATCCACGGACAAGACATGCAAATGAACGGACAAGCGAGACGGACACCATGCAAATGAATGCACAAGAGCTGGAGGGCGGGACTTCTGGCGGAGATTTTTGAAGAATACAGGCGCTGCGAGGGACAGAAGGCTGCAAAAGTCATCAAAAGGTAAGTGTCTTTATATTAAAGTGATCAGAGACATGTTGTTTTGGAGGGTGTTGGTCCACTTTAAGGACCAGCAGGGAATGCATCTGTTGGAGGCCAGAATTATTTTGTTGACATACTTGGATCACACCTCCAGTGTGGAGGAGATCTGACCATTTGTTGCTTTTGTTTGCAGGGAAAAATAGGACTGCAGGCCTTCATCGCCAGGTGGATTGGGGAAGCCATTTAGTCAGCTTATGAAGGTTTTGGGGGACAAAATCCCTGTGAGAACACTCAACGAGAGTGGTTTCTGCTTCCTGGGCAAATATGTCAGGAGTTTTTCTGGAGGAGATTTGCAGAGCGGAAACTTGGGCTTCCGTAGACACATTTTTGAAGCACTACAGAGTGGATCTTTCCTCTGACTAGAGACAGAAATTAGGCAGGAAGATTATACAGGTTATTTCCCCTGCCTGAGGTAGGATGCTATTAGTATTTCTTGCTTATTGACCAAGCTGTCCTGGAGGACGTTTTGGGGACAAAACCCCAATTAGCTTACCAGCAATGGCTTCCGGTAGTCCTTCAGGACAGTGTCCTACATCTCGCCCAGGATAAGTATTTTTTATATTCTGGTGTAGACATGTTTCTTCTGGGATTCCTCAATTAGAGCGCTTTGGTCTAGGAGGAAGGGGCAGGGTATTTCATCATGTCTAGTTTGTGTTTTCTATTTTGGTGGGAGGAGCTACTTGGCTAAGCACCCGAAACACATTTGATTTTATCCCTGTTGTGCCATTGGTATGCTGCTTTTAAATTGTTTCTAATAAATGGACATTTTATGGGAGTGCAGACCATCGTTCCCATTTGTTGAATATACGTCTATGGCAGTGGACAAGCCAGGCCGGGCACCCAGTTTGAGATAATACTTAATGGCTTGAGAGTGAGTATCCTGTAAAGCCAAATCATTTTGCATGTTGCAGACCTATGAATATCCACTCTGTTACCTTTTGAATTAACTGCAAACAAACTTCATCTATCAAGCCTTCTCCTATGTCCCAAACATTAAAAAGAATAGGGCCCAGGGGGTACACCACTTGTAGCTTGCCTTTCTCTGGACTGTACGCGATTAATGTTCTGATGCCTTTCCTTCAGCCAGCTGTATATCCATTGAACTATCCAGGGATGGGGTCCTAATATCAATAACTATCAATGAGCTCTATATGTGGTACAATGTCAAAGGCTTTGCTAAAATTCAGGTAGACAATATCTACAGCACCACCATCCAACACTTTAGTGACATTGTCAAAGAAATCAATAAAATTGGTCTGGCGTGATTTGACCTCAGCAAATCTGGGCTATTTTGGGTCTTATAGGTTCTGATTTTAGTTAGCAAAATTATATTTAAATTATCTGTTTATTCAAGAGTTTCCATTTTGCCACTATAGTTCAACTAACTGCCCTGTAGTTGATGTCTTCTCTACTCCCCTTATGAATTGGTACAACATTGGCCATTCATCTGGAACCTCACCTGATGAAAGGGAATGGTTAAGTAAATCAGTCAGAGGGACTGCAATCACAAATCTGAGTTCTCTTGGAACTCTGGGGTGGATGCCTTCTGGACCATTGCCTTCCTTGTTTTTTTTTTTTTTTTTTTTTTTTTTTTAAATGTGCCAGCTCAGCAAAGACATCAGCCTCCCAGAACTCAGGAGCTGGACCCTATGCACTATGGGTTTGAAAGCCACCATATGAAAAAACTGAGCAAAAGTAGCTATTCAGATGGTCCGCCAAAGCCTTATTCTCCCTATTTCTAATTTTCAAGAATGCAGTTTTTCCCCAGGCGTCCTCCAGAATGCTTAGCCATTCACTTCCTCTCCCTAAACAGAAAACACAAACTGACAGAGTATTAAAGTCCCGCCCCTTCACCTCGGCCCTTAGTGTTTTTTTTGTTTGCTCCCAGGAGTATGCTCGTGAGGTTTGATGGCAGGTTTGTATCCCTCTGGTGCCCATGTGTTCCCTGTTTGTTTTTCTATTACAGAGCCTCCGCTAAGTTGGGTATGCGCTGTAGGTTTTTTCTGTACCCTTATGGGCGGGGGCAGAACATTGTGGCACTAGCTTTTTTTTTTTCCTGCTCTCCTATATCCAGTGTTGGTCCTGGCTCCCTACACGAGCTCCAAGGTATGGTTTCCCTGACAGGGCAGGGGATGCCCTACAATGGACGCTGCTGCGGAACGCGGGTCAGGTACCTGGTTCGCAGCAGTGTCACGTCTCGTATGTGCTCTGGGTCAGGCTTCCGGCCATAAGGACGGCAGATGGGATGGAGGCGGTCAGTGACCGCGATGAAGACGAGAGGCATGTGATGCCACTTCTGGGTCGGGGGGAGCGCCGGCTGTGCGAGATGTCATCCTTCACCCATCCCTCACCCAAAATGGCGTCAGAATGCTGGAGGAAGTCGCACCTGGGGTTTCTCTGCTGTATGCTGAGCAGGGAAGGGAGAAGCACAGCAGAGAAACCCGCAAAAGGATTGGCAGAAGCAGTGGGGCAGCAGCGGCAGTATAAAAGGGCACCAACTGCAATTCAGCAACTATGAATGTTAGTGGTTCTCAGTACTCCATAAGTGTTCCTTATCTTGGGGTGGGTAATGGTGCAGGGGGAGAGAGGAACCTAGGTCCCTAGTAAATGACTTTATTCCCTTTCAGACTAAGGAATGAAAGGAGAAGCATGCCTAAAGCCCTATCTTTTAATGTGGATGCCTCTGCAGAAGTAATCAGAGCAAACGCAAAAAAGCATGGCACTCTCTAACTGTGCCAGGCATGCTCTATGGCTCAAAACATGGCAGGGAGACCAGTAAGTCACACCTTTGTAGACCCCCCTTCTAGGGTGATCTTTTTGGCATGGGGGTGGATTCGGTTCTTTCCTGTTCTTCAGAAAAAGGAAATACATTTCTGATTAAAAGAAGGGCACCAGGGCCATCTCAGAGGGTAGGTAACAGGAAACCAAGGTCCTCTCAGTGAGTGATCAAAAGGCCTGAAATCAGAAAGCCTTGGCAGACCTCCAGGGGGAGGGGGACTCCTTCCTGTCCATCATTACCGAACTGTATCACAAGGAACCAATTCTGGGCCTTCAAAGGAGGGAAAGGAGTGTACTCATGTTTTCCTGGTTCAAAAACCTGAACAGTGATATATGATAAAAAATTCAGGATGGGACAAGGATCAGTCGTAAGGTGGAAGTTCTGAGGGAACTACTGCGCTGAGACATCATTTACCTGTCTCCCCAAAGCCCAGGGAGGGGGGGCAGAAGGGCGCCACGTCATTTTCTTTTGGGGGGGGGATTTTTAAGGGTTTTTAACCCAATACATATGTGGTACCGTTGTAACCGGGAGAAATTAGGTTTTCACACGCAATAAGATGTTATTGATGAACTTACATTTTTATTACAAAAAAAAACACTACAAATTGTAATATATATATATATATATATATATATATATATATATTTCCCCAAAAAATATTGAGAATACACTTAAAAAATTACAAATGACATTTCATGTTAAAGCCCGGACTCTAATAATATATAATTTTCCTGGGAAATCCCTTCAAAAATCACAGTTGAACATGTGTAGTGTAAAATAGTGAAAAATGGTCTAGCAACAAAGGTTGACAAAAACTCTAGGTAGGCTGGCACATAAAGGGTTAAAACAATGTTTTGTTTTTTTTTACACTGCCAGGTCAGTGAGATCACAGATTGGTTGATCTCAAAAGTGGCAGCTGATGTGACCCAGCCAGCTGTGTAGAGTGGGCTCTCCTGCACCCAGCATATCTAATGTTTTACTTTACTTTGAGTTTACTGGCGACCCTGGTGTAAATAATGGGCCTTTATGGAAAATGTATATTGTTACTAATTTTGGTCATTTATTAAATAAAATAGTTCATGGCATGACATCAGTGGGACGCTGTTTAGAATACCAGCAGAGCAGGCCTAGGGCAGGAACTGTATTCAAAGTAGATAGTATCAGCATTCTGAGACAATAAAGAAATAAAATCCAAACAAAGCAGGTGGGGACAAGGTGGAGGAACCAGACTAGGAGAAGATAAAACTTATGACTAGGGTCATAAAAGATCAAAAGAAGAGGAAGACCAGAGATCAAAGGGGATATTGGGTATATATCTGGGGGAGAGAAGCAGCTGGGGGGAGGAAGGCAAGAAGGAGAGACTGCTAGCCCAGAAGGGCCTGGCTATAGGCAGGAGGAAGAAGAGGGAAAGAAGGCTGCCAGCTTGCCAGTCGGCTGGTGGGTTCCCTGGTCAGGATGGTAATGGTATGAGTTGCTGGCCAGGTAACTGCCTTAATCCTTGGATATATGTATGCTGGTCTCAGAACTGTATTGTATTTTGTTGTAAGATTTGATTGCATTATTGTGTTATTTTGTCAACAATAAATCTCTTTATTTACTACTTGTCTCGGTGTCCTTCACATATACCGGAAGTTGAAAGAGCCTACAGTCCTTTGCGTGTATCCATTGTGTTATCATTGGCCAGATATTGATAATATTTGTATATGTGTTTGCCTATTTTAGTCGAGCCGGGCAGGATAAATATATATATATTATTAATATTTTAGTTATTACATAAATTGGACGAGCCATTCAGGAGTATTAAATTGTTTACAAGTGTATTTTCCCAAACATGCCCAGTTGATGAGTAGAGCGAACTCATGTAATGCAATCTTAGGCAATCTGTTTGTAAAAGCTCTCTTCCCTAGCTAACCTCCCAATGAGCATAATTAAAAGCTAAGGACTATGCAGCCTGTGGTCTGATCTAAGGGAGGAGTCACAATCAGTCTTATCAAATGGGTCTGATCGTTATCATGCTAAAATAAGAGCAGCGACTTAAAGCGGACCTTCACCCTGAATAAGAGTCTATATTATATGTTTCCCACACCCTGTACATACAGATTGCTCACATTAAAATGCATCCTACCTGTATTTACTGCATGTTCTGAGCCTTTAAACATCCAAGATGGCAGCTCATGGAACATCAGGCAGCCTGCAAACAGGAACTGCCTTCTGACTGTGCTGCTTTGCATTCTGGGATTGCTGACCTTTTCCTGACCCCAGCTCTGCTCTGTCTGAGCAAAGCACAGCTTTAACCCGCCCCCTGTACTTTATCCCACTCTCCTCTCCTTAGTAAGTGTGATGCTTCTGAGTCAAGATGGCAGCGCCCGTATCCTAGAGCCCTGAACAGAGTTGCAGCCCAGTGGGGGAAAGAATAATTAGTAAGTGACTAAAAACTTAAAATATGATGCTGGGGATTCATTTTTTAAGGCGTTGGGCTTTTCAATAAATCATGGTGAAGGTCTGGTTTAAGTGAAGACACCCATGCAAAGGTGGCCGGCGTAAAGTGGTCAACAATTATTTTTGGGGGTCCCTCAGTGTGATAGTTCCTGGCTGTCCTGCAGTTGCATTACATCACCACATGATGGCACTGTTGTATAAGGAATAAATAGTGGCAATGCGGGTCTACTAAACCGTTGGCTTAGAATCTAAATATAGAGGATAAAGCTGTGCTGCCATTGGTTGAGGTGAGTAAGACTCAATGCAAAGTTCTAGAAGGTAACCAGAGGGTAAATATTGAGAACTGTCCTAAGAGTAAGCGGGAGTGAGGAAGGTACTAGCAGAGTCACTGGAGCAGGAGCCACATTCATACCTAATAAGTGACCACAGGAAAGGTGAACCATTCAGCTCGAGATGCTGACAGAGGAAGCTAAGGCCTCAGTATCCTGCTATGGGACCAGAATGTGTGCCTACCACCTGTAAGAGTCCACCTAGATGTAATGCTAATAGAACAACTGTTGGATTATGACTGTATGACCTTCTGTGAACATTCAAGTGTACCTGAAATCCTGCTAAGAAACTAAGTGCCCTTTTTATAAAGTCAGTCACATTGGAGTTACTGGATTGAAACCCACATTGGGAGGTCCCCCGAGCCCGTAACCCACTCCCCACATGCCCGAGTAGCTAAACCTCTCAAGTACATGTATGCTACATGTACATGTAGCAACATTATTCTGATATGCTCATACTGCTCTGGGAGCTGTCAGACTTATACCAACATTATTATTATCAAGCAGGTAGAGATGGTACAGAGAGCTTCTAGGGGGCTGAGGTACACAATACTACAGGATTATATAAAGCGAAATAGAAAAGCAGATTCCTAGACAGTCATCATGTTCTGCATTTAGCTGCAGGGTAATGAGGAGAATCACCTAGTTACTTCCAGTACAGAATACTGATTACATGACTATAAGGCATTATCGTGATAATTCATGAAATATAAAAGTGCTTATTAGAAACCTATTTGCTAGATGCAGTTGCAAGGTAAGGATGATCACCTAGTTACACCCAGCATAGACTCGGAAAGGCAGCCATGCTGTATGCTTACAATGCACCTGTTATCATAAAGAAACATTTTGCTTCAGTCGATCAAATCTTCCACAGTAACTAGAGAAAGGGACACCATAGTGCACATGTGAACTCAAGGCCCGGGGGCCCGATGCGATGGGGGTGGTCTCTACGGGGACCACACTATACAATCTCCAGATTAGACTTACGACAACAGCACTTATGCTGGTTATCTCGGAAATCAGCATTTTCTGACATTTTTTCTTGTTAGTTTGCTAACCTCATGGGGTGTTTTAATGGCGACACAGGTTTAATTGCCACCTGGTATGCCATCAGTGGCACTTCAGAGCTTAATCATTTGGGGTTATGAGGCTGCTTCGGAATGAAATCACTGGGTACTTCAGGTTCTTTCCAAAACATAATAAATGGGGATCGAAGGTTGACAAGTTGCTAATGCAACCCTTCCTCTAGAACCTTTAGACCTTCCCATCCATGCTTTCACTGCTTTCAGATGTCCCAATTGTAAAGGGGAGAATGGGGCAAAGAAAATGGGTTTCCATCTGCTTTAAGACTGTTCTGTGTGAGTAAGATAAAGAAATGATTTTGGTAAGTATACTAAAATTCCCTTTTTCAGGTTAGCAATCACACTACTTGATCTTTGAGGCTGTGGATTTAGTAGGTGTGCATCTAGGGCTTAAAGTGTACTTGTAGTTAAAAAGGTTGAAGGTTTAATGCCCTCAACTCTTAAAAGCAAAATTCTTCCCAAATTTGGGATTCACAAGGAACATTAGTATGTACCACTGCCTACTGTTCTGATATCGGTGACTGGGCTGAACGACTTGCCCTTCAACAGCCTAACACTATGACAACTGCAGCCCCTTAACTCACTTGTTAGTGACTATCTATTGCCAGTGGTTGCAGATTAGGGAATGATTGGTCTGTTATGACTAGGAAGGGGTCATTAGGTAGCACAGGTTGTTGGTGGACCTTATTTCCTTTTTACCTTTGGGGCTGCATGTGACATTTTTCTGATCAGTAACCTCCTATAAATGTTGCTCACAGCATATCATCTTTATGGTTGTCACTGCCAGTACCTGAACACAGTGCAGATGTGTAACAGTTGTGGCTTCTTGTTTTACACCAATATATGCAACTCAGGAGGGACCTTACATGATTTGTGAAATGGTCACACCACAGCGTCTGTGCTCCATCCTTTACAAGAGCCTGAATGTGCCCCACTACAATCAACCAGTTCACCCAGGTCCTTCCCCAGGTGAGTGGGGGAAGGGGTTGGGTTCACGAGGCCCTGTACCAGGTGAGTGGGGGAAGGGGTTGGGTTCACGAGGCCCTGTACCAGGTTAGTAGGGGAAGGGGTTGGGTACAGTAAGCTTGTTTGTGGGGCATAGTTAGGGGAGGTATAGGAGTGGGGAATATTAAAAGAGGAGCGCTGCTGTGCAGGTAATAGTAATAGTGCTATTTGATTGCAGTATTTTAATCTTCCACCAAGATAGCTGATGCAGAGAACAACCCCTATACGGAGAATCAATGTCATTCTTGTATCTCATCACATTTAGATAATTTCCCCCATTCGCTATGCGACTCTTCACACTGGTACACAAATATGGGCCAGAGACCAAGCAGGAGTCTAAAAAGCAGCCGCTCCCCCATGCAGATCAGATTGCAGACGGTAACCTTCCCCACCCAGAGACCTCCAGGTGAGTGTGGTAAAGGGGATGAGGGGGCTGTTGGTGGCCGCTGAGATGACGTCTGAATTTCTTCACCTGAATAATACTTCATTTGAATCTCCCGTGGAGATTGAATTTGAGCTTATTTACTGTGAGCTTTTATTGGTTATCCTCGTCCCAGCCACAGCATTCCTGGGCGTGGCCCTAATTTTCTTCTCCCTTGCAGATGGTGGTCTGCCCACTGCCGGAAGATTCCCTACTGTGTCGTTAAGGGCAAGGCACCACAAGACATACACCAGTGCCACTTTCACACAAGTCAACCCATGAGTTTTCTGTCAGCAGTCTGTCCTTGCTTCCCCTTTTCCTGCAATGATGTCACTAGAATTTTTTCACCTAAATGTGATCGTGTGGCCTTCAGCTTTTTTTTTCAAACAAGTACCTTCAGAGCTTTTTAACCCTGAGCAGGGGGAGGGAGTGTTTGAAGATGCATCATGTCCTACCCCCAAGTGACTGACTTTCTCTTGACAGTGGGGACAAGGGTGCCCCCACCAATCTGGTGGAATCAGTGTAGACCAACTACAATGACATACATGATGAGGTATGCAGTGCATTTGCTGGTCTGTAACAAGTAGGCTGGCAGACTTATATTGTCAAGACCCCAGGCACCACTATAGCTGGAGTGCCTACTAGATTGCCCCTGTCTGACAGGTTTCCTGAACCGCCCCCCCCCCTCAGTAACCCAATATTAAGTGGGTTTGAAAGTTCATGATGTGTTGTGCTTGTTTTAACCCTTCCTATCTCCCCAACAATGTGTCACTGGTCCAATAACAGTTCAGGTATAGGAGTGTTATCGACTTGTTCCGGCCATGGCACCTGTGTAATAAAATAAAGAATATTCCCACCACTCCTGTGTCCTGGCATTTCTGAGCATGACGTCTTAATACTTACTGTGTAGGCACATGGCTACACCTACACAAACTGTCCCTCTTCCCAATTTACAATCCACTCGCTCTTGGGCCTTGCTGACCCTAGGCTTGGTACGAAATAAATAAAAATACAATTCTGTGATTACTCACCTGTAGAATTGGTTTTATGAGTGTACAGTACGTCCTGCTCCAGATTAGATTACTTACACTTGGGTATTACTCCGCCAGATGGCGCTGGACTGCAGAGACTTCGAAAACAGGCTCCTCCCAGCCCCTCAAATACCTCCCACAAAATCCCCAGCATTGAAAAGCAGTTAACGAGAAGCCAGGACAATAAAACAGAACCAAACTGGTAACTATAACAACTATAACAATCACCATACAGGGGATCCAGGATAATGCAAAACCAAGGGTGGGGTGGAGCAGGACGTACTGTATACTCATAATACCAATTCTACAGGTGAGTAATCACAGAACTGTATTATTCTTAGTATACAGTACGTCCTGCTCCAGATTAGATTACTTACACTTGGGACATCCAATAGCAGTGTCCATAAAGTAGGGTGGGATCCCCAAAGGTAACAGCAGACAGGTCATACCACTGCTGCCTGCAGAACCTTACGGCCAAAAGCAGCATCAGCTGAGCCCTAACATCAATCTTGTAAGACTTTGAAAAAGTATGAACAGAAGACCAAGTAGCGGTCTTGCAAACTTGTTCAACAGAAGCCTGGTGCTGAAAAGCCCAGGAGGCACCAATAGCACGAGTAGAATGAGCAGTAAAGCGGAAGGGAGGATTCTTCCCCTTAGCAGAGTAGGCCTGAATCACAGCCTGACGGATCCATTTGCTGATAGTAGACTTGGCAGGAGCCAAACCCTTCCTAGGACCAGAAGGGACCACAAAAAGAGCATCAGTTTTTCTGAAAGGTGCAGTAGCCACCAGATAGTACTTCAGACACCTAACCACATGCAAAGAATGCAAGACCCTCTCCTTAGCATTACTAGGATTAGGGCACAAGGAAGGAAGAACAATGTCCTGATTCAAATGAAAGGCAGACACTACCTTAGGCAGAAAGTCTGGCTTGAAGCGAAACACCACCTTGTCCTGGTGTCTCTCAAAGTAGGGGGGCTGGATGGAAAGAGCCGCCAACTCAGACACACGCCTAACAGAGGTGATAGCCACCAAAAAGACAACCTTGAGAGTAAGAATGGCCAGGGCAGCATCCTGCACCGGTTCAAAGGGAGCACCCTGCAAGGCTGACAAGACCAAGTTCAAATCCCAAACAGGCAACATGGGCTTACGTGGGGGACACACGAGTAACCCCCTGGAAAAAAGTCCTGATCAGAGAATGCTGGGCAAAGGACTTCTGGAAGAAAACAGCCAGGGCAGAAACCTGACCCTTCAGAGTACTGAGTTGGAGCCCCATCTCCAACCCGTGCTGCAGGAACTCCAGAATCCTGGGAATAGAGAACACACGACAGGGAAGAGACCTAGACTCACACCAGTCAATGTAGGCACGCCAAACCCTATAGTAAAGAAGACTTCTTCCTAGCCTTTATCATGGTATCAACAACAGAGGTAGACAGCCCCTTCTCCATCAAGATGGAGGTTTCAGCAGCCAGGCCGTCAAAGCCAGAGTTTGTAAATTGGGATGGCATAAATGACCCTGAGTGAGCAGGTCTGGAACCCTGGGCAGAGCGTACTGATCTAATGCCAGCTGCACCACGTCTGCGAACCACACTCTTCTTGGCCACCTGGGGGCCACCAGGATTGCTGGCACCCCCTCCTGAGCTATCTTGCGCAGAACCCTGCCCAACAGGGGGAATGGAGGAAAGACATACAGGAGCTGAAAGTCCTGCCATGACATTGCTAGAGCATCTGTGGCCAAGGCCAGAGGATACTGGGACAGGGAGACAAAGGCCAGGAGCTTGTGATTGTGACGGGACGCAAACAGATCCACATCTGGTTGGCCCCAATGGTCACACACCCTAAAACACCCAAACACCCTGTTGCAAAGGGACCATTCTCCCTGGCGAGAGGCCCCCCTTCTCAGAGAGTCTGCCAGCAGATTTTCCACCCCCGGAATGTACACAGCTGATATGCAGGGTCCCTCCCTGATGATTGATGTAGGCAACTGCTGTCTGGTTGTCCGAGCGCACCTGAACAGGCCGGCCCCGAAGGTGATGAGTCAACTGAGTCAGAACCAACCTGATCGCCCCACCTCCCTTGGAACTGCAGGGACTTCCAGAAAGCCCCCCAACCTGTCAGACTGGCATCCGTGGTGACCATCTCCCAGGAGGGGGCCAGAAAGGATCTGCCCCCCGACAGGTTCCTGGAGTCCAGCCACCACGAGAGGGACTGCCTGACCAGGGGGGAAAGCACAAAGACCTGGTCCAGGGACGCAGGATCCTTGTCCCATACTGACAAGAGGTGGAGTTGCAGAGGCCTCAAGTGGAACTGAGCATAAGGGACCGCCTCAAAGCACGCCACCATCAGGCCCACCAGCTACATTCCCTGCCTGATGGAGGGATGATGACAAGATAGCAGGAACTGGACCTGCACAATCAGACTGTCCACCTTCTGCTGAGGAAGAAAAATCCTTGCCTGAACTGTATCCAGAGTCATTCCCAGAAAGGGAGTCACCAAGGAGGGAGACAGAGAAGACTTGGGATGGTTGATCACCCAGCCAAATGACTCCAGAGTGGACACTACCAGCTGAGTATTCAACTCTGCCTGATGTAGGGACTAGGAAGTGATGAGAATGTCGTCCAGGTAGGGCAGCACGCGGATGCCCTGAGACCTGAGCAGAGACATCACTCCTGCCAGCACCTTGGTGAACACTCTGGGAGCTGAAGTAAGACCAAAGGGCAATGCCACAAATTGGTAGTGCTGATCCTCCGGAGCGAACCTGAGGAACCTTTGATGACCTGGAAACACAGGAATATAAAGGTAGGCATCTTTGATGTCCACAGACGTCATGAAGTCCCCTGGACGCAGGGAACTGATGGCAGAGCGCAGAGTTTCCATGCGCCTGCACCTGACAAATTTGTTGAGGATCTTCAAGTCCAGGATGGGCCTGACTGACCCATCTTTTTTGGGCACGGTGAATAGGTTGGAATAGAAGCCCTTGCCCCTTTCTCTTAAAGGGACCTGGCAGATGACCCCCAGCTCCAGAAGGCTTTGCACCTCCTGCACTAAAGCCTGAGCTGACACAGGGTCCTGAGAAATCTGAGATCTGATGAATCTTGGGGGGGGCAGGACACTACCTCCTGAATCCACCGGTCTGAGACATGAAGACTCCAGTGAGCAAAGTGCTGAAGCCGTCCCCCCACCCGGATGGGTGAGGGCGCCCCTTCATGCCTGAGGGGGCTTGGGAGAGGACTTGAGCTTGGAGCCCCAGGAGGAGCCAGGGCATCCACGTCCTCTGCCCCTACCCCAGAAGTCCCCTCGGGCCCCAGTAAGGGAAACCCCCCTCCCTTGTAGGGGGAGGAAAAGGAGCCCTGACCCCGAAAGGGCCGAGACTGCCACCTGCGCTGGGGTAACCTGCCACCCTTAGCAAACAGGTCCAGGCGATCTCCAAACAGGCGTAGTCCTTTGAAGGGAAAACCAGTGAGGGCTTTCTTGGCAGCGTTGTCAGCAGCCCACTGGCACAGCCAAACCGAGCGGCATATAGCCACCACAAGGGCAGAGGTTCTGCCACACATTCTAATGGTATCATCCAAGGCAGAGAGGACATAAGTCACAAAAACATCACAACGAGAGAGTGCATTAAACTCCTCACTAGACACATCATCAGGGGCACCATCCAGGATACTTCTGAGCAGGGTCCTGATAGCCACGGCCATAATGGCAGAGGCACAGACCGGGCGCAGCGCCGTCCCCACACATGCAAAGGCATGGGACGCCAGCTGATCAATGCACCGGTCCTCAGCATCCCGCAGCGTAGTAGAGTCAGGGGAGTGCATGACAGAGGTGTTAGATAACCCTAGGACCGGGGCATCCACTTCAGGAGGGGATGACCAACACTTCACCACATCAGCAGGAAAGGGATACCTCTTATCCCAACTCTTAGGTACGCCGGGAAGCCTGCTGGGGTGCTCCCATTCCTTGAAAACAAGATTATTAAAATGGGCTTGCTCAGGAATTTCCAAACGTGGCTTAGCAGTATGAAACAATTCCCCCTGTTGCCTGGGAGCCGCAACCGGGGGAGAAATAGACTGCACCTCAAAAATCTGAGCCAACAGCCTATCAGTATCATCTGGGGCCCAGGGGTCAGAGCCAGAATCATCATGACCCCTGGGCCTCTCATCAGATGACTCTGAGTCAGAGAATAACTCCCCTTCTTCCAAAGGGGTATAGCCTGACAGTTCCAAAAACTCATCAGCTTCCATAGGGAAAAGAGTGACATCAGGCGTTAAGTGCCTCTTTTTTGCAGAGGCCTTACACGCCAAAGTATTAGCAAGCAACTTCTCAACACTAGCCAGTCTGGAAGACACATCAGGCTGAGAATCCCCACTAGTATACAACTCAATGGGAGTGAGATTTAAGCTTGGGGGAGTAGGTGAAGCCATACGAGGCGCAGGCCCAGCCACTGGTAAACCAGGCTGCAGTGCAAGCACCTGCTGGGCACAAGGTACACAGACCCGCACATTGTCAGCACTAGTAGGGGACACTCCACAAGCTACACACAGCCTGGCTTGTCCCGAAGGAACCCTGAGCACATTATCCTGAGATGCCTCCATATGGTGATTATAGCGGCACAATAGGCCGTAAGGGACTGACGCTATAAAAGCAACCCGGGATGCCCCAATAGCCCGCTAGGGAAGTGGGAGTAAACTACACACTAGGCCTCACAAGTTAAATAACTAAATAGAGGGAGTAGGGCCGGGAGAAGCCAATAGGGTTCGGCCGTCTGAAAGACATAAGCAAAGGGGAACCGTAAGTGACATGTGAATGACAAATGGTAAATAAAGCCGCTTGCGAGGGCACTCACGGACCGCGGTAGGTAGATGCCAGTCACGTAGCAGCCGGATCCAAGAGAAAATGGTGCCGGGTATACCTCGAGGGGCGGGGCGCGGGGACAGTGACGCGGAACGCGCCAACCGCGGGCCCCGCCCCTCCCGAAGAGCGCGAAGCCGTACACGTGACAAGCAGCCAATAACGGCGCACCAGCACCTGAGGTAAGCGCGCAACACAGTGGAAGCACGCGCGGCGGCAAATTGAAACAGGCAACCAGTGCAACCAAGTCAGCGCGGCGACTGACACAAACCATAAGTACATATGTACACCGATAGACAGGGGCAAGGGGCACTAGGGTGGGAGGGGCATCCAATAGAGGCTCACCATATGCCTATACCGCCTACCCTTTGGTGGGGGATTGCGGTGGAGCAGCGCTCCTAAGCACCTGACAGCGGTGCTGCCTACCATCACCCGACCAGCACAGCCAAGGCATATTAATAATGGAACGGGTGGGAATAGTCTTACAGGGCCGCAGGCTAATAGCCCCGCTCACCTGCGAGAAGAGAGAGCCATTTTCTTGTCCTACGCAGCCCAGACTGCAGAGAAATTCTGGAGATTTTGTGGGAGGTCCCTGGGTATTTGAGGGGCCGGGAGGAGCCTGTTTTTGATGTCTCTGCAGTCCAGCGCCATCTGGTGGAGTAATACCCAAGTGTAAGTAATCTAATCTGGAGCAGGACGTACTGTATACTAAGAATATATAACTTTTACTGCATCATGTTCAAATCATAGGTTCCCGATCCATGAGAAAAATACAATTCTGTGAAATACTCACCTGTAGAATTGGTATTATACGCATACAGTACGTCCTGCTCCATATATAATAAATATAATACTTACACGTGGGTAATCCTCCGCCAGAGGGCGCTGTTCACTGCAGACATGCAAAAACAGGCTCCTCCCGGCCCTTCATATACCCAGGGACCTCCCACAAATCCCCAGCATTGAAAAGCAGTGAGAAAAGAAGCCGGGAGAAACCAACCACCAAACTGGTAACAATAGCAATGATAACAATCACCATACAGGGGATCCAGAAAAAATGTAAAACCAGGGTGGGGTGGAGCAGGACGTACTGTATGCGTATAATACCAATTCTACAGGTGAGTATTTCACAGAATTGTATTATTCTAAGCATACAATACGTCCTGCTCCATATATAATACGTGGGACATCCAATAGCAGTGTCCATAAAGTAGGGTGGGATCCCCATCAAAAAAGGCACAGCCGACAGTAAAGGCGCTGTCACCTGCAAACCTTGCTACCAAGAACAACATGAGCAAAGGCTCCAACGTCAACCTCATAAAAACCTTTGAAAAGGTATGACCAGAACGAGCAGTGGTCTAGCAAAACCTGATTAACAGAAAACCTGGTGCTGAAAGGCCCAAGGTACCCAAGCACAAGTAGAACAGAATAAAAAGAGAGGAAGATTCTTCCCCTTAAAGGAAAAGGCCAGAGTAACGACCTGACCAGCCCAAATGCAACAGGAGCTTCGGTAAAACTTAGAACTCTCCCCAACGGGGAATTGAAACCTGGTCTCCTGCAAGACAGGCAGGGATACTGACCACTACACTAACAAGGATCAGCAAGAAGCCGAAACCTTTACTCAGGACCAGAAAGACAAACCATCCAAGTAAGAGCAGTCCAAAGGGCGCATAGCCCCTGGAAGCAAACGAGATCAGGCACATACGTATGGAGGCGCCCGCAGACCCCAAGGGGCATCAGTCCCCCTAAGGGACTAGAAACAACCAGGAAAACTTCAACACCTGTTGAGGGAATGTAGACCGCCTTACTTCAGCATTACTAAGAATAAGGCCCAGAGGCAGACAAAAAGGACTTACCGTATTTTTCGCCCTATAAGACGCACTTATTTTTCCCCAAAAGTGGGGGAAAAATGTCAGTGCGCCTTATCGGGCGAATGTAAAAAAAAAAAACAAAAAAAAACTCACCCGTCCCTGGCGCTCCCGCGTTGTCTGGCACACTGCGAGAGGCCAGAGGAGCGGCGGGGGCTCTGTCCCGGCCCCGCCGCTGCGATTGCTGTCTTTTCAGGCAGCGATGACAGCGGCGGGGCCAAAGACAGAGCCCCTGCCGCTCCTCCATCTGCTCCTCCACACGCGAGCACGAAGGTCCCGGCAGTGGGTGGGCGTGGCCTGCGCCGGTGCCCGGACCTTCGTGATCGTATGTGGAGAAGCAGATGGAGGAGCGGCGGGGGCTCTGTCTCTGGCCCCGCCGCTGTCATCGCTGCCTGAAAAGACAGCGATCGCAGCGGCGGGGCCGGGACAGAGCCAGCTCGTGAATGGGGTGGGCGTGGCCTGCGTCGACGCTGCGGCGCAGGCCACGCCCACCCCATTCACGGAGCCGGCCGCTCAGCGCAGTGGTGTCAGCGGACAGGTGAGTTTAACTTTTTTTTTTTTATTACTATGGCGCCTGCCTATACTAACGGGGGGAGGGGGGTGGGAATGGGGGGATGGGGATGCCACACAGCCTAAGGGGATTGGGGGGATGGGGATGCCACACAGCATTTGGGAATGGGGGGATGGGGATGCCACACAGCCTAAGGGGATTGGGGGGATGGGGATGCCACACAGCATTTGGGAATGGGGGGATGGGGATGCCACACAGCCTAAGGGGATTGGGGGGATGGGGATGCCACACAGCATTTGGGAATGGGGGGATGGGGATGCCACACAGCCTATGGGAATGGGGGGAGGGGGATGCCACACAGCCTTTGGGAATGGGGGGAGGGGGATGCCACACAGCCTATGGGAATGGGGGGAGGGGGATGCCACACAGCCTTTGGGAACGGGGGGAGGGGGATGCCACACAGCCTATGGGAATGGGGGGAGGGGGATGCCACACAGCCTATGGGAATGGGGGGAGGGGGATGCCACACAGCCTATGGGAATGGGGGGAGGGGGATGCCACACAGCCTATGGGAATGGGGGGAGGGGGATGCCACACAGCCTTTGGGAACGGGGGGAGGGGGATGCCACACAGCCTATGGGAATGGGGGGATGGGGATGCCACACAGCCTATGGGAATGGGGGGAGGGGTATGCCACACAGCCTATGGGAATGGGGGGAGGGGGATGCCACACAGCCTATGGGAATGGGGGGAGGGGGATGCCACACAGCCTTTGGGAATGGGGGGAGGGGGATGCCACACAGCCTATGGGAATGGGGGGAGGGGGATGCCACACAGCCTTTGGGAATGGGGGGAGGGGTATGCCACACAGCCTATGGGAATGGGGGGATGGGGATGCCACACAGCCTTTGGGAATGGGGGGAGGGGTATGCCACACAGCCTATGGGAATGGGGGGAGGGGGATGCCACACAGGCTATGGGAATGGGGGGATGGGGATGCCACACAGCCTATGGGAATGGGGAGAGGGGGATGCCACACAGCCCATGCTAATGGGGAGAGGGGGATGCCACACAGCCCATGCTAATGGGGGGAGGGGGATGCCACACAGCCCATGCTAATGGGGAGAGGGGGATGCCACACTGCCTATGGGAATGGGGAGAGAGGGATGCCACACAGCCTATTCTAATGGGGGGAGGGGGAAACCCACACAGCCAATGGGAATGGGGGGAGAGGTGGATGCCACACAGCCTATGGGAATGTGGGGAGAGGGATGCCACACAGCCTATACTAATGGGGGGAGAGGGGGATGCCACACAGCCAATGGGTATATGGGGAATGGAAGGGGGGGATGCCACACTGGATATATGGGGAATGGGATGGGGGCATGCTACACTGTCTATGGAATGGGGGCATCCCACACGGCCTATGGGAATTGGATAGGGGAATGACACTGTCTGTAATGGTGCGTTTTTGATTGAAAATTTTTTTTTTCTTATTTTCTTCCCCCAAATCCTAGGTGCGTCTTATGGGCAGGTGCGTCTTATAGGGCGAAAAATACGGTAAGTAATGATCATAAGACACCACCTTGGGCAAAAGGTCCGGCGTAAGGCAGAATACCACCACATCATGGTGTGTATATATATATATAATGAACGAGGGCTAACTAAACAGAGCCACCTTCTCAGGCACACGTCTGACTGAAGCAACAGCCCCCGGAAGGGCAACTTGAACTACGAAACAGCTCAGACAGCATACTGAATAAGTCCCAAGGGAACAACCCGCAAGGCAAACAGAATAAAAATTGATCCCAACAGGGACCATAGAACTACTTGGGAGATGCACCTGAGCAATCCCCAAGAGAACGCTTAACAAGGAAGACTGAACAAGACTTCTACGGGAAGGCAGACAGGACAGAACCTGAACCTTCAGAGCAACCCCAACCATGCTGTAATAACTCTAGAACCCTGGGAACAGATAACGTCCAACAGGGGAGAGACCAAGACTCACGCCAATCAATATGGGTACACCATACCCCATAATAGACGGAGGAAGAAGAAGAAAAAGAAGCTTGCTCCTAGCCCCCCATAGACCAAGTCACCCAGAAGATAAACCCGTCTCCAAAAGGGTGAATGAATCAGCTGTCAAGCCCTCAGACTAGAGCCTGTAGATTGGGGGGACATGAGAAGGAGCCTGACAAGGGCAGAACCGCACTCCTGAGAGAGCGTACAGGTCCGCTGACCTCAGCAGAAACATCTGCGAACCACAGTCCACTATGCCACCCAGGGGCCATCAATATCACGGGTCCCTTTATCAGCGCAACCGTGCGCAGAACCCCACCTAGCAGGGTGCATGAAGAAAAAACATATTAGATAGAATGTCCAGACATAAAATTACTAAGCCCCCATGACCAGAGTCAGAATATTCTGGGGCAGTAAAAACAAGGGCAAAGCCCCTGTGATATTAACGGGACCCAACAGAGCCACCCCAGATGGCTCTCAGAGGGACACCAGGATGGCACAGCCTGCCACTGAACTTTTTTTGAAGAAAATTCCCCCCCCCGTCAACCTGCGAGACTGGATACCAAGGTGACCATCTACAGGAAGATGCAAGAAAAGGAGGGGGGTGCCCCCAAACAGGGTTCCTGAATTAACCCAGACCAAGAGGTCATGTAAGGCAGATATATTGTTCCTCCAAGAAACCAGGTTTTCGACCCACTCTAGACCAAAGTACCTAAGCCACCACTACCCCGTATCCCATATGGCCTGCGCTGGGCAAAAGAAAAGGGGAGTTCTGATAGCTTTTAGGAAAAATTTTCCCTTCATCTGCTCCAAGGAAATCATTGACCCGACTGGTAGGTACGTCTTGCTACAGGGGTCTCTTTACGATGTTGATCTCACCCTGGTGACGTACTACGCTCCTAATTCTTTTCAAACGCGTTTTTTTAAGCACCTATTGACGGTCATCAGAAATAACACTAAAGGTGTTTTGCTAATGGGTGGAGACTCGAACATGGTACTGGACCCTAAGGCGGATAGACACCGGACGGGCCAAAAGGTGAGCGCGATGGAGGAGCCAGACCCCCATTCTGTTGCCTTTAGGGACCTCTTAGATGCGGCCGGCCTGTGTGATGTTTGGAGGGAGAGGAATCCCACCACTAGGGATTTCACATTCTACTCTAACCCCCATGGCTCCTTCTGCAGGATCGATCACATTTTCGTCCCCCAATCTATCCTCCCGGCCATGGTCAACTCCAGAATCTATAGTTCGACCTGGTCAGACCATAGTCCGGTGATGGTGGTAGCTGATCTGCTGGTTCCAATCAGACGATCTTTCAATTGGAGGCTCAACGATTCCCTCCTTTGTTCTCAAGATACCTGCTCAAGGATCCATGGGGCCCTTAAGGATTATTTTGTACTGAATACGGTATCTGTCCGTTCTCCGATCACACTTTGGGAGGCTCAAAAAGTGGTCATGCGTGGCAACATAATAGGTATAGCTTCCCATAGGAAACAAGAGCGACAGCAACGGCTGAAGGAGTTGACGTCGCGTTATGAACAAGCTGAGTTGCGCTGGAAGAAAGCCCCAACTTCTAAGAACAAGAAAGTTGTAGATAGCCTTAGAACGGAACTCAACGTGCTACTAGATGATCAGGCTGAGAAAAGGCTTCGCTGGGCCAGGCAAAAATTTTATGCTAGGGGCAATAAGCCCGACACTATGATGGTCCGGAAGCTGCGAGCGGCCGACCTGGAGCGCCGACAGCCGATAAAGCTCAAACTCGCGCAGAGCTCAGTCACGGCTAATCCGGACAAGATTGTTGGAGCCTTCTGGGACTTCCTCGCGAATCTGTACTCGGCCTCCCCGACAGCCGACAATGCCGACCTCGAGAAATTCTTCGAGCACGTTGAGTTGCCGCCCATTGCTCAGGACCATTTGGACCTGATGGAATCTCCCATCACCCCCCAGGAGGTTCTACTGGCCATTAAGGCTACCAAGGCTTCCAAAACCCCAGGGCCGGACGGGTTTGGCCTCTATTATAAGAAATTTGCACCCCTCCTGGCGCCTCATTTGGCCAACCTCTTCAACGCTATGTGTGCGGAGTCATCCATGGGTCAGAGCGCCTTGCTGGCGGACATCTGTATGATACCTAAACCTGATAGGGACGGTTTGCTAGTTTCAAACTACAGGCCGATATCCTTAATCAAAACTGACGTGAAGTTGTTGGCCAAGGTTTTGGCGGGTAGACTGAACACATTCCTGGAGGGTATCATACACAGAGATCAGGTGGGCTTTGTTCCGACTCGGCAGGCTGGAGACAATATTAGGAGGGTGGCTCACCTGGTCCTCCATGCCCGGATAAGGAATATCCCGCCTTTTCTGTTGTCCCTAGACATCCAGAAGGCCTTCGATACCATCTCCTGGGATTATCTGCTTTGGGTCTTACAGAGGTGGGGTTTCGGGCAGAGATTTCTGGATTGGATTAGGGCCCTCTATAGTGCTCCGTCGGCGCGAGTACGTTATATGGGTTTTAATTCAGAGTCCTTTCGCATTTTCAGAGGTACTAGACAGGGGTGCCCCCTCTCTCCGATCCTTTTTATAATGGCTTTGGAGCCTCTGGGTCTAGCACTTAGGCAGAACCAGAACGTTAAGGGGCTGGAGGCCGCGGGTGTTCAACACAAGGCGCTCTTTTTCGCGGATGATGCCATGCTGGTGGTCACGCAACCAATCACGTCCCTTCCAAATTTATATCAGATGCTAGACCACTTTGCCCGCATCTCTGGTTTGACTATAAATAGCGACAAATCTCGGGCGCTAAATGTGTCCCTGGCACCCGAGCTGGTAGCTCAAATTAAATCGAATTTCCCCTTTAAATGGTCGACGGAACCGCTCCCATATCTGGGGGTGCGGATCCCGGGGAGATACGAAGATCTCTACGGGGCTAATTAGCCACCCTTATTTAAGTCCCTGGCACGGCTGCTTGAAACCTGGATGCCGTATTCACTTTCCTGGCTGGGCCGTATCAATGCAGTTAAGATGTCCATTCTACCTAAGCTTCTGTACTTTTTTAGAACACTGCCGGTCTCGATCCCATCCTTTAGGCTGCGTGCAATGCAGAAAAAAATTTTAGCCTTTATTTGGGCTGGCAGGCACCCGCGAGTACCTAGGCGTACAATGCTCAGCCACAGGTCTTTGGGAGGGCTTGGGGTCCCTAATGTTAGCATGTATTATAAGGCTGCCCAGATATCCCAACTGATCCCCATGCACTCCCTTTCAAAGCCCCCCTCTGGACCTTCCTGGAACTCCCGAACTCCTCCCCGACCCCTATAGATGGCCTTCTTTGGATGGACCCGGCATCTAGACCCAAGACACTTAGCCCCTTGATGAGGCATTCCTTCTCAGTGTGGGACTCAGTAAAATACTCTGCTTCCCTGACGTCCCCTCACACTCCCCTGGCACACCTTTGGGGCAACCCGGCATTCCCCCCGGGCTTAGATAATAGATTGTCCTTTAAGTGGTGGACGGATCATGGTTTGCTTAGAGTGCGGGACCTCCTGTCGGAAGATGGTCTTATGTCCTTCAGTACCCTGTGAGATAAGTACGATGCTCCCCAGGGGGTTTTGTTCCAGTACTTACAGCTAAAACACTGGTTGTCCCCCTTAATTAGATTGGGGCTGCCCTTCCGGAGATGCACCCCCTTTGAGAGAGTCTGCGGAGAGGATCCATTCTGTAGGGGGACAATATCTTCGCTATATTCTACGTTAAATACCGTGGGGGTAGGCACACATGTGCACGTCGATAGGTGGGAGCGCGATTTAGGCCCATGCAACCTGGGGGGGGGGATGGACGGATATCTGGAAAGCTGCTTCTTCATGCTCTATAAACGTCTTGACGACCGAAATGGCCTACAAAGTTCTATACCGATGGTACCTGGTACCAAGCCGCCTTGGTAGAATGTTCCCGGGACAAGCCAATACCTGCTTTAGAGGCTGTAGCACGGAGGGCTCCTTCCTCCATATTTGGTGGACATGCCCTATGCTGACCCGTTTTTGGGCTCAAGTTTATAAGATAGCAGGCAAAATATTTCGGACGACTATTAAAAGAGATCCTTGGGTGGCCCTCCTTCACTGCAAACCTCCAGAGCTCACCCACAAGCAGCATAAGCTATTTTTATACCTGCTGCTGGCTGCCAAGCAAACTATCGCTAGAGGGTGGAAAAAACAGATTACACCGGTGTCAGAAGTGTCGGCTAGGATGAATGGATTTCTAGTGAACGAGAGACTCTCAAGTATCCTAGCCGAAACTCACAAGTTCCTCTCCATTTGGGAACCTTGGATACAATATGCCTGGCCTGACGCGCCAGCGGGCATGTTAAACTAGTCGACTAAGGCGGGCTGCTTTGCGAGGTTCCCCCCCCTCCCTTTTTTGTTCTCCTCCCCAACCCAACCTAACCTACCCATTCATACCACTGTGTTCTTCCCCCCCCCCCTTTTTTCTTCCACTTGTTCTTTTCTTTTTCTTTTTTGTTTCATGACTCCTTCGCTGCGTGCGCGGTGGCTTGCCCCGCGCCGCTGTCTCGGGCCCCGGGGCGGGTGCGCCCCGCGGCTGCTGGGCGGCCTGGCTCCGGGGGGCCGGGGGGGCGGTGGGGGGCGGGTTGCGGTGAGAGGGCAGGAGTGTATGCTGGAATTAATTCCCCGGCACGGGAGGCAGTGAGAATAAAGACTCAATGCTGACAGATGTTGTTCTATTGTTAGTTTATTGACGCTATAGTTCCATTGCGGTCGTATTGCTATGTAATAACGGACAGTCTCATTGAATTGAATTTCTCCTACTTGATAGAATGCTGTAACTTTGTATGCTCTGTCATAATTGCCTCCCCTGCGCGGGATGGCTTCTACATTATACTTGGTCTGCTGATCGCCGTGCCTGTATTGTTCTTTTTTCCTGGTTAAATAAAATAAAAATATTGAAAGTAACCCAGACCAAGAGGAACCACTGTACCAAGGGGGAATGAGCACAGACCTAGCTCCAGGGGTGCTGGATTAATAACCTACTGTGCTGAAGAGCCCAAGGGCTCTGAATATAAGGGACATCCTCTGATCCGCCACCAACGGACCCACCAACTGCAATCCTGCCTGGTGAAGGAAGGAGACAGCCAACAAGGGACAGAGCCCATGTAACCAGGAGTTCACTATTGCCAAGGAAGAAGGTACAAGCCTGAACCGGATCCAAGAAATGGAGATAGCGAATAAGGGACAATGAGGGATTGAGGTGACTGAGCACCCATCCAAATAACTCCCAGAGGACACCGCCGGCCGACTAACCCACTCGGCCTGACGTAGAGATTGGGAAGTAAAGAAGGACGATCCGGTAGGTCCTAGTGCGGATGCCCAACAGGCATGTCAGAGACATCACCCGCATCCTCGCCTTGGCGAGCAGCCTGGGAGCAGAAGAGAGGCCAAAAAACAAGGCCCCAATCCGCAGGGTTGTTCCTTCAACACTGATCTGTAAAGGTCTCGGTGTCCAGAAGACACAGAGGAAACTAAAAGGATCTTAGATCTCCACAGGAGGCCAGAGGCCCCCCCCTTTGCACAGGGCGCCTGTGTCCCAACACAGAGATATCATGCAGGGGCTACCTGTGAGTGTAGAATTGCCAAGTCTACCATAGGCCAGCATGGCCCAGACTGCCTCATCATTTTGAGGGAAAGAGGAAGGACAACATAGAGGCCATCACCCCAGCCTGTTAAGGGCAACCTGCAAGTGAGCCCAGACTCTGCAGGCCGAGTACGGCCTGCACCAACTCCTGAGGGGTAAACAGGGGCTAGAAGCACCCTGACAACCTCTGAAAGGGACCACCCAGCAAACTCTATCCTGTGTCCAGGGGAACTACCTCCTGGATCCACCAGAAGGAGACGATACGCTCCCAGATAGGAGCCAGGTGCTGCGGCAGTCCCCTCGCCCAGAAGGGCGAGGGCGTCCCTTCATGCTTGGGAGGTCTTGGCAGATTTGGACTTAGCCCTGCCAGAGGGCCCAGGGCGTTGCCTGCCCACCCTGGAGTGGTAATCTATGCCGAAAAGTTGGAAGCACACCTCTGGTTCGTGCTTGACACTAACGTAGGGAGGGATGTCCCTGCCCCGAGGAGGCCGAGACGGCCTTCTGCGTAGGGGTGCCTTACCCTTTTTTCCAAAAAGGTCCAGACGGGCCCCGAATAGGCGCCGTCCTCTAAAGGGAAGGCCAGTGAGAGCCTTTTTTGTATCATCGTCAGCACCCCACTGTCGCAGCCAGACCAGGCGGCGAATAGCTACCACAAGGGCAGAGGTTCTAGCACACATCTTAATGGTGTCGTCCAGCGCTGAGAGGATAAACCTCACAAACACATCACAATTGGAGAGTGCATTAAAGACCTCCCGGGGAGATCCTCAGGTTGGTGATCAAGTAGCTTTCTAATAAGGGTCCTGGCGGCCACCGCAGTGATGGCCACGGCGCAGACCGGGCGCAGAGCCGTCCCTGCACACGAAAAGGCGTGGGAAGCCAGTCTGTCAATGCGCCGGTCCTCAGCATCCCGAAGGGTACGGTAATGAGGAGCAGTCATGAAGGGGGGGTTAGTAACCCCTATAATCGGTGCATCCACCACGGGAGGTGCTGACCAAAAGTTAACCACATCAGGGGGAAAAGGGTACTTCCAATCCCAGACCCCTGGAACCCCTTTAAGTTTACAAGGCGATTCCCATTCTTTGGATATAAGAGCCTGGAAATGCTCCTGTTCCAGAAATTCCAAGCGCTGTGTCGCTGTGTGGAAACTCTCCCTCTTAGGCTTGGGAGCCTCTCCAGGAGGGGAGATTGACAAAACCTCAAAGATCTTAATAAGTAGTTCATCAGTGTCACACAGACCCCAAGAACCGGGTCCAGAATCATCACGGCTCCAGGGCATCTCGTCCGAGGAGCCCGAATCGGAGAAAAGCTCACCTTCATCAGAAGGATTAAGGTCCTGCATAGCAGCAGATTCATCAGTTTCATTAGGAACCGGAGAACCAAGAGGCGTCAGGGACCGCTTCTTCCCAGGGCCCAAGCACTCAGCCAAACTAGACAGCACCTGCTCAGCCGTAGGCAGCCTGTGCGGCATGACATGCTGGTCATCCCCGCTCGAGTGCGACTCATCAGGAGTGAGATTTAAGCACGGGGGGGGGGCAGGTGTATTGAAGCGAGGTGCAGCCACTGGCAAACCTGATTGCAGGGTCAGTGCCTGTTCAGCACACGGTCCGCAGACCTGTGCTCTGTCAGCATCAGCATGGGGCTGTCCACACACTGTACACAGCCGGTCTTGTCCCCGAGGGACCCCGGGTACATAATTCTGAGATGCCTCCATATGGTGATTATCTGAGCAATATGCCCACAGGGATTTATGCAATAGGCAACCATGGATGCCCCAAAACCCGCTAGGAATGTGGGAGAATTTTTTATGTGAACCTGCTATAATATATGTCAGGCCGGGAGAAGCCACCGAAATCTTGGCGTCTGAAACACATAAAGAGGATAAGAGGGGGGGTGTCAGATCCATGCGCAGCTGAACGAAAGATCATAGGAACAAAACCGCCCAGGAGGGCACTTACATGACCAAGGGAGGAGGAGGATCACAACCACGCACGCGCGAAGACCATCAAAATGGCGCCAAGCGAACCTCGAGGGGCGGGCCCGATCTGGCCATGACGCGGGGCGCGTCATGTCAAGTCCCCGCCTCCCCCAAAGAGCGCGAAGCTCTAACCAACGGTAACGTCAATGACAAGCAGTGGATAGGACACACAGACAGAGTGTAGCTAAGGAGATTGCACCTGCTCTCAAAACTAGATAATGATGCTGCCGCCCGGGCCGCACACTTCTTGTAAATGAAAAAGACACACACGTGCACAACCTGACAAGGGTTATGTGGATCAAGGAGCGCGGCTCTGACACCCAAGTTCAAAGAAAAAAACAACGGCCATAAACGTGTATAACATTACGCTGAGACCGCCACACGCATACCCCCCCTTTCTTTTCTCCCGAGCTACAGGAGGAAGCGAGGGAGAAGGCGACCCTGCACCCAGGGTTCATCGCTACGAGGGGCATGGGGCAATAATGCGGGAGGGGCATCTATTGGAGGCTCACCATCGGTCTAAACCGCCTACCCTATGGTGGGGGACTGCGGTGGAGCGTAGCTCCGTGAGCACACATGGTGCTGCCTACCAGGCTGGGAGGCACATCTTTATCGAAGAGGACGGGTGGTAATAGTCCTGCAGGGCCGCAGGCTGTAAAAGCCCCGCTCACCTGCGAGAGAGTGATACTTCATGTCTTCGCAGTCAGCACTGCAGAGAAATCTGGGGATTTGTGGGAGGTCCCTGGGTATATGAAGGGCCGGGAGGAGCCTGTTTTTGCATGTCTGCAGTGAACAGTGCCCCCTGGCGGAGGATTACCCACGTGTAAGTATTATATATGGAGCAGGATGTACTGTATGCTTAGAATATGCTGGCAGGCCACACATTTCAGCACTTTCTATTGGAGCGGGAATGTGATGCAATACATTTACGTTCTATGTATTTTGTTCTTCTCTAGCCCTTTGTCCATGGAACCTTGTGGACTTTCTTTGTATTAATTAGTGTTTGCTCACTCCAGGATTCAGTATGTCTCCGTGCAATACCACATGCTTTATGGTGGCCATTGAGGTGAGCTTCAATCTTTTTTTCGAATACCATCACTCAAGCTTCTTCACCATCCACCAAGGACATTGAATTAAATTAGGCTGTTTCCTGCCATCCCAGTGATGACATCAGGAGCGGCGTCTTTCATCCAGCTATCATTCAGCCTGCTTTATATTACTCCCGATGAACTAGCTCCCCTAATTTAACCATTTGCCTGGAATGACCCTTTAAGGCAAATATTAACGTTTGGTTTAATGACACTCCTTACAATCACATTTTATAGTGTCTGTATTCTGAGCACTTCACGCTAGATTGCACAAATCGGGTTAGGGTTCGGGCTAAGCTGTTGATATGTGAGCACAGTCTCTGTGGGCAGATCCAACCTCAGGGCAGGCGTTGCAGCCAGATTATGAAATTGTTGGTTGACATCTCTTGCAAGGGGATCTGGATACTACGTAGAGTATTGTCTACTGTTACTCAGGGTCTAGGATTGGGGAGGTTGGGTAGCTTAGCATGTGAGGACACACATCTGCATCTCTAAGTTCAATGCCAGCAGCTTTAATCACTTGCTGGCAGTTTGCCTCACACTGGGACCTGTTCCATGTTCAGTGTAATCTGACTGGTTGAGTCCGTGGCCACTCCCTTGAATAAATGTTCTTGGGAGTCAGAACCCAAAGCTCAGTGCAGGGGAAGTTGTGCGTAGCACACAATGGCCACTGGTGCTGTCATGCAGAGGAAGCTGACCACTATCGAGGGGGTGGCGATCCCCTACGATGTTGCCAGAAACTGGGAGCAGATCTACAACTTCCAGGCCCGTCCTGATGATGTTCTGATCGATACTTACCCTAAATCTGGTAAGTGCTTTGCTAGCTCGCTTACTGCTTTTGTAGAGGTCGGATGATTAATTCTAGTAATAGTGACCATTGCATGCAACGCACACATGAAATTTATCCCCTGCATTTTCTCATCTGTGAATGACACTCTTCCGTAAACACTAAATTTGTGACTACACGCATGTCAATACTAAGGGGCAGTGAAGTGCACATGTGCCCAGAGCACTGAGATGACCAAATCCCTGCGGCCAGGGAGCTATTGGGGGTTAGGTGCCTTGCACAAGGGCACTTCAGTCATCTCCAAGCCGACAGTTTTGCTATAAACTGTTGTGCAGCCAGATTGTTATTTATGTGGCAGATGTTGCAGGTTTTGCATGGTGGGAAAATGAATTGCTCTGGTATGTCATGCTTCCCTTCTGGTTGTCATATAGCCATTATAGGATGTTGTGATGTCTAGCCAAGTTCCCAAAAACCAGGCTGGGTCTGCTGGATTGAATTTTGGAGAAAATTGACTGCACACAATAGAATGTCATGTGATGGAACCCTCCCGCATGATAAGGGTTTGAGAAGTGATGATGGCTGGGTGATTGGACCTTTCCAGGTGACTGGATTGATGAGCGATTGTGGTTGGGTGATTGAGAAAGGCGAGAAGTGGTGGCTGGATGATCGGACCTTTCTGGGTGACTGGATTGATGAGTGATTTTGTTTGGGTGATTGAGAGAGGTCCTACAGGTACCTGTAGCCCAGAAGATCATTGTGGGAGGAGTCAGACGGTTTTATTTTGTTATCCATGAACCCATTTAGGAGATGTAGTCCCCACCTTGTTTAGTTGCCCTAAAAAGTAACATGGATATCACAGATGGACATTACCTGCACTGGAGCCCCATATTACACAGAAATGCCATGGGTATCACTGGGAGCATATCCTCTATGGCACCCTGTAATCTAACAGATATGTCATGTGTGTCACTGGAGAAAAGAGGTGTCAATGACATGGGAGGCCCATTTATTCATAGATAGCAAGGACTCTGGCTATATGCCGTCCACATGTAGCCAGACTCAGATCCTGTCCTGTGTGGATATTAGACTAGAATGTCAGTCAACTGAAAAACCATGGGTGGTGAGGATTTGTGCCGCCCATGGTTTTTCAGTTGACTGACATTCTAGTCTAATACCCACACTGGACAGGATCTGAGTCTGGCTACATGTGGAAGGCACAGAGCCTTGCAGTTTAAGCGCTTTCCTCGCCTACGGGTTTGTGGGTAGATATTGGCGCTCTTATGGGCTCTGTCATTTTCAGGCACCACCTGGATGCAGGAGATCGTTGATCTGATTGTGCACGATGGAGATGAGCAGATCTGCCGCAGAGCCCCCATCTATGAGAGGATCCCCTACTTTGAGCTTTGTCATCTGATGAAACCGGGTAAGACAAGCTGCCTCTCGCTTGGGGCTCTTGGCAAGTGACGTTGAGCTGGATGGGTGCCACACTTCCTAGCAATGTGGCTGTGGGAGAGCGGCTTGGCTGACTGGTCAGGAATGTTCCAGTTTTATGTTAATCATTCACTTTGTTGGTTTACTGGGCAGAGCTGGGTGATTTAAGGGTATTAAAGGAAAACATGATCTAATAAAAATCCATATAAACATGTTAGCTGTTGGGAGGAGAGGTGAAGAATAATTCCCAACAAGCCTGTTTTTTCTTATGCTGGAAGGAAGAAAAAACAAAGGGAGACAATAAACACTTTTACACAGCTCCGGTGTATGCACAGAGCATGGCATGATGGGCAATGGCCTCCTTACAACTCAGCAGACCACTATAGACATAAGCCATTACTCCAGCACATGCTGGCCCAGGGGGATTGTCAGTTACATCGCATATTGCATGATCGGTAATGGCCTCCTACACCTCAGCAGAACGACTATACAGATAAGCCTTTACTTCAGCCCATACTAGCCCAGGAGAATGGGCGGTTACACTATACATTGCATGATGGGTAACAGCCTCTTCACACCTCCGCAGAGATGCTATAGCAGGGGTGTCAAACTTATTTTCACCAAGGGCCACATGAGCATTCCGGTTGTCTGCAAAGTGCCTGTTAATAACCAAACGCCAAACAAAATGCAAACATGACCATTCAAATGTATGGTTATAGAAGCAGAATTATTTTGCCCAGAACAGATGCTGATGCAGAATTATATTGCCCAGGACAGATGAAGACAGTGAATTCTTTTGGCATTGGACAACCACAGAATTATTTTACCCAAAAATAATTCTGGCCAGGACAGATGCAGAATTATTTCGGCCTAGACAGATGCAGGCGCAGAATTATTTCAGCCTGGACAGATGCAGACGCAAAATTATTTCGGCCAGGATAGATGTATACGCTTAATAATTTTGCCCAGGAGAATCATTTTTCCCTCTACACATAACTGTTGCAGACACTGTCCCCCCCCCATATAGCTTCCCTACGGGCAGAGTCCCTGCTTTTCTCTTCCATGTACCCGGACCCAGTCCTTTCATAGAGGAACAAAAGCCAGCCCTCGTGCCTAAAAGATGTTTCTCTTCTGCATGGCATCCCAGTTTGCCATACCTTCTCCACACCTGAAGCATTTAAATTGCTGGCACACACAGCAAAAAGGAAGCTGCATGTGTCTACCACTCCAGTTAACTGGGGCAGTTGATTGGAGAAGAGCAGGTCAGGCAAAAATTGTGGAAATTCTTGGGGGTGTCACATAGCAGGAAAACAGCGGATAGGTCTGCTTTAAAGAATTTACTGGTGGTGGCTCTGCTCCCACCTTCCATCCAGATGTTTTCCATCAACTCCATCCTGCTTGCATAGCATGGGTTTCAGTCTTACTGTAGCCCCTGCCATTGCCCATTATGTTAGACGAAAAAGCACCAACTATTAATTACTAGCACAGGATGGCCGCCGAAGGAAACTACAGCTCTGTTGGTAAGATAACAGACAGGTGGCAACCCTACTGTTGCCCAGGGGCCCTTTAGCGTACGAGGGGCCCCAGGCAACTGCCTGATTTGCCTGATCCAAACGCTGGCCCTGTATTGCATGATGGGTAATGGCAGACACACCTCAGCAGAACTGCTATGCAGATAAACCGTTACTCCAGCACATACTGATCAGCGGGATGGGCTGTTACTGCACATTGCATGATGGGTAAGAGCCTCTCCACACCTCAGCAGGGCTGCCATATTGATAACAAGTTACTCTAGTATAGGCCGGGTCAGGGGATGGGTGGTTACACAGCTTTAATGTCAACACAGAGCATTGGATGAAGAGTAATCAAGTCTCCACACTTTAGCTAAGATACGAATAAAGGTTTAGTTCCGACTCCAACTCCTCAATTTTTTCAGGGCCCAACTTAGACTCCTTTATATATGGTCAATGATTAGTAATACATTTACTGTAATAAAATGGTAAAATCAGGCTTTTTCTCAGCATTATATAATCAGGATACTTAGAACATAAAGCATATTTATTCAAATACAATTACTAAACAAATACCTTAAAAGAAACATTCCAGGCTCAGGGTTAAATGAATGAATGATAAAAGCTGTGGCCTTGTCATCTGGTTTTAGGTATTGTAGATAAATGCTGAAATTTGATAATTAAAACAACAGAAATGTTATTTACATTTCAAGTATATGGGTAAGGTTTGCACAGAAGGTTTATATTATCATTTAGTGTTATGCGTTTAGTGTCATTAAATTGTACAGAAGAAAAATAATAGCTGGGCTAGTAATACTCTAATAACATCCAGTTGCTTTCACTGCCCTGACGCATTTCGCCAATGGGCATCATCAGAGGGTGGGAGGATTCATTCTATTGGGCTAAATACGTGGTTTTATGACTGTTTGCTGAGTGCCAAGGAGTCCTCCTTAACCCTTCTAGTGCCAGCTACGTGACTCTCACGTAGCTGCCTCTCCAACCGTTAAGTGCCAGCTATGTGAGAGTCACGTAGCTGACTTTAGAGCCCCATAAAAAAAAGTAAAAAAGATACAGACTTACCTGACCCCTCATTTGAAAGTGCCAGCGATTCTGTACAAGAATCAAGTAGTAGATTTTCGCCCCCGGGCTTCTGATCTTCAGGAGGGGGCCCAGAATAGCCCCCCCCCCCGCCGGCATCTGAAAAAAAAAAAAAGTAAATGTCATTTACTCACCTCGCAGCGCGATGGCTCTCCCCGGGTCTTCTCTTCACCAGGGGGGGCTCCGATCCCCCCCGGGCTTTCCACGCTTCGGGTGAGGGTCCAGAAACAGGCCCTCACCATCCTCTTCAGCCGGCGCTGGCCCCGCCCCTAACCCCGCCCACTTGATGGCGTCATCCCGCTCCTCGGGTTACCAGCACCCGGGCTCCGTTCTGTCAGTTGTCGGTAGCGATCGGAGCAGGGAGGGTGGCAGGCAGGGAGGCTCTGATCTCTACCGACAACTGCTCTGATCACTACCGACAACTGTCATCTGCAGCGGCGTGGGACACTGGATGGGAGGTAAGTATAAGTGAAAGAAGAAAAATAAAGAATTTTGTGCCTGTCTTTTTTTTTTACTTAACCCTTTGTGAACTGGTAAGTGGTCCATGAGACCCCTTATACCAGTTCACAAGGCTCTGGGTATGGCAGGTCACCTGCGGCAAGCGGGTGATTTGCCATAACCCCCAGCCCCCCATTACCTGCCTCCCCAACGGCCGGGGGGGGCAGAAGGGCCCGGGCCATGTGAGCTAGTAGCCTGCAGGGCCAGGGGCCACCAACGCTGGCCCCTGCGCCCTGTTCTACAAGCCCCCATAGCTGGTCCGGGTCGGTAATGCTGTGTAAGGGGGACCCTACGTAATTTTTTGGGGGGATTTTAAGGGTTTTTAACCCTTAAAATTCCCCCAAAAAATGAGGTCCCCCTCCCTGGGAGGGGGGACCCTACGTCGTTTTTTTTTTTAAGTTAACCCCTTACAACTATGCAATCATATTGCATAGTTGTATTCTATCTGAAATCTCCTAAACTGCTGTTTCAGTTTGGGGAGTTTCCTGGGCAGGAAATGGTGTCTACCAATACATATGTGGTACCGTTGTAACCGGGAGAAATAGGGCTTTCACACGCAATAATATTTTATTAACAAACTTACATTTTTTTATTAGAAAAAAACACTACAAATTGTAAAAAATAGTTTTTTTTTTTTTTTTTGCACATATTTCACCCAAAAGTATTGAGAATACACTAAAAAAAGGTCAAACAAGACATTTCATGTTGAAGCCCAGACTCTGCTGAAAAAAACAATATATAATTTTCCTGGAAAATCCCTGGAAATCCCTTCAAAAATCCAGGTTGAACACGTGTAGCGCAAAAACGTGAAAAGTAGTCCGGCAACAGAGTGTGACAAAAAATCTCGGTAGGCTGGCACTCAAAGGGTTAAATGCCCATGTTGCGGTTAGGTGGGCATTGCTGTATCTTCAGATTGGAATCTCAAACTGTAGGCATGGAGAGGAGGGGAGCTCATGTGAAGGCTTGCGTGTCCAGGTAGATGGAACCCCCGCTCTAACATTGGGCTTACTTTGAGACTATTAACCAGTTATTTTTCTTCTGAACAATTTGAGTAGTTCTTAAAATACGGAATGATAATAATTCTGTACACATCTTTTCTCTATACTTGAAATGTAAATAACATTTCTGTTTAATTATCACAATTGCAATTAACATTTTTCTATAACCAGACGGTGAGGCCACAGCCTTAATTCCTAATTTGTTCCAAATGCCTCTTTCCAAAGTGCGCTGCCTGGAATTTAGACCCATCCAAAACATTTGACCTGCCTTCCTAAAAGGTTTAAATTAGCTGATTTCTGCTTGCACACTGCTGTCTGTTAGGGGCTGAATCTTTCATTCACCAGCACTTTGCATATCCTGATGAACCCGGCTGAACTTGCTCCTGTACGCTGACTTTCTAAGTCCCCAAAATGAATGCACTTCAGAGAGAACTGTCACACTGCACTGCATGGACGAACTGCGGGGGCAACGCTGGGCCTGCATAGAGGAGCTGCAGGTGAGTATAGACTTGTTTTTGCCGGAATAATACCTTTATATTCCTGTAAGTTTCAGGCAATGTAACTAAGGGCCTTAGAATGAAAAGGTCTTAACTTCCTATGAAAGTTACATTCATTATACAATATCAGTAAGAGATTTTCTTTTTTATGCTGCAGTCAATACATTTTTTCCCAGACTCCGCAGTCCTGCTCACTACGTAAGCCTCACCTTTATATTACAGACATGGACTATGTGAACGCCCTGCCTTCACCGCGATACCTGAAGAGCCACATGCCCATCCAGCTGCTGCCGCCATCTTTTCTTAACCAAAACTGCAAGGTAGTATAGCTGCATGTCAGAATATCCTTCCAGCTCTTGAAAAATGGGCCCATTGCCAGCTGGTGCTGGTTGGTGGCATCACTGTGTACAAGGCCTAACGACAGCCATCTTATCTCTACAGATCATCTATGTTGCACGAAATGCCAAAGACACCCTAACCTCCTTTTACCATTTTGCCCACATCCTGCAATTCCACCCATGGCCTGAACCCTTCACGGAGTATGTGCAGAATTTCATGCGTGGAAATGGTGGGTCAATGTGCAAACCTGAGTAATAAGTAGTAGTAAAGGGTGAAGCCAGGTCTCGACACATACCTGGAAAGGTGGCAGAGAGGAGTTATAGTGGGGTCTATGCACACACCTAAGGATGGATTGGTGGCGGGGTCTCTATGAACAGACACAGGAAAGAGGCGGTCTATTATGCACATACCTGAGAAAGGGGCAGGGTCTATGCACACACCTGAGGAAGAGGTGGGGTCTATGAACACACCTAAGGAAGGGGTGGGGTCTATTATGCACATACCTGAGAAAGGGGCAGGGTCTATGCACACACCTGAGGAAGAGGCGGGGTCTATGAACACACCTAAGGAAGGGGTGGGGTCTATTATGCACATACCTGAGAAAGGGGCAGGGTCTATGCACACACCTGAGGATATTGGGAACAGAGTCTAAAGGCACACACTAAGCGGGTGTTGGGTGTTAATGCATTTGTGCAACTAGTCACATTCATCCATGTATGTAGATATGTATTTAGGAATAGATCAAGGTAGTGGGACATGCTGTTTTCTTTTGCTTCACATGTCTTGTTATTCATCTCACTAATAGGAAAGGCAGCTGGATGACTTGTGAAACACGTTGAAGTAAAACTTTAACTGTTTCAAATAAAATGAAACAGAATCATGGTCCTTCCTCTAGATTACTAGAGTTAATTGTAATAGTTAATTTCGCATGTCTTATACACTGATAAAAAAAACAATTGCTGTTTTTTTTTTTTTTAGGTAAAAGGGAAGTGCTGAATGTGTTTTATACCTACTCAGGGCAGCTATAAATAATTAGTTCAAAAGAGTCAAAACATTGCCGAATCACACTCATTTTTTACAATTGTAAATCTCAGTTATATTTTTTTCACTTTGCACAATTTTTTTCACCTTATGAGAGAAGACAAGTGAAAACATTAGTGTAGAAAGTGAAGCATAGTTTTTCTTTGCTGAATCACAAGAATCTGAAAAAGCTAAAACACACTAATATCTTGTTATAGACTTTGTTGAATCAAAGCCTACGTGTGGGAGAGAAAAGAGGGGAGCAGCCAGGTGCTCTTGGGGACACACCCGCAGCGGGATTAGAGACACACCCACAGCGAGATTAGGGACACACCTACAGCAAGATTAGAAATGATGCAATAGCAGATTATACTTCTTATTGATTCTTAGCTGTGGCCTTTCAGGGAAGTAGCCAGAGCGTGTGATGCTGTACCAGAGTGTTAAATGTTATCCACAATCACTCCACTTCAGTTTTTCACCGCGTGCCCACCACCTGTTTCAATTACTCTTACCAGATAGTATGTGGAGTAGTAAACTCCAAATGAAGCTTTTCTTTTGCTGCTAAATAAATCTCTTGCTTTCCACCACATTTAGTCCTTATCAGGCCATGAGACTCCCAATTGTGGTTGTTAAAATGAGTATGTCAAAACCGGATACCATAGAATAAAAACAATGAAAGTATCTAGTGTATTACCATTTTAATATATCTCTTAAAAATGGTTAAAAATGTGCACTCACATTTCAGAAGGTTAAAAACAGCTTAAGTTCAGTGTTAGACGGGAGCCTTCACCTGCCGACGGCGGCGGGGCGGCATCATAACTACAGCTACTTTCAATTTAAAGTGTCAGCGGACATCCTCCTCTTCCTGAATTAGCATCGCTGGTCAGAGCGCAGAAGGAGCAGGGTGAAGGCTCCCGTCTAACACTGAACTTAAGCTGTTTTTAACCTTCTGAAATGTGAGTGCACATTTTTAAGAGATATATTAAAATGGTAATACACTACATACTTTCATTGTTTTTATTCTATGGTATCCGGTTTTGACATACTCATTTTAACAACCACAATTGGGAGTCTCATGGCCTGATAAGGACTAAATGTGGTGGAAAGCAAGAGATTTATTTAGCAGCAAAAGAAAAGCTTCATTTGGAGTTTACTACTCCACATACTATCTAGTAAGAGTAATTGAAATAGGTGGTGGGCACGCGGTGAAAAACTGAAGTGGAGTGATTGTGGATAACATTAACACTCTGGTACAACTGCATGTGCTTTGGGACATTCTTTCTGGATTTGGATAGAAGCTGTTTGATGCCAAGTTTCAAGAAACTAACTGTGGATGTTTAACAATTATTCTTTGGACTTTAATTATTGTTGACAATTGCATGCTCTGTGTATATACACTTTTTTTGATGTTCATCTAACCTAGAGGGATAATAGGCATTCACACGTTGAGCATTGTATTTAATCTTGTGAACATTATTTATTGAAAAGGTATAAGCGCGGGTTTCCCCCTCACAGAGCGTGTGATGATACACAAAGGTTCTTTCATAGTTTCCCTTAGTCAGAGCTGCACATTGGTGCTGCTGCAGTTAGAGGCCATGGTATTCATTGCCAAAAAAACGGATTGGTAGAAACCTTGTTCATAGCAGTTAGCTTTCATTTTTTTCTTCCCTCGTTAGTCTGTTCAGTTGCTATGGTAACATTGCATCCTTTTCTCACCTCCCAGTCCAAGGAACAGGGGAGTTTAGTTTTGCTTGACTCTGTCCCTTTTGGGGAGGTCTTCTCTGGTGGTGCTGCGAGATGGTGGCAGGAAGTAAGTGCTTTTATTTATTGTATCTCCCTTGTGTCTGCGCAGTGGGATGGGGCTCGTGGTACGATCACGTCCGCGGCTTCTGGGAGGCAAAAGACAAATACAACATTCTATTCCTCTTCTTTGAGGATCTGAAGATGGTGAGTGACTGATCAGATTCCCATCCATCTCTCATGCTGTCGATTACTGATTGCTCTCCCATATCTTACAGAACCGTGCACGGGAGGTACGTCGTGTTGCACAATTTCTGGGGAAGGAGATCTCGGACGAGCTGGTGGAGAAGATTGTGCATCTGACCTCCTTCGAGTATATGAAGAACAACCCTATGGCCAACTACTCAGACTTCCCCAATAACATCCTGGACCAATCCAATCAAAACTTCATGCGGAAAGGTGAGAGGTGACTGGAGGAGGCATCTGGATGTAATTTTGCCCCATATCCTGTAGGATTTATGGCGCAACAAACCTGAAACAGGGCTGAAGAGGCAACAGAACATGACAGCTGGGAAGAAATGGAGGCTATCCTCAACTTCCTGTACCAGGTTCTTTACTAATTACTACTGTTTTATGAAACGTGTACTGTCTGCAGTAGTGGAGAGTAAGTGCTGGAACCTGACCGTTTATATTTCAGGATCACTGTGTCCTTTGCTGCACTCCATATGCAGTCTCTGCTACACTGTTTATTTATTCTCTTATCCAGAGATCTGGAGAACAGCCAATTTGTGTTTCTGGGGCCCACGCCAGGTAGCCTGGCCTGACCTGTAACAGCTTAAAAGACTGTTTTTGTAAATTTTTTGCTAATGTTTATTTTCTGGAAGTAGTTCTCACTACCCGCAAGCTATTGCTATTGGTAACTGTACACCAAGATCTACAAGCGAGGAATTAGCCATGTACACCCAGAACCCTGCTGTTCACTTACACAACAGTGTTCTATGTGTACAGGGCTCACTTCTCTTCTTGAAGATCCTGGTCTACGTTGCTAATAGCAACAGATTGCAAGTAGTGAAAGCTGCTTCCATAAAAACACACATTCTCTAATATAAGAAAAATACAAAATAAGATAAGTGCAGCACAAAAAAAATGATACACTTTCATCACCATCAGAGGTGGCCTTTCCCTTTAGAGAGAAAAGGCTAGAGCTGATGCACGGCTTCTGAAACATGCTGGTTCCCTGGCCATCCTGATGCTCTACCTCTGCTCTGCCCCACAACCAGGCGCATGCTTTTTCTTTCCAATCCATTCCAGGCCATCCAGATAGTAATCACGATTGGGTAGCTCTGCCCCAAAGGGGGTGTGGAATGCAAGATCAAAGATGTGGCTCCTCCCAGCCCCCTATAAAGGCAGCTGCCTCTCAACGCGGGCCCAGTTCTCTTCTTGCACTGGAGTCTGCACAGATCACTTACACTCTCTCAAGATTTAGCAGCAGAGCGGGGCCCCCTAGCCTGTCGGCTGGCTGCAGGACCCTATTTCCGCGGATTCCTCTGACCTAGCCTTGCCTCCCAGCTTTGGCAGTTTTGGGATCCGTGTACGGTAGGGGGAGACGCAGAGGTCTGGGACGTTTTGGCAGAGCACATGGCTCTGGGCTGCAGGCTTTCTTACAAAGAGCAGGTCGGCCGCAGGTATCTTATGGTGAGCCTGCTGGGAAACCACTGTATATTCTTGTATATACCTTTCCTTCTCCAAAATGCTTTATTGTGTTATGTTGATGTGTGCGTGCTTGGTGCTACTTACTTGGGGGAGCGGTGGAGAGCTCCGTCACCATAGCACGCTACGGCGAGGAGCGGTCCGCTGCCGCTCCTCCCACATACTTACCGCCCTCGTTCCCTCGCCGTGCGGAGGTCCCTGGCAGCGGCGCGGCCCACATGCGGGCAAGCACGCCCCACGGGCTCCTCGAGAGTTGGCGGGGGCAGGCGCCGCTCGCGGCACCCGCTATATGCTGATGGGCCGGGGCAGAGTCACAAGCTGCAGCGCACAGGCTGGTCGTTGCTCCAGTGACGCTCCCCCAGCCAGAATCTTCTGGAACACGAGCGCTGATGCGTGTTGCTGTGGCGCAGCTGGAAGTTATCCCTCATGCATTGAGCTGCTCAGCGCGGTGTCGTGAGTTTTTCTCTTTCCTCCTGTTATTGTATTGTAAACAGGGAAGAGGGGGAATGCTTTTTATATATCTTATATTTCTATTGGTCAATGTTAGGTATACATGTATTTTGCCTATATTATGTTATATGTGTTATATATGACAGTATAGGTCATATTGTAATTACTGTCTCTTCTCTTTTTGATTTTAGACTGTCGGCTGAAGGTTGAGGGTTGTGGTTTCTCCCGGTCCCCATAGTCTGCTAATAGGCTTAGGACATTAGTGTCTATTTAGACTTTTTAGAATATTTTATATATGGTGATATTTATTTTATCACCATAATGGAGGCATCAGGGGATAATGAGCCGGGCACCCCACTTGGGCAAGACAGGCTCTGCCCCTTATGCAGACGGAATCCCCTGGGCGGATTTAGCACAATTTATTCCACTTGCGCCAGAGGCATTGTTTTGGACCATGAGCGGGCGGTCGCTCCTGTCCCTAGTCCTGCTTTACCACCAGCCTCTCTGGATCCTCCGCTGCTGCAGTTAGCCCCTAGTGAAGGGGGAGCCAGCAAGGGGTCACATGCTGATTTTGCGCACAGGCTGTCTAGCCTTGAGAAATAGCTGTTGTTGGCAGCCCCTAAAAAGGCCTCGAGTAAGAAGCGGCACTTGGATCCGATTTACTCAATGATTTTTATGCTTCTTTTGGCTCCGCGGAGGAAGGGGAGTTGCCAGATGACCCACTCTCGGAAGGTGAGTTGCTCTCCGCTGGAGAAGACAGCATCTCTGGTTCCTCATCGGATGAGGATTCCTTCCTTCTGGATGATATGGAAAGCTTGCTTTCTTCCGTTTTTGATACCTTGCACATTGTTCCTTCCAAGATGGCCAAGAGGAAAAAGGGTGATTTGTTTCGACCTGAAAGACAGCGGCGGGTTTTTCCACAGCAACCGCATTTTTCCAATATTATACTTGAGTGGGAAAGGCTCAACAAGTTACCGTTGGTTCCTAAGGGCCTGGATAGACGGTATCCTTTCCCTGACGAGCTGATTAAGTTGTGGTCACATCCTCCCGAGGTGGACCCTCCGGTTTCAGGTCTGTCCAACACCACTGTTAGGCCGTCGTCTGACAATGCTTCCTTAAGAGATCCTGCAGATAAACGCATGGATCAGTTGGCTTGCCATGCTTTTACCTTTGTTGGTTCCCTCTTATGTCCTGCGTGTGCCATGGCAATGGTTTCCCTAGCCACGAGGAAAAAGGTTAAGCAGCTTCTGGCTAAGGCTAAATCTCGCAAACGGGCAGAGGAGTCCAAGGAGCTCAGGGCCTGTTTGGATTTCATTGGCTTTGTTGTTACTGCCATGGATGATGTGGTTGTTCGCTGTGGTTGAAGCAGTGGTCGGCTGATGCGGCCGCCAAGAGGTCCCTCACAAGTTTACCCTTTGTGGGGGGTCGGCTGTTCGGGGAGCGACTGGACCTGTTGGTCAAGGATGGTAAGCTCCCTCAGAGAAGAAAACGTACTCGGCCTTTTCAGCACTGCTCTTCTTACTGGTCCTTTCGGGGGGGGGGGGGGAGAAGAGGTTCTTCATTCTCCAGTGCTCCAGAGAGACCTTGGGCAGAGGTAGGTCCCGCAGCCGGCCCAACCCCGCCTGGAGAGTCTAAACCTCCAGCCAAGCCTACTCAGGCATGAGGGGGCACCCTCACCCGTACGGGTGGGGGAACGGCTGCTGCTGGTCCAATCTGGAGACGTCACGTCTCGGATCTTTGGATTCAAGAAGTGGTGTCGTCAGGTTACAAGATCAAACTGGCAGCCAGACCGCCCACAAAATTTCTATGTTCAAGGGCATTCTGAAATCCGCTAAAAGCAGAGGCTTTGAGAGCAGCTGTTCAGCACCTCCTGCGGATAGGGGTGATTTGCCATGTGCCCCAGCAAGAAGGACGGATCGTTGCGCCCGATCTTAGACCTAAAGAGTCTCAACAAATTTATAAGGGTCAGACACTTCCGCATGGAGACATTGCGGTCGGCGGTGAGGTCGCTTCGGCCCGGCGACTTTATGACTACGGTGGACATCAGGGACGCATATCTGCACATGCCGATCTTTCAGGGACATCAAAAGGTTTTTGAGATTTGCACTGGAGGATCAGCATTTCCAGTTTGTGGCACTCCCCTTCGGCATATCCTCAGCTCCCTGAGTGTTCACCAAAGTTATGGCAGGCATCATGGCTATCCTGAAGGGTCAGGGTATTCGTGTATTACCCTATCTAGATGACCTTCTGATCTTGGCCCGGTCTCTTCAGGAGGCGGAGAGCGACACCCGGACTGTACTGTCAACCCTGGAAGCCTTCGGTTGGGCGATCAACTATCCCAAGTCGCATATTACGCCACAGCAGAAAGTCTTGGGACTCCAGACGCAGGTACAAGCCTTGCTGGCTTGTCAACAGCCATCGGTGCGGTTGGCCTAATGGTGGCCTGCTTTGAGGCAGTGCCCTTCGCCCAATTCCACATGAGACCTCTACAGCTGAACCTGCTAGCAAGCTGGGATCGGTCGCAGGATTCCCTGGAACAAGGATTTTTGCAGTCCCCCCGGCCAGGCAATCCCTCTTGTGGTGGTTGGATTCCCGGGCGGATGGTAGGCAAGTCCTTTCGGACTCCCCAGTGGGAGATAGTTACCACGGATGCCAGTCTTACAGGCTGGGGAGGCATTTGGCAGTCCCAGAAGGTCCAGGGTCAGTGGGGTCCGAAGGAGAACCGGTTTCCCAAAAATCTCTTGGAACTAAGAGCAATTTGGTTTGTTCTACTACGTCTGACCCCCTATTTAAGAGGCCATACGGTTCAGGTTCGCTCGGACAATCAGACAGCTGTAGCCTACATCAACCACCAGGGCGGTACTCGGAGCAAGAGATCCCTCAAGGAGGTAAGCCGGATTCTGAGTTGGGCAGAGGAGAATGTTCCCTGCATCTCGGCAGTTTACATCCTGGGGGTGGAGAACCAGGAGGCAGACTCCCTGAGCAGGAGGTCCTTGCACCTGGGGGAATGGTCCCTCAGCAGGAAGGCCTTTCAAGCTCTGTGCCTCCGCTGGGGTCAACCGGACGTGGACCTTTTTGTGTCCAGACACAATCACAAGCTTCCAAGGTTCGTGTCTCTCTCAAGAGACCCTCTGGCCAAAGAACAGACACCCTGGCGATTCCTTGTACGGAGTTCAATCTTCTGTATGCTTTTCCTCCGTTTCCGCTCCTGGACCGAGTACTACGCAAGATAGTCCAGGAGGGGGTACCAACCATCCTGGTGGCTCCTCGTTGGCCAAGGAGGAGTTAGTTTGCGGACATAGTAAGGATGTCAACAGATCACTACATCATGCCCAACGATCTGGAGCTCCTCACACAGGGGTCGCTTCGGCACACGAATTTACGGATGCTGGCTTTGACGGCCTGGCTATTGAAACCTCCATCCTGACGGAGAAGGGTTTATCGGCCACGGTTATTCACACAATGTTTCAGGCATGGAAGAAGTCTTCTTTCATGATATACTACAGAGTTTGGCGGGCCTATATCTCTTGGTGCGAGGCCAGGAACCTTCCTTGTCGGAGACATTCTGTTTCTAGAGTTTCTACAAAACGGTCTAGACTTGGGCCTCCAGTTGAGCACCCTCAAGGGTCGGGTCTCGTCCTTATCCATTTTTTTCCAGAGGTCCATTGCCAATCATAGATTGATCAAGACTTTTTTCCAGGGGGTCACCCATGTCCATCCACCGCGTAAATTAGTCTTACTGGTGTGGGACCTAAATCTGGCGTTATCTGCTCTCCAGGGTGCCCCCTTCGAGCCATTGAATGCCGCTACATTGACTATGCTGACACTCAGTGTTTTTTCTGGTGGCGATCAACTCGGTGCGTTGAGTATCAGAGCTGGCCGCGCTGTGTATGAAACCACCCTATTTTGAGATGCACAGAGATAAGGTGGTTTTTCGTTTTAAGCCAGATTTTTTGCCTAAGGTCGTTTCTCCTTTTCACCTTAATGAGGAAGTTGTCTTACCTTCCATGTGTCCAGCACCGGCTAATCCCAAAGAACGGACTCTTCATGCTTTGGATGTGATCAGAGCCATAAGGTATTACCTGGCTGCGACTGAATCCTTCAGGAAATCGGATTTGCTTTTTGTCTTAACGGAAGGCTCTAGGAAGGGATTGCCACCAGCCAAGTCCACACTCAGTAAGTGGATTAGACAGGCGGTGGTACGAGCCTATTCTGCCAAGGGGAAAGAACCCCCCTTTCGGATCACAGCTCATTCTACTAGAGCCATTGGTGCTTCTTGGGCTTTTCAGAATCAGGCCTCATTGGAACAAGTTTTTAAGGCTGCCACTTGGTCTTCAGTTTATACTTTTACAAAGTTTTACAGGGTGGATGTCAGGGCCTCAGCTGATGCTGTTTTTGGCCGAAGGGTGCTTCAGGCGGTAGTGAAATGAACTACCTGCTGTTCCGCACTGGGGATCACACCCATATGGACGCTTTTGGATGTCCCAATCGTGATTACTATCTGGACGGCCTGGAATGGATTGGAAATAAAAAGATACTCGCCTGTAGAATTGCTTTTATTTCTGATCCATTCCAGGCCGTCCACCCCGTCCTTGAGGTTTATTATGTCCTGCACGCCTGTTTATGGTGATTGAACCATTATTGTTCATAGGACACTAGTTCTACAAGTTTAGGTTCGAGAGAGTACAAGAGGAGGCTATGTGAAGTAACATGGTCTCCTATTTTTTGGACCTCCCGGCCTGCCTCTTCTATTGAGTACTGCTTTTGAATTACTGGGCCTGGGTTGAGAGGCAGCTGCCTTTATAGGGGGCCGGGAGGAGCCACATCTTTGATCTTGCAGTCCACGCCCCCTTTGGGGCGGAGCTACCCAATCGTGATTACTATCTGGACGGCCTGGAATGGATCGGAAATAAAAGCAATTCTACAGGTGAGTATCACAGAATTGCCTTGTTTCATGTTAGCCCTCCTGTAACACTGCACACGGACACCCTGGGTTTATCTGAAGGAGCCAGACACATTTATAGCAGATGGAATGTAACTGGCTAATGCAATTTAGCTTCCTCCATGCCTAGAAGCAATTCAGCATTCTTTTTCTCCTCACAGGTGAAGTCGGAGACTGGAAGAAGCATTTTACTGGCTCTCTGAGTGACGCCTTCCAGGAGCATTATGAGCGCCAGATGAGGGGCTGCACGCTGAAGTTCCCTGTCACACAGTGAGGTGTAAGCGCGGACTGTCTCCCAGCATGCAGCTTGTGGAAGTTGAGCTACTCGCCTGGTCAGGGCTCACTCCAGAATTAAACCCTAAATGATGACCCCCCCCCCCCCCCCCAAATGAGGGCACATGCACAGCACTCTTCTGGCACCCATGCTGTGCAGGGTAGGGCAAAGACAGCGGTAGCTGAAGCATTGCCCTTCCAAAAGACAAGTCTGACCTGAAGACACCATGGCCCCAAAGAAGCTGAAAGAATTTAAACCTTCCCCATTGGCGTTCCCCTTCTGAACCCAGAACAAGGGGTAAAACTCCCCAGCTCCCCACAGCCTACGAGGGTCACTTTTGGTAACTAGAGGACTCTTCTGCTGGCCAATGAAACCTGCTTCTCTGTAGAAAATTGTTTAATATTTAGAATCATTGTAAATCACCCCCCCCCCCCCCAGCAAAATAAAGATGCTGCCATCTCATTGCATAGTTCCAGTGTCTTCTCTGCACCCTCCAACTGCTCACAGCCAATCAGTGCCATTTTCTTGTTGGGCCAGCATGACCAAGGTGTGAATTCCATGCTACAGTGGAACCTTCTGGATAAATTTCTTGAACCACATGTAAGAGGTGACTGCACATAGGCCGTACCTGTGGGGAGAGAGAAAGAGGCATGATTCGTCATAGCAGCTTCCACCTCCTGGAGGCAGCCACACAGAGTGTGTATGTATATTTATATATATATATATATATATATATATATATATATATATATATATATATATATATATATATATATTTTTTTTTTTTTTTTTTTTTTTTTCCTTCGTATTTTTCGCCCTATAAGACGCACCTGCCTATAAGACACACCCTGGATTTGGTAGATAAAAATAAAAAAAAAATATTCTGAACCAAATACCCCCTACCAAACACCCCATTATAGACAGTGTGCAGAATTCCCCCAATCACACCATTACAGACCCCACATTAAAGGCAGGAAGGGGCATCCCCAATACAGGCAGTGGGCAGGCATCCCCAATACAGGCAGTGGGCAGGCATCCCCAATACAGGCAGTGGGCAGGCATCCCCAATACAGGCAGTGGGCAGGCATCCCCAATACAGGCAGTGGGCGGGCATCCCCAATACAGGCAGTGGGCGGGCATCCCCAATACAGGCAGTGGGCGGGCATCCCCAATACAGGCAGTGGGCAGGCATCCCCAATACAGGCAGTGGGCAGGCATCCCCAATACAGGCAGTGGGCAGGCATCCCCAATACAGGCAGTGGGCAGGCATCCCCAATACAGGCAGTGGGCAGGCATCCCCAATACAGGCAGTGGGCAGGCATCCCCAATACAGGCAGTGGGCAGGCATCCCCAATACAGGCAGTGGGCAGGCATCCCCAATACAGGCAGTGGGCAGGCATCCCCAATACAGGCAGTGGGCAGGCATCCCCAATACAGGCAGTGGGCAGGCATCCCCAATACAGGCAGTGGGCAGGCATCCCCAATACAGGCAGTGGGCAGGCATCCCCAATACAGGCAGTGGGCAGGCATCCCCAATACAGGCAGTGGGCAGGCATCCCCAATACAGGCAGTGGGCAGGCATCCCCAATACAGGCAGTGGGCAGGCATCCCCAATACAGGCAGTGGGCAGGCATCCCCAATACAGGCAGTGGGCAGGCATCCCCAATACAGTGTGCAAGCATCCCGAAATTAGTGGGCACGCATCCCCAAATTAGTGGGCACGCATCCCCAATTAGTGGGCACGCATCCCCAATTAGTGGGCACGCATCCCCAATTAGTGGGCACGCATCCCCAATTAGTGGGCACGCATCCCCAATTAGTGGGCACGCATCCCCAATTAGTGGGCACGCATCCCCAATTAGTGGGCAGGCATCCCCAATTAGTGGGCAGGCATCCCCAATTAGTGGGCAGGCATCCCCAATTAGTGGGCAGGCATCCCCAATTAGTGGGCAGGCATCCCCAATTAGTGGGCAGGCATCCCCAATTAGTGGGCAGGCATCCCCAATTAGTGGGCAGGCATCCCCAATTAGTGGGCAGGCATCCCCAATTAGTGGGCAGGCATCCCCAATTAGTGTGCAGGCATCCCCAATTAGTGTGCAGGCATCCCCAATTAGTGTGCAGGCATCCCCAAATGTGCTTTAAAAAATAAATAAATAAATACAAAAAATTAAAAAAAAACTTACCGTGTACTCCCCGTCGCAGGTTCAGAGCGGGCCGATTCCCGCCCAGGGGGGCGTGGCCTGTGACCCCCGCCAGCGTCCAATGATGCTAACAGGAGTCACAGGCCACACCCCGACCGGAACGGGCCCGCTGTGAACTTGCGGCTGGCTGCTGCTTCCCGTCGCCGCTCCCCACGCCTCTGTAAGAGGCGGTGGGAGCGACGGCGGGGAGCGGCAGTCAGCCGCAAGTTAACAGTGAGCCGATATCGGGCCGGGGTGGGCATGGCCTGTGTCTCCTACCAGCGTGACGCTGCTAGGAGACACAGGCAACGCCCACCCCGGCCCGATATCAGCTCACTGTGCTCGCTGTGAACTTATGGCTAACTGTTTTTTTTTTTTTACATTAGCCCGTTAAGACGCACGGACATTTTCCCCCCACTTTTGGGGAAAAATAGGTGCGTCTTATAGGGCGGAAAATACGATATATACATACGGGGCCTTACCATGTTACAATGTACTGCATGTGCTCGTTGCGCAGTGTCACGCGGCTCTGCCCTCCGATAGGACCCCCTGGAATCGTGCTGGCTGTGGACAAGAGATATCCCATAAACACCAAGAACCCTCACCTGCAGCACCACGCTAAGCAATGAATGTGGAGGATGGTACATTTCAGAGGTGGGCTGAGACATTTAGATTAGCACGGCCCCTGCAGATCTGCAGCAGAGCGGTGCTGAATTGGAAGTGTTGCCAGTGAGTACTGATAAAGTGAGTATCTAGTGCGCCTCCAGGTGACACTATACAGAATAATACATTTATACGTTATGTTACCATAATTGGCATCAATCTGTATGGGCTCTGCACCGGTCAGCGCTGCCATGGCTGCCAGATCACGGTAATGCCAGCGGTTCCTCTCTGCATCATTCTGAGGAATGAAGGGCTGCCGAATCTCTGAGTGTCTCACAATGCCGACCACATCCACCTCCCCTTCTACCTGTTGAAGAACAAAAATCATCAATGCCAGGAACCCTTTTCTTACTCCCTTATCCACAGTGCATAACCCCCATCAGCTACGCTTTACTAACTCCCTGCATCACCTCACCCCTCTCAACCCTTTTTATTCCATGCCTCACTCTCTTAATTGTATCCTTTGACTCAGTCTGGCCTCATCATACCCCCCTGTCTTTAGCTACATCAACTGTAAAAATATACAAACCTGAAAGTGTGGCCCCTTGAAAAGCAAGGAGGGGCAACTATGGGGGGGGGGGGGGTAAAGAGAAAGCCAATGTACTAAACCTCTTTTCTAAATCTTTGCTTCCATATTCACAGAAGAATGAGACATGTTTGGTGAAATAATGAGAAATAACTCATACTCTTCATTAAATGTTACATGTCTAACCAAGGAAGAAGCGCAGCACTGCCTTAACAAGAATAAAATAGACAAATCCCCAGGACAAGCACATTATATAATAGACAAAACATTATTTTTAATATTCATAGAATTCCTTATGACTGGCGAATAGCAAATGCGTCAATATTTAAAAAAAAAAGGGTCTAAAAGGGAACCTAAGAAATACATTACAATTCATATCTTCAAAGAGAAACTCCAGTCAGAAATGACCTGAGTCTGCCTTTAATTTACAGCAGCAGATCCGCCTGGGTCCCCATGTAACTACGAGCAGCCTATCAGCGCGGCTGATGGCTGGACATTACTGTGCATCTGTTGGCTGCCCCACAAGAGGCGAGTATCCGGGCGGGCAGTTCTTTCTTTTAGTGGCAGTGATGCACAGCTGCTGCATATTAAAGAGGGGCTCTGGTCATTTTCTGACCATAGTCCCTCTTTTATAAAGCATTTGATACTGTGCCGCATAAAAGACTGGTACAAAAGAAGAGATTGCTTGGCATGGGAGAAACCTTTGTACATTGAGTAATTGGCTAAATGACAGGAAACAGAAGGTTTCAATGGCACATACTCTGATTGGATTACCGTTACTAGCGAAGTACTGCAGTGGTCAGTACTATAATATAAATTAATGACATTGGGAATGGATTAAACAGTAAAATATCAATCTTGGCACACAATACTAAGATAGCAGCTACAATGCAGCTGTGTATTTGCAGCAGGCAGCTACAAACAGATTTAGATAAATTGGTTATGCACATGGGTAGGAGCAATTGTGCCATGATTAAACACTAAATAGGGAAACACTGGGTAACACTACAATGGAAAAGGACCTAGGAGCTTTAGGTGATCAATGCCAGGCAGCAGCTACCAAGGCCAACAGAATCATGGGTTGCATCAAGATGAGTATAGGTTCCCCAGAGCATTATTTTACACCTGTATAAGTCACTGGTCAGACCCCATATTGTGTACAGTTTTGGGCACCAGTGCATAAGACAGACACGTTCCAAGGAGGGCAACTAAATTAATAAATGGAATGTAGAGAGTAGAGTACCCTGAAACAACGTCAATGTTCTGTTGAGTTTGGATCCGACTAAAGTCTTTATTTAGCCTTACATACTATGTTACTAAGACTCTGGACCACACTGTACTACTCACCTGCCCCTTCATCCTAGTCTCAGGATTTATCTTCTTTTTGGGCACAAAGCCCCTGTTGACCAGGATAGTGACCCTAGCAAAAAAGGAGAGAAAGATTAAACCATGAACCACCCATATAATTCAATCCTCAATAATGAACCCTATGTCAGCCACCCAATCTCCAAGAGATCATGATCAGAACTCACCCGGTGTCAGTGCAGTGGAATGGGGTAATAACATGAGCGCCACTCTCTGTGCTGGATACCAGCTGCCCGGCCTGCCGAGCCTCCTTCTCTGGGTCGAGCAATGTGCGTGGCTGCAAGTAAAGCTCTTTGGAGTGATCAAAATGACCTCTGACCTTCACCGGACGATACTCCAATTTTGCAAGCTCTGCTGGGCTAGAAATAAACAGAGGACAGTAAGGGAGTCACCTAGCCCCCCACCATCAGCATCATCATCATCATATAGCGCATGCAAGGGCCTCTGGGTTACAATCCTGCAAAGCACAAAAGGGCTGCATAAAGGGGTATCCCAATAGCACTACACAGACAGCATGCTCAGTGAGGAGGAAATAGCACTACACAGACAGCATGCTCAGTGGAGAGGAAATAGCACTCCTCAGAGAGCATGCTCAGTGAGGAGGAAATAGCACTACACAGACAGCATGCTCAGTGAGGAGGAAATAGCACTTCACAGACAGCATGCTCAGTGAGGAGGAAATAGCACTTCACAGACAGCATGCTCAGTGAGGAGGAAATAGCACTCCACAGACAGCATGCTCAGTGAGGGGAGGAAATAGCACTCCTCAGACAGCATGCTCAGTGAGGGGAGGAAATAGCACTCCTCAGACAGCATGCTCAGTGAGGGGAGGAAATAGCACTCCTCAGACAGCATGCTCAGTGAGGGGAGGAAATAGCACTACACAGACAGCATGCTCAGTGAGGAGGAAATAGCACTCCTCAGACAGCATGCTCAGTGAGGAGGAAATAGCACTTCACAGACAGCATGCTCAGTGAGGAGGAAATAGCACTCCACAGACAGCATGCTCAGTGAGGAGGAAATAGCACTCCACAGACAGCATGCTCAGTGAGGAGGAAATAGCACTCCACAGACAGCATGCTCAGTGAGGAGGAAATAGCACTCCACAGACAGCATGCTCAGTGAGGAGGAAATAGCACTCCACAGACAGCATGCTCAGTGAGGAGGAAATAGCACTCCACAGACAGCATGCTCAGTGAGGAGGAAATAGCACTCCACAGACAGCATGCTCAGTGAGGGGAAGAAATAGAACTCCACAGACAGCATGCTCAGTGAGGGGAAGAAATAGCACTCCACAGACAGCATGCTCAGTGAGGAGGAAATAGCACTCCACAGACAGCATGCTCAGTGAGGAGGAAATAGCACTCAACAGACAGCATGCTCAGTGAGGAGGAAATAGCACTACACAGACAGCATGCTCAGTGAGGAGGAAATAGCACTCCTCAGACAGCATGCTCAGTGAGGAGGAAATAGTACTCCACAGACAGCATGCTCAGTGAGGAGGAAATAGCACTCCTCAGACAGCATGCTCAGTGAGGAGGAAATAGTACTCCACAGACAGCATGCTCAGTGAGGAGGAAATATCACTCCTCAGACAGCATGCTCAGTGAGGAGGAAATAGCACTCCACTGACAGCATGCTCAGTGAGGAGGAAATAGCACTCCTCAGACAGCATGCTCAGTGAGGAGGAAATAGCACTCCACAGACAGCATGCTCAGTGAGGAGGAAATAGCACTCCACAGACAGCATGCTCAGCGAGGAGGAAATAGCACTCCACAGACAGCATGCTCAGTGAGGAGGAAATAGCACTCCACAGACAGCATGCTCAGTGAGGAGGAAATAGCACTACACAGACAGCATGCTCAGTGAGGAGGAAATAGCACTCCTCAGACAGCATGCTCAGTGAGGAGGAAATAGCACTCCACAGACAGCATGCTCAGTGAGGAGGAAATAGCACTCCACAGACCGCATGGTCAGTCAGGAGGAAATAGCACTCCACAGACAGCAAGCTCAGTGAGGAGGAAATATCACTCCACAGACAGCATGCTCAGTGGAGAGGAAATAGCACTCCACAGACAGCATGCTCAGTGAGGAGGAAATAGCACTACACAGACAGCATGCTCAGTGAGGAGGAAATAGCACTCCTCAGACAGCATGCTCAGTGAGGAGGAAATAGCACTCCACAGACAGCATGCTCAGTGAGGAGGAAATAGCACTCCACAGACCGCATGGTCAGTGAGGAGGAAATAGCACTCCACAGACAGCAAGCTCAGTGAGGAGGAAATAGCACTCCACAGACAGCATGCTCAGTGGAGAGGAAATAGCACTCCACAGACAGCATGCTCAGTGAGGAGGAAATAGCACTACACAGACAGCATGCTCAGTTGGAAGGAAATAGCACTCCACAGACAGCATGCTCAGTGAGGAGGAAATAGCACTCCACAGACAGCATGCTCAGTGAGGAGGAAATAGCACTCCACAGACCGCATGGTCAGTGAGGAGGAAATAGCACTCCACAGACAGCAAGCTCAGTGAGGAGGAAATATCACTCCACAGACAGCATGCTCAGTGAGGAGGAAATATCACTCCACAGACAGCATGCTCAGTGAGGAGGAAATAGCACTACACAGACAGCATGCTCAGTTGGAAGGAAATAGCACTCCACAGACAGCATGCTCAGTGAGGAGGAAATAGCACTCCACAGACAGCATGCTCAGTGAGGAGGAAATAGCACTACACAGACAGCATGCTCAGTGAGGAGGAAATAGCACTACACAGACAGCATGCTCAGTGAGGAGGAAATAGCACTCCTCAGACAGCATGCTCAGTGAGGAGGAAATAGCACTCCACAGACAGCATGCTCAGTGAGGAGGAAATAGCACTCCACAGACAGCATGCTCAGTGAGGAGGAAATAGCACTCCACAGACAGCATGCTCAGTGAGGAGGAAATAGCACTACACAGACAGCATGCTCAGTGAGGAGGAAATAGCACTCCTCAGACAGCATGCTCAGTGAGAAGGAAATAGCACTCCACAGACAGCATGCTCAGTTGGAAGGAAATAGCACTCCACAGACAGCATGCTCAGTGAGGAGGAAATAGCACTACACAGACAGCATGCTCAGTGAGGAGGAAATAGCACTACACAGACAGCATGCTCAGTGAGGAGGAAATAGCACTCCACAGACAGCATGCTCAGTGAGGAGGAAATAGCACTCCACAGACAGCATGCTCAGTGAGGAGGAAATAATACCATTTTGTGAATACTCACCTGTAAAATGGGTATTATAAGTATGTCACACACCCAACTTCAAACATTAATAATTACACTAGGGTTAACGCACCGCTAGGTGGCAGCATTGCAGAGAACTCTCCAAAAACTTCAACAGGCCCCTCCCGGTCTATACATACCTGGTACCTCCCAAGAACCTCCCAGTATTAGTACAGCAGTAAGACAAGGTACCAGAACCAACAATGTAACCCTCAACGTAAAGAACTAAACTTCACCAAATAAAGAGCCAGGATACCGAAAAGGGCGGGTGAAGTGGGGTGTGTGACATACTTATAATACCCATTTTACAGGTGAGTATTCACAAAATGGTATTATTCTAAGTATGTCACACACCCCACTTCAAACATTAATAATTACACTAGGGACATCCAACAGCAGTGTCCAGAAAAGGGTGGGTATCCGAACAGGCAATAACGCAGAAAAAACTCAAACCACTGCAGCCTGCAGAACCTTACGGCCAAAAACAGCATCCGCTGAGGCCCGCACATCAACCTTATAGAACTTAGAAAAAGTATGAACAGAAGACCAAGTTGCAGCCTTACACACTTGTTCAACCGAAGCCTGGTGCTGAAAAGCCCAGGACGCACCAACCGCACGAGTAGAGTGAGCAGTAACTCGGAAAGGAGGATCCTTCCCCTTAGCCGAATAAGCACCAACAATGGCCTGACGAATCCATTTACTAATGGAAGATTTGGCCGGAGCCAAACCCTTCCTAGGCCCACATGGCACAACGAAAAAGGCATCAGTCTTACGAAAAGAAGACGTAGCACGTAGATAGTACCTGACACAACGTACCACATCCAAGCAGTGCAAAGCACTCTCCTTGACATTCTTAGGCTTAGGACACAAAGAAGGAAGAACAATGTCCTGGTTAAGATGAAAAGCAGAGACCACTTTAGGGAGAAAATCTGACTTGTAACGAAAAACCACTTTGTCCTGATGATCCTCAAAATAAGGAGCCTGAATAGACAAAGCCGCCAGCTCTGAAACACGCCGAACCGAAGTGATGGCCACCAGAAAGGCAACCTTCTAAGTAAGAATGGACAAAGCGACATCCCGCAAAGGCTCAAAAGGAGGAGCCTTAAGAGCAGAAAGAACCAAATTCAAATCCCACACTGGGAGCAAAGGCTTCCTAGGAGGCCGCACATGCAAAACCCCCTGGAAAAAAGTCTTGACCAAGGAATGACTAGCAAAAGATTTCTGGAAAAAAATAGACAAAGCAGAAACCTGCCCCTTCAAGGTACTCAGCTGAAGACCGGAGTCCAGCCCCGACTGAAGAAACTCCAAAATCCTAGACACAGAAAAGACCCGGCAAGGCAAAGACCTAGCCTCACACCAATCAATATAAGATCTCCAATACCTGTAATAGATGGAAGAAGAAGATCTCTTCCTGGCACTAATAAGAGTCTGAATGACCGCATCCGAAAGACCCTCCTCCTTTAAGATGGAGGTTTCAGCAGCCAAGCCGTCAAAGCCAGCGTTTGTAAACTGGGGTAACATAGTTGACCCTGAGTGAGAAGATCTGGCCGAAGAGGCAGATCGAACTGATCTACGGCCAGACGAACGATGTCCGCGAACCACACCCGCCTTGGCCACCTTGGAGCCACGAGAATGGCGGGAACTCCCTCCAGAACCAACTTTCGCAGAACCCTGCCTAGCATGGGAATCGGAGGAAACAGATAAAGAAACCCCAGGTCCCTCCAGCTCAGGGTCATGGCATCCACCGCCAGAGCCAGAGGGTCCCGGGACAGGGACACAAAGGACGGAAGCTTGTGATTGTGACGAGAGGCAAACAGATCCACCTCCGGCGTCCCCCACCGGAGACTAAGTGACCGAAACACCTGGGGTTGGAGAGACCACTCCCCCCGACGGGACGCACACCGGCTCAGAAAATCCGCCTCTGTGTTTTCCACTCCCGGAATGTAAACTGCCGAGATGCAAGGGACATGAGTCTCCGCCCAGACCAAAATCAGAGACACTTCCCTGTGGGCACCCAGACTGCGAGTCCCTCCTTGGTGATTGATGTAAGCAACCGCCGTCTGATTGTCTGAGCGAACCTGAACCGGCAGACCTTGTAAATGATGCGTCAAGCGAGACAGAACCAACCTGATGGCTCGCAATTCCAGAACATTGATGGGCAAGTGGGCCTCCTGAGGGTCCCACTGCCCCTGAAACCGAAGATCCTTCCAAAAACCTCCCCAGCCTGACAAACTGGCATCCGTGGTGACAGTTTCCCAAAGTGGAGTCAGAAACGACCTGCCCTTCAAAAGGTTGTCCGAGACCAACCACCACAGAAGGGACTGCCGAACCCGAGGGGACAACCGGAAGGACCGATCCAACGACCCCGGACGCCGGTTCCAAGACGCCAAAAGATGAAGTTGAAGAGTCCTCGTATGAAACTGAGCAAAGGGAACTGCCTCGAACGAGGCCACCATCAACCCCACCAGTCTCATCCCCAGACGAATGGACGGATGAGGATGGGAGAGGAGCAGCTGGACCAATTCCTGAATCATCAGAACCTTGGCCTGAGGGAAACAAACACTCTGTGCTGGCAGGAGTCCAACGACATCCCCAGAAAGGTCACCACCCTGGCCGGAACCAGCGAGGACTTGGGGTAATTGATCACCCAGCCGAACCTCTCCAACATAGACACCACCGTGCTGGTGTCCCCCTCTGCTTGACTGAAGGAAGGAGCCATGATGAGCAGATCGTCCAGGTAAGGCACAATGCGAATCCCCTGAGCTCTGAGCAGGGCCATCACCCCCGCCAACACCTTGGTGAACACTCTCGGAGCAGAGGCGAGGCCGAATGGAAGAGCCACAAACTGAAAATGCCGATCCCCCACCACGAAACGAAGGAACCGCTGATGAGCAGGAAAGATCGGCACGTGCAGGTACGCATCCTTGATGTCTATGGACGTCAAAGTCCCCCTGCCGAAGCGAACCGATCGCAGACCGCAGGGTTTCCATGCGAAACTTCCGAGGACGAATAAAACTGTTGAGAAACTTCAAATCCAGAATAGGACGGAAGGACCCGTCCTTTTTGGGAACCGTGAAGAGATTGGAGTAAAACCCGCGCCCTACCTCTGAAGAAGGAACCGGGCAAATGACAGCTAAATCTAGAAGATTCCTTACTGCCGCCAGGAGCCCCTGCGCGGCCAAAGGATCCAAAGACACCCGAGACCTGAAAAACCTTGGAGGAGGACGGGACTCGAACTCCAACTTGTAACCGGCCGAAACCACCTCCCGGATCCATCTGTCCGGGACCTCCTGGTCCCACACCCGGGAGAAAAGTTGCAACCGTCCCCCCACCCGAACGGGTGAGGGCGCCCCCTCATTGCTGGGCGGGCTTGGCAGCCGGCTTGGGCTTGGCACCCCAGACGCGAGTGGGGCGGCCACGGCCTCTGCCCCTATTCCAACTGGCGCCCCTGGGGGCCGAGGAGCCCGCACCTCTACCGGCTCCGACTCCCCGAAAGGACGGATTGAACGAGACCATCCCCCGAAAGGAACGGCGAAATTTCTTGCGCTGAGGTAACTTACCTCCCTTGGCAACAGAATCCAGCCTCTCACCAAAAAGCCTCAAACCCAAAAAGGGCAGAGCCGTGAGCGATCTTTTAGAATTAAAATCGGCCGTCCACTGTCTCAACCACACACAGCGCCGGATAGCCACCAGCAAGGCAGTAGCCCTGCCACACATCAGCATGGCATCCTCCTGAGCGGCCAGGATAAAGGACAAAAAAGAATCGCAGCGCTTAAGCCCAAGGGACTCATCACTGGTGGGCTCGAGATCCACCCCCAAGTCCCTGACAATAGACCTGACAGCAAAAGTCAAAAGAGCCGAAGCACAGACAGGCCTTAACACCGAACCCGCACATACAAAACCATGACGGGCAAGCTGATCAACCCGGCGATCCTCCCCGTCCCTGAGCGAAGTCGTGTCAGGGGAATGCACGACCGCCGTGTTGGACAGTCCCAAGACCGGAGTATCTACCTCAGGGGGAACAGACCAACGCTTCATCAATTCCGCCGGAAAAGGATACTTCCTATCCCAGCTAGACGGCACACCAACAAGACGTGTAGGTTGCTCCCATTGCTTGAAAACAATTTCTTCAAAATGCTGTTGGCTGGGAAACTCCAAACGCTGCTTGGACACCCCAAAAAGCTGACCCTTAGGCCTAGGAGCAACCACCGGAGGCTCCAAATCCAAAACCTCAAACATCTGGCTCAGAATGGTAGAGGAATCGAGAGGGAGGCCATCAGCCTGATCCCCCTCAGAACCCAGCAACTGCTGAACATCAGAATCATCTTCCTCAATGAGCTCACCTTCTTCACGGGGACGATCTGACCAATCCAGATCTCCCACCACTTCCTCATCTGAATCCGGCGGAGGCGGAGACAGATGCTTCCGCTTAGCTGAAGCCTTCTGAGCGGCTATAGCAGAAAACCGCTTCTCAAGGCTGGTCAAGCGGGCACATACTTCAGACTGCGAATCCCCGCCCAGGACAACGTCACACGGGGTCCGGAATAAGTGAGGGGGAGAGGGAGATGGCGCGGCTGAAGAAGTGCTAGGCACCGGAGTACTGGACTGCCGTGCAATGTTCTGTTGTGCACAAGGGATACACAAAATGATATCATCTCCCTGGAGCGGAGTCCCACAACCCCCGCACACCTTGGATTGTCCCGAAGAACCATTCCCGGTATCTGTGGCAGCCTCCATGTGGTGAATTTTATGGTATTCGCAGAACCCAGGGATTTATGCGGTACGCGACCCGGGATGCCCCTTAATAACCTAACAATTGTCTAAAGATTATCACAAGATCCTGACCCAGGGGAATAGCATAAGACCCTTATAAAAATATATAAAGATATATATATATATATATATATATATATATATATATATATATATATATAGCAATGAAAAAACACCCCCCACGAGCCAGGTATATAAGACCGGGAGAGCCCTGCCAGGCGGGATCCCAGGATCTGAAAGACACAAAGGGAGAGGGACAGGCGTCAATCCAGGCACAATAATACCAAAACCAACATACAACATAACATACAAAACCCCCCTTCCCCCCCCCCCCCTCATTAACCAGAGACACAGTGAATGGTTAATACAAACCAGCACATTAAAGATGTGCAGGAGCGAGGAGGCAGGAGGAGGAGGAGGAGGGGACGTAATACGGGGGGCCAGGCCAAACTCTATGTGAGCATCCACAAGAAAACTAAAAACGCCTACCTGAGAGAGAGAGAGAGAACTGCGCAGCCGGGCACCGCAGAAGATGGCGGCCCGCAACACAGCGCAGAGACGTGAGGGAGGGGAAGACGAGCTCCGGGAGCGCGGGAGCCGAAGGCCCCGCCCCTCCGGGACGTCCAATCAGTGCGCGGCCCGCGCGCGCGCGCGACCCCGCCCCCATGCAGCGTCAGCGTCTGCCGGCGGAGACCGCGCTCAGACCTCTAAGACGGGACCGGCGGAGCAACCTGCCGGTTCCCAAGTGCGCACCAACACAGACCCACACACTGATCCTCTGTTCCCCCCCCTGTGCAGACCGGACACGCAGGCTGCAAGCGCCGAACACGGCGCTCAGCCACAGGCGGGACCGCCTGCGCGCCGCGAGGCCCCGCCCCCCCCGGCTCCTGAGGGGAGAGAACCAGACACACAGACAAGAGGGACACACAGGCAATTCTTGCAATAAAAGTTAGCCACAGTAAAAAACCGCGATAAGCCCTCACAATGTAGCAGCGTAGCATCCCACAACATGACACCGTCCCAAGCGCGCCCCACACCCCGGAATGTGATATAACAATATCCCAGGGCTAGGCACATCCTGACCGCTAACCTCCTAATAAATGGTATGTATAGACCGGGAGGGGCCTGTTGAAGTTTTTGGAGAGTTCTCTGCAATGCTGCCACCTAGCGGTGCGTTAACCCTAGTGTAATTATTAATGTTTGAAGTGGGGTGTGTGACATACTTAGAATAGCACTCCACAGACAGCATGCTCAGTGAGGAGGAAATAGCACTCCACAGACAGCATGCTCAGTGAGGAGGAAATAGCACTCCACAGACAGCATGCTCAGTGAGGAGGAAATAGCACTCCACAGACAGCATGCTCAGTGAGGAGGAAATAGCACTCCACAGACAGCATGCTCAGTGAGGAGGAAATAGCACTCCACAGACAGCATGCTCAGTGAGGAGGAAATAGCACTCCACAGACAGCATGCTCAGTGAGGAGGAAATAGCATTCCAAAGACAGCATGCTCAGTGAGGAGAAGATAGCCAGTCCACAACATGATGCCAACTGGTCCTTTCCTTCACAGTCCACCATGACTGGGGGCGTCTGAATGGAGTGCTGCTGGGGAAGAGACATGAGAGCAACTCCATCCTCATCCTGCAAATGGCGGATTGGCACTCACTCAGTGGGCAAAGCAATCGGCACAGCATTGACCCGTGACTCCAGCTCCTCTATGAGCTTCAGCTTCCACTTCCGCCGCTGGACCTGAAACACAGAGCAAGAAGGTGGGGGCAGTCACTGGACTGTTCATAGTGGCCAATCATAAACCACCACCACCAAGTAATTTGCATTGTAGAGTGTGATTGGCAGGTAAAGGCAGAAACAGGTGACCTCTGCACGGTGTGAGTAGGGTTGCAATTAGAGTAATGCAGCCGACATCTGTAGTGTGGGGGCGGAGCTGTAACAGGGTTAATTCAGGTGACCTTGGTGCAGTGTGGAAGGGGTTGTTGCTGGAGTAAAGGGGGTGCGAGTTGCTCCACCACTAAAATTTATACAAAATTATTCAGGGCCAGGGAAACAACTTACAGCCCAGTTTAAACCTCTCATCACTATGTAACACAGGTGACCACTGCGCAGTGTGGACAGGGCTGTTACTGGAGTAACTCAGGTGACCTCTGCATAGTGTGGACGGGGCTGTTACTGGAGTAACTCAGGTGACCTCTGCACAGTGTGGACAGGGCTGTTACTGGAGTAACTCAGGTGACCTCTGCACAGTGTGGACGGGGCTGTTACTGGAGTAACTCAGGTGACCTCTGCACAGTGTGGACGGGGTTGTTACTGGAGAAACTCAGGTGACCACTGCACAGGGTGGACGGGGCTGTTACTGGAGTAACTCAGGTGACCTCTGCACAGTGTGGACGGGGCTGTTACTGGAGTAACTCAGGTGACCTCTGCACAGTGTGGACGGGGTTGTTACTGGAGAAACTCAGGTGACCACTGCACAGGGTGGACGGGGCTGTTACTGGAGTAACTCAGGTGACCTCTGCACAGTGTGGACAGGGCTGTTACTGGAGTAACTCAGGTGACCTCTGCACAGTGTGGACAGGGCTGTTACTGGAGTAACTCAGGTGACCTCTGCACAGTGTGGACGGGGTTGTTACTGGAGAAACTCAGGTGACCACTGCACAGGGTGGACGGGGCTGTTACTGGAGTAACTCAGGTGACCTCTGCACAGTGTGGACAGGGCTGTTACTGGAGTAACTCAGGTGACCTCTGCACAGTGTGGACAGGGCTGTTACTGGAGTAACTCAGGTGACCTCTGCACAGTGTGGACGGGGCTGTTACTGGAGTAACTCAGGTGACCTCTGCACAGTGTGGACGGGGTTGTTACTGGAGTAACTCAGGTGACCTCTGCACAGTGTGGACAGGGCTGTTACTGGAGTAACTCAGGTGACCTCAGCACAGTGTGGACGGGGCTGTTACTGGAGTAACTCAGGTGACCTCAGCACAGTGTGGACGGGGCTGTTACTGGAGTAACTCAGGTGACCTCTGCACAGTGTGGACGGGGATGTTACTGGACTAAATCAGGTGACCTCTGCACAGTGTGGACAGGGCTGTTACTGGAGTAACTCAGGTGACCTCTGCACCGTGTGGACGGGGCTGTTACTGGAGTAACTCAGGTGACCTCTGCACCGTGTGGACAGGGCTGTTACTGGAGTAACTCAGGTGACCTCTGCACCGTGTGGACGGGGCTGTTACTGGAGTAACTCAGGTGACCTCTGCACCGTGTGGACAGGGCTGTTACTGGAGTAACTCAGGTGACCTCTGCACAGTGTGGACAGGGCTGTTACTGGAGTAACTCAGGTGACCTCTGCGCAGTGTGGACAGGGCTGTTACTGGAGTAACTCAGGTGACCTCAGCACAGTGTGGACGGGGCTGTTACTGGACTAAATCAGGTGACCTCTGCACAGTGTGGACAGGGCTGTAACTGGAGTAAATCAGGTGACCTCTGCACATTGTGGGCGGGGCTGTTACAGGAGTAACTCAGGTGTCCTCTGCACAGTGTGGACGGGACTGTTACTGGAGTAACTCAGGTGACCTCTGCACCGTGTGGACGGGGCTGTTACTGGAGTAAATCAGGTGACCTCTGCACAGTGTGGACGGGGCTGTTACTGGAGTAACTCAGGTGACCTCTGCACCGTGTGGACGGGGCTGTTACTGGAGTAAATCAGGTGACCTCTGCACAGTGTGGACGGGGCTGTTACTGGAGTAACTCAGGTGACCTCTGCACAGTGTGGACGGGGCTGTTAATGGAGTAACTCAGGTATCCTCTGCGCAGTGTGGACGGGGCTGTTACTGGAGTAACTCAGGTGTCCTCTGCACAGTGTGGACAGGGCTGTTACTGGAGTAAGTCAGGTGACCTCTGCACAGTGTGGGCAGGGCTGTTACTGGAGTAACTCAGGTGACCTCAGCACAGTGTGGACGGGGCTGTTACTGGACTAAATCAGGTGACCTCTGCACAGTGTGGACAGGGCTGTTACTGGAGTAACTCAGGTAACCTCTGCACAGTGTGGACGGGGCTGTTACTGGAGTAACTCAGGTGTCCTCAGCACAGTGTGGACGGGGCTGTTACTGGACTAAATCAGGTGACCTCTGCACAGTGTGGACAGGGCTGTTACTGGAGTAACTCAGGTGACCTCTGCACAGTGTGGACGGGGCTGTAACTGGAGTAAATCAGGTGACCTCTGCCCAGTGTGGACGGGGCTGTTACTGGAGTAAATCAGACGACCACTGCACATTGTGGACAGGGCTGTTACTAGATTAACTCAGGTGACCTCTGCACAGTGTGGACAGGGCTGTTACTGGAGAAACTCAGGTGACCTCTGCGCAGTGTGAACAGGGCTGTTACTGGAGAAACTCAGGTGACCTCTGCACAGTGTGGACAGGGCTGTTACTGGAGTAACTCAGGTGACCTCTGCACAGTGTGGACGGGGCTGTTACTGGAGTAACTCAGGTGACCTCTGCACAGTGTGGACGGGGCTGTTACTGGAGTAACTCAGGTGACCTCTGCACAGTGTGGACGGGGTTGTTACTGGAGAAACTCAGGTGACCACTGCACAGGGTGGACGGGGCTGTTACTGGAGTAACTCAGGTGACCTCTGCACAGTGTGGACAGGGCTGTTACTGGAGTAACTCAGGTGACCTCTGCACAGTGTGGACAGGGCTGTTACTGGAGTAACTCAGGTGACCTCTGCACAGTGTGGACGGGGTTGTTACTGGAGAAACTCAGGTGACCACTGCACAGGGTGGACGGGGCTGTTACTGGAGTAACTCAGGTGACCTCTGCACAGTGTGGACAGGGCTGTTACTGGAGTAACTCAGGTGACCTCTGCACAGTGTGGACAGGGCTGTTACTGGAGTAACTCAGGTGACCTCTGCACAGTGTGGACGGGGCTGTTACTGGAGTAACTCAGGTGACCTCTGCACAGTGTGGACGGGGTTGTTACTGGAGTAACTCAGGTGACCTCTGCACAGTGTGGACAGGGCTGTTACTGGAGTAACTCAGGTGACCTCAGCACAGTGTGGACGGGGCTGTTACTGGAGTAACTCAGGTGACCTCAGCACAGTGTGGACGGGGCTGTTACTGGAGTAACTCAGGTGACCTCTGCACAGTGTGGACGGGGATGTTACTGGACTAAATCAGGTGACCTCTGCACAGTGTGGACAGGGCTGTTACTGGAGTAACTCAGGTGACCTCTGCACCGTGTGGACGGGGCTGTTACTGGAGTAACTCAGGTGACCTCTGCACCGTGTGGACAGGGCTGTTACTGGAGTAACTCAGGTGACCTCTGCACCGTGTGGACGGGGCTGTTACTGGAGTAACTCAGGTGACCTCTGCACCGTGTGGACAGGGCTGTTACTGGAGTAACTCAGGTGACCTCTGCACAGTGTGGACAGGGCTGTTACTGGAGTAACTCAGGTGACCTCTGCGCAGTGTGGACAGGGCTGTTACTGGAGTAACTCAGGTGACCTCAGCACAGTGTGGACGGGGCTGTTACTGGACTAAATCAGGTGACCTCTGCACAGTGTGGACAGGGCTGTAACTGGAGTAAATCAGGTGACCTCTGCACATTGTGGGCGGGGCTGTTACAGGAGTAACTCAGGTGTCCTCTGCACAGTGTGGACGGGACTGTTACTGGAGTAACTCAGGTGACCTCTGCACCGTGTGGACGGGGCTGTTACTGGAGTAAATCAGGTGACCTCTGCACAGTGTGGACGGGGCTGTTACTGGAGTAACTCAGGTGACCTCTGCACCGTGTGGACGGGGCTGTTACTGGAGTAAATCAGGTGACCTCTGCACAGTGTGGACGGGGCTGTTACTGGAGTAACTCAGGTGACCTCTGCACAGTGTGGACGGGGCTGTTAATGGAGTAACTCAGGTATCCTCTGCGCAGTGTGGACGGGGCTGTTACTGGAGTAACTCAGGTGTCCTCTGCACAGTGTGGACAGGGCTGTTACTGGAGTAAGTCAGGTGACCTCTGCACAGTGTGGGCAGGGCTGTTACTGGAGTAACTCAGGTGACCTCAGCACAGTGTGGACGGGGCTGTTACTGGACTAAATCAGGTGACCTCTGCACAGTGTGGACAGGGCTGTTACTGGAGTAACTCAGGTAACCTCTGCACAGTGTGGACGGGGCTGTTACTGGAGTAACTCAGGTGTCCTCAGCACAGTGTGGACGGGGCTGTTACTGGACTAAATCAGGTGACCTCTGCACAGTGTGGACAGGGCTGTTACTGGAGTAACTCAGGTGACCTCTGCACAGTGTGGACGGGGCTGTAACTGGAGTAAATCAGGTGACCTCTGCCCAGTGTGGACGGGGCTGTTACTGGAGTAAATCAGACGACCACTGCACATTGTGGACAGGGCTGTTACTAGATTAACTCAGGTGACCTCTGCACAGTGTGGACAGGGCTGTTACTGGAGAAACTCAGGTGACCTCTGCGCAGTGTGAACAGGGCTGTTACTGGAGAAACTCAGGTGACCTCTGCACAGTGTGGACAGGGCTGTTACTGGAGTAACTCAGGTGACCTCTGCACAGTGTGGACAGGGCTGTTAATGGAGTAACTCAGGTGACCTCTGTGCAGTGTGGACGGGGCTGTTACTGGAGTAACTCAGGTGACCTCTGCGCAGTGTGGACAGGGCTGTTACTGGAGTAACTCAGGTGACCTCTGCAAAGTGTGGACAGGGCTGTTACTGGAGTAACTCAGGTGACCTCTGCAAAGTGTGGACAGGGCTGTTACTGGAGTAACTCAGGTGACCTCTGCGCAGTGTGGACAGGGCTGTTACTGGAGTAACTCAGGTGACCTCTGCACAGTGTGGACAGGGCTGTTACTGGAGTAACTCAGGTGACCTCTGCACAGTGTGGACAGGGCTGTTACTGGAGTAACTCAGGTGACCTCTGCGCAGTGTGGACAGGGCTGTTACTGGAGTAACTCAGGTGACCTCTGCACAGTGTGGACAGGGATGTTACTGGAGTAACTCAGGTGACCTCTGCGCAGTGTGGACAGGGCTGTTACTGGAGTAACTCAGGTGACCTCTGCACAGTGTGGACAGGGCTGTTACTGGAGTAACTCAGGTGACCTCTGCACAGTGTGGACAGGGCTGTTACTGGAGTAACTCAGGTGACCTCTGCGCAGTGTGGACAGGGCTGTTACTGGAGTAACTCAGGTGACCTCTGCACATTGTGGGCAGGGCTGTTACTGGAGTAACTCAGGTGTCGTCTGCACAGTGTGGGCGGGGCCGTTACTGGAGTAACTCAGGTGTCCTCTGCACAGTGTGGACGGGGCTGTTACTGGAGTAACTCAGGTGACCTCTGCACAGTGTGGACGGGGCTGTTACTGGAGTAACTCAGGTGACCTCTGCACAGAGTGGACAGGGCTGTTACTGGAGTAACTCAGGTGACCTCTGCACAGTGTGGGCAGGGCTGTTACTGGAGTAACTCAGGTGACCTCTGCACAGTGTGGACGGGGCTGTTACTGGAGTAAATCAGGTGACCTCTGCGCAGTGTGGACGGGGCTGTTACTGGAGTAACTCAGGTGACCACTGCACAGTGTGGACAGGGCTGTTACTGGAGTAACTCAGGTGACCTCTGCACAGTGTGGACGGGGCTGTTACTGGAGTAACTCAGGTGACCTCTGCACAGTGTGGACAGGGCTGTTACTGGAGTAAATCAGGTGACCTCTGGACAGTGTGGACAGGGCTGTTACTGGAGTAACTCAGGTGACCTCTGCACAGTGTGGACAGGGCTGTAACTGGAGTAAATCAGGTGACCTCTGCGCAGTGTGGACGGGGCTGTTACTGGAGTAAATCAGGTGACCTCTGCACAGTGTGGACAGGGCTGTTACTGGAGTAAATCAGACGACCTCTCCGCAGTGTGGACAGGGCTGTTACTGGAGTAAATCAGGTGACCTCTGCGCAGTGTGGACGGGGCTGTTACTGGAGTAAATCAGGTGACCTCTGCGCAGTGTGGACGGGGCTGTTACTGGAGTAAATCAGGTGACCACTGCACAGTGTGGACAGGGCTGTTGCTGGAGTAAAGCAGGTGACCTCTGCACAGTGTGGACAGGGCTGTTACTGAAGTAACTCAGGTGACCTCTGCACAGTGTGGACAGGGTTTTTACTGGAGAAACTCAGGTGACCTCTGCGCAGTGTGAACAGGGCTGTTACTGGAGTAACACAGGTGACCTCTGCACAGTGTGGACAGGGCTGTTACTGGAGTAACTCAGGTGACCTCTGCACAGTGTGGACAGGGCTGTTACTGGAGCAACTCAGGTGACCTCTGCACAGTGTGGACGGGGCTGTTACTGGAGTAACTCAGGTGACCTCTGCACAGTGTGGACAGGGCTGTTACTGGAGTAACTCAGGTGACCTCTGCGCAGTGTGTACAGGGCTGTTACTGGAGTAACTCAGGTGACCTCTGCACAGAGTGGACAGGGCTGTTACTGGAGTAACTCAGGTGACCTCTGCACAGAGTGGACAGGGCTGGTACTGGAGTAACTCAGGTGACCACTGCACAGTGTGGACAGGGCTGTTACTGGAGTAACTCAGGTGACCTCTGCACCGTGTGGACAGTGCTGTTACTGGAGTAACTCAGGTGACCTCTGCACAGTGTGGACGGGGCTGTTACTGGAGTAACTCAGGTGACTTCTGCACAGTGTGGAAGGGGCTGTTACTGGAGAAACTCAGGTGACCTCTGCACAGTGGGGACGGGGCTGTTACTGGAGTAACTCAGGTGACCTCTGCACAGTGTGGACGGGGTTGTTACTGGAGAAACTCAGGTGACCTCTGCGCAGTGTGAACAGGGCTGTTACTGGAGTAACTCAGGTGACCTCTGCACAGTGTGGACAGGCCTGTTACTGGAGTAACTCAGGTGACCTCTGCACAGTGTGGACAGGCCTGTTACTGGAGTAACTCAGGTGACCTCTGCACAGTGTGGACAGGCCTGTTACTGGAGTAACTCAGGTGACCTCTGCACAGTGTGGACAGGCCTGTTACTGGAGTAACTCAGGTGACCTCTGCACAGTGTGATCTGTTACTGGAGTAACTCAGGTGACCTCTGCACAGTGTGGACAGGGCTGTTACTGGAGAAACTCAGGTGACCTCTGCACAGTGTGGACAGGGCTGTTACTGGAGTAACTCAGGTGACCTCTGCACAGTGTGGACAGGGCTGTTACTGGAGTAACTCAGGTGACCTCTGCACAGTGTGGACAGGGCTGTTACTGGAGTAACTCAGGTGACCTCTGTGCAGTGTGGACGGGGCTGTTACTGGAGTAACTCAGGTGATCTCTGCACAGTGTGGACAGGGCTGTTACTGGAGTAACTCAGGTGACCTCTGCACAGTGTGGACAGGCCTGTTACTGGAGTAACTCAGGTGACCTCTGCGCAGTGTGGACGGGGCTGTTACTGGAGTAACTCAGGTGATCTCTGCACAGTGTGGACAGGGCTGTTACTGGAGTAACTCAGGTGACCACTGCACAGTGTGGACAGGGCTGTTACTGGAGTAACTCAGGTGACCTCTGCACCGTGTGGACAGTGCTGTTACTGGAGTAACTCAGGTGACCTCTGCACAGTGTGGACGGGGCTGTTACTGGAGTAACTCAGGTGACTTCTGCACAGTGTGGAAGGGGCTGTTACTGGAGAAACTCAGGTGACCTCTGCACAGTGGGGACGGGGCTGTTACTGGAGTAACTCAGGTGACCTCTGCACAGTGTGGACGGGGTTGTTACTGGAGAAACTCAGGTGACCTCTGCGCAGTGTGAACAGGGCTGTTACTGGAGTAACTCAGGTGACCTCTGCACAGTGTGGACAGGCCTGTTACTGGAGTAACTCAGGTGACCTCTGCACAGTGTGGACAGGCCTGTTACTGGAGTAACTCAGGTGACCTCTGCACAGTGTGGACAGGCCTGTTACTGGAGTAACTCAGGTGACCTCTGCACAGTGTGGACAGGCCTGTTACTGGAGTAACTCAGGTGACCTCTGCACAGTGTGATCTGTTACTGGAGTAACTCAGGTGACCTCTGCACAGTGTGGACAGGGCTGTTACTGGAGAAACTCAGGTGACCTCTGCACAGTGTGGACAGGGCTGTTACTGGAGTAACTCAGGTGACCTCTGCACAGTGTGGACAGGGCTGTTACTGGAGTAACTCAGGTGACCTCTGCACAGTGTGGACAGGGCTGTTACTGGAGTAACTCAGGTGACCTCTGCACAGTGTGGACAGGGCTGTTACTGGAGTAACTCAGGTGACCTCTGTGCAGTGTGGACGGGGCTGTTACTGGAGTAACTCAGGTGATCTCTGCACAGTGTGGACAGGGCTGTTACTGGAGTAACTCAGGTGACCTCTGCACAGTGTGGACAGGGCTGTTACTGGAGTAACTCAGGTGACCTCTGCGCAGTGTGGACAGGGCTGTTACTGGAGTTTCTCAGGTGACCTCTGCGCAGTGTGGACAGGGCTGTTACTGGAGTAACTCAGGTGACCTCTGCACAGTGTGGACGGGGCTGTTACTGGAGTAACTCAGGTGACCTCTGCACAGTGTGGAAGGGGCTGTTACTGGAGAAACTCAGGTGACCTCTGCACAGTGGGGACAGGGCTGTTACTGGAGTAACTCAGGTGACCTCTGCGCAGTGTGTACAGGGCTGTTACTGGAGTAACTCAGGTGACCTCTGCACAGAGTGGACAGGGCTGTTACTGGAGTAACTCAGGTGACCTCTGCACAGAGTGGACAGGGCTGGTACTGGAGTAACTCAGGTGACCACTGCACAGTGTGGACAGGGCTGTTACTGGAGTAACTCAGGTGACCTCTGCACCGTGTGGACAGTGCTGTTACTGGAGTAACTCAGGTGACCTCTGCACAGTGTGGACGGGGCTGTTACTGGAGTAACTCAGGTGACTTCTGCACAGTGTGGAAGGGGCTGTTACTGGAGAAACTCAGGTGACCTCTGCACAGTGGGGACGGGGCTGTTACTGGAGTAACTCAGGTGACCTCTGCACAGTGTGGACAGGGCTGTTACTGGAGTAAATCAGGTGACCTCTGCGCAGTGTGGACGGGGCTGTTACTTGAGTAAATCAGGTGACCTCTGCGCAGTGTGGACGGGGCTGTTACTGGAGTAAATCAGGTGACCACTGCACAGTGTGGACAGGGCTGTTACTGGAGTAACTCAGGTGACCTCTGCGCAGTGTGGACGGGGCTGTTACTGGAGTAAATCAGACGACCTCTCCGCAGTGTGGACGGGGCTGTTACTGGAGTAAATCAGGTGACGTCTGCACAGTGTGGACGGGGCTGTTACTGGAGTAAATCAGGTGACCACTGCACAGTGTGGACAGGGCTGTTACTGGAGTAAATCAGACGACCTCTCTGCAGTGTGGACGGGACTGTTACTGGAGTAAATCAGGTGACCACTGCACAGTGTGGACAGGGCTGCTGCTGGAGTAAAGCAGGTGACCTCTGCACAGTGTGGACGGGGTTGTTACTGGAGAAACTCAGGTGACCTCTGCGCAGTGTGAACAGGGCTGTTACTGGAGTAACACAGGTGACCTCTGCACAGTGTGGACAGGGCTGTTACTGGAGTAACTCAGGTGACCTCTGCACAGTGTGGACAGGGCTGTTATTGGAGTAAAGCAGGTGACCTCTGCACAGTGTGGACAGGGCTGTTACTGAAGTAACTCAGGTGACCTCTGCACAGTGTGGACGGGGTTTTTACTGGAGAAACTCAGGTGACCTCTGCGCAGTGTGAACAGGGCTGTTACTGGAGTAACTCAGGTGACCTCTGCACAGTGTGGACAGGGCTGTTACTGGAGTAACTCAGGTGACCTCTGCACAGTGTGGACAGGGCTGTTACTGGAGTAACTCAGGTGACCTCTGCACAGTGTGGACGGGGCTGTTACTGGAGTAACTCAGGTGACCTCTGCACAGTGTGGACAGGGCTGTTACTGGAGTAACTCAGGTGACCTCTGCGCAGTGTGTACAGGGCTGTTACTGGAGTAACTCAGGTGACCTCTGCACAGAGTGGACAGGGCTGTTACTGGAGTAACTCAGGTGACCTCTGCACAGAGTGGACAGGGCTGGTACTGGAGTAACTCAGGTGACCACTGCACAGTGTGGACAGGGCTGTTACTGGAGTAACTCAGGTGACCTCTGCACTGTGTGGACAGTGCTGTTACTGGAGTAACTCAGGTGACCTCTGCACAGTGTGGACGGGGCTGTTACTGGAGTAACTCAGGTGACTTATGCACAGTGTGGAAGGGGCTGTTACTGGAGAAACTCAGGTGACCTCTGCACAGTGGGGACGGGGCTGTTACTGGAGTAACTCAGATGACCTCTGCGCAGTGTGGACAGGGCTGTTACTGGAGTAAATCAGGTGACCTCTGCGCAGTGTGGACGGGGCTGTTACTGGAGTAAATCAGGTGACCTCTGCGCAGTGTGGACGGGGCTGTTACTGGAGTAAATCAGGTGACCACTGCACAGTGTGGACAGGGCTGTTACTGGAGTAACTCAGGTGACCTCTGCGCAGTGTGGACGGGGCTGTTACTGGAGTAAATCAGGTGACGTCTGCGCAGTGTGGACGGGGCTGTTACTGGAGTAAATCAGGTGACCACTGCACAGTGTGGACAGGGCTGTTACTGGAGTAAATCAGACGACCTCTCTGCAGTGTGGACGGGACTGTTACTGGAGTAAATCAGGTGACCACTGCACAGTGTGGACAGGGCTGCTGCTGGAGTAAAGCAGGTGACCTCTGCACAGTGTGGACGGGGTTGTTACTGGAGAAACTCAGGTGACCTCTGCGCAGTGTGAACAGGGCTGTTACTGGAGTAACTCAGGTGACCTCTGCACAGTGTGGACAGGCCTGTTACTGGAGTAACTCAGGTGACCTCTGCACAGTGTGGACGGGGCTGTTACTGGAGTAAATCAGGTGACCTCTGCGCAGTGTGGACGGGGCTGTTACTGGAGTAACTCAGGTGACCTCTGCACAGTGTGATCTGTTACTGGAGTAACTCAGGTGACCTCTGCACAGTGTGGACAGGGCTGTTACTGGAGAAACTCAGGTGACCTCTGCACAGTGTGGACAGGGCTGTTACTGGATTAACTCAGGTGACCTCTGCACAGTGTGGACAGGGCTGTTACTGGAGTAACTCAGGTGACCTCTGCACAGTGTGGACAGGGCTGTTACTGGAGTAACTCAGGTGACCTCTGTGCAGTGTGGACGGGGCTGTTACTGGAGTAACTCAGGTGATCTCTGCACAGTGTGGACAGGGCTGTTACTGGAGTAACTCAGGTGACCTCTGCACAGTGTGGACAGGGCTGTTACTGGAGTAACTCAGGTGACCTCTGCGCAGTGTGGACAGGGCTGTTACTGGAGTTTCTCAGGTGACCTCTGCGCAGTGTGGACAGGGCTGTTACTGGAGTAACTCAGGTGACCTCTGCACAGTGTGGACGGGGCTGTTACTGGAGTAACTCAGGTGACCTCTGCACAGTGTGGAAGGGGCTGTTACTGGAGAAACTCAGGTGACCTCTGCACAGTGGGGACAGGGCTGTTACTGGAGTAACTCAGGTGACCTCTACACAGTGTGGACGGGGCTGTTACTGGAGTAACTCAGGTGACCTCTGCACAGTGTGGAAGGGGCTGTTACTGGAGAAACTCAGGTGACCTCTGCACAGTGGGGACGGGGCTGTTACTGGAGTAACTCAGGTGACCTCTGCACAGTGTGGACAGGGCTGTTACTTGAGTAACTCAGGTGACCTCTGCACAGTGTGGACAGGGCTGTTACTTGAGTAACTCAGGTGACCTCTGCACAGTGTGGACAGGGCTGTTACTGGAGTAACTCAGGTGACCTCTGCACATTGTGGGCGGGCTGTTACTGGAGTAACTCAGGTGTTTTCTGCACAGTGTGGGCGGGGCTGTTACTGGAGTAACTCAGGTGACCTCTGCGCAGTGTGGACAGGGCTGTTACTGGAGTAACTCAGGTGACCTCGGCGCAGTGTGGACAGGGCTGTTACTGGAGTAACTCAGGTGACCTCTGCACAGAGTGGGCAGGGCTGTTACTGGAGTAACTCAGGTGACCTCTGCACAGAGTGGACAGGGCTGTTACTGGAGTAACTCAGGTGACCTCTGCACAGTGTGGGCAGGGCTGTTACTGGAGTAACTCAGGTGACCTCAGCACAGTGTGGACGGGGCTGTTACTGGACTAAATCAGGTGACCTCTGCGCAGTGTGGACGGGGCTGTTACTGGAGTAACTCAGGTGACCTCTGCACAGTGTGGGCTGTTACTGGAGTAACTCAGGTGACCTCTGCACAGTGTGGGCAGGGCTGTTACTGGAGAAACTCAGGTGACCTCTGCGCAGTGTGAACAGGGCTGTTACTGGAGTAACTCAGGTGACCTCTGCACAGTGTGGACAGGGCTGTTACTGGAGTAACTCAGGTGACCTCTGCACAGTGTGGACAGGGCTGTTACTGGAGTAACTCAGGTGACCTCTGTGCAGTGTGGACAGGGCTGTTACTGGAGTAACTCAGGTGACCTCTGTGCAGTGTGGACGGGGCTGTTACTGGAGTAACTCAGGTGATCTCTGCACAGTGTGGACAGGGCTGTTACTGGAGTAACTCAGGTGACCTCTGCACAGTGTGGACAGGGCTGTTACTGGAGTAACTCAGGTGACCTCTGTGCAGTGTGGACGGGGCTGTTACTGGAGTAACTCAGGTGATCTCTGCACAGTGTGGACAGGGCTGTTACTGGAGTAACTCAGGTGACCTCTGCACAGTGTGGACAGGGCTGTTACTGGAGTTTCTCAGGTGACCTCTGCGCAGTGTGGACAGGGCTGTTACTGGAGTAACTCAGGTGACCTCTGCACAGTGTGGAAGGGGCTGTTACTGGAGAAACTCAGGTGACCTCTGCACAGTGGGGACGGGGCTGTTACTGGAGAAACTCAGGTGACCTCTACACAGTGTGGACGGGGCTGTTACTGGAGTAACTCAGGTGACCTCTACACAGTGTGGACGGGGCTGTTACTGGAGTAACTCAGGTGACCTCTGCACAGTGTGGAAGGGGCTGTTACTGGAGAAACTCAGGTGACCTCTGCACAGTGGGGACAGGGCTGTTACTGGAGTAACTCAGGTGACCTCTACACAGTGTGGACGGGGCTGTTACTGGAGTAACTCAGGTGACCTCTGCACAGTGTGGAAGGCGCTGTTACTGGAGAAACTTAGGTGACCTCTGCACAGTGGGGACGGGGCTGTTACTGGAGTAACTCAGGTGACCTCTGCACAGTGTGGACAGGGCTGTTACTTGAGTAACTCAGATGACCTCTGCACAGTGTGGACAGGGCTGTTACTGGAGTAACTCAGGTGACCTCTGCACAGTGTGGACAGGGCTGTTACTGGAGTAACTCAGGTGACCTCTGCACATTGTGGGCGGGCTGTTACTGGAGTAACTCAGGTGTCTTCTGCACAGTGTGGGCGGGGTTGTTCCTGGAGTAACTCAGGTGACCTCTGTGCAGTGTGGACAGGGCTGTTACTGGAGTAACTCAGGTGACCTCGGCGCAGTGTGAACAGGGCTGTTACTGGAGTAACTCAGGTGACCTCGGCGCAGTGTGGGCAGGGCTGTTACTGGAGTAACTCAGGTGACCTCTGCACAAAGTGGACAGGGCTGTTACTGGAGTAACTCAGGTGACCTCTGCACAGTGTGGACGGGGCTGTTACTGGAGTAAATCAGGTAACCTCTGCACAGTGTGGACGGGGCTGTTACTGGAGTAAATCAGGTGACCACTGCACAGTGTGGACAGGGCTGTTACTGGAGTAACTCAGGTGACCTCTGCACAGTGTGGACGGGGCTGTTACTGGAGTAACTCAGGTGACCTCTGCACAGTGTGGACAGGGCTGTAACTGGAGTAAATCAGGTGACCTCTGCGCAGTGTGGACGGGGCTGTTACTGGAGTAAATCAGGTGACCACTGCACAGTGTGGACAGGGCTGTTACTGGAGTAACTCAGGTGACCTCTGCACAGTGTGGACAGGGCTGTTACTGGAGTAACTCAGGTGACCTCTGCACAGTGTGGACGGGGCTGTTACTGGAGTAAATCAGGTGACCTCTGCGCAGTGTGGACGGGGCTGTTACTGGAGTAAATCAGGTGACCACTGCACAGTGTGGACAGGGCTGTTACTGGAGTAAATCAGGTGACCTCTCTGCAGTGTGGACGGGGCTGTTACTGGAGTAAATCAGGTGACCACTGCACAGTGTGGACAGGGCTGTTGCTGGAGTAAAGTAGGTGACCTCTGCACAGTGTGGACAGGGCTGTTACTGAAGTAACTCAGGTGACCTCTGCACAGTGTGGACAGGGCTGTTACTGGAGAAACTCAGGTGACCTCTGCGCAGTGTGGACAGGGCTGTTACTGGAGAAACTCAGGTGACCTCTGCACAGTGTGGACAGGGCTGCTACTGAAGTAACTCAGGTGACCTCTGCACAGTGTGGACAGGGCTGTTACTGGAGTAACTCAGGTGACTTCTGCACAGTGTGGAAGGGGCTGTTACTGGAGAAACTCAGGTGACCTCTGCACAGTGGGGACGGGGCTGTTACTGGAGTAACTCAGATGACCTCTGCGCAGTGTGGACAGGGCTGTTACTGGAGTAACTCAGGTGACCTCTGCACATTGTGGGCAGGGCTGTTACTGGAGTAACTCAGGTGTCCTCTGCACAGTGTGGACGGGGCTGTTACTGGAGTAACTCAGGTGTCCTCTGCACAGTGTGGACGGGGCTGTTACTGGAGTAACTCAGGTGTCCTCTGCACAGTGTGGGCGGGGCTGTTACTGGAGTAACTCAGATGACCTCTGCACAGTGTGGACGGGGTTGTTACTGGAGTAACTTAGGCGACCTCTGCACAGTGTGGACGGGGCTGTTACTGGAGTAACTTAGGCGACCTCTGCACAGTGTGGACGGGGCTGTTACTGGAGTAACTTAGGTGACCTCTGCACAGTGTGGAAGGGGCTGTTACTGGAGTAACTCAGGTGACCTCTGCACAGTGTGGACGGGGTTGTTACTGGAGTAACTTAGGCGACCTCTGCACAGTGTGGACGGGGCTGTTACTGGAGTAACTTAGGCGACCTCTGCACAGTGTGGACGGGGCTGTTACTGGAGTAACTCAGGTGACCTCTGCACAGTGTGGACGGGGTTGTTACTGGAGTAACTCAGGTGACCTCTGCACAGTGTGGACAGGGCTGTTACTGGAGTAAATCAGGTGACCTCTGCACAGTGTGGACAGGGCTGTTACTGGAGTAAATCAGGTGACCTCTGCGCAGTGTGGACGGGGCTGTTACTGGAGTAAATCAGGTGACCTCTGCGCAGTGTGGACGGGGCTGTTACTGGAGTAAATCAGGTGACCACTGCACAGTGTGGACAGGGCTGTTACTGGAGTAAATCAGGTGACCTCTCTGCAGTGTGGACGGGGCTGTTACTGGAGTAAATCAGGTGACCACTGCACAGTGTGGACAGGGCTGTTGCTGGAGTAAAGTAGGTGACCTCTGCACAGTGTGGACGTGGCTGTTACTGGAGTAACTTAGGCGACCTCTGCACAGTGTGGACGGGGCTGTTACTGGAGTAACTCAGGTGACCTCTGCACAGTGTGGACGGGGTTGTTACTGGAGTAACTCAGGTGACCTCTGCACAGTGTGGACAGGGCTGTTACTGGAGTAAATCAGGTGACCTCTGCACAGTGTGGACAGGGCTGTTACTGGAGTAACTCAGGTGTCCTCTGCACAGTGTGGACAGGGCTGTTACTGGAATAACTCAGGTGACCTCTGCACAGTGTGGACAGGGCTGTTACTGGAGTAAGTCAGGTGACCTCTGCACAGTGTGGACAGGTCTGTTACTGGAGTAACTCAGGTGACCTCTGCACAGTGTGGACGGGGCTGTTACTGGAGTAACTCAGGTGACCTCTGCACAGTGTGGACAGGGCTGTTACTGGAGTAACTCAGGTGTCCTCTGCACAGTGTGGACGGGGCTGTTACTGGAGTAACTCAGGTGACCTCTGCACAGTGTGGACGGGGCTGTTACTGGAGTAACTCAGGTGACCTCTGCACAGTGTGGACAGGGCTGTTACTGGAGTAAATCAGGTGACCTCTGCGCAGTGTGGACGGGGCTGTTACTGGAGTAACTCAGGTGACCTCTGCACAGTGTGGACGGGGCTGTTACTGGAGTAACTCAGGTGACCTCTGCACAGTGTGGACGGGGCTGTTACTGGAGTAACTCAGGTGACCTCTGCACAGTGTGGGCGGGGCTGTTACTGGAGTAACCCAGGTGACCTCTGCACAGTGTGGACGGGGCTGTTACTGGAGTAAATCAGACGATCTCTGCGCAGTGTGGACGGGGCTGTTACTGGAGAAACTCAGGTGACCTCTGCGCAGTGTGGACGGGGCTGTTACTGGAGTAACTCAGGTGACCTCTGCACAGTGTGGACGGGGCTGTTACTGGAGTAACTCAGGTGACCTCTGCACAGTGTGGACGGGGCTGTTACTGGAGTAACTCAGGTGACCTCTGCACAGTGTGGACGGGGCTGTTACTGGAGTAACTCAGGTGACCTCTGCACAGTGTGGACGGGGCTGTTACTGGAGTAACCCAGGTGACCTCTGCACAGTGTGGACGGGGCTGTTACTGGAGTAACCCAGGTGACCTCTGCACAGTGTGGACGGGGCTGTTACTGGAGTAACTCAGGTGACCTCTGCACAGTGTGGACAGGGCTGTTACTGGAGTAACTCAGGTGACCTCTGCACAGTGTGTACAGGGCTGTTACTGGAGTAACTCAGGTGACCTCTGCACAGTGTGTACAGGGCTGTTACTGGAGTAACTCAGGTGACCTCTGCGCAGTGTGTACAGGGCTGTTACTGGAGTAACTCAGGTGACCTCTCCGCAGTGTGGACGGGGCTGTTACTGTATAACTCAGGTGACCTCTGCGCAGTGTGGGCGGGGCTGTTACTGCAGCACTTACCTGCCAGGTGCCAAGGCCGAAGGTGGCAACAGGGATCAGCAGCAAGAACCATTTCATAAAGTCATTGTTACTGGAGTCGGTGGAGGTGCTGGAGAGCGTCCGGGTGTTGGGAGCTGCAGGAGACAAAGTGACGCACATGCTATAAACACATCACACATGAAGTGCCACACACGTGTTACACAAAGTGATGCACGCACTACACACGTCACAAAAAGTAATGCATACAACACACATCAAGTGACGCACACACCACACATGAAGTGCCACACATGTGTTACACAAAGTGATGCACGCGCTACACACACATCAAATAAATGTGATACACGCGTCACAAAATGCAATGCATACATCACACGTCACGTCAATGTGATGCACACGCCACACACATCACACATGAAGTGATGCTCCACACACATCATATATGAATTGACGCACACGCTACGCACATGAAGTGATGCATACGTCACACACATACATGAAGTGAGCCATAACTCCTCTATTGCCCCCACACGGGTCACTTACCCCTCTTTACACAGGCAGGTGGTGCACTGGGATACAGACTGCAGGGGGCATGGAAGACTCCCAATGGAGTGCAGAAAAGCTACAGAAAGAACAGAGCAACTGATAACACACAGACAATGAATACCCTCACCCCACCCTCCAGTACGGGAGCCACCATATTGGATGTTGTCCCTCAGTGTCTTTTCATGGAGAGACAATAAACGGCCTAGTGATTGGCTGCTATCTGCACACAAGTATAAGCTCAGTAAGCAAGCTTTGTGGGGCAACCATCTCCCAGAATCAGGTCACATGATGCCTGTTAATGCCCCCTTAAACCGGGAAAGTCAGGCAGGGAGAGGGCAGCCAGAATTCAGACAGGGAAAGGGCAGCCAGGCTAATTACAGCAGACAGAGAAAGAGCAGCCAGGCCAATTACAGCAGACAGAGAAAGAGCAGCCAGGCCAATTACAGCAGACAGAGAAAGAGCAGCCAGGCCAATTACAGCAGACAGAGAAAGAGCAGCCAGGCCAATTACAGCAGACAGAGAAAGAGCAGCCAGGCTAATTACAGCAGATAGAGAGCAGCCAGAAGTCAGACAGGGAAAGGGCAGCCAGGCTAATTACAGCAGATAGAGAGCAGCCAGAAGTCAGACAGGGAAAGGGCAGCCAGGCTAATTACAGCAGATAGAGAGCAGCCAGAAGTCAGGCAGGGAAAGGGCAGCCAGAAGTCAGACAGGGAAAGGGCAGCCAGGCTAATTACAGCAGATAGAGAGCAGCCAGAAGTCAGACAGGGAAAGGGCAGCGAGGCTAATTACAGCAGATAGGGAGCAGCCAGAAGTCAGACAGGGAAAGGGCAGCCAGAAGTCAGACGGGGAAAGGGCAGCAAGAAGTCAGACGGCAAAAGGGCAGCCAGAAGTCAGACGGCAAAAGGGCAACCAGAAGTCAGACGGGGAAAGGGCAGCCAGAAGTCAGACGGCAAAAGGGCAGCCAGAAGTCAGACGGCAAAAGGGCAGCCAGAAGTCAGACGGGGAAAGGACAGCCAGAAGTCAGACGGGGAAAGGGCAGCCAGAAGTCAGACGGGGAAAGGACAGCCAGAAGTCAGACGGCAAAAGGGCAGCCAGAAGTCAGACGGCAAAAGGGCAGCCAGAAGTCAGACGGCAAAAGGGCAGCCAGAAGTCAGACGGCAAAAGGGCAGCCAGAAGTCAGACGGCAAAAGGGCAGCCAGAAGTCAGACGGCAAAAGGGCAGCCAGAAGTCAGACGGGGAAAGGACAGCCAGAAGTCAGACGGGGAAAGGGCAGCCAGAAGTCAGACGGGGAAAGGACAGCCAGAAGTCAGACGGGGAAAGGGCAGCCAGAAGTCAGACGGGAAAAGGGCAGCCAGAAGTCAGACGGCAAAAGGGCAGCCAGAAGTCAGACGGCAAAAGGGCAGCCAGAAGTCAGACGGGAAAAGGGCAGCCAGAAGTCAGACGGCAAAAGGGCAGCCAGAAGTCAGACGGCAAAAGGGCAGCCAGAAGTCAGACGGCAAAAGGGCAGCCAGAAGTCAGACGGCAAAAGGGCAGCCAGAAGTCAGACGGCAAAAGGGCAGCCAGAAGTCAGACGGCAAAAGGGCAGCCAGAAGTCAGACGGCAAAAGGGCAGCCAGAAGTCAGACGGCAAAAGGGCAGCCAGAAGTCAGACGGCAAAAGGGCAGCCAGAAGTCAGACGGGGAAAGGGCAGCCAGAAGTCAGACGGGGAAAGGGCAGCCAGAAGTCAGACGGGGAAAGGGCAGCCAGAAGTCAGACGGGGAAAGGACAGCCAGAAGTCAGACGGGGAAAGGGCAGCCAGAAGTCAGACGGGAAAAGGGCAGCCAGAAGTCAGACGGCAAAAGGGCAGCCAGAAGTCAGACGGCAAAAGGGCAGCCAGAAGTCAGACGGGAAAAGGGCAGCCAGAAGTCAGACGGCAAAAGGGCAGCCAGAAGTCAGACGGCAAAAGGGCAGCCAGAAGTCAGACGGCAAAAGGGCAGCCAGAAGTCAGACGGCAAAAGGGCAGCCAGAAGTCAGACGGCAAAAGGGCAGCCAGAAGTCAGACGGCAAAAGGGCAGCCAGAAGTCAGACGGCAAAAGGGCAGCCAGAAGTCAGACGGCAAAAGGGCAGCCAGAAGTCAGACGGCAAAAGGGCAGCCAGAAGTCAGACGGCAAAAGGGCAGCCAGAAGTCAGACGGCAAAAGGGCAGCCAGAAGTCAGACGGCAAAAGGGCAGCCAGAAGTCAGACGGCAAAAGGGCAGCCAGAAGTCAGACGGCAAAAGGGCAGCCAGAAGTCAGACGGCAAAAGGGCAGCCAGAAGTCAGACGGCAAAAGGGCAGCCAGAAGTCAGACGGCAAAAGGGCAGCCAGAAGTCAGACGGCAAAAGGGCAGCCAGAAGTCAGACGGCAAAAGGGCAGCCAGAAGTCAGACGGCAAAAGGGCAGCCAGAAGTCAGACGGCAAAAGGGCAGCCAGAAGTCAGACGGCAAAAGGGCAGCCAGAAGTCAGACGGCAAAAGGGCAGCCAGAAGTCAGACGGCGAAAGGGCAGCCAGAAGTCAGACGGCGAAAGGGCAGCCAGAAGTCAGACGGGGAAAGGGCAGCCAGAAGTCAGACGGGGAAAGGACAGCCAGAAGTCAGACGGGGAAAGGGCAGCCAGAAGTCAGACGGGGAAAGGGCAGCCAGAAGTCAGACGGGGAAAGGGCAGCCAGAAGTCAGACGGGGAAAAGGCAGCCAGAAGTCAGACGGGGAAAGGGCAGCCAGAAGTCAGACGGGGAAAAGGCAGCCAGAAGTCAGACGGGGAAAGGGCAGCCAGAAGTCAGACGGGGAAAGGACAGCCAGAAGTCAGACGGGGAAAGGACAGCCAGAAGTCAGACGGGGAAAGGGCAGCCAGAAGTCAGACGGGGAAAGGGCAGCCAGAAGTCAGACGGGGAAAGGGCAGCCAGAAGTCAGACGGGGAAAGGGCAGCCAGAAGTCAGACGGGGAAAGGACAGCCAGAAGTCAGACGGCAAAAGGGCAGCCAGAAGTCAGACGGCAAAAGGGCAGCCAGAAGTCAGACGGCAAAAGGGCAGCCAGAAGTCAGACGGCAAAAGGGCAGCCAGAAGTCAGACGGCAAAAGGGCAGCCAGAAGTCAGACGGCAAAAGGGCAGCCAGAAGTCAGACGGCAAAAGGGCAGCCAGAAGTCAGACGGCAAAAGGGCAGCCAGAAGTCAGACGGCAAAAGGGCAGCCAGAAGTCAGACGGCAAAAGGGCAGCCAGAAGTCAGACGGCAAAAGGGCAGCCAGAAGTCAGACGGCAAAAGGGCAGCCAGAAGTCAGACGGCAAAAGGGCAGCCAGAAGTCAGACGGCAAAAGGGCAGCCAGAAGTCAGACGGCAAAAGGGCAGCCAGAAGTCAGACGGCGAAAGGGCAGCCAGAAGTCAGACGGCGAAAGGGCAGCCAGAAGTCAGACGGGGAAAGGGCAGCCAGAAGTCAGACGGGGAAAGGACAGCCAGAAGTCAGACGGGGAAAGGGCAGCCAGAAGTCAGACGGGGAAAGGGCAGCCAGAAGTCAGACGGGGAAAGGGCAGCCAGAAGTCAGACGGGGAAAAGGCAGCCAGAAGTCAGACGGGGAAAGGGCAGCCAGAAGTCAGACGGGGAAAGGACAGCCAGAAGTCAGACGGCAAAAGGGCAGCCAGAAGTCAGACGGCAAAAGGGCAGCCAGAAGTCAGACGGCAAAAGGGCAGCCAGAAGTCAGACGGCAAAAGGGCAGCCAGAAGTCAGACGGCAAAAGGGCAGCCAGAAGTCAGACGGCAAAAGGGCAGCCAGAAGTCAGACGGCAAAAGGGCAGCCAGAAGTCAGACGGCAAAAGGGCAGCCAGAAGTCAGACGGCAAAAGGGCAGCCAGAAGTCAGACGGCAAAAGGGCAGCCAGAAGTCAGACGGCAAAAGGGCAGCCAGAAGTCAGACGGCAAAAGGGCAGCCAGAAGTCAGACGGCAAAAGGGCAGCCAGAAGTCAGACGGCAAAAGGGCAGCCAGAAGTCAGACGGCAAAAGGGCAGCCAGAAGTCAGACGGCAAAAGGGCAGCCAGAAGTCAGACGGCAAAAGGGCAGCCAGAAGTCAGACGGGGAAAGGGCAGCCAGAAGTCAGACGGGGAAAGGGCAGCCAGAAGTCAGACGGGGAAAGGGCAGCCAGAAGTCAGACGGGGAAAAGGCAGCCAGAAGTCAGACGGGGAAAGGGCAGCCAGAAGTCAGACGGGGAAAGGACAGCCAGAAGTCAGACGGGGAAAGGGCAGCCAGAAGTCAGACGGGGAAAGGGCAGCCAGAAGTCAGACGGGGAAAGGGCAGCCAGAAGTCAGACGGCAAAAGGGCAGCCAGAAGTCAGACGGCAAAAGGGCAGCCAGAAGTCAGACGGCAAAAGGGCAGCCAGAAGTCAGACGGCAAAAGGGCAGCCAGAAGTCAGACGGCAAAAGGGCAGCCAGAAGTCAGACGGCAAAAGGGCAGCCCGAAGTCAGACGGGGAAAGGGCAGCCCGAAGTCAGACGGGGAAAGGGCAGCCAGAAGTCAGACGGGGAAAGGGCAGCCAGAAGTCAGACGGGGAAAGGGCAGCCAGAAGTCAGACGGGGAAAGGGCAGCCAGAAGTCAGACGGGGAAAGGGCAGCCAGAAGTCAGACGGGGAAAGGGCAGCCAGAAGTCAGACGGGGAAAGGGCAGCCAGAAGTCAGACGGGGAAAGGACAGCCAGAAGTCAGACGGCAAAAGGGCAGCCAGAAGTCAGACGGCAAAAGGGCAGCCAGAAGTCAGACGGCAAAAGGGCAGCCAGAAGTCAGACGGCAAAAGGGCAGCCAGAAGTCAGACGGCAAAAGGGCAGCCAGAAGTCAGACGGCAAAAGGGCAGCCAGAAGTCAGACGGGGAAAGGGCAGCCCGAAGTCAGACGGGGAAAGGGCAGCCCGAAGTCAGACGGGGAAAGGGCAGCCAGAAGTCAGACGGGGAAAGGGCAGCCAGAAGTCAGACGGGGAAAGGGCAACCAGAAGTCAGACGGCAAAAGGGCAGCCAGAAGTCAGACGGGGAAAGGGCAGCCAGAAGTCAGACGGGGAAAGGGCAGCCAGAAGTCAGACGGGAAAAGGGCAGCCAGAAGTCAGACGGGGAAAGGGCAGCCAGAAGTCAGACGGGGAAAGGGCAGCCAGAAGTCAGACGGGGAAAGGGCAGCCAGAAGTCAGACGGGGAAAGGGCAGCCAGAAGTCAGACGGGGAAAGGGCAGCCAGAAGTCAGACGGGGAAAGGGCAGCCAGAAGTCAGACGGCAAAAGGGCAGCCAGAAGTCAGACGGCAAAAGGGCAGCCAGAAGTCAGACGGCAAAAGGGCAGCCAGAAGTCAGACGGCAAAAGGGCAGCCCGAAGTCAGACGGGGAGAGGGCAGCCAGAAGTCAGACGGGGAAAGGGCAGCCAGAAGTCAGACGGCAAAAGGGCAGCCAGAAGTCAGACGGCAAAAGGGCAGCCAGAAGTCAGACGGCAAAAGGGCAGCCAGAAGTCAGACGGCAAAAGGGCAGCCAGAAGTCAGACGGCAAAAGGGCAGCCAGAAGTCAGACGGCAAAAGGGCAGCCAGAAGTCAGACGGCAAAAGGGCAGCCCGAAGTCAGACGGGGAAAGGGCAGCCCGAAGTCAGACGGGGAAAGGGCAGCCCGAAGTCAGACGGGGAAAGGGCAGCCCGAAGTCAGACGGGGAAAGGGCAGCCAGAAGTCAGACGGGGAAAGGGCAGCCAGAAGTCAGACGGGGAAAGGGCAGCCAGAAGTCAGACGGGGAAAGGGCAGCCAGAAGTCAGACGGCAAAAGGGCAGCCAGAAGTCAGACGGCAAAAGGGCAGCCAGAAGTCAGACGGCAAAAGGGCAGCCAGAAGTCAGACGGCAAAAGGGCAGCCAGAAGTCAGACGGCAAAAGGGCAGCCAGAAGTCAGACGGCAAAAGGGCAGCCAGAAGTCAGACGGCAAAAGGGCAGCCAGAAGTCAGACGGCAAAAGGGCAGCCAGAAGTCAGACGGCAAAAGGGCAGCCAGAAGTCAGACGGCAAAAGGGCAGCCAGAAGTCAGACGGCAAAAGGGCAGCCAGAAGTCAGACGGCAAAAGGGCAGCCAGAAGTCAGACGGCAAAAGGGCAGCCAGAAGTCAGACGGGGAAAGGGCAGCCAGAAGTCAGACGGGGAAAGGGCAGCCAGAAGTCAGACGGGGAAAGGGCAGCCAGAAGTCAGACGGGGAAAAGGCAGCCAGAAGTCAGACGGGGAAAGGGCAGCCAGAAGTCAGACGGGGAAAGGACAGCCAGAAGTCAGACGGGGAAAGGACAGCCAGAAGTCAGACGGGGAAAGGGCAGCCAGAAGTCAGACGGGGAAAGGGCAGCCAGAAGTCAGACGGCAAAAGGGCAGCCAGAAGTCAGACGGCAAAAGGGCAGCCAGAAGTCAGACGGCAAAAGGGCAGCCAGAAGTCAGACGGCAAAAGGGCAGCCAGAAGTCAGACGGCAAAAGGGCAGCCAGAAGTCAGACGGCAAAAGGGCAGCCAGAAGTCAGACGGGGAAAGGGCAGCCCGAAGTCAGACGGGGAAAGGGCAGCCAGAAGTCAGACGGGGAAAGGGCAGCCAGAAGTCAGACGGGGAAAGGGCAGCCAGAAGTCAGACGGGGAAAGGGCAGCCAGAAGTCAGACGGGGAAAGGGCAGCCAGAAGTCAGACGGGGAAAGGGCAGCCAGAAGTCAGACGGCGAAAGGGCAGCCAGAAGTCAGACGGCAAAAGGGCAGCCAGAAGTCAGACGGCAAAAGGGCAGCCAGAAGTCAGACGGCAAAAGGGCAGCCAGAAGTCAGACGGCAAAAGGGCAGCCAGAAGTCAGACGGCAAAAGGGCAGCCAGAAGTCAGACGGCAAAAGGGCAGCCAGAAGTCAGACGGCAAAAGGGCAGCCCGAAGTCAGACGGGGAAAGGGCAGCCCGAAGTCAGACGGGGAAAGGGCAGCCCGAAGTCAGACGGGGAAAGGGCAGCCAGAAGTCAGACGGGGAAAGGGCAGCCAGAAGTCAGACGGGGAAAGGGCAACCAGAAGTCAGACGGCAAAAGGGCAGCCAGAAGTCAGACGGGGAAAGGGCAGCCAGAAGTCAGACGGGGAAAGGGCAGCCAGAAGTCAGACGGGAAAAGGGCAGCCAGAAGTCAGACGGGGAAAGGGCAGCCAGAAGTCAGACGGGGAAAGGGCAGCCAGAAGTCAGACGGGGAAAGGGCAGCCAGAAGTCAGACGGGGAAAGGGCAGCCAGAAGTCAGACGGGGAAAGGGCAGCCAGAAGTCAGACGGGGAAAGGGCAGCCAGAAGTCAGACGGCAAAAGGGCAGCCAGAAGTCAGACGGCAAAAGGGCAGCCAGAAGTCAGACGGCAAAAGGGCAGCCAGAAGTCAGACGGCAAAAGGGCAGCCCGAAGTCAGACGGGGAGAGGGCAGCCAGAAGTCAGACGGGGAAAGGGCAGCCAGAAGTCAGACGGCAAAAGGGCAGCCAGAAGTCAGACGGCAAAAGGGCAGCCAGAAGTCAGACGGCAAAAGGGCAGCCAGAAGTCAGACGGCAAAAGGGCAGCCAGAAGTCAGACGGCAAAAGGGCAGCCAGAAGTCAGACGGCAAAAGGGCAGCCAGAAGTCAGACGGCAAAAGGGCAGCCAGAAGTCAGACGGCAAAAGGGCAGCCCGAAGTCAGACGGGGAAAGGGCAGCCCGAAGTCAGACGGGGAAAGGGCAGCCCGAAGTCAGACGGGGAAAGGGCAGCCAGAAGTCAGACGGGGAAAGGGCAGCCAGAAGTCAGACGGGGAAAGGGCAGCCAGAAGTCAGACGGGGAAAGGGCAGCCAGAAGTCAGACGGGGAAAGGGCAGCCAGAAGTCAGACGGGAAAAGGGCAGCCAGAAGTCAGACGGGGAAAGGGCAGCCAGAAGTCAGACGGGGAAAGGGCAGCCAGAAGTCAGACGGGAAAAGGGCAGCCAGAAGTCAGACGGGAAAAGGGCAGCCAGAAGTCAGACGGCAAAAGGGCAGCCAGAAGTCAGACGGCAAAAGGGCAGCCAGAAGTCAGACGGCAAAAGGGCAGCCAGAAGTCAGACGGCAAAAGGGCAGCCAGAAGTCAGACGGCAAAAGGGCAGCCAGAAGTCAGACGGCAAAAGGGCAGCCAGAAGTCAGACGGCAAAAGGGCAGCCAGAAGTCAGACGGCAAAAGGGCAGCCAGAAGTCAGACGGCAAAAGGGCAGCCAGAAGTCAGACGGCAAAAGGGCAGCCAGAAGTCAGACGGCAAAAGGGCAGCCAGAAGTCAGACGGCAAAAGGGCAGCCAGAAGTCAGACGGGGAAAGGACAGCCAGAAGTCAGACGGGGAAAGGGCAGCCAGAAGTCAGACGGGGAAAGGGCAGCCAGAAGTCAGACGGGGAAAGGGCAGCCAGAAGTCAGACGGGGAAAGGGCAGCCAGAAGTCAGACGGGGAAAGGACAGCCAGAAGTCAGACGGGAAAAGGGCAGCCAGAAGTCAGACGGCAAAAGGGCAGCCAGAAGTCAGACGGCAAAAGGGCAGCCAGAAGTCAGACGGCAAAAGGGCAGCCAGAAGTCAGACGGCAAAAGGGCAGCCAGAAGTCAGACGGCAAAAGGGCAGCCAGAAGTCAGACGGCAAAAGGGCAGCCAGAAGTCAGACGGCAAAAGGGCAGCCAGAAGTCAGACGGCAAAAGGGCAGCCAGAAGTCAGACGGCAAAAGGGCAGCCAGAAGTCAGACGGCAAAAGGGCAGCCAGAAGTCAGACGGCAAAAGGGCAGCCAGAAGTCAGACGAGGAAAGGGCAGCCAGAAGTCAGACGGGGAAAGGGCAGCCAGAAGTCAGACGGGGAAAGGGCAGCCAGAAGTCAGACGGGGAAAGGGCAGCCAGAAGTCAGACGGGGAAAGGGCAGCCAGAAGTCAGACGGGGAAAGGGCAGCCAGAAGTCAGACGGGGAAAGGGCAGCCAGAAGTCAGACGGGGAAAGGGCAGCCAGAAGTCAGACGGGGAAAGGGCAGCCAGAAGTCAGACGGGGAAAGGGCAGCCAGAAGTCAGACGGGGAAAGGGCAGCCAGAAGTCAGACGGGGAAAGGGCAGCCAGAAGTCAGACGGGGAAAGGGCAGCCAGAAGTCAGACGGGGAAAGGGCAGCCAGAAGTCAGACGGGGAAAGGGCAGCCAGAAGTCAGACGGGGAAAGGGCAGCCAGAAGTCAGACGGGGAAAGGGCAGCCAGAAGTCAGACGGGGAAAGGGCAGCCAGAAGTCAGACGGGGAAAGGGCAGCCAGAAGTCAGACGGGAAAAGGGCAGCCAGAAGTCAGACGGGAAAAGGGCAGCCAGAAGTCAGACGGGAAAAGGGCAGCCAGAAGTCAGACGGGAAAAGGGCAGCCAGAAGTCAGACGGGGAAAGGGCAGCCAGAAGTCAGACAGGGAAAGGGCAGCCAGGCTAATTACAGCAGACAGAGAAAGGGCAGCCAGGCTAATTACAGCAGATAGAGAGCAGCCAGAAGTCAGACAGGGAAAGGGCAACCAAGCTAATTACCACAGAAAGTCGGGAAGGGAGAGGGCAGCCAGGCTAATTACAATGGAAGGTCAGGCAGGGAGAGGCTAATGGCTGACAGACGCAAAGTTGTCATCAGAAGTTGAGTAGTGACAGTCGGAAAGAGACCAGGGATGATGGGGCCGCCATGTTAAAGGAGCCAGATCCAGAAACACCCCCTTACACGGAGACAGACGGGTAATAGAGATAATCCCAGAGTACCACCATATCTCACCCGCGCTCCGACCGGCCTGCCCAATAACCGCCACACTCCTGACATGTTTTTCCCTCGGTTGACGTCAGTTCTGCGCGCCACATTCTAGTCACGGTTCGCGTCTCCGGAGACAGCACAGGGCGCCGCCATCTTGTTGTCGCTCGGGGGAAGATGGGGGCTCTAGCAGTGGAGACACGCGTGGCCATCATGGAGGAGCAACCGGAGGAGTTGCGAGGCTTCCTTCTACAACACCCCAGCCTGCAACCCATCCCGGGCAACAAGGTGACTGACCCCTGGGTATGCTTAGCAGTCTGCTCCCTCCCTGGGGTATAAGAGAACTACTGCCCCTGCCCAGGGTAGACATGTGGAAGATAGGAAGCCGGCATGGATGGGGTATTATACCCACGTGCGTGTGATATGGGGCTGCAAGCGGGCTGTGAATATGACAGACAATACTGAAATGCGTCTGGAAGTTGGCTGCACTGCCTCTGTGGCAAAAAGAGGGTTATATACTGCCCCTATGTAGTGCGATAATGGGTAGAAAGTTGGGTATATTGCCCCCCCCCCCCCCCCCCCCCCATGTGTGATAGCGGGCTGCCTCTCTGGGGTGTGTGAGATTAGGTAGAAAGTTAGGTATATTGCCCCCCCCCCCATGTGTGATATTGGGTAGAGAGTTGGGTATATTACCCTCCCCCCCCATGTGTGATATTGGGCTGCCTCTCTGCGGTGTGTGATGTTGGGTAGAAAGTTGGGTATATCCCCCCCCCATGTGTGATATTGGGCTGCCTCTCTGGGGTGTGTGATATTAGAAAGTTGGGTATATTTCCCCCCCCCCCCCATGTGTGATATTGGGCTGCCTCTCTGGGGTGTGTGATATTGGGTAGAAAGTTAGGTATATTGTACCCCCCATGTGTGACATTGGGCTGCCTCTCTGGGGTGTGTGATATTGGGTAGAAAGTTGGGTATATTCCCCTCCCCCCATGTGTGATATTGGGCTGCCTCTCTGGGGTGTGTGATATTGGGTAGAAAGTTGGGTATGTTCCCCTCCCCCCATGTGTGATATTGGGCTGCCTCTCTGGGGTGTGTGATATTGGGTAGAAAGTTGGGTATGTTCCCCCCCCCATGTGTGATATTGGGCTGCCTCTCTGGGGTGTGTGATATTGGGTAGAAAGTTGGGTATACTCCCCTCCCCCCATGTGTGATATTGGGCTGCCTCTCTGGGGTGTGTGATATTGGATAGAAAGTTGGGTATATTCCCCCCCCCCCCATGTGTGATAGTGGGCTTCCTCTCTGGGGTGTGTGATATTAGGTAGAAAGTTGGGTATATTGCCGCCCCCCCCCCCCCCCATGTGTGATAGTGGGCTGCCTCTCTGGGGTGTGTGATATTAGGTAGAAAGTTTGGATATATCCCCCCCCCCCCCTATGTGTGATATTAGGTATAAAGTTGGGTATATTCGCCCCCCCCCCCCCATGTGTGATATTGGGCTGCCTCTCTGGGGTGTGTGATATTAGATAGAAAGTTGGGTATATTCCCCCCCCCCCCCCCCCATGTGTGATAGTGGGCTTCCTCTCTGGGGTGTGTGATATTAGGTAGAAAGTTAGGTATATTGCCGCCACCCCCCCCCCCATGTGTGATAGTGGGCTGCCTCTCTGGGGTGTGTGATATTAGGTAGAAAGTTGGGTATATCCCCCCCCCCATGTGTGATATTGGGCTGCCTCTCTGGGGTGTGTGATATTAGATAGAAAGTTGGGTATATTGCCCCCCTATGTGTGATATTAGATAGAAAGTTGGGTATATTCCCCCCCCCCCCCCCATGTGTGATAGTGGGCTTCCTCTCTGGGGTGTGTGATATTAGGTAGAAAGTTGGGTATATTGCCGCCACCCCCCCCTCCCCATGTGTGATAGTGGGCTGCCTCTCTGGGGTGTGTGATATTAGGTAGAAAGTTGGGTATACCCCCCCCCCATGTGTGATATTGGGCTGCCTCTCTGGGGTGTGTGATATTAGATAGAAAGTTGGGTATATTCCTCCTCCTCCCCCCCCCCCCCATGTGTGATATTGGGCTGCCTCTCTGGGGTGTGTGATATTAGGTAGAAAGTTGGGTATATTCCCCCTCCTTGTGTGATATTGGGCTGCCTCTCTGGGGGTGTGTGATATTGGGTAGAAAGTTGGGTATATTGCCCCCCCCCCCCATGTGTGATATTGGGCTGCCTCTCTGGGGTGTGTGATATTAGGTAGAACGTTGGGTATATTGCCCCCCCATGTGTGATATTGGGCTGCCTCTCTGGGGTGTGTGATATTTGGTAGAGAGTTTGGTTTATTGCCCCCCCCCCTTATGTGTGATAGTGGGCTGCCTCTCTGGGGTGTGTGATATTGGGTAGAGAGTTGGGTATATTGCCCCTCTAGGTGTGATGTTGGGCACAATGGGTGTGGGCTGCCTCTCTATGGCAGGATATGGGGCAGAATCCTGGGTATACGGCCCCTCTAGGGGCACAATAAGGGGCAGGGCTGCCCCTCTGGGGTGTGGAATGGGGCATACGGGTATATTGTCCCTTTGGGGTTGGGACAGGTGTATATTGTTTCCAGGGTGTGATATGTGGCAGAAAGGGGAGTATATTACCCTCCTGCAGTGTGATATGGGTCAAAAAATGGGGGTCTCTTTTGCCCAATTGGGGTGTGATATGGGGCAGGAGGTATATGCTGCCCCACTAGGGTATAGGATGGCAGGAAAGGAGACATATACTGACCTCCCAGGTGTTATAGGGTAGATAGTGGGCTAAATTGCCCCCTCTGGGTGTGATATTGGGTGGAATACTGTTTGTGATTAGATATGGGACAGAAATTATGGTATACTGCCCCTCTAGGGTGTCAGAAAGTGGTATATACTGCTCTTCTGGGGTGTGATATAGGGCAGAAATGATCATATACTGTCCTTCTGGAGTGTGATGTGGTTCTGAAATTGGGGTATGATATGGGATAACGGTCTGACAGACCTTGCTGAATGGTTAGGCTGGACTCCCCAATACTTACTGATGCCCGTGTTATTCCCTCAGGTACGCTTTACCCCAACCGGACATGAGCTGCCCTGTCGCCTGCCTGACCTGCAGAGCTTCATCACTGGGAGAAAGTACCAGCGACTGAGCAGACTGACCGACTACAGCCAGTATGAGCCGCACATTGTCCCCAGCACCAAGAACGGGTAGGTGGTCTCCCTGTCCCCCAATCATCCAGCACACTGAAAAACTGTATATAGACTGGCTCTTCTGATCCAATGTCAGCCAATCAGGAGGCTTTAAATGTAGTATAAGCTGTCCAATTGGTTCTCCTTTCAGAAAGCAGCTTTTCTGCAAGCTGACTATCCGTCACATAAAGAAATGTCCTGAGGAGGTCCAGCGACACATCGCAGGAAAGCGGTACCAGCGTGCACTGCGCAAATGTGAGTTCACCCGCCCACGCTCCTTAATATGGTGCCGGATCCCGCAGGCATTCCCAGGACTCACATTTTCCACCCACTAGTAAGACCACCTTAACCAATTGGTGACTCTCCCCTAGATGAGGAATGCCAGAAGCTTGGGGTGGAGTTTGTGCCGGCTTGTCTGCAGAACAAGTCCAGGCCCAAGCGATCGGGTGAAGAGCGGAAGGACAATGGCAAGAAGGACGATCTGTGGGAGCCAGATGACAGCGGGAGCGAGGAGGTTGACTCTGATGATAGCATGAGTGACCTCTATCCAGGTACTGCCTCCAGCCAATCACAAAGTGCCAGACCTCCTGTCTATTTGGTGATGTCATTATCCGCTCTTTTTCCAGCACACATGTTCACGAAGAAAAGCACCAGCGTCAAGGACAATGGGAGGCTACAGCCAGACAGTGAGGAGATGGAGGTGGAGGAGAGCACCAGCAATGGCCCTGGCAAGAGAGTGCAGGTAGGTGTTAAAGATGGCAACTTACCTGTAGCTACAGCACATAACCTTGTGGACCAATCACTAGGAATTTAAGAACTGCGATTTGGGATGCCCTGCTGTGTGAAACCCACTAGATCGGCTGCTTAGCTCCCCTTTTTGGCGTTCCCATAACGCATTCGCAGGCTCCCATTCAATTAGCACTTTATGCCATGCATACTAATTTTTGGCATAAAACCATTGTTTTGGACTGGCGGCGGTCACATCCACGGGTTCTCAGCGGAGCTGTGCGTGCTTCCAGGCCATATTTATAGCTGGATGTGGGAATGCGCAAGGATGCCAGGAATGCGGCCATAGCCTGCGTTTACTACGAGGGACCGGCGGAAAGTTAAGGGGTTTGCCCACCTTCCTAAGAGGATCACAAAGAGGGGTATTTAGTAGGCTGTCCTGGTGTGTTTTAAAGTCCAGTGCCACCCACACTGGTGATTGGTTCACTTTAAACCTGCCCCAATCCTTGCTTTCCTATAGCTTAAATGAGGTTCTGTGTTAGTGTAACTGTTCAGATTTTAAAGAGGAAGTCAAGACACCACTTCCTCATTCATTAGTATGGCTGTGAATCATGTGACACCTGGGAACCATCCAGGTTTAAAGTGTAAGCCAACTCTGCAAATGTCAAGTCAGCCATACAATGAATAAGTGGTAAGCTTGCTTGACTGACTGTACGTCCTCTTTAAATGTGCGATTCCTGTAACACCTCTTTGTCTCACCACAGCACCAGACTGGTCCTGCACGCAAGAAATTCAAATCTCAGCAGAAGAAATCCAGGAAGTTTCAGAAATCGGCAAAAAAATGACTGTGTGATGTATCTTGGCATTAAAGCAGCACCCCGGCAACAACATGCAATGCGTGAAGGGCTCCATTTTTTTCCAGCCTCATGTTGCCCACAACCCCTTTGGTTTCATTCCTTCTTTTTGTGTCACCTCAATGCTGAGATTTCCCCTAACTTGGACAAATCCCCTGGCAGTCACTAGGGCAAATGTAAAGCACCAACACCCCCTGCTCCTTTCTGTCAAGTGAGGGTTGCAGCTGTGATCCCTTGCATACCAGAATTGGGGGGGGGGGGGGGGGGACGACTTGGTTGGAGCCCACATTACCCCTCCATATGCTGGGTGCACCTTGATGGGTGGTGGTTATGTGCTCACATCAGGAACCTCATGCTGCTGTGGGAAAGCAAAAATACCGTTTTGTGAGTACTCACCTGTAAAACGGGTATTATGAGTGTGCCATACACTCCACTTCGATCTTCATGACATGTGGGTAATCTCCAGTAGAGGGCGAACTTGTGCAGAGATGAATATGCAAAAAAAAGCCTCTCCCGGTCCATATATACCTGGGACCTCCCACCAATTTCCCAGTGTAAAAAAGCAGTAAGGGAACCAGGAAGAACCAATTATAACCTTATCAAAACCAATGGTTCACCATATAAAAGCTCCAGAATACCTGAAAAAAAGGGGTGGGGCGAAGTGGAGTGTATGGCACACAAAACGGACCAAGTAGCAGCCTTACAAACTTGTTCAACAGAAGCCTGGTGCTGAAAAGCCCAGGATGCACCAACAGCACGAGTAGAGTGTGCAGTGACCCTAAAAGGGGGAGTCCTCCCCTTAGCAGAATAGGCCCCAACAATGACCTGACAAATCCATTTGCTAATCGTAGACTTAGCAGGCGCCAAACCTTTCCTGGGCCCGCAGGGCACCACGAAAAAAGCGTCCGTCTTGTGGAAGAAAGAAGTAGTCACCAAATAGTACTTCACACAGCGAACAACATCCAAATTGTGCAGAACCCTCTCCTTGTCATTGTTAGGCTTAGGGCACAAGGAAGGGAGAACAATATCCTGATTGAGGTGGAAAGCAGACACCACCTTAGGAAGGAAATCTGGCTTAAAATGAAAAACCACCTTATCCTGGTGTCTCTCAAAGTAAGGGGCCTGAATCGACAGAGCAGCCAACTCAGAGACACGCCAAACAGAGGTAATAGCCACCAAGAAAGCAACCTTCTGAGTGAGAACCGAAAGAGCAATATCCTGTAACGGCTCAAACGGAGGACCCTGCAGAGCCGAAAGAACCAAATTCAAATCCCAAACAGGAACCACAGCCTTCCGAGGGGGCCGCACATGCGCGACCCCTTGGAAAAAGGTCTTAACCAGCGGGTGTAAGATCCAGATTATGCTGAAGAAACTCCAAAATCCTAGGAATCGAAAAACACCCTACAAGGCAAGGCCCTAGCCTCACACCAATCAATATAGGACCTCTAAGTCCTATAGTAAATACCAGAAGAGGACTGCTTCCTAGCTCTAATCAAGGTCTGAACAACGGCAGCAGACAAACCTTCCTCCTTCAGAATGAAGGTTTCAGCAGCCAAGCCGTCAAAGCCAGCGTTTGTAAATTGGGGTAGAAAGTAGTAGACCCTGAGATAACAGATCCGGCAACATGGGAAGCCGGTACTGATCTACGGCCAGCCTTACAACGTCTGCGTACCAAACTCTTCTTGGCCACCTTGGAGCCACAAGAATAGCTGGCGCCCCTTCTAGATCCAGTTTGCGAACTACCTTGCCCAGCATGGAGACGGGCGGAAACAGGTAAAGAAAACCCAGATCCTTCCAAGCAAGGGACAAGGCATCCACTGCCAGAGATAGAGGATACTGAGAAAGAGACACAAAGGCCGGATGTTTGTGATTGTGGCGCGAGGCAAAGAGATCCACCTCCGGAGTCCCCCACGTGCGGCAAAGATCCAGAAAAACCTCGGGTTGAGAGACCACTCTCCTTGGCAAGAGGATCCCCTACTCAGGGAATCCGCCTCCGTGTTCTCCACTCCCGGAATGTAGACTGCCGAAATGCAAGGAACATTGCTCTCCGCCCAGTACAGGATCAGAGAGACTTCTCTGAGGGGACTCCTGCTGCGAGTCCCTCCTTGGTGATTGATGTAAGCTACCGCCGTTCGGTTGTCTGGCGAACCTGAACCGGTAGACCCTGTAAATGTGAGGTCAGCCATGCCAGAACCAGTCGGATGGCTCTGAGCTCCAAGACATTTATGGGGATGTGAGCCTCCTGAGGACCCCACACCCCGCTGAACTGATGACTTTTCCAATAACCTCCCCAGCATCCGTGGTAACCGTCTCCCAACAAGGGACCAGAAAGGATCTGCCCTTCAACAGGTTGCTCGACTCCAGCTACCACCAAAGGGACTGCCGAACCCTGGGAGACATCCTGAAAGGTTGATCCAATGACTGCGGACACCTGTCCCAATGCCTCAATAGGTGAAGTTGAAGAGCTCTCATGTGAAACTGTGCAAACGGTACTGCCTCTGAGGACACCATCAAGCCCACCAGTTTCATCCCCTGTCGGATAGAGGGACAAGGTCTGGCCCAAAGAAGGCTGATCAGATCCTGAATCCCCCGCACCTTGGTCTGGGGCAAAAACACTCTGGCCTGAATGTTATCCAGATTCATGCCCAGAAATGAAATCACTTGTGACGGAGAGAGAGAAGACTTGGGGCGGTTGATCACCCACCCGAACCTCTCCAGAGTCGACACCACCTGGTGGGTGTCCAGCTCCGCCTGACGGAGGGAAGAAGCTGAGATCAACAGGTCGTCCAGATAAGGCACAATGCGAATGCCCTCAGCTCTGAGCAGAGCCATTATTCTAAGTATGTCACACACCCCGCTTCAAATATTAAATAGTTAGACTTGGGTATACTCACCGCTAGGTGGCGCCGTTGCAGAGAAGTCCAGAAAACAACAAGCCCCTCCCGGTCTATACATACCTGGTACCTCCCAACTATTCCCCAGTGTTCTTCTCTGCAAGATGGCGACAAGACAGAAGAAAGAAGTCTCCTGCTTGCAGGTAGCCGGGGTATCACCCCGGCCCCCCCCATGGTCTATTTCTGCCCGGCCCCTTTTGTTATTAACCCCCGGTTTAATTGGTAGCCTCCCAGCTTAGGCTGTCGGCCGGGCAAGGGTAGATGGCACTTAGGGTGCCTAGGAGATTAGCTCCTCCGCTCGACCCCATATTATGGGGCAATGCGGTTATCCGGTTTGGTGATCCGGATGTGGGATGCCCCAGCCCTTAGGTCATTTTCAGGTTCCCCTTCCCGTTTGGCTTTCTCCCTGCGTTTGTGGGGCTAGTATGTGTGCTGTGTGTGTGTGGTGGAGTGTGCTTTTGGTGCGTGTGGCAGGGACGGGTGGCTTGAGTGTTGCGCCGGCCCGTCCGTCTGCCTGGTCACTTTTTGCTTGGGGGCTCCCTGAGCCCCCTGGACTACTTTTACTTGGTGCAGGGGGCGGGTCGGGCGGCGTGTGTGCCGCCGGCCCGCCGCTCGTTTCACTTCTGAGGGCAGGCGCCATGTTCTGGTGCCTGCCTCTCGGCTGGATCTCCAGGGTTGGCGGTGGGCGGGGCGGCGCGCTGGATGTGAGGGCGCCGAGGATCGTCTCTCGGCGCCCGCTGGCTGTCATGCTGGAGGCAGGCGGGACCGGGCAGCATGCGTGCCGCCGGCCCGCCTGGCGGCATATGCGCTGTTCGGCTGGCTCTGACTCGGAGGGTGGGCGGGGCCGCGTCTTGCGCGGCCCGCGCCGTGTCTTTCCCTCCTCGCGCTGGCTGCCATCTCACGCTGCGGGGGTTCAGGTAGGCATTTTATGCTGCTTTCGGTACTGGGCTGGGGGCTTCTACTGTCTTCTGGCCCCCTCCCTCGCTGGGGGTGGCGGCAGGGTCCTTTTAGCCTGGCTCTAGGCAAGTTGGCTGGGAGTCTTACTGGGCTTCCCTGGCTCACACATCTGTTGAAATATATATATATATATATATTTTTATATGTATTTAGTCCTTTTTTATGCTGCCCCATTGGGGTTCTTGCCTGACCCGCTTTTGTGTCTCAGTACTGTATTATATGTGTTCACCAGTTTTTATTGTTGTGCTTGCAGTGACTGTTGTCTCTTGTTTTTCAGATCCTGGGATCCCATGCTACAGGGCTCTCCCGATCTTAGATACCTGGCTAGTTGGGGTTGGCCGTTACCTTCCTTTTTGAAGTTTTTGCAAATTCCCCATTTCAGGGATATATATACTAGAGGGGCATCCCGGGTCGCTTACTGCGTAAATCCCTGGGTTACTGCGAATACCATAAATTCACCATATGGAGGCTACCAAAGATACCGGAAACGGTCCTTCGGGGCAGTCCAGGCTCTGTGGGGGGTGTGGGACTCCGCTCCCAGGGGATGATGTCATATGTATTCCATGTGCACAGTGGAACATTGAGTGCCAGTCCTTCATCTACCTCCCCTCCTCGCCTGTTCGTTGTCAATGGGGGTGATTCGCAATCTGAGGTATGCGCCCGATTGGCCAGCCTCGAGAAAATGTTTTCCGCTGTGGTCGATCAGAAGGCTCCGGCTAAGCGGAAACACTTGTCTCCGCCTCCGCCGGACTCAGACGATGAGGTTGTTGAGGCTCTGGATCGTCCCCTTGAAGAGGGTGAGCTTATTGAGGAATTAGATGATCCTGAGGTTCAGCAGCTGCTGGGTGCTGAGGGTGACCAGGCCACGGGGTCTGTCCCCGACACGCCTTCCATTCTGGCCCAAATGTTTGAGGTTTTGGATTTGGACCCTCCTGAAGCTGCTCCTCGGCCTAAGGGTCAGCTTTTTGGGGTGACCAAGCCACGCTTGGAGTTTCCCAGTCAACAGCATTTCGAGGATGTTGTCCTTAAGAAATGGGAGCAACCTACGCGTCTCGTTGGGGTGCCGCCTAGCTGGGATAGGAAGTATCCCTTTCCGGCGGACTTGGTGAAGCGTTGGTCTGTCCCTCCCGAGGTTGATGCTCCGGTTTTGGGACTATCTAATACGGTGGTTTTGCATTCTCCTGACACGACTTCTCTTAAGGACGGCGAGGATCGGCGGATTGATTAGCTGGCCCGACATGGTTTTGTCTGTGCGGGTTCGGTGTTGAGGCCTGTTTGTGCTTCGGCACTTTTATTGTTGGCGGTTAGGTCTATTGTCAGGGATTTGTGTGGATCTTGATCCTACTTGTGATGAGTTTCTTGCCCTTAAGCGTTGTGAATCCTTCGTTTCTTTTATCCTTGCCGCTCAGGATGATGCCATGTTGATGTGTGGCAGGGCTACGGCTCTGTTGGTAGCTATCCGCCGCTCAGTGTGGTTGAGGCAGTGGACTGCTGATTTTAATTCCAAGAGATCGCTCACGGCTCTTCCCTTTCTGGGTTTGAGACTTTTCGGTGAGAAGCTTGATTCTGTTGCCACGGGAGGTAAGTTACCTCAGCGCAAGAAATTTCGTCGTTCCTTTCGGGGGGCGGCCCCCTTCAATCCTTCCTTTCGGGGAGCCAGAGCCGGCAGGGGTGCGGGCTTTTCGGCTTCCAGGGGTGCCAGCTGGAACAGGGGTAGAGGCCGTGGCCGTCCCGTTCACGTCTGGGGCGCTAAGCCCAAACCGGCTGCCAAGCCCACTCAGCAATGAGGGGGCGCCCTCACCCTTACGGGTGGGGGGACGGTTACGACTCTTCTCCCGGGTATCGGACCAGGAGGTCTCAGACAGGTGGATCCGGGAGGTGGTGTCGGCCGGTTACAAGCTGGAGTTCGAGTCCCGCCCTCCTCCAAGATTTTTCAGGTCTCGTGTCCCCTCAGATCCTTTGGCCGCGCAGGGGCTCCTGGCGGCGGTAAGGAATCTTCTGGAAATGGCAGTCATCTGCCCGGTCGCTCCTTCGGAGGTGGGGCGCGGGTATTATTCCAATCTCTTCACAGTGCCCAAAAAGGATGGGTCGTTCCGTCCCATCCTGGATTTGAAGTTTCTCAACCTGTTTATTCGTCCCCGGAAGTTTCGCATGGAAACTCGCATTGTGCCTTATCTGGACGATCTTCTCATCATGGCTCCTTCCTTCAGTCAAGCGGAAGGGGACACCAGCACGGTGGTGTCCACTCTGGAGAGGTTCGGCTGGGTGATCAAGTACCCCAAGTCCTCTCTGGTTCCGGCCAGGGTGGTGACCTTTCTGGGGATGTCCTTGGACTCTTGCCAGCACAGAATTTTTCTCCCTCAGGCCAAGGTTCTTTTGATTCAGGAATTGGCTCAGCTTCTTCTTTCCAATCCTCGCCCGTCCATCCGTCTAGGGATGAGACTGGTGGGTCTGATGATAGCTTCTTTCGAGGCAGTTCCCTTCGCTCAGTTTCACACGCGGACGCTTCAGCTTCATCTGTTGGCGTTTTGGGACCGGCAGCCGCGGTCGTTGGATCGGTTCTTCCGGATGTCCCCCCGGGTTCGGCAGTCTCTGCAGTGGTGGCTGGTCCCGGACAATCTCATGAAGGGCAGGTCATTTCTGTCCCCACCTTGGGAAACTGTCACCACGGACGCCAGTTTGTCAGGATGGGGAGGTTTCTGGAAGGATCTTCGGTTCCGGGGGCGGTGGGGTCCTCTGGAGGCCCACTTGCCCATCAATGTTCTGGAGTTGAGAGCCATCAGGTTGGTTCTGTCTCACTTGACGCAGCATTTACAGGGCTTGCCGGTTCAGGTTCGATCGGACAATCGGGCGGCGGTTGCTTACATCAATCACCAAGGAGGGACTCGCAGTCTGGGTGCCCTCAGGGAGGTGTCTCTGATCCTAGTTTGGGCGGAGACTCATGTCCCTTGCATCTCGGCAGTGTACATTCCAGGAGTGGAAAACACGGAGGCGGACTTTCTGAGCTGGTGTTCTTCCCACCGGGGGGAATGGTCTCTCCATCCCCAGGTGTTTCGGTCACTTTGTCTCCGGTGGGGGACGCCGGAGGTGGATCTGTTTGCCTCTCGTCACAATCACAAGCTCCCGTCATTCGTGTCGCTTTCTCAGGATCCTCTGGCGGCGGATGCCATGGCTCTGAGCTGGGGGGACCTGGGGTTTCTTTATCTGTTTCCTCCAATTCCCATGCTAGGCAGGGTGTTGCGAAAGTTGGTTCTGGAAGGGGTTCCCGCCATTCTCGTGGCTCCAAGGTGGCCAAGGCGGGTGTGGTTCGCAGACATCGTTCGTCTGGCAGTGGATCAGTTCGATCTGCCTCTTCGGCCGGATCTTCTCACTCAGGGTCAATTATGTTACCCCAGTTTACCAACGCTGGCTTTGACGGCTTGGCTGCTGAAACCTTCATCTTAAAGGAGGAAGGTCTTTCGGATTCGGTCATTCAGACTCTTATTAGTGCCAGGAAGAGGTCCTCTTCTACCATCTATTATAGGGCTTGGAGATCTTATATTGATTGGTGTGAGGCTAGATCTTTGCCCTGTCGGGTCTTTTCTGTTTCTAGGATTTTGGAATTTCTTCAATCTGGGCTGGACTCTGGTCTTCAGCTGAGTACTTTGAAGGGGCAGGTTTCTGCTTTGTCTAAGGTCATTTGCACTCCATCCTTTGGTCAAGACTTTTTTCCAGGGGGTTTCACATCTGCGGCCTCCTAGGAAGCCTTTGCTCCCTGTTTGGGATTTGAATTTGGTTCTCTCTGCTCTTCAGGCTCCTCCTTTTGAGCCTTTGCAGGATATTGCTCTGTCTACTCTGACTCAGAAGGTTGCCTTTTTGGTGGCCATCACTTCGGTTCGGCGTGTTTCGGAGTTGGCAGCCTTGTCGATTCAGGCTCCTTATTTCGAGAAACATCAGGACAAAGTGTTTTTTCGCTTCAAACCAGACTTTCTTCCTAAAGTGGTCTCGGCTTTTCATCTTAACCAGGACATTGTTCTTCCTTCCTTTTGTCCTAAGCCTAGGAATGACAAGGAGCGCGCTTTGCATTGTTTGGATGTGGTTCGTTGTGTTAAGTGCTATTTGCGTACATCTCCTTTTCGTAAGACTGATGCTTTTTTCGTGGTGCCCTGTGGGCTTAGGAAGGGCTTGGCTCCGGCTAAGTCTTCTATTAGCAAGTGGATTTGTCAGGCGGTGGTTGGGGCCTACTCTGCCAAAGGGAAGGATCCCCCTTTTCGTGTTACTGCTCATTCTACTTGTGCGGTTGGAGCGTCCTGGGCTTTTCAGCACCAGGCTTCTGTTGAACAAGTTTGTAAGGCTGCTACTTGGTCTTCTGTTCACACTTTTTCTAAGTTTTACAAGGTTGATGTGTGGGCTTCAGCGGATGCTGTTTTTGTCCGCAAGGTTCTGCAGGCTGCAGTGGTTTGAGTTTCTGCATTACTGCCTGGTTGGATACCCGCCCTTTTTGGACACTGCTGTTGGATGTCCCAAGTCTAACTATTTAATATTTGAAGCGGGGTGTGTGACATACTTAGAATAATACCATTTTGTGAATACTCACCTGTAAAATGGGTATTATAAGTATGTCACACACCCCGCTTCACCCGCCCTTTTTGGTATCCTGGTTCTTTATATGGTGACGTTTTTTCGTTTACAGTTGAGGGTTACCATTGTTTTTTTTCCTGGTACCCTGTCTTTACTGCTGTTTGAATACTGGGGAATAGTTGGGAGGTACCAGGTATGTATAGACCGGGAGGGGCTTGTTGTTTTCTGGACTTCTCTGCAACGGCGCCACCTAGCGGTGAGTATACCCAAGTCTTAACTATTTAATATTTGAAGCGGGGTGTTTGACATACTTATAATACCCATTTTACAGGTGAGTATTCACAAAATGGTATTATTCCCGCCAAGACCTTGGTGAAGACCCTCGGCACCGAGGTCAGTCCGAAGGGAAGGCTACAAACTGAAAATGTTGATCCTCCACCGCAAACCAGAGGAATCTCTGATGCGCCGGAAAAATCGGAACATGCAGATACGCATCCATGATGTCTATGGATGTCATAAAATCCCCTTGGCGAAGGGAATTGATAGCCGAGCACAGAGTCTCCATGCGGAACTTTTTGGCTCTGATAAACCCGTTGAGAACCTTGAGATCTAGAATGGGTCTCACCGAACCCTCCTTTTTGGGAACCGTGAAAAGGTTGGAGTAGTAACCCCTGCCTCTCTCCAACTGAGGCACCGGGCAAATAACTCCCATGTCCAGAAGGTTTTTTTTTTACTGCTAACAGAAGCCCCTGTGCACCCTGAGGGTCCAAGGGCACCCGAGACCTTAAGAATTTTGGAGGCGGCCAGTACTCGAACTCCAGTTTGTACTCGGAGGAGACCACTTCCAGACCCAGACCTGGAAGAAGAGCCGCAGCCGCCCCCCCCACCCGTGCGGGTGAGGGCGCCCCTTCATTGCTGAGCCGGTTTAACGGCAGGCTTGGGCTTGGAACCCCAGGCAGCCGCGGGACGTGCCCGACCTCTGCCCCTATTCCAGGACGAGCCCCTGCCACCCAAGGAGGCCAAACCTCTGGCCCCTCGAAAGGAAGGAGTGGACGAGTCAGCCCCCCGAAAGGGACGGCGCTGTTTCTTCCGCTGAGGTAACTTACCTCCTTTAGCAACAGCATCCAATTTATCTCCAAACAGCCGCGCACCCAGGAAGGGAAGAGCTGTAAGCCCCAAAATCCGCCGTCCACTGTCTGAGTCAGACCAATCTGCGCATAGCCACCAATAGGGCTGAAGTCCTGCTACACATGACAATAGAATCTTCCATAGCAGCCAAGACAAAACCCATGAACAATTCACATCTCTTAAGGGTAGCGAACTCATCGCTAGCCGGATCAAACTGAGCATCATTCAGCCAGTCCCTGATAAGAGACCTGGTAGCAAGCGACACTAGGGCAGATGCACAAACAGGCCGCAGGGCCAAGCCCACGCTGGCAAATGCGTGACAGGCCATCTGATCAAGGCGCTTGTCCTCGCCATCCTTAAGGGAAGTGGCGTCAGAGGTGTTCAGCACAGAAGAGTTAGCCAAACCCAAAACTGGCGCATCGACCTTGGGAGGAGAAGACCATCGCTTAACCGCCTCCACCGGGAAAGGATACTTCTTATCCCATCCCTGAGGAGCACCAGGAAGCTGACTGGGCCTTTCCCATTCTTTCAGGATCAGGGCATTAAAATGACCCTGGGTAGGGAATTCCAGACGGGGCTTGCGGGCCCCAAAAAATTCCCCCTTCTTGAGAGGAGCCGCCTCAGGCGGGTCTATATCCAACACCTCCAATAGATGTGACAAAATGTGGCCATATCAACGGCATCCCCCAGTGCCTGCCTGACATCAGCATCACCAGACTGTACATAGTCAGTCTCCGTTTCCTCATACAATTCCCCCTCCTGTAAAGGAGAATAATCCGACAAATCAATGGAATCATCGTCAACATCCCACAAGTGCTGGGCCGACGACAAATGTCTCTTTTTAGCCTGGGCCTTCTTGCCCACCGTGCTAACAATAAATTTCTCGATGCTGACCAACCTAGCACAAACATAAGAGTGCGACTCCCCGCTGGCACCAATGACACTTAGGGTATGGATAAGGCGGGGAGGGGAAGTCGATGAAGCGGGAGGAGACGACCCAGAAGGCTGGGTACCGGACTGCCGCGTTATGGCCTTTTGTGCACATGGTATACAAATCGGCACATTCTCCCCCGTAAGGGATACTCCACACCCCACACATGGCCCGGATTGTACCAGAGGGAGCCCGAGCCCAGTATCCTGTGGAGCCCCCATAAGGTGATTTTTGTGGTCAGTCGCAAGATTGCAGGGAATTATGCTTAAGCAACCCGGGATGCCCCTTAAAAGTCCCGGTGGGAGGATTTAAGGTGATCAATTTAACACTAGGGACCCCAGGACCAGGAGGAACCCCTTAATATGCACTATTATGAAGCAATCTGCATCACACAATAAGGCATATCAGTTACTATACAGCGTAACAACATCATTCAAAATACTATATATATATATATATATATATATATATCAAAATGACAAAGCATAAGCCTGTACCATAGGGCCCCCCCCCACCAGAGAAGGACCCCCAAATAACTAATTTAGTTGCCACAGGCCCTTACCGTCCCCCAGAAACGACAGCCGCAGCAATGCAGCAAGATGGCCTCCGTCTCTGAGGTGATCAGGAAGAGAAGGGGGGCGGGCCAGCGCCGAAGGCGCGCTTTTCCAGGCCCCACCCCCCTCCCAGCAGCGTGGATCTGGCCAGGGAGACCCTTCAGAAAACACGCCGAACGAGGGGGCGTGGCCGCGCCGAACGCCCTTCCCCGCCCCCTTATTTAAACACAGCCTGAGGGAGAGAAGCTCCCCAGGCTGACATGAGAAACCACAGCAGGCTAGGCCAAGCAACAGCACCAACTTCCAGGTGATCCACACCAACTCACACACACAACTTACAGTGGTAACACCAACACACATACACATATATATAAAGTAAAAGGGAGAGGCCGAGGATGACGGCCCGCCAGCCCCCCCCCCCCCCCCCCCAGAGGGAAGTAAGGGACCTGGAAGGGGGGAACCCGGCCCAAATAGGGCCACAGGCATGTAGGGATGGGGCATCCCACACCAGGATCACCAAAACCTGGGTAACCGCCTACCCCATAATGAGGTCTCACGGTGGAGCAAAGCTCTTTCCGCACCCATAGGGTGCTCCTACCCTCACCAGGACCCACAGCCTAAGCTGGGAGGCTCAGATAGGGACAATTTAGAAAGGGTCCTGGCAACGATAGGGACAATAAACGGCCGGGCGCAGGCCCGGCTTACCTGCAAGTAAAAAGTCTTCATCTTCTGTCTTGTCGCCTTCCCTGCAGAGAAGGAACTGGGAAATTGGTGGGAGGTCCCAGGTATATATGGACCGGGAGGGGCTTTCTTTTTTTGCATATTCATCTCTGCACAAGTTCGCCCTCTACTGGAGATTACCCACATGTCATGAAGATTGAAGTGGAGTGTATAGCACACTTAGAATAGCTGAAATGTAAATTGGCTGCTACAAGTAAAAGCTAATTTGCAACTCTGGGCCAGGGAGGGTCACTAAACTAACTTCACCCACCACACACCAGTGAGCTTTGCATTAGAAAGTTACACACCTCTCTCTAATGGAGCTTCACTGGAAAGGAAAATGGCTGCACATTTACACACCATTGAAGCAACATTTCTTTTTCAGTACACGAAAGGGCACACTGAACATTGCATATGCTTTCTGTAGTATCACCTTTTCTGTGCAGGTTTAGCATGGCAAAAAGAATCATTTCTGTGCTTTTTTCTCAAAACAACCTTCGGGCAGCATAAACATGAGACTTCCGAGTCCCTCCCCCAGAAATGGAACACGTGACCAGCAGAATCCAATAAAAACTTGACTCCACCCTCCAATCCTCAGTTATTTTTGTGTTCCTCTGTGAGATAGGAGCCAGACCACTAGCGCCTGAACCAGGATGGTTTAGGTAAGTATCGCTATGGACCTTTTGCAGGAGGTCCATCTCTCGGTCCTGGAGGCATTTTTGCCAGGGGCCCGGGATACCCTCGGGATTTTAGGCCAGGATCCCACTCTTTGATCGGATAGACAAAGGGGAGTAAGCATTTAATTTCCCTCTTACTGAGAATGATTATGTGGAAGAAGCCAGGGTAGCCGGACCCAATTATTTTTTTATATTTCTAGGTGGCAGAAGTGATCTCCGGGCTGGTCTTCCCACCAATAGAGGTAGATCTCGTCTATCTCTCATGTGTATGCTGCCCGGAGGATGTTTTGAGAAAACTTAAGTTAAGTACTTGGTAACTTCTTTTCTATACATCCGAACAGGCAGCATACAGTGTTTTCCCTCCCTTTCTTGTGGGTTTAGATTTAATGTAATGTTTAATGAATTGAAGTTGTAGATCTGTTTCTCTTTTTATTTTCTCTACAACAACTGAGGATTGGAGGGTGGAGTCAAGTTTTTATTGGATTCTGGTGGTCACGTGTTCCATTTCTGGGGGGGGGGGGGGTACTCGGAAGTCTCATGTGTATGCTGCCCGTTCGGATGTTTAGAAAAGAAGTTACCAGGTACCTAACTTAAGTTTTTTTTTCTTCAGACTCCAAGCAGTTCTAATGGTAACTAGAGACTCCACTTGCCGCCTGTTCTATTCTGCCAAAACAATCGCCCCTGGCCATAACCAGGCTATGCCCACCCACCAACTGGAACCCGAAAGTGCAGCTACCGGTTCTGGATTGACGATCGGTGGCGGGGGACCCGCAATAGAGTAAGCAGATTTTCTAGTTACTGCCAGGGCTGCCTAGCCCTGGACTCTCAAGCAGTGGACTTTTCCTGTAGCTAAAGATCCAGGATTTTCACCTTTGGAAGAACTTTCGCCCAGCTCTAGTCTTAGGGCGAGATGAGGTTGCAGAAAATATAACATGACTCCTTTCTTGTCAGTTGTCAGGGAGGATTTGGGGCCGATTTTGAGGTAAGGTAATGGTTAAGTGTTTTATAACTTTCTAAAAAACATCCTTAAGGCAGCATACCATCGAGATATTAAGGCTCTGCACCGAGGTAGGAACACATGACTACCAGAATACACAAAAGCTTTAACTCCTCCAGACACCAGTTCTTTGTGTTTGTGCCTGGAGCCAAACCACTAGGTAAGTGACCGGGTCACTGTGGGTCTGATGGGGTTGACCCATTCCCTGGCTCCGGAGGCAGCCTGCCAGGGACCCAGGGGATAGGCCAGATTCCACTATCCCCAATTCATAGCCAGTGGGGGAGTAGCCTTAAACCAAGTATGCTAATGGTCTGAAGCATTGTGGAAATAGTCAGGGGGGATTTCCGGGTCTCCTTCCCACCACCTCCTCCGATACCATATGGTGCTTGTGAGGCTCTGGCGAGATGTACGAATGCGGGCAGTCGGGCTGCATTGTTTCTCCCCCCTGGTGCGCATCTGTGGAGCTCGCCAGGGGCCAGGCTGCAGGACACGCGTGCCCTTTCTGCTGTTTCAACCTGATGGAAGGGGGGAGGGATCTGCTGCAGAGGGCGATTCCAAAAGATGGTGGTCGATTACGTCCTCTGCAAGACCCAGCTAATGCACGCTAAAAGACTCATCAATTAGGAACATCCCTGCTTGCTTATTTATTGAGATTGGGGATGGGCGCCTCTACCCCACACCAGACTTCAGAATGGCGGATCAGGACGGGATACCCTTGCAACCTGATTGACCCAATTTCAACGGAAACGGTCGGCCACTCAGTCTGGGAAGAAGGGGTCCGGCTCTGCTCCGTCTAGTCCCTTTTTTATTTATGGGCACGCTTTTGCAGTTTTAAGGGATACTTTGAATTATTATGTGTTTGGAAGGTTATATAGGATCTTTACAACCGACTATTCCTTTTGCATTTTAGACCAAGCCCTGTAAAGGAAGTGTCTAATGATAAAAGTAGGAGATGAGATGAAATCAAGCTACTAGATTCCTATATCTCATGCATATGGTTTATCTTTCTATGGGCATTGAGGATAGGAGATTGCAACCCTAAGTCAAACATGATTGGGTCTATCCCAAATTTGTTCCTGATTCACCTATGACCGTCCCCATTCATAACTCCGTTAAGGAGGCTGTCCTTAATGAGTGGAAGGATCCAGATAAGGGGCTCTTATCCGTTCATTGAAGAAGACTCACATATTTGGGATAAATGCCCCCTTTTCTAAGGTCTCTAATGGTGTGGATTTAGCTTTTGAGAATACCAAAGATCCTTTAGACAAGAAGATAGATTATCTCTTGAAAAAAGCATGACAGGCTCAATCTTGTACTCTCAAACCAATTCTTGCCTCTACTTGCGTTGCCAGGAATATTAATTATTGGCATCAGCCAATAAGGACACATGAGGAGACATGATGAGAATGAGAATATGAAGGCTTTACAGATTCTCTTCTCAACAGCCTTTTTTGTGTCCGATGCCATAGCAGAATCTGTGAGATTTTTGGTGCCGGCCATTGCCCTCACCAATTTGGTGCATAGGAACTTGTGGCTTGGTCAGGGGATACAGATTAAAAGTTGTGCCAGTGTGCCATGGCCAATAACAGGGAATTTCTCTTTGGCCCAGAACAAGAGAAGGTGTTAGACAATCTGCTGACAGAAATAAATCTTTTCTCACTAAGCGTAGTGATTTCAGGAATAGAATTTTATTTTCTAGTCAGTCCTCTTATAGACAGCCCTTTCTTAGCAAGGACTGGTTTAGGGGACCCCCTCCTACTTCTAGGAGAGGCAAGTTTTGAGGATTTACTCTGTTTGGTACCCAACAGTCTCTAAGAAGCAATGATGCTGGTTCCTTAATAGGTCCTCAGGTTAAAAATTCCACATTTGGTGGGAAACTACTGGACTGCCCCTTTATTTCCAGGGGAATAAGGAAGGGTTTTGCAATAGAATTCATGCACGTCCCTCACAGGAACTTTTTTTGTTACTCTCCCAGGGGGAACGGAGGAAAGACTGGTCATTCACAGCCGTCTAGATTCTATGTTGGATATAGGAGTGTCCCAATTCTCCAACACCAATTGGGGGAGGGGGGGGAATGGTTCTACTCGAGCATTTTATTGGTGAAAAAGACCTCCGGAGGATTCCGCTTCATTCGCAATTTGAAGAAGCTGAATCTGTCGGTACTCTACAGACGCTTCTGCATGGAGTCATCTTCTCTGTGAGGAAGTTGCTTCCGCCTGCCTCATTTATGGTCTCAATAGACCTGAAAGATGCATATTGGCAGGTACGGATGAGCTTGTTGGGCCAAGCCTTTGTGAGATTTGCAGTAAAGTTGGGGGACCAAATGCTCCACTTCCAATTTGTATGCCTACCCTTTGGGCTGGAGTCAGCTCTGAGAATTTTTACCAAAGTTTTGGAGAACCTCTGGTTTAAAGGAAGGCAGAAAGCAGTGGGAATCATAGCATATCTAGATTACCTCCTCCTGTTTGCCCCAGATCAGGAGGTTGCTCCAGGATCTGGAATTGACACAAGGATTTTTTGCTACGATTGGGTTGGATCCTGAATTACCAGAAGTCCAGTCCAGTCTAGTACGGTCACAGGTCTTGACTTATCTGGGGTTCGAGATGAATATTATCCTTCAGAAAATCTTTCTGCCTCTGTCAAAAATAACGATCCTTCAGGAAGCCATTCAGTCGGTCAATTTTGGTTTGTCAAGCTATGCGGGTCTTGGGGCTAATGACCTTGTCCTTCCTTGCTTTAAGATGGGGAAAGCTACACTCAAGGACTGTACAGCTGCATATTCTAAACTCTTGGGACAAATCTCAGGAGTCTATAGACAGGATAATCCCAGATTTAGTAAAGGAATCTGAGTTGGCGGCAAGGCAAGCACAGGTTTGTCAGTGGCTTATCCTGATTGGACCTTAGTGATGACAGACACCGCTTGACAGGATTGGGGGGGGCCCATTGTGGATCCCTGACCGCTCAAGGGAAATGGTCCAGAAGACTGAGCCTATCCTCATCGAAAATGATAGCTGTGAAGGAGGCATTGCTAGCCTTCTCTCCCCACCTGAAGGGTTATCACGTACAAATAGGAACAGACAATGTGACTGCTATGGCATATCTAAATTGTCAGGGAGGGATGAGGTCATTGTTCCTGCAACAAGCAGCATAGGAAATTCTGACCTGGGCAGAACTGAACCTTTTATCCACTTGAAAGGTTGCCGAAATGGTGACTGAACCAAGAGGTATTCAATCAGATTTGTATCCTAAGAGGAACTCCGGAGGTAGATCTTTTCGCCTATAGTCCAGGGCACTTTCAAGCAGAAAGGAGGTGACAAAGATTTATTTGAAAATATGTAACACCTGGAAGGTGCGTGATCAAAATCCCGTTCTAGTCTCCCAGTTGTATTGGATTTCCTTCAGGAAGGAGTCAACCTGGGTCTGAGCATCAGTACCAGGAAGGTCCAATTAGCAGTGCTTTCGTTTTTTTTGGATAAGCGACTTCCAAATTGGGCACTTTTGGTTGCTGTCAGCCAGTCCATTATAGGTTAACTCCCCAATAGTTTCTCGCCTGGGTCCTTAGAACTCTGACTGCACCACCCTTTGAACCTCTGTCGAGTGGCAATAACTTCAGTCCGCAGAATCAGTGATATCCTGGTCCTATCCTGCCGTCACCCCTTCGCAAGTTTTCCAGGATCATATAATTTTACGGGTGGATCCTTGCTATCTTCTTAAGATCTCTTCTGACTTTCATCAGGCCCAAGAGATTATCCTTGCATCTGCCAAGGATAGTGATCCCTCCACGGGTTCTGTGAATAAGCCTTTGGATGTCAGGGCCTGTTTGCTGGAATACCTTCGACAAACAAGGCACTGGAGGAAGCACGATAGCTTATTTGTTTCCTTCTTAGGTCACAGGAAGGGTCAGCGTGTTTCCAAGGTAACATTGGCCCAATAGATGAAGAACACCAGTTTTGCTTACAAAGGATCTCCTTCTCCAGGGTGAATTACAGCTCATTCAACAAGAAGTGTATTCTAAGTATGTCACACACCCCGCTTCAAGACATTCATTACACTTGGGTATACTGACCTGTAGATGGCGATCTTGCAGAGATGTCAATAAAAAAAGGTAAGACCCTCCCGACCCATAAATACCTGGGACCTCCCACTCATTCATCTCTGAAGTGGCGAGCAAGTCAGATTATGTCTCCTCCTTGCAGGTAGCCGGGATGACTCCCGGCCTTCTATTCCTGCCCGGATCCCCTTATTTAAATTACTTGCCTCCCAGCCTAGGCTGCTGGTCCGGGCAAAGGTAGTTGGCACCCCTGGTGCTTAGGAGCCGTGAGACCCCATAACAAGGGGTAGGCGGCTATCCAGGTTGGTGATCCCGGTTTGGGATGCCCCGTCCCTTGGCCATACCCTGGCATGGATTCCCCCTCTCCCGGATACCCTTAGAGGGGAGGGGGGCCGGGTCCCTTATGGATTCCTCTCATTTATTGTGTGTGAGCTTAACTGTGTGTGTGCTTTTACTTTTTGACTGGCGCCGACCTCCGGCGTGCGGCGGTGAGCGCCCATGAGGGTTTCTTCTCCTCTGGGCGGGGGGCCCGGGCGCTCGCCTACGGCCACGGTTTTCATGTCACGGCTTCTGCCCAGGAGAGACGGGGGAGGGGCGGGGCCGGGCGCGATCCGCGCTGGCCGGCCCTCCCTCCTCCTCCTACTGCACACTGCGCGTCTTCACTGTGCCTGGCGTGCGGTACTGAAGGTCGGGTGAGTGGCCTGATGGCCATCAGATTCATCTATTTTTCTAGCATGGTCTGAGTGTGTGCTTGTGTTTTGTGTTCCAGGTGGACCATTGATCATATTAAAGGGGGGTTCTCCCGGTCCAGGGTCCCTGGTTAAAATTTTAGCTGGCTTAAAATCCTCCCACTCGGGACTTAAAGGGGCATCCTGGGTTGCATTATTGCGTAATTCCCTCGGAGCATTGTACACATATATATTATTAAAAAATCACCATATGGAGGCTTCCCCGGATACTGGGCTTGTGCCCCCCTCGGGACAATCCAGGCTGTGTTTGGGGTATCCCTTTTGGGGGATGATGTATTTCTATGTGTACCCTGTGCGCAGCGGTCTATTACGCGGCAGACCGGATCTCAGGCGAAAAATTGTTTTCCAGTGCCGTTGCTAAAAAGGCCACGGCAAAGTGAAAACATTTGTATACGGCCACGCAGGGCCTTGATAGGGAGGATTTTGACTCCCTGGATTGGTCTGATTGTTCCCCGCGTGAGGAAGGGGAGCTGTGTTCCCCGCGTGAGGAAGGGGAGCTGTATGAGGAGTCTGAGGGCTCCGATGATCAGCAGTTTGTGGGCGCTGATACAGAGCAGGGCCAGGGGGACTCCTTGGATACCTCTAGGGTCCTGGCTCATATGTTTGAGGTCTTGGCTGTTTCTCCCCCCAAGGCGGCTCCTCCGCTGAAGGGTGAGTTCTTTGAAGTGACCAAGCCGCGCTTGGAATTTCCTTATCAAAAGCATTTTGATGGTATCATTCTCAAGGAATGAGAGAGGCCGACTCGGCTTCCGGATGTCCCACCGGGTTGGGACAGGAAATATCCCTTTCCGGCGGACACGGTGAAGCACTGGTGGTGATGGCCATCCTCAGAGCCAGGGGTATCCGCATTGTGCCCTATCTGGACGATCTTCTTATCATGGCATCTTTCCTCAGTCAGGCGCAGCTGGATACCGGGAACGTGGTGTCCACTCTGGAGTGTTTCGGTTGGGTGATCAACTATCCCAAGCCTTGCCTCACTCCCTCCAGGGTGGTGGACTTCCTGGGAATGTTTCTGGATACTTCTCAGGCCAGGGTGTTGCTCCCCCGAGCCAATTCTTCTGATTCAGGAATTGACTCAGCGTCTCCTATCCATCCCCCGCCCGTCCATCCAGCTAGGGATGTGACTGGTGGGATTGATGGTGGCATCGTTTGAGGCGGTTCCCTTTGTCACACAAGGACGCTCCATCTCTTGGCGGCCTGCGACGGGTCCCCGTTGTCATTGGATCAGTCGTTTCTGATGTCCCCCCGGGTGCGGCGTTCCCTTTGGTGGTGGCTGAAACCGAGCAATCTGACGATGGGCAGGTCTTTTCTGACCCCTCGTTGGGAGACGGTCACCACGGATGCCAGCCTGTCAGGTTGGGGGGGATTTTGGAAGGATCTTCAGTTTCAGGGGCTGTGGGGGACTCAGGAGGCTCACGATCCCATCAATGTTCTGGAGCTGAGAGCCATCAGGTTGGTTCTGGCTTACTTGTCTCATCAGTTACGGGGACTACCAGTTCAAGTTGTCTGACAATCGGACGGCGGAAGCCTACATCAATCACCAGGGAGGGACTCGCAGCAGGCGCGCCCTCAGGGAAGTGTCTTTGATACTGGATTGGGCAAAGGGCAATGTCCCATGCATCTCGGCAGTGTACATTCCGGGAGTGGAGAACACGGAGGCGGACTCCCTGAGCAGGGGGTCATCTCGCCGGGGGGAATTGTCGCTCTGCCCCAAGGTTTTTTGGTCACTTTGCCTCCAGTGGGGGACTCCGAAGGTGGCCCTCTTTGCCTCTCGTCACAATCACAAGCTTCCGGAATTTGTGTCTCTCTGAACTGGAGGGATCTGGGGTTTTTATACCTGTTCCCTCCGTTTCCCATGGTGGGCAAAGTGGTGCGCAAGCTGGCCCTAGAGGGTGCGTCAGTAATCCTGGTGGCTCCAAGGTGGCCAAGACAGGTTTGGTTCGCAGACGTGGTAAGGTTGGTAGAAGATCAGTTAGTTCTGCCCTTTCTGCCAGATCTACTCACTCAGGGTCCCCTGCTGTACCCCAATTTACCAACGCTGGCTGACGGCGTGGCTGCTGAAACCTCCATCTTGAAGGAGGAAGGTCTTTCTGATGCTGTCATTCAGACTCTGGTTAGGGCTAGAAATAAGTCTTCCTCTGCCATCTACTAGAGGATTTGGAGGTCTTATATTGATTGGTGTGAGGTCAGGGCCTTGCCTTGCAGGGCGTTTTCTATCCCTAGGATCTTGGTTTTTTTGCAACATGGTCTGGACCTAGGTTTTGAAGCGGTTTTCTTTCAAAAGTCTTTTGCTCTTCATCCTCTGGTTAAGACCTTTTTTCCAGGGGGTTACACATGTGCGGCCTCCTAGGAAGCCTTTGCTCCCAGTTTGGGATTTGAATTTGGTTTTGTCTGCCTTGCAGGGTTCTCCTTTTGAACCTTTGCAGGATATTGCACTTTCTACGCTTACTCAGAAGGTTGTTTTTCTGGTTGCCATCACTTCTGTTTGGCGTGTTTCGGAGTTGGCAGCCTTGTCCATTAAGGCCCCTTACTTTGAGAGGCATCAGGACAAGGTTGTTTTCCGCTTCAAGCCAGATTTCCTTCCTAAGGTGGTCTCGGCTTTTCATCTTAATCAGGATATTGTTCTACCCTCCTTGTGTCCTAAGCCTAGCAATGACAAGGAGAGGGTTTTGCATTCTTTGGATGTGGTTCGCTGTGTGAAGTATTATTTGGTGGCTACTTCTCCTTTTCGTAGGACTGATGCCCTCTGGGCCTAGGAAGGGTTTGGCTCCTGCCAAGTCTTCCATTAGTAAATGGATTCGCCAGGCCATTGTTGGGGCCTATTCTGCCAAGGGGAAGATTTTCCCTTTTCGTGTTACTGCTCATTCCACGCATGCTATTGGTGCCTCTTGGGCTTTTCAGCACCAGGCTTCTGTTGAGCAGGTTTGTAAGGCTGCTACTTGGTCTTCGGTTCACTCTTTTTCCAAGTTTTACAAGGTTGATGTTTGGGCCTCAGCGGATGCTGTTTTTGGCCGCAAAGTTCTGCAAGCTGCAGTGGTTTAAGTTTGTGCCTTGTTTTTTGGATCCCCGCCCTTTATGGACACTGCTATTGGATGTCCCAAGTGTAATGAATGTCTTGAAGTGGGGTGTGTGACATACTTAGAATAATACCATTTTGTGAATACTCACCTGTAAAATGGGTATTATAAGTATGTCACACACCCTGCCCTTTTGTATTCTGGATCCTTTATATGGTGAACCTTTTGTTAGTTTTAATTGGCTTTCCTGGTCCCTTTCTCTTACTGTTATCTTTATACTGGGGAATGAGTGGGAGGTCCTAGGTATTTATGGGCCGGGAGGGTCTTACCTTTTTTTATTGACATCTCTGCAAGATCGCCCATCTACAGGTCAGTATACCCAAGTGTAATGAATGTCTTGAATCGGGGTGTGTGACATACTTATAATACCCATTTTACAGGTGAGTATTCACAAAATGGTATTTTCTACATCTTAGGCAGAGCGAACTGGTGCCTCTATCGAACAGATATGTAGAGCGCCAACCAAGTCTTCAACTAAGACGTTTATTATTACCGCCTGGATCTCCTCACCTTGCATGATTAATCCTTTGTCAGGTGTGTGTTGCAGGCAGCCTTTCCCACCCAGTAGAGGTAGTATCTCACTTATCCTCTCAGTGGTATGCTGCCCTATGGATGTCTTAAGATAACTTCATTTCTAAGCATATGAAAGGGCATTATACAGGCTATGTTATTTTAGGTTACCTTACTGATTTACTAGTTGGTGTTTAGTCTTTGTTCTTCAGATCTCTTAAACTACTGCTGTCTGGAGGAGTTTAAACGTTTGTGTATTCTGGTGGTCATGTGTTCTTGGGACGAAGCCTTAATATCTCAGTATTATGCTGCACTTTTGGATGTACCTAACTTTTTTCTCTGTACCCAATGGTTACATATTTCAGCCAGAAAAACCCTAATCTCACATTTCATCCCATGCAGGAATTGACTCAGCAAAACTGCTGTGCAGAGGGGACTACGGTGCACGCCCCCCCCCCCCGTCACAGGAACTATGGCACGCCCCTCTCAATTCACTTCAATGGAGAGGGGCATGCTATAGTTATTAGTTGGTTAAGCGTTATGGGTTTTAGCAGCACAGCTTTACTTTCCAATAAACTTTCTGTTTCTGATGACCAGGCAAGGAGTCTGAGCTGGGCCTTAAAGAGACCTCCAATTGTCACGGAGTACGCATTGATATACAAGCCTGAAGGATGAACCAGCAAGGAAATTATTGCTGTTGGGCTAACAGTCTCTTTAATAAGGCAACACTTGGCAACCCTGATGCCTGTCCCATGTGCCCCCACTTACTTGCTGCACAGAGTAGAAGGCGTAGCAGGGATCCAAAGTTTGGTGTCCTTTTTATTTCATTCCTCGTCGTCCATGCAAAAAAAAGTGGTCTAAAGCTACTCTTGATGCTGTCAGCATGTGTGAGAAAAGCAAGCCACTGTGGTCCCGCAACTGTCTCTGACCACAGCAGAGCATGCTTGTGACCTTTCCAGGTTAGCCAGAACATAGAAATTGAAGAGAAGAAAGTGGCTTTGCTTAAAATACATAACCTATTTACAAAGAGTTTGTGATGGCTCATTTTACACAGACCCCAAAGTCGAGAGAATGTTGACTTGTGCCTGGACAGGGACTTTGAAGAGGAAGCCCAAGCATTCTGTAACACTCCACCCACCCCCTGTGCTAAGCCCCAATGTGGGCGATAACCATTTCACTTGGGAGGGAGTAGGCACACTGCACAGATGCTTGGAACTTCTGGTACTGGGTGACTGGTTGTGACTCAAATCCTTACATTAGGATAATATCCTCCAGTAACCTGTAAAGACCAGATTATTCTGTAAATTATGCACTCTGAATTCCTCCTCATGTGGTGGAGGATGTTACTCATGGTAGATGAAAGCAGCGAGGAAGGGAAACCTACATAGCAACCAGCTGATAGGACTAAAAACTATCATCCACACCTGAAAACAGATCGATGTGTAAACCGAGGTCACCGTAAATATACATGAACGCAGCTGCACTGCAAAAAGTGCAAATGGAAAGAGAAACATTTTTATGGTAAACCTAATAAAAAGGGGAATTTTAGCACACTTACCACAATAATTCCTTTTTCTTCATCATACATGTCGCACAGATTATTCTTTACACTTAGGTAAACTCCTGCTGTTGCCAGGAGAAGCAGCCATGGGCTGGGAATTATACAAAGCGGAAATCATCCCCTTGTCAGCGCCTCCTGCAGTTTGGGATGTTACCCTTTCAGTTACCTGATACATGAATCTTAAAAAAACAAAACAGCGATCATCAGAAGACCATCACTGGCAATCTGCATGAACACAGCTGAAGTGAAGATGAAGAAAAAGGAATTGTTACAGTAAGCATACTAAAATTCTTTCACACAAATTAGTCTTTACACTCAGGTCGAAAAGCAGTGAAAGCTTAGGTGGGGGAAAAAACCCTAAAGGGTGGACTGAGTCATCGGGCAAGATCTGCATTAGTTAGCCACTCCATACATCCACGTACAGCAGGTAGATACAGCCCTGCTGACAAGAGAATTGCCTGGCAACATTTGGGACTCCTATCCAATACGTTTCTGAAAAATGTGCAAGACAGGCAGATGTGCCAAGCAGCCTGAAGTGACCCTAGGTCATATAACCAAAATGGTTAGTCTCTGAAATAATGAGGTGTACTAGGGGGCCGTGAAACCCCTGTGTAGCCCTAAAAACCACATGGAGTTAGACAATTCTGTGAGTACTCACCTGTAGAATTGCTTTTACTATGCATGGCACGGCCTGCTTCATAAAGTCATAACACCTGGGATTCCGCCACAAGGTGACGCTGCAGAAGAGTTGTGGCTCCACCCGGTACCATATAAAAACGGAATCACGATAGACTTATCCAGTAGTTGACAAGCAGTGATACAAGAATCGGGAACAAATAAACATAACCCCAACTAAATTGGAAAAATCACCATAAAGACGCAAACAAGAACAACGTAACAAGGGTGGGGTGAAGCAGGCCGTGCCATGCATAGTAAAAGCAATTCTACAGGTGAGTACTCACAGAATTGTCTTTTTCCTAGTGCATGGCACGGCCTGCTTCACAAAGTCATAACACCTGGGACATCCAAAAGCAGTGTCCATAAAGTAGGGTGGGATCCCCAAAAATAAAGTAACAACAGACGGTTTAGATCACCACCGCCTGGAGTACCTTGCGGCCAAAAGCAGCATCAGCTGAGGCCTTAACATCAACTTTGTAAAACTTGGAAAAAGTATGAAAAGAAAACCAAGTTGCGGCCTTACAAACTTGTTCAACAGAAGCTTGGTGCTGAAAAGCCCAAGACACACCGATAGCACGAGTAGAATGAGCAGTAACCCTAAAAGGGGGAACCTTTCCCTTAGCAGAATAGGCCTGCTCCACCGCCTGACAGATCCACTTGCTGATAGTGGATTTAAACAGAGGCAGACCCTTCCTAGGTCCAGCAGGAAGAACAAAAAGAGCGTCCTGAAAGACTCAGTAGCAACCAAATAAAACTTCAGGGCCCTGACAACATCCAGAGAATGAAGCGTCCGCTCCTTGGAATTAGCAGGATTAGGACACAGAGAAGGCAAAACAATGTCCTGATGGAGATGAAAAAACAGACACAACCTTAGGCAAGAAATCGGCTAAAGCCAAAACACCACCTTATACTGATGCCGCTCAAAATAAGGAGGTTTGATGGAAAGAGCAGCCAGCTCAGAGACTCGCCTAACCGAAGTAAGGCCACCAAGAAGGCAACCTTAAGAGTCATAATAGGCAAGGCAGCCCCTGCAGAGCAGACAACACCAAATTTAGATCCCAAACCAGTAGCATAGGTTTACGTGGTGGACGCAAATGAGTAACTCCCTGAAAGAAAGTTTTGAGCAACCGGTGATTGGCAAAAGACCTTCGGAAGAAAATTGCCAGGGCTGACACCTGTCCCTTGAGGGTACTAAGTTGAAGGCCCGAATCCAAACCATGTTGCAAAAATTCCAGAATCCTGGGGATAGAAAACACCCGACAAGGAAGAGACTTAGGCTCACACCAGGCAATGTAAGCATGCCAAATCCTATAGTAAAGGACGAGGACTTCTTCCCAGCCCGAATCATGGTATCAACAGAGGCCAGCAACCCCTTATCCATCAAGATAGAGGTTTCAGCAGCCAAGCCGTTAAAGCCAGCGTTTGTAAATTGGGATGGCACAGCTGTCCCTGAGTGAGCAGATCTGGATCCTTGGGCATACTGATCCACTGCCAACTGCACGACGTCTGCGAACCACACCCCCCTTGGCCAGCAGGGGGCCACCAGAATGGCTGGTACCCCTTCCTGGGCTATCTTGCGCAGCACCCTGCCCAGCAGAGGAAGGGGAGGGAACACAGAGGAGCCGAAACTCCGTCCAAGGCATTGCTAGCACATCCGTGGCGACGGCCAGAGGGTCCTGTGACAGGGAGACAAACCTGGGAAGCTTGTGATTGTGGCGGGACGCAAACAGGTCCACATCCGGAAGACCCCACCGGTGACACAGGGAGTGAAATACCTTGTTGCTGAGAGACCATTCCCCCAGCAGAGACGTCCCCCTGCTCAGGGAGTCTGCCTCCAGGCTCTCCACCCCCGGAAGGTAAACCGCCAAGATGCAAGGCACATTTTCTTCCGCCCAAGACACTATCAGGGACACTTCCTTGAGGGCTCGCTTTCTCAGAGTCCCTCCCTGATGATTGATGTAGGCAACTGCCGTCTCGCTATCCGAGCGGATCTGAACAGCCCAACCCCGAAGGTGTGAGGTCAGCTGAGCAAGAACCAACCTGATCGCCCTCAGTTCCAGAACACTGATGTGAGCATGGGCTTCCTGGGGGCCCCATTGACCCTGGAACTGCAGAGACTTCCAAAAGCCCCCCAACCTGTCAGACTGGCATCTGTGGCGATAGTCTCCCAACACTGGGGCAGAAAAGTCCTTTAAGTCCAGGTTCCTTGAGTCCAGCCACCACAAGAGGGACTGTCTGGCCAGTGGGGACAGAGCAAATTCCTGATCCAGGGACACAGGGTCCCGATTCCAAACAGACAGAAGGTGCAACTGAAGAGGCCTCATGTGAAACTGAGCAAAGGGGACCGCCTCGAAGCAGGACACCATCAGACCCACTAACTGCATCCCCTGCCAGATGGAGGGATGGGGACACAAGTGCAGAGCCCGAGGAAAACCTTGACCCGAGAGGTATCCAGAATCATGCCCAGAAAGGACCTCACCAAAGACGGAGACAGTGAAGACTTGGGATAGTTGATCACCCAGCCGAAGGACTCGAGAGTGGAGGTCACCACCTGAGTATCCCTCTCGGGCTGCCGAAGAGACTGAGCCGCAATCAGAATGTCGTCCAGGTAAGGAAGGATGCGAATGCCCTGATGCCGCAGCAGAGCCATCACGTCCACCAGCACCTTGGTAAACACCCGAGGCGATACCGAAAGGTAAAGCCATAAACTGGTAATGCAGATCCTCTAGAGCAAACCTGAGAAATCTCTGATGACCCAGGAAGACTGGCACATGAAGATAAGCATCCTTGATGTCCACGGAGGTCATGAAGTCGCCCGGGCGAAGGGAACTGACAGCTGAACGAAGAGTCTCCATGCCAAAGTGCTTGAACCTGACAAACCTGTTGAGACCCTTCAAGTCCAGCATTGGCCTCACCCGTCCTTTTTGGGGACCGTGAACAAATTGGAGTAGAAACCCTGACCCCGTTCCTGGGAAGGCACCGAGCAAATGACTCCTGACTCCAGCAGATGTTGAACCGCAAGGCGCAACCCCTGAGCTGACAGAGGGTTATGAGGCATCCGGGATCTGAGGAATCTGGAGGGCAGCCAGGCTGCAAACTATCTTGTAACCGGAGGACACCACCTCCTGAATCCACCGGTCTGAGACGCGGAGCCTCCAGACGTGAGCAAAGAGCCGAAGCCGCCCCCCCCACCCGGATGGGTGAAGGCGCCTCCTCATGCCTGAGGGGGCTTGGGAGGTTTGGGCTTGGGGTCCCATGCGAGACCGGGATGACCACGGGATCTGCCATGGCCCCAAGACCCCCTGCGGGCACCTGAAAAGAGGGACCCTCGACCTCCTCTGGGGGTATGAAAGGAGACTGAAGCAGATGGCCCCCGAAAAGGCCGAGGCTGCCTCCTATGCTGAGGCAGCCTACCATCCTTGGCTAAAACATCCAGGCGCTCACCAAAGAGCCGCAGCCCCACAAAGGGGAGTCCAGTGAGAGCCTTCTTAGCAGCAGCGTCAGCTGCCCACTGACGCAACCAAACAGAGCGGCGCATAGCCACCAAGAGGGCAGAGGCCCTACCACTCAGCCGTACATCATCCATGGCAGTAGGAATAAAAACAACAAAATCAGAGCACAGCAAAAGGGTCCTATACTCATCCCTTCCAGCTGTAGCGCCAGCAAGGAGACGATTGATCAGTCTCTTAAGAGCAATAGCAGTTATGGCAGCGGCACAGGACGGACGCAAACCAGCCCCCACAAAGGCAAAGGCATGGCAGGCCAGCTGATCCATACGCCGGTCCTCGCTGTCCCGCAGTGTAGTAGTGTCAGGGGAAGGCATAACAGAAGTGTTGGACAATCCAAGAATGGGCGCGTCTACCTCAGGGGGACCCGACCACCGCTTAAAATCAGCAGGAAAGGGATACTTCTTATCCAAACCTTTAGGCACTGCGGGCAATCTACTAGGACATTCCCACTCCTTGAGCACCATATTAGTGAAATGACTCTGCTCAGGGAACTTCAGACGCTGCTTAATAGTACGAAAAAGCTCAACCTGCTTCCTCTTAGCCACCTCGGGGGGGGGGGCAATGTGCAAAACCTCAAAAATGTGAGACAACAGATTAGCAGTGTCCTCAGGAAACCAGGAATCCTCAGACTCAGACCCAGGGTCACTGTCGCAGCCCACCTGGGAAAAGCTCCCCCTCCTCCAGGGAATAACAATCAAAAAGATCAATTTCCTCCTGCTCCTCAGTAAACAGTGCAGGCGGGGAAGTCAGGTGCCGCTTCTTGCTAGAGGCCTTACGCTGAACAGGCCTGGCAAGCTGTCTTTCAATGCTGGCCACACGAAGTGCCAAATCAGATTGTGACCCCCTGCTAGAGTCCCCCTCACGGGGGGCTAAGTGCAGGCGCGGCGGGGTAGGCGATGCCGAAGGGGGTGCAGAGCTTGGTAAAGAAGCAGGCAGCCCAGACTGAATCAAAAGGACAGCCTAGGCGCACGGCCCACACACCGTGATGTCATTACTGATAGGGGATACCCCACACAAGGAACACAGCCGGGATTGTCCCAAAGGACCCCCGAGCACGTTATCCCCAGAAGCCTCCATATGGTGAATAATACAGGCGCAATATGCCAGCACTGGGTAAAGGCTAATAAAAGCCACCCATGATGCCCCCAGAATCAGTAAGGGGAGATGAAGGGGGGGGAGGGAGTAAGGAGCAGGACCGGGAGAAACCACAACCCACGGGTGTCCCGCCTGAAAGACATAAGCAAACATACATAAGTATCCCGCAGCCCATGCCCCAAGGATAACCAAAAACCCCAGAGGGGACTCACGGAACAAGCAGGACAAAAGTCGCCAGCCGCCAGACCACCGGAAGAAGCGACGCAGGCAGAAATCACCGCCGCAGCCCAGGGATGAAGAGGGCCCCAGACACGCAGCAGGAGCAAGATGGCGCTGACAGAGGAACCTTGAGGGGTGGGCCGCGGGAGAACGACGCGATACAAGTCATCCGCCGGCCCCGCTCCCCCGAAGAGCGCGAAAAACGACGCTCACGTGACCTCGCCGACGTCATCCCCACAGTGAAAAACGCCTCACAAATATAGCGCCACCCGCCGCGGAGCGCAGTACAAAGCGGAGGCAAAAGTATACAAAAATACAATTCTGTGAAATACTCACCTGTAGAATTTATATTATTTGTATACAGTACGTCCTGCTCCAGATACTTACACTCGGGGTTATCCTCCGCCAGATGGCGCTGCACTGCAGAGACATGGAAAACAGGTTCCTCCCGGCCCAGAGACCTCCCACAAATCCCCAGCATTGAAAAGCAGTGAACAAGAAGCTGGGAGAATTAAACCACCCAGAACAACTGGTAATGATAACAATGATAATCACCATACAGGGGATCCAGAATAATGCAAAAACCAGGGCGGGGTGGAGCAGGACGTACTGTATACAAATCAATTCTACAGGTGAGTATTTCACAGAATTGTATTATTCTTAGCATACAGTACGTCCTGCTCCAGATATAATACTTACACGTCAAAAGCAGTGTCCATAAAAGTAGGGTGGGATCCCCAACAAAAAACGACAACAGCAGACAGTTTAAAACCACTGTCACCTGCAGAACCATACGGCCAAGACAGCATGAGCTGAGGCCCTAACATCAATCTTGTAAAAAAACCTTGCAAAAGGTATGAGCAGAAGGCCAATGGTAGCGGCCTAGCCAACCAGTTCAATAGAAGCCCGGTGCTGAAAGGCCCAAGAGGCATCAAGCACGCGTAGAAAAGGAATCAAGGCGACAAGGGAGATTCTTCCCATTGCTGGAATAGGCCTGAGTAACAGCCTGATGAATCCAATCGCTACAATAGACTTGGCAGAAGCCAAAGGCCGAACAAAGTACCAGGAGTAACATCCATTAAGGTAATAACCAAGACCAAGCCGCCCAACTCCCAAGAGCAGACGAGATCGGGCACATTCAGGATGTAATGACCACAAGCCCCAAGGAACCTCGGTTCCCCTAAAGGACACAGTGACTCCCAAGGAAAAAACTTCCAACACCTGTATAAGAAATGCAGAACCCGTTCCTCAGCGTTGCTAGGAAAAAGGCACAGCCGTGGATAACAATATCAATATCGAATCAATGAACATAAGACACCTCCAGATGCAGAGAGTCCAGCTTCAGGCGGAACTCCACCTTATCCTGGTGTATCTCAAGGAACGGGGTCACCAGAAGGACCACCTTGAGGGTAAGGACAGCCAGACAGCGTTCTGAATAGGACCAAGGGACAAAATCCTGCAAGCAGACAGAATTAATTCTATTTTAATCCCAACAGGGACCATAGGATTACATGGAGGACGCACATGAGCACCCCCTGAAGGAAGTCTTAACCAAGGGAGACTGAACCAGAGACTACTAAGGCAAGGTGAACAGGGCAGAACCTGACCCATCAGAGTACTGAGTTGGGGAACCAACTCCAATTCATGCCGAAAACCACACTAGAACCCTGGGAACCGAGAACGCCCAACAGGTAAGAGAGCTAGACTCACCCCTATCAATGTGGGTATGCCATACCCTACAACAGATAGAAGAAGACGAGGAAGAAGCTTACTCCTAGCCTTCCCATAGTCTCAAACACCGAGACAGATACATCTTGATGGAGACAGGTTTATGTTTCAGCAGTCAGGCCAACTAGGCCAGGGACTGTAGAGTGGAGTGACGTAAAGGGTGCCCTGAGTGATCAAGCTGACACTCCTGGCAAGGTACAGAAAACTACTGACCTCAGTACCATGTCTGCAAACCACTCTACTAGGGCACCTGGGGGCCACCAGAATCACTGGTCCCCTTACCAGAGCAATCTTACACAGAACCCTGCCTAGCAGAGGGAATGGAGAAGGACATACAGAACCGAACGTCCTGTCAAGACGGTACTAAATGCATCCGGACCACTGACATAGGATCCTGGAACAGGGAAACAAAGGCCGATAGCCTGTGAAGGTGACGGAACCTAACAGATCCACGACTGGTTGGACTCCATAGCGACACGGGGATTAGCACATCCTGTCGCAGAGGGGCTCCGCCGGAGCCAATATCACTAACATGCAGGGAGCATTGTCTCCACCCAGAAAAGGAACATAGACACTTCCTGGAGGGTCCGCCAGCTCAAGGCCCCATCCAATGATTAATGCAGGACAACTGTCGTCAGACAGACCGAGCACCACCAAACTGGCAAGCCCAGAAGGGAAGTGGTCAAGCGAGATAGAGCCAACTGAAAAACGCTCACCGTTTAGAAATTCAATAGGCGTAAGGACCCTCTAAGGGCCCCACCACCACCAGAATCGCAGGGAGTTTCAGAAGAAAACCTCCCGCTTCAACCCGATAGGTTGGCATCCATGGTGACCGTTTCCAGGCAGGGGCAAGAAGGAACTGCCCCCAGACAAGTCCCTTGAGTTCATCCACTTCCAAGAGAAAACAGTCTTACAGGTGGGAAGGCCCACAGACCCTGCTCCAGGGGTGCTGGATCCCTGTCCTGTGTTACCAATAGAAGTCGCAGAAGGGCTCAAGGGGAACTGAGCATAAGGGACCTCTTCCGAGCAAGTTACCAACGGGCCCACCAGTTGCATCCCTGCCTGGTGTTAACAGACCGGGACAGCAATGAGGGACTGAGCCCATGTGACCAGATTGCCCACCTAATTGCTGAGAAGGGGAGAATCTGGTTTGAACCTAATCCAGAATCATTCCTATTAATGGAGTTACCACTTAAGGGGACAGTGAGGACTCGGGGTGATTGATCACCCATCCAAATGACTCCCAATGGACCCACCAGCCGGGTATCCAACTATCCTGACACAGAGACAGGGAAGTGAGAAAGGGCGTCCAGGTAGTCATCGCGCGGACGCCCCTTGGTCTCAGAGACATCACCATAGTCAGCACCTGAGTGAACACTCTGGGAGTTGAAGAGAGGCCAGATAACAAGGCCACAATTAACAGTGTTGGACTTCCAACACGAACCTGAAGAGCCTCAGAGACCTGAGGGCACAGGGATGTAAACATAAGCATTTTAGAGTTCCCCCGATGGCAAGAAGCCCACTGGGCGCAAGGTGCTGATGGCCCAACTCAATAGTTTCCATGCAGGAAAACTGCCTGTAATTAGAGAATTGCTGTGAATCCAGAATGGGCCAACCCGACCCATCCTTTGGGGGACTGTGGAAAGGTTGGTATAGCGGCCCCTGCCTCTGCCTATTACGGGCAATCTGCAAGAGACCCTCAGACCTTGCAGGCCTAGCATGGCCTCCTGAATCCACCAGAATGAGGCGAGATGGCTCCTGATAAGAGCAAGGTGCTCCAGCCATCCCCTCACCCAGACAGGCGAGGGCGCCCCATCATGCTTGAGGGGGTTTGGTGGAAGATTTGGGCTTAGCCCCGCCGGAGGGGCCAGGGCGTTGTCTGCTGCTCGTGGGGCAGGAGTCTACACGAAAAATCCGGAAGGACACCCCTGGTTCTTGTTTAACACTAAGGTAGGGGGGAGGAGGGGTGCCCCTGCCCCGAGGAGGCCGAGACGGCTGTCTGCGAAGGGGTGATTTGCCCTTTTTTCCCGAACAGGTCTAGCTGGGCCCCAAATAGGTGTTGCCCTCTAAAGGGGAGCCCAGTAAGAGTCTTTTTAGTAGCATCGTCAGCACCCCACTGTCGCAGCCAGACCAAGCGACGTATAGCCACCACAAGGGCAGAAGTTCTTGCACACATTCTAATAGCGGCATCCAGTGCCGATAGAATACATTTTACAAATACATCACAATTGGAGAGTGCATTAAACACCTCCCAGGGGAGATCCTCGGGGTGATGATCAAGCAACTTTCTGAAGAGGGTTCTAGCGCCACTGCAGTAATAGCTGCGGCACAGACCGGGCGCAGCGCCGTCCCAGCACAAGAAAAGGCATGGGAGGCCAGCAGCTCAATGCGCCGGTCCTCAGCATCCCGAAGGGTACTATAAGCAGGGGTTGTAATAAAGGGGGGATTAGGGACCCCTATGATCGGCGCATCCACCACAGGGGGTGATGACCAACAATTAACCACCTCAGGGGGGGAAAGGGTATTTCCTATCCCAGTCCCCTGGAACCCCTGGAAGTTGACTGGGGCATTCCCATTCCTTGAGCACAAGGGCATGGAAATGAGCCTGTTCTAGAAATTCCAAACGTGCAGTCGCAGTATGGAAACGCTCCCCTCTAGGCTTGGGGACCTGACCGGGGAGAGAGATAGACAGTGCCTTAAAGACCTTAATCAACAAGTCGTCAGTGTCACACTGGCCCCAGTATTCAGGGCCAGAATCGTCATGACTTCTCGGCCTCTCATCAGATGAGCCTGAGTCAGAGAACAACTCCCCTTCGTCAGAAGGGGTATAGTCACACGGAGTAGTAAACCCCTCGGTTCCCATAGAACATACAGAAACATGAGGCGACAGGTGCCGCTTTCTACCAGGGCCCATTCGCTCTGACAACCTAGCAATAATCTGTTCAGCCGTAGGCAGTCTGGAAGGCCCAGCAGGCTGCAATTCCCCACTTGTAGGCGACTCAGCAGGAGAGAGATTTAAGCCTGGGGAGATAGGTGAATTGAAGCTAGGTGTAGCCACTGGCCGACCAGATTGCAGGGCCAGGGCTTGCTCGGCACAGGGTACGCAGACCCGTGCCCTGTCAGCATCAGCATGGGGTTGTCCACACGCTATACACCGCCGGTCTTGTCCCAGAGGGACCCCGGTCACATAATTCTGAGATGCCTCCATATGGTGATTATTCAAGGCACAATATGTCAGTAGGGATTTACACAATAAGTAAGCCTGGATGCCCCAAAGACCCGCTAGGGAAGTGGGAGAATATTACAAGGCCCGCTATAATTTAACACCGGGCTGGGAGAAGCCAATGGTGTTCACCAGTCTGAAAGACTTAAAGGGAATAAAGGGTGTGACAGACGCTCTGTCTTTTGGATGTCATCACTATTCAGTTGCCCACCGGGTCATTCACTGGCCTTTTCTTATTTAGGTTCCAGACAATGTAATTGTATTTTGATACTGTTACAGGCAATGTCATTGTATTTTGACTGCCATTGTGTATTGTTGATTACGTCACAGTCAATGGCATTGTCCTGATTGATTGTATTACGGCCTGCTATTGTTCTACTGATTGCGTCACCGGCAGAGTTGAGGGATTGTGTGCCCTGCTGCTATTGGTCAGTGTGGTTGTCATTGCATGGAGAATTGCATATAAGGCCCAGTGTGGCACTAATAAAGTACACTTCACCTTCACCCTCAATACTGAGTTCTGTCTCTTATTGGGGGAAACGCTATATTACAATTCACTAGCCCTTGTAAGGGCTGTTCCTGTTTCCTCACGGACGACTCTGGAATTCCAGCAGCACCTCTTACAATTGGGAAAAGGACGTCTCGGGCGGTGAAGCCCTCCGGCGATAAGGGTTATCGCTACAAAGGGGTGTCAGAACCAAGCGCAGTAATCAAGGATCATGAAAATCGCCAGCGAGGGCACTTACAGACCAAGGGAGGAGGACCGCTACCACGCGTGCATGCGACCAGCATCAAAATGGCGCCAAGCAAACCTCGAAGGGCGGGCCAGAGCGGGTTGTGACGCGGAGCGCAACAAAACGGGTCCCCGCCCCCCCCGAACAGCGCGAAGCTCTGAGATAGTTTCAACGTTGTCATGAGGTGCGAAGTGTATGACACACTTAGAAAAGGATTTGCCAATGAAGATGCCGCAGCGTCTGACAAATACACAGTAAAATGCAAACAGCGCGGCTCTGACACCAGGAATACCAGTCCGGGTCAAGACTAAGGCCATAACGTGTAAACATACACTAAGACCACCACACCCCCCCCCCTTTCTTTCCCCCGCTACGGGGGGGAACGAGGGAGGATGGCGACCCTTTGTACAGGGCCCACCGCTACACGGGGCATGGGGCAATAGTGCAGGAGGGGCATCCCCTAGAGGCTCACCATCAGCCTAAACCGCCTACCCTTTGGTTGGGGACTGTGGAGGAGCAGGGCTCCGTTAAGCACGCATGGTGCTGCCTACCTTCACCTGACCAGCGCAGCCCAGGCTGGGAGGCACATCACAGGGAGGACAGGTGGGAATAGTCCAACAGGGCCGCAGGCTTTGATAGCCCCGCTCACCTGCGAGAGAGTGATACTTCATGTCTTCGCAGTCAGCACTGCAGAGAAATCTGGGGATTTGTGGGAGGTCCCTGGGTATTTGAAGGGCCGGGAGGAACCTGTTTTCCATGTCTCTGCAGTGCAGCGCCATCTGGCGGAGGATAACCCCAAGTGTAAGTATTATATCTGGAGCAGGACGTACTGTATACTGAGAATAACAGTCTAACACCACACACACTACCACCCGCCCCCCCCCCCCGAACGTCTGTCGGGGAGAGAAGGGGGGGGTGGGAGGAGAGCAAGCAGGCAGCAGCGAAGCCCAGGCCAGTGGGGGGGAGGGGACCCTGAACATAGAAAACATGTCCAAAAACACTCACCCCCTCAGAAGCTAGGACAGGAACTCAGCATCCCTAATAGGCTCACCATAAAGCCTATGGCCGGCTACCCTTTGTGGTACAGGGTCTGCGGCTTGGAGCAGCGCTCCTTGGGCACTTGACCCCAGTGCTACCTTCACCCGATCCGACAGCCGAGGCTGGGAGGCACAGAGGGTCCGGAAACGGGTGGAAATAGATATGCAGGGCCGCAGGCATGGTTGCCCCGCACACCTGCGCATAGAGAGAGCACCATCTTCTATCTTCGCAGTAAGCACTGCAGAGAACAACTGGATAAGTCTATGGTGATTCAGTTTTTTACATTGTACCAGGTGGAGCCACAACTCTCCTGCAGTGCCACTGCGCCACCTTGTGGCGGAATCCCAGGTGTTATGACCTTGTGAAGCAGGCCGTGCCATACACTAGGAAAACTAAGGAAAACAAACGGGTGTCCAAAAATGACATTTGGGTGCCCAGATAACCAGCATAGCATCATCCTTGATACTGTGGTAACCAAACTACCTCCATTCCATGGTGTAAAGCAGCAGTAGTCCATGCAATGCAGTGTCAGAAATTCCTAAGAGCTACCTTGACCTGAAAAGGCAAAGGGCTCAACCTTCGCTTAGATAAATCCTTCTTGAGGCCCGATTATGAACCTACAGAAAGTGATTACTGCGGAATTTGTATGCCGAACGCATGTAGATGGTTGAAGCTGTCAACCCCCCCCCCCCAGTAGAGCCTATTCTCTGCATGCATGTCACCTCAATGCCTGCACCCCCAGAAATTGCATGTCTGGGATAAGCACACATCTATTCTAAAGATAAGGAGTACATACAGTATACACATAGTCACAGACTAGATGGACCATATGGTCTCCTGCCGCCAACTTTCTACATTTAATCATGCTTGACACCGAATACAACCTAAATCTATTGGTACAGAATTTTTGAAAGAAGATGCTGTAACCACAGAATACTAGAGTAACCACCACAAGGGCTAATATAACCCTTGACTTGCCCACTAGGCACACTAAATGCCTATTCTGAGATTTTCGGCATGGATCACTTGCTGACTTGTATGTCTGCTAATCTTGAAGTTAGCTTTTACTGACATAATATAAAAGAAAGGTTTCCCATGATAGACCCTTGGGCCGCGAGCCACCAGTCCAAGCTTAACAATCAAGCAGTATCGGTTAGATCAGGGGTTGGATTCGAATCTGCAGCTGTAATGCTCTCTGCTTCACAGACTGGACCTGGTTGAGTCAACACATCAGACAGACGGGGTCAGTGAAAGGGATAGTTTCCCCCAATGAAGGTCTTGAACTGAATATCTAATACTGCCTGTATCCTGAGCTTCTTGGCATGTTGTGTGCCACCCTGTTGTGCAGAGCTCTGATACCTCAGGCTGATTAGGCGAGGATGAAGTGCCTGCTAGTTCTAACATAATGCTGGGCAATATAGCTTCAGACCTTGAATGTAATATTTCCTTGGGTGCCCAAGTGTAAACACTGCTATCAACACAAGATTACTGTATGCATTTGCAGGGGGGTACAAGCCTTATATATGATATGTTGAAAGAGACACAAGCAGGTTACTCTTAACCTTTCTCATTTGAAGCTCTCTCAGAGTGACTCCTCAGTGGTCCATAAAACTGAGGGACACATCTGATAACTCCCAACTGAGACACCGCTTCACTCCAAAATGGGCAGATGGTCCATCAGTATTTGTAGGCCTGGAATTTTTTTTTTTTATTGTGGCACCATACTGCGACACCATTGCCAATAGGTGGTCAGAAAAGTCATTTGAAATCTCCCGGCGCCTAGCGGAATCTCAAGAGAGCTGCGATCAGGGGAGTGAAGTCCAAGGACTTGCTGAATGAAGGCAAACCTATGCAGAAACCAAGGGAATTTCCTGGTTCACCTACCACGCTACCAGGATCCGCAGGAAAAAAGACAGTACTGTACTGTTCTTGAGGTTCCAGCTAGCTTTCCGACACTTCACATCAGACACTCTGTTCCCCAACTTCTACATGATGCTGGACTGCTGGTCCCTGCACCCTAATCGTGCCCCTAGCATGTAAATAAATTACAGGGCAAAGCAAAGTGAAGTGAAGTTTCAAGCCTCTCTTGCAAGACTTTTTACCTTGTTCCAGCATCCTGGGCTTCAAAGCCACCTGATCATTTGCAGAGGCAACAGTAAGACAGATAGGCCTCACCAATTAAATTCCCCCAATTCCACATAGCCCTTTCCTGCACTCCAACAAGCCCCTGCGTTCAGTTTCCTGGCAAAAGAAGGAATTGAGCTCATATTACATCTGCTGGCCACAATTATAATCCTTGGGAAAAATACCATTTTGTGATTACTCACCTGTAAAATGGATATTATAAGTATGCCTCACACCCTGCTTCGTTAATGATTAATCACTTCTGAGTTATAGCCACTAGATGGCGCTTTTCTAGCAGAGATGGCAAAAAAAAGAAGCCCCTCCCGGTCCACAAATACCTGAGACCCCCCACACATTCCCCAGTATATGAAAGCAGTAAGGGGACCAGGAAGAGCCAATAATAAAAAATAACATGAACAAGGAAAACATTTCACCATAAAGAGGATCCAAGATACAACTCAGGGCGGGTCGAAGCAGGGTGTGAGGCATACTTATAATATCCATTTTACAGGTGAGTAATCACAAAATGGTATTATTCCAAGTATGCCTCACACCCTGCTTCGTTAATGATTAATCACTTCTGGGACACCCAGTAGCAGTGTCCAAAAATGGGTGGGGATCCCAACAGGCAATAATGCCCAATTTAAATCACTGCAGCTTGCAGAACTTTGCGGCCAAAAAACAGCATCCACTGAGGCCCGCACATCAACCTCATAAAACTTGGCAAAAGTATGAACAGAAGACCAAGTACAGCACGAGTAGAATGAGCAGTGATCTGAAAAGGGGGATCCCTCCCCTTGGCAGCATAGGCCCTAAAACCGGCCTAACGAATCCAATTACTAAAAATAGTCTTGACGGACGCCAAAAACCTTCCTGGGCCCGGAGGGCACCACAACAAAAGGCGTCCGCCTTCCGGAATGGTGAAGCAGCCACCAGATAGAACCTTACACATCTAACAACATCCAGAGAGCGCAAGGCCCTCTCCTTGTCGTTGCTAGGCTTAGGACACAAGGAAGGAAGCACAATGTCCTAACTGAGTTGAAAGGCAGAGACAACCATTGGCAGAAAGTCCGGTCTAAAGTGGAAAACCACCCTGTCTTGATGTCTCTCAAAGGGGGCCCTGAATGAACAGAGCCGCCAACTCAGAAACCCGTCGAACAGAGGTGATAGCCACCAAAACGGCAATTTTTAAGGTGAAAATGGATAGAGCAGAAACCTGCCCAGGTTCAAAAGGAGGACCCTGAAGGTCAGACAACACCAAATTTAAATCCCAAACAGGTAACCAGGGTTTGCGAGGAAGGCGCACAAGAGTGACCCCCTAGAAAAAAATCTTAACCAAAGGATGAAGAGCGAAAGACCTCTGAAGAAAACCGCAAGAGCGGAAACATGCCCCTTCCGAGTGCTAAGTTGAAAACCCATGTCCAGTCCATGCTGAAGGAACTCCAGAGTTCGAGGGATGGACAAACACCCGACAAGGAAAGACTCTATCCTCGCACCAATCAAAGTAGGTTCCGCCAGGTCCAGTAGTAGATATCAGAGGAAGAATACTTCCTAGCCCTGACAAGCGTTTGGACAACAGTTTTAGACCAACCCATTTCTAGTAGAATGGAGGCTGCAGCAGCCACACTGTCAAGCCAGCATTTGTAAATTGGAGTAACAAGCTGACCCAGCGTGATCAGATCCGAAACCAGAGGCAGTCTGTACTGATCGACTGCCAACCACACGGCGTCTGTGAACCACACCTGTCTTGGCCACCTCGAGGCCATCAGAATTACTGGCACACCCTCGTGAACCAGCTTGCGTACCACCTTGCCCACCATGGGAAAGTGAGGAAACAGATACAGGAAACAGAGTTCCCGCCAGAACAGAGACATGGCATCCACCGCCAGAGCCAGAGGGTCCTGGGACAGAAACAAATGCAGGGAGCCTGTGATTGTGCCGAGAGGCAAACAGATCCACCTCCAGCATCCCCCACCTGCGACAGGGGAATAGAATTACCTCGTTGCTGAGGGACCATTCCCCCCGGCGAGAGGACCCCCTGCTTAGGGAGTCTGCTGCCAGGTTCTCCACCCCTGGAATGTACACTGCCGAGATGCCTGGCCCAATGCTCTCGGCCCATGCAAGAATCAGAGACACCTCCCGGAGGGCACTCTTGCTGCGAGCCCCTCCTTGGCGATTGATGTAAGCAAACGCGGTCCGATAATCGGAGCGAACCAGAACCGGTACCTGGAGGTGATGTGCCACGTGCGACAGCACCAACCAAACCGCCCTCAGCTACAGAAAGTTGATGAAAGTGTAAGCCTCCTGAGGACCCCACAGCCCCTGGACCTGAAGGTCTCTCCAGAACGCAGGTCCGATCCAGGGACAGAGGACATTTGTCCCAGGACGATAATAGAGGGAGTTGAAGAGGTCTCATGTGAAACTGGGCAAAGGGCACTGCCTCAAGCAAGCCACCTTCAATCCCACCAGCCTCATCCCTTGTCTGAAGGACGGACGAGGGTTAGACATAAGAAAACAAATTAGTGCATGAAGAACATCCGCCTGCGGCTGGTGTAAGAAAACCCTGAGCTGAATAGTATCCATGCCCAGGAATGAGAGCCACCCTTGACGGAGAGAGTGAGGACTTGGGGCAAATGAATACCCACCCGAACCTCTCCAGCATCGACACCACCTTCCGGATGTCCAGTTCCGCCTGGAGGAGAGAAGATGACGTAATGAGAAGGTCGTCCAGATAAGGCAAAATGCGAATGCCCTGGACTCCAAGACGGGCCAGCACGCCCGCCAACACCTCGGCGAACACCCTGGGTGCCGAGGCCAACCCGAAGAGAAGAGCCACAAACTGGTAGTGCTGATCGCCTACCGCAAACCTGAGGAACCATTGGTGTCCCGGGAAAAACCGGCACATGAAGGTAAGCATCCCTAATGCCCATCAAGGTCAAAAAGTCCCCTGGGCATAGGAAATTGACAGCAGAGCCCATGGAATCCATGCGAAATTTTCTAGTTCAGAAGAACCGGTTGAGAATCTAAGTCCAAAATGGATCTTACGGAGCCATCCTTCCTGGGCACAGTAAAGAGGTTGGAAAAGTAACACAGACCTCTCTCTATGGGGAGAACTGGACAAATGGCCCCCATATGCCAAAGGCTTTGCACCGCCAGAAAACAGTCCCTGTGCCGCCCGTGGGTCCAAGGAACCCGTGACCTGAGGAATCTGGGAAGAGGCCGGAAAACTCCAGCTTGTACCCAGAGGAGACCACCTCCAGGATCCAAGTGTCTGTGACCTCTTGAGTCCAGACCAAAGCGAAGAGCGGCAGCCGTCCCCCCACCCGCAAGGGTGAGAGCGCCCCCTCAATGCTGAGCGGGCTCGGCAGCGGATTTGGGGTTAGCACCCCAGGAAAACCCAGGTCGGGCAAGACCTCTGCCCCTACCCCAGGTACCACTTCTGAATGCAATGAAGGATGTTCCACTGCCCGTCCAAGAGCCACGAAAGGAGTGGTTGAAAGAGCCTGAACCACGAAGGGGCCGGTCCTGCTACTTGCGTAGAGGTAACTTGCCTCCCTTGATAACAGAATCTAGTCGATCACCAAACAGTTGCAGACCCGCGAAGGAATGCCCTGTGAGCGCCTTCTTGGCAGCGTTATCGGACGCCTACTGGCGCAACCAGACCAATCGGCGTATAGCAACCTGCAATGCCGAGGCCCTACTACACAGACGGATGGTATCATCCAAGGCTGATAAGACAAAGGCAATGAACATATCACAATGAGTCAAAGGTCTAAACTCCTCGCTGCAAGGATTAGATTGGGAACCATCCAGAAGGCCCCTAGAAAGCTCTAGTAGCCGCAGCCGTAAGAGCTGAAGCACACACCGGGCGCAAGGCCGCACCAGCAAAGTCATGCGAAGCTAGTCGGACGAGACGTCGGTCCTCACTATCCCTCAAGGTAGTGAAAACCGGGGAATGCACAACCAACGTATTGGACAATCCCAGGACGGGAGCGTCGACCTCTGGGGATGTAGACCAACGCTTAACCACATCAACAGGGAAGGGATACTTCCTATCCCACCCTTAAGGAAAACCAGGGAGCCAGCTAGGCCATTCCCATTCCTTAAAAATCAGATAGTTAAAGTGCTTCTGATCCGGAAACTCCAAACGAGGTTCGGTGGTACCAAAAAAAAAAAAATTTCCAAATGCGCAGGGGCCTCCGCAGGAGGGGAAATGGCAAGCACTACAAAATTATGGGTAAGGAGCCTGGGAGTATCAACGGTATCCCCACGCTCCGTACCGGCATCGGAGTCAGGAAACAATTCCCCCTCCTCAAACGGGGAATAAGCCGACCAAACAAAAGTATTATAATCATATAGTCAAGGGCCGGCGCAGCGGGCGCCAAGTGCCGTTTCATAGCTGGGGCCATCCTGGCCGCAGAGCTAGCAATCATTCTCTCAATGTTGGCCAGTCTGGCTCAGACATCGGATTGCGACTCCCCACAATTGACAACGTCACTTGGGGTCAAGACCAGGCGTGGGGGTGTAGGTGATGAGGTCAGCGGGGCCCGGATTGCCGCACAATCGCCTGCTGTGCACATGTAACACAAAATAGCACAATGTCGCCCACAAGGAACACCCCACATATCACACACTGCCGGGGTTGCCCCGAAGGGATCCCGAGCGCGGTTATCCTGGGAAGCCTCCATATGGTGATTTTTTAGGTAGTCGCATTGACCAATGGGAATTACGCTATAAGCTACCCGGGATGCCCCATAGAGTCCGTTGGTGGGAGGTTTTTAGAATTAAAAGGGATCCACAATTTGACAAGGGACCTTAATAGCCACAGTTGTCCCACCAGAAAGACATCACGGGGGGACCCCTTTAACACAACATGCATACGTCGTCGCAAAAGAGACATATATATATATATATATATATATATATATATATATATATATATATACATACACAGACATGTATATAGATATATGAATAGGTAAGTATACCAGGCAATATCTAAAGGCCCCCGGGGGTGCCAGCATACACTGAAAATTATATATATCATCTTAACACTAAAATGCCCCCAAGGGACACTCACAAAACCGGTGAAAGATGGCGGCGCAGACCCGAGGGAAGAAGGAGGAGGGAGGCGGGCCAAAGCGGATCGCGCCCCGCCCCCCCCACTACGCGGGAAACCAACGCCGCCGCGCTCCCAGCCAAAAGGGCTGAGAGCCGGCCGACGCGCCACAGGGAAGGGTGGGCCGTCACAGGCGCGAAGAACGCCAGGCCCCGCCCCTACCCTGACTGATGAGAAGCGAGCCGCGCTCCCCGGCAAAGGCTGTGGAGCCGGGCACTGCCAGTAAAACCGGCCCGCCGCCGCCGGAGAGCGAGCGTGCGGGCCGCGCCCATGAAAGAGACCGGCCACATACCGTGAAACCGGCCCGCCGCGCCTAACAAAAGCCGGCCACTCACTGTGAAACCGGCCCGCCACCGCTGCCGGAGAGCGAGCGTGCGGGCCGCACAAAAAACACACACACACACACACATACATGCACGCTGGCAATAGCCAGCGCATAAACAATAAAAGTGACCGTACTGCACCAAGCACACAGACCACACACTAGATAGAACAAAAATGGAGGGACAGACCCACCCCCCTTACTAACCAGAACGGGGAGTAAATGGGGGGATACTGATAGCTACAATTGGATATGTAGCGAGGGCTTCAGAACGGACAGGGCATCCCATGTCAGGAGCACCATAACCTGACGACCGCCTACCCTTTGACGAGGGCCTTGCGGCGGAGCATGGCTACTAGCCAAAAACACCTCTAAAAAGGTGTCACCTACCCTCACCCAGACCCTGCAGCCATAGCTTGGAGGCGTAGGGGAATTAACAAAAAGAGTCCAGGTGGAAATAGAAAAAATAATTGGGGCCGGGTGTGCACCCGGCCTACCTGACAGGAGAGGGAGCCATCATCTTGACTGTCGTCGCCTTCTAGCAGAGACTATACTGGGGAATGTGTGGGGGGTCTCAGGTATTTGTGGACCGGGAGGGGCTTCTTTTTTTGCCATCTCTGCTAGAAAAGCGCCATCTAGTGGCTATAACCCAGAAGTGATTAATCATTAACGAAGCAGGGTGTGAGGCATACTTGGAATAAAATAAAGATAGTATAAAAGGAAGATAAAGAAATAAATAAAATGCTCCTAACAGAGCAAGGTGAAAAAGGTCTGACTTGCTCCTGCTGGAAAACAACTCTGGTTTAAGTAACATCATCTACCACAGGAAGAGCGGAGGGGGTTTTGGGACTAAAACTGATTTTCAGTCCATTCTAACCCCCTTCTGCAGGTTGCTGTAACCAGTACTCTTAGGAGGTGGGCCTAACAGGAATGAAGGTGTAGAGCTCGACAAGTATGTCGCACTTTATTGCGGCAAGCTCTCAGTGTGCACAGAAGATGCTGTGTACAACAGCCGGTGGTGACCTCCAAGGTGTACCCCCTGTGCTGCTCCATCACACGTTACAGATCAACTATCATATCAGAAGGTCTATTTCTGTATTAAAATAGATTACACATATAAAGATTTTGGGGCTGCCAGGTGAAATATGGAGTCTGTTCTTCCTGTTTCCGGGAGTTTCCACAGATCAGAACCAGATAGATCCAATCAGCATGCGGTCTGCGATAGCGGCGTGGCTCTGCACTCCTCTGTCTGGACAATTAGATGATTGTGCAGTGCATGATGTGAGACTTTGGTTCATGCAAGTCATACTCCAGACACAGTGGTGCTCACCCGTTCTCCTTCCACAACACCAGGTGGATGCTGTGGTCCGGCATGCTGGTGGCAAACACCAAACCCACATCATTGGCGCCGTCAAGACCGTCCAGCCAGGCCATCTCTCCCGCCAGGAAGCTGGAGCCCCGCTTGGATTTCCTGTATTCTGGCAGTGGCCAGCGGCTGACCACTCGCTCCGTCCGCACGTCCAGGATGTAGAGATACTGCTTATCAAACAAAAGCGCAAAAATGGTGCCGAAGCCAAGTAGAGAAACGCTGGGGGAGTCCGGCATCTTGATAATCCTGTGAGACAAACAGCGAGAGGTCAGAGAGAAGAGAGGCCAGCCCACTACCCAATCACTGACCATGAACGAGACCTCCCACTTTATAAGTCAATACAGCAGGGAGAGCTCACCATCTCAAGAGACCCGATCCTAGCTGAACAGAGCACTCCAACTCACATTTCCACTAAAGGAGACAGTATGACACCCAATGCTGCCATCTGCCGATACCCAAATCCTATAAATCCCTGTCTATACAGCCCAGCCAGACTGCCCATTTTTTTTTTAAATCCCCCCCGCTCCTAGCACTAAAACAGGGTGGGGGTTACATAATAAACGCTTACCTGGCCCATACCCCGGCAACAATCATGGGACAATCGCAGTGCTGGGTGCTGATATCTTCAGGAAAGATGGCAGGGGCCAGTGCAGGAGTACAGGCCAGGTTAAGTGTTTATTATGTAGCCCCCTGCCCTGCTTTAGCGCTAGGAGAAGGAGGAAGGTTGGGGGAGATTATAATAAAAAAAAAAAAAAAAGGGGGGGGGGGAGCCTGGCTGGACTGGCCCTTTAAATATTCAGGTAGATTGTTCTCCCAAGATTATGAGTTTTATGTGTACCTGGTTTTAGATCGGCCACTCACCGCAGCATGTCATAGCTGGCAAAGTCCCACTGGCAGAGGCCCAGTGCCGAGCTGCAGACAATGTATCTACCATCGAAGTGCAAACGCGGCTGCAGCGTGATGCTGCGATCCTCTGACACGTAGAGCGTCTTCAGACACTTGCAGTTAATCTCCCTTCCAATTGGCCAAATCTGCAACACAGAAACGGTCACTGACAGAGCTGTAGCCCACTATGTTCGGTGTACCCCATAGCTTATGTGACAATATTCAGCTCTAAGAGGCTGAAGAGACAAGGTCTGACAGAGCTGACTGGCTAGCAATGGAAGAAAGCCATCCTCCTGACCACAGGCAGCTGTAAACCAGATAAGTTGGAATTTTTGTTAACATTTTTGAGAGATTTAATGACCTAAATATCAGGTTATATATCATTATAACACATTATAGCCAGCTAGCTGACAGTCATGTGATCTGGGGGCAAGAGCTTTGGCTGGGTGCAAATAACATGGCCAGAAGCCATAGCCCAGAATGGCAGTAGGATGCCCTGATGGGAATAGTGGGGGCAAACTGTTGGCCTCCCTTTCTCTGAATGAATGGACTGATTCATTTTGTCCAGTGATCACGCAGTGGTAAGGGTGGCTCTCAGTTAGAAAAAGCAGTTCTGCTGCACAGTGACTTATTTTTTATTTATAAAGCGCCGTTGGCACTGCACAAGGTAGAAGTACAGGAGTAACAAGTATAAAACTAAACAATGACAATGCATACAATACACATGGTATGATTCAGATGTAAAAGAAGAGTAACCTAATACACAGATGCAGAACACTATGTCCCATTTCCACAGAACGATTAGCGAACAAATAATTACTAAAGTGGACGTAATCAAGAGATAAATGATCTGTGAAAATGCCCGCTGCAATCAAACCATCATCGACAATTTGCTTGTTGGTCGAGGGCCGTATGATTTTCGGTGACAACATTTCTCATTCATTGATTTAATATCAGAAATTGGAAACAAATGGCAGTATATAATACCTTAAGTGCTATTTTTGTGTTCATAAATCATATCATGTAAATGTACCATAAGGGAGATCCAATCATCCAATTTATTCCCCAACTCCAGGAAAAGCTGGAAACCTGCCCTCTGGTGTCATCCCCTACCCTATGCTGGCTGTGACACCACACAGAGCAAGCTGGCTATAATGACAGGTGACAGGTAAGTGGGGCTCCCACAATGCACGTACCTTGATCTCATATTTGTCAGCACTCAGCAGGATGTGATCTCCGGGACTGTGCATGAGTGACTTTACCCGACACTGCTGTAGGACCACCTGCAGGGACACAGTGCACTCAGTTAGCTGAGGGGAGGCGGCATGCTCCAGAATCTGACAGCAAACGTTGCGCTAAATAAGCTGTGGAGAAGCATTGCGCTGAATTAGCTGAGGGATTGCGAGCGCTCTAAAAGCTGAAGATATCTGGAAGGCTCTGAGCAAGCAATGCAAACGCTATAGGCCAATGCAACACAATGCCCTACATAAGCGAACAGGACAAGGGGCACGTTAGCTGAGGGTATACGGTGCACTCTAAAAGTTGAAGATACGTGGCAGGCTCTGAGGGGACACCCAATAATGCAGATGCAAAACAATGTGCTATATAAGCTAACAGGACAAAGGGCAATATAAAACCTGAGGATATGCAAAAGGCTCTGAGTACAACATAATGTGCTATAAAAGCTAAAAAGGACAAGGTACACATTAGCCGAGGGGATACAACATGCTCAGATATCAGGCGGAGGATCATCAGGCTCAGGCAATGTTCCAAAACACAGACACGGTGGGGGGTTGGCAAAAGTTGCCGCAGTCACACACGTATAAGTAATCGAAGCACTGTGCATGTGCAGTTACACACAATGTTAATAACGCTGTGAGTTGGTGAGGAGCTGGCGACACACATGGCATTGTGGGAGGGAAGCGGTGACCTGCCTTGGTGACCCACTCTGTGTGGCCAGTCAGGGTGTTCAGGCATGCGCCGGAGGATAAGGCCCAGATCTTCACAGTGTTGTCTGCGGAGCCACTGACAAGGACATCCAGCTCGTCGTCATAGTCCACGCTGAAAACTGCCAACAAGCACACAAAGTTACTGATGCTTCTCACTGGTGTCATGGTGGGGTATCTGGAAATTGATTGGCTACTACTGCCAACAATATCCCACATAATTGGAAAGCAGGCATCATGGCAGCCTTGATGTTTCCCCACATATGGTTACCAGTCCCCAACTGTATGAACTTAGAGCCAGTCTGCTGTGTCCCCCCAGTCCACCCTACAATGCTCACCTGCCCCTGTATGGCCCCGAAAGTGCTGAGTCCGGGCCCCGGTGCTCCAGTCCCAGCAGGCCACGGTGTTATCAAAGGAGCCGGTGATGAGCTTCTGTTCATCGAAGGTGACGGCGGCACACGTATGTGTCTGGATGCCATATACACACTGACCGGTGCGCACATCCCACAGCTTGGCGGACAAATCATCGGAGCCTGCAGGGGACAGCAGAGGGTCATGTCTGAGGATAAACACAACATTTTCTAACCTCTCAAGTCAACAGTACCGCACACAAGCCTAGTGTACCACAAAACATGCTACACACCCCAACACAAATGGTTTGGGGCACCTCAGAGGCAGGCTGTGCCCCATAATTTGATACATTTATCGCAATACAAGACTTAACAGTTCTTATATCCAGCCCCAGAACATTCAGATCATGTGGCAAGTCACCCACACAATAGGCTTGATTCAGCACTGTGCAAGAATGCATGTGTTCAAAGTCCCACGCCTGGTCTTAGATCCATCTTTTAGGCCCCTCCGATGACTTCTTTAGGCGGTCAAAACTTGCTGCCACCTGCATCATTTGGATCATGGGGAAACACAGATGCCCCCCCCCCCCTCTGCCAGTCAGAAGTAATGATCAGTTGGACGGAGGATAAGGCTTTAATACCACAGAGGTGGAGCTTCTTTCCCCCTCCTATCCAGTGATGTGTATGTTACATGTGTGAGTCCACCTCTAGTATAAAAGCATTCTCTCCCAGCGTAACTGTTACTACCCTTCGATTTGGGGGGGGCAGGACATGTGTTTCTCTTCATCCCATTTGCCAGCTGGGTGTCTATTAGATGCCCCCCCACCAGCTTAATTTTAATTGATACAGCGCTGGACAAAGGATGGTTAAGATTAATAAACCATGTTTGATGGTGTGTTTATTTTTTTTTTTTTACTACTTTTAAATTGGTAAGGGGTCCAAAAGGGGGACTGCAAGCCACCTGCCTGACCTCCTGGCGGGTGGCTAGCTACCCCCCCCCCAGGGGTGCTGATGAGCCGAGTTCCCAACAGCATGGGCTGGTTCTCAGCACCAGACCTGTGCTGTTGACCACTATGCTTGTTTTCCAGGTTGGTAGGCTTTTGTCAAGTTTTTTTGGGGAGGGGGAAATGCTTTTTTTCTTGATTTCTTTTAATCTGGGATGGGAGAGGCTATTTAAAAAAAAAAAACAAAAAACACAGAATCCCCCCCACTTAAGGCTTACCAACCCTACAAACCCAAGCATAAGGGATGGTAATCGTAGGGCTCAAGCACCAAACTGGGTCCTAGTAAATACCTGTCCCTTATGCCCTACAGCACAGGTCTGGTGCTGTTGGGCACCAAGCTCATCCCCACCCCCCTACACATGTGGCAAGGGGCAGCAAGCCATCCAACATCCAATAGATGCCCCGGTGGCAAAATAAAGAGAAGAGGGACACAGGCCGAGGAGGAGACTTTTTATACTTGAGAGGTGGAGCCCCTCTAATTCTCATGTGACCAACATGGGGGGGGGGGGGGGTTTGACGGGGGGGGTTTGACGGGGGAGTTCCCTAGGACAGAATAAGAGGGGACCAGTCATTTCTTGTCTCCACTTAAAGATGACATTAAATGGGCCCCAAAGATGGATCAGAGACCCGTTGCGGGAAACTGAACACCTGTCAGACCGGACGACATTGGTGCCCAGTGGAGGAAAATAGACGTGGAACGGTAAGTTGGTAAATTTACAATATTTAGAAACTTTGTGTTATGTAATCTGCTGCCACTAGCAGGTGACATGGTGGTAACCCGCACTGCCATTTCGGGCGCCGGAGTCGCAGTAGAACCCGGGTTCTTTCAGGGATGCCCTTAACACATTTTTTTTACATTTTTAAAAACTTTAGTTACCTGGTACCCTTCGTTACCTTTTCTAAACATCAGAAGGGGTACCACTGAGATATTAAGGCTCCGCCCCAAGGTAGAAACACATGGCCACCAGAATGCACAAAAGCTTTAGCTCCTCACCATGACACCAGTAGTAGTAGTAGACAAAAGCAAACGGGTAAACCAGTAAAAACATAAAATAATGTAGCTTTAGAGAGGGAAGCCTGTATGCTGCCCTTTCGGTGTTTAGAAAAGTAGCTACCAGATAACTAACTTAAGTTTTCCCAAAACATCCTTAGGGTAGCATACCACTAGGGGATAAACGAGATACTACCTCTACTCGGTGGGAAAGTCTGCCTGTAACACACTCCTGCCAAAGGATTGCTCTTGCCAGGTGAGCAGATCCATGCGGTAATGATTATTTAACGTCTTAGTTGAAGACCAGAGCGACGCTCTACAGATCTGTTCGATAGAGGCACCCGAAAAACCCTTTCTTAGGAGCATCGCAATCTCAGGGTCCTTAGTGCCAGACGCCACTTCTGAGGATCCTGACAAAGCACTGGTCCCTGCTATAGAAGATCTGGTCTCACCGGAAGTTCCCAAACTTCTTGGACCAAAAGCATCTTCAGAGTTGAAAACCATGGTCTCTTCGGCCACCACGGGTCTAGCAGTAGAACCGTGGCTGGTTGGCAGGATATTTTGTTTAAAACCTGAGAGAGAGGATCCAAAAAGGGAGGAAAAGTGTAAGCCAGACAGAAAAGTCACTGGTGAGCCAGGGCGTCTATTCCTAGAGCTTGATCAGAGGGACTGAAGGAGAACTTCCTTAGCTTGTTGTTTCAACCGAAGGTGAAAAGATTGACCTCCGGAGTTCCTCAGGACTCAAATCTGATTGAATACCTCCTAGAAATACGTTCCAACAGCGGAGAGCAAAAAATCTGCCACCTGATTTAGGCAACCTTTTAAGTGGAAGGCTGACAAGGATTAAAGGTTCAGTTTTGCCCATATCAGAATTTCCTTTGCTGCGGCTTGTTGCAGGACAGATGACCTTGTCCCTCCTTGACGATTTAAATACGGCATAGTAGTCGTATTGTCTGTTCTGATTTGAAGGCTAGCAATGCCTCCTTCACAGCTATTAATTCTCTGAGATTCAATGAGGATCAATTTTCTGGAACATTTCCATTGAGTGGTCAGGGATCCACAATGGGGCCCCCAACCCCATGATGAGACATCCGTCACTACCATGTCTTAATGGTGCAACCAGGATAAGCCACTGAAAAACCTGTGCTTGTCTTGCCACCAACTCAGATTCCTTCACTAAATCTGGGACTTCGATTATCCTGTCTATGATGATATTTTACAGAAAGTAGTAGAAGCTTGGAACAAACTTTCAGCAAAGGTAGTTGAAAAATCGTCAGTCAGTGAATTTAAACATGCCTGGGATAAGCACACATCTATACTAAAATAAAGAGTACATACAGTAAACACATAAGGGCAAACTAGATGGACCGTATGGTCTCCTGCTGTCAACCTTATATGTCACTATGGACTCCTGGGATTTGTCCCAAGAGTTTAAAAAAATGCAGCTGTAGAGTCCTAGAGTGTAGCTGACCCCATATTACTGCAGGAAAGGACAGGGTCATTAACCCCAAGATCCTCATTGCTTGATGAACAGAAATTGACCGCAGAAATTGAGGCAGAAATTTTTTTTTGAAAGATCGTATTGATCTCGAACCCCAGATAAGACATGACCTGCAACGGGACTAAACTGGACTTCTGGTAGTTCAGGATCCATCCCAATCCTAGCAAAAAATACTTTGCCGATTGCAGATCCTGGAGCAACTGATCTGGGGAAAAAAGGAAATGTCATCTAGGTATGCTATGATCCCGACTCCTCTCTGCCTTAACACAGAGGTTCCGCTAGAACTTTGGTAATAGGTTCTTGGAGCCAACAACAGCCAAAAAGGGTAGGCATACAAACTGGAAGTGGAGTATTTGGTCCTCCCTCAACTTTACTGCAAATATCACAAAGGCTTGAGACAAGCTTATCGGTACCTGCCAAAAAGGCATCCTTCAGGTCTATTGAGACCATGAAGGAGCCAAGTGGGAGCAGATTCCTCACAAAGAAGATGGACTTCATGCAGAAGCATCTGTAGTGTACCGATTCAGTTTCTTCAAATTGAGAAACGGAATCCCCCAGAGGCTGCCTTTACCAGAAAAATGCTAGAGTAGGACACATCCCCCCATTGTTGGCACGGAATCGGGACAATTATTCCCATAACCAACATAGAACCAACATAGAATCTAGACTGCTGCGAATGACCAGTCTTTTCTCCCTGCCCCCTGGGAGAGGAGTAGCAAAAAAAGTTCTACTGAGTTCTATGGAGAAAACTTAAGTTGGGTACCTGGTAACTTTTTTTCTAAACATCCGTAAGGGCAGCATACACCTGAGACCTCCGGGCTCCTCCTACCAATTTGGAACACCTGACCACCAGACAGAATTCTTGACGACTCCTTCTATTCTCCAGTTGTTGTAGAGATCTGAAAGAGAAAAGAAACAGACCCACAACTCCAATCTATAACCAACTCCACAGAAAAAATAAGGGAGGGAAGCCGGCGTATGCTGCCCTTACGAATGTTTAGAAAAAAAGAAAAAAGTTACCAGGTACCTAACTTAAGTTTTCTCAAAACATCCTTCGAGCAGCATACGCCTGAGAGATGGGCGAGTATTACCTCGTTGGGTGGGAAGAATAGAATGGAGGATACTCCTGCCACAAGACTGATCCTTCTAGGTCAGCAGATCTATCGATAGTGTCCAGAAAAAAAAAAAAAAAAAAACACACACCTTGCTAAGGATCAAGCGGCTGCACTAGCTCGCCTGCTTAGCCCAAGATGTAGCATCACTTCTTGCCAAATGAGATGTGATACCATAAGGCCTGATATAAACTAGAAAAAACAAATCCCGTAAAAAATAGACTAGAACACTCTGTCACTCAGTTACTATGTCCATGAATTCACAGTTGGGCCTCCCTAAATGTGTATAAGAATATCATTTTGAAGCTTCTTCCTCAGCACCGAGAGAAGGATCATTCCTAGCATCTAAGAAAATCCGATGAGAATCAAAAGCTTAATTCTCAGAATACTGGATCTGGGAAAAAAGGCTCAAAGGGTAGAACCCTTGATCCTGAATGAATAACTTAAACCCCACAAAAATTGTTCGGGTAAAAGGACTAGCCCAGGGCTAGAGACAGCCCAGGGTTAGGAAAAAGCCCATGACCTAGAAACAGCCTAGGGTTAGAGACAGATCAGGCCTCGGAATGGCCTAGGGCTAGAAAAAAAGCCCATGACCTAGAGACAGCCTAGGGTTAAAGACAGCCCAGGGCTAGGAATGGCCTAGGGTTAGAGACAGCCCAGGGCTAGGAATGGCCTAGGTTTAGAGACAGCCCAGGGCTAGGAATGGCCTAGGGTTAGAGACAGCCCAGGGCTAGGAATGGCCTAGGGTTAGAGACAGCCCCGAAATTTCGTGTAAGGGATAAGGTGTCCGCCCCACTTCTAGACCCGCTGAATTCAAAGTACTTGACCAGCTTGTGACTTCTTACTGAAGCAATAGATCCATATTTGAAAAGGCCCCTAAAAAAAAAAAAGTATCTGCTTGAACACCCTAGAGGTGACTAACCACTCATGAGAAGCACTCAGAAAATCTGCCACATGATTTAAAAGTTCCTTTTGGAACACTTCTGACGGAGACTTCAGGTTTCCTTCTAAACCAATAAGGATCACTAATGTGACCCCCATTTAGCGATGAACCTCGCTCTACCCTGATGGTTAATGCATGCTACAGTCGTAGCATAGTCTGATCTTATCTGTACATGCTGATCTTCCAATGTTCTACAAATTCCATCAAGGCTACTTTACCGTTATCCATTTTCTTAGGTTCGAGGAGGACTGGCTCAGGGCCTTGGGCTACTTTCTTTGTGCTGCCCAACTCTCGCAATGGGTTACCTAACCCCAAGCTGAGGTATCTGTAGTAACCATCTTTCCTTTTGGGGTTCCAGATATAGCTTCCCTTGACCGAGCACTGGAACTATATCTTCCAACCCATACCGGGAGCCGTTCCAAATGCTCAGGATATGTATATGAAGAGTCCTTGAATACAAGTGACATAATCTTGCTGCGGAAAAAATGCCAATGTTAACAGTCCTCACACCCACACGGCTTGTCTTATTTAAGATGTTGAACTGGAACAAAGGAATCAAACGGCTTCCTGAAGGTCCGAAATCTTTAGAGGAAGCAGAATAAGAGTCTGAAGAAAAGTGTTGACTTCAAACCCCAAATAACTTGCCTGAGAGGGATCCAGACTTGAACTCTTGAGGCTCAGAACCCAACCGAGCTGAAAACAGCTCCAAGATGTAATTGAGGCTCTGTAGCAATTTGTCCCTTAAAAGGGCAAAAAAGTAGCAGATAGTCTGGATCTGCCAAATACTGATTCCTCTCTGTCTTCGATATGCCAGAGGTTCTGCCAATATCTTTGTAAAAATTCTCGGGCGGAATCCAGCCCGAAGGGAAGCAAACTAATTGGAAGTGTAAAAAAAAAAAAAACAGTCCTTTACTGTGAATCTTAAAAACAGGACTGAACCCAAGGCTCATTGGAACTTGTCAGCAAGCATCCTTCAGATCTATTGAGAACATGAAAAGGCCCTGTGGAAGCATATTTTTCACTGAAGAAAATGTTTTTGTTTTTTTTTCCCGAATGTCTGTATCAACCCAGAGATGAGTCATATAAAATTAAAATGAGTCTCTATTCAATGCTTCCTTCACCAGAAAGGCAGTGGCATAAAAACCCATTCCTCGCTGGTGACGGGGAACTGGGATAATGACTCCCCCGGCCCCCCATGTCTAGCAGACTTTCCTGTATGTCTGATCTTTCCTCCAACCTCATGGGTATAGGAGAAACCAGAATTTTGAGGGGTACAAGTAAATTCTAAGTGAACCCATCTTTTATGTCCCTGGAAACGAAAGGGCAATTCAAGGTATTGTCCAACACTTAACAAAAACTCTTAGTCAGGCCCCAACCCGAGACATGGCGTCATTGTTTCTTGGGTTGGACGGCCAGGTTCCATACAGAGTGAAACCTTTAAATCCTCCTTTCCTGCAGAAGAGGTAGACGAGGAAGGTACCCCCGGGTCATCTAGTAGCGTCCCTGTATGAAAGGAGTGTCTAAAAGAGGACCTAGGAAGAACTCCCATTTTTCAGGAGGCCTAGCTCAGGCAGGGAACACATGTTCCTATCGGCCGCCCTATCCCCACTTTTTCCAAATCTGCTTAAAAATGAAGTCCTTAAAAAGGGCATTGCACAAAAACCCATCTTTGACCCGATGTTCTAGACCAGGTCCTCAACCAGAGAGTCCGGTGCCCGGAATCGGTCACAGCCATACTTTGTGCCCAAAATCTTACCGATTCAGCCATGGCATCTTGTTGCTGACAAAGTATAGGTAAGACTTTTAGTATCTCCCAATTTTTTAAAGGACACATGTGGAAGCCAAAAATTGGTCTTAAAAACCTAAGTTAGTTACCTGGTAACTTTTTTTCTAAACATCCGTAAGGGCAGCATACGCCTGAGACCTCCGGGCTCCTCCCATCGAGGGGAACACATGACCACCAGCAAAGATAAAGTCTTGACTCCTCCCTCTCTTCCTCAGTTGTTGTAGAGATCTGAAGGAGAGAAAAAGAGACAAAGACCCACGACTCCCACCACATAATACTATAAATACAACCCTAGGTCTAAAGTAATAAGGGAGGGAAGTAGGCGTATGCTGCCCTTACGGATGTTTAGAAAAAAAGTTACCAGGTAACAAACTTAGGTTTTCTCAAAACATCCTTCGGGCAGCATACGCCTGAGAGATAGGCGAGGACTACCTCATAGGGTGGGAAGAACTGCTCGAAGAACACTCCTTCCAAAGGATTGGTCCTTCTGAGACAAAACGTCCAAGCGCTAATGTTTAGCGAAGGTCTTAGCTGAAGTCCACGTTGCCGCTTTACAAATCTGTTCAATGGAGACCCCAGCTTGCTCTGCCCAAGATGTGGAAACACTCCGCGTTGAGTGAGCCGTCACTCCACCTGGTATATTGGAATCCCCATAAGCCATCTTAATGGTACTCCACATCCATCTTGCCAATGTCGTTTTTGAAATACTCAGTCCTTTCCTTGGGCCTGAGAAAGCCGCAAATAGACTGTCCGATTTCCTGAAAATCGCTGGTTTGATTTAGATAAATCAATAGTAGAGATCTGACATCCAAGGCCGCTCATTCTGGCTTTTCTTCTGTGATGGAAGGAATAACGATCTCCTGAGATCTGTGAAAGTCAGACACCACTTTTGGAAGGTAGCAAGGATCCACTTTTAACAAAATGTGGTCTGGAAATACTTGCAGGAACGGATGACAAGACAAGGCTTGAATGTCGCTAACTCTTCGAGCTGATGTAATAGCAACTAGAAATAAAACCTTCCATGTAAGAAGCTTAATATCCAGATTCTTATTCGGATAAAAAGGTGGAGAACTCAACATCAATAATACTTTTGCTAGATCCCACTGAGGAATCACCTTTACTGGAACTGGCTTGGCGCGTTTGACAGCCAGCAAGAATCTCTTGATGATGGAAATAGAAGAGAGCTTTTTGTCCAAGAAAACTGAAAGGGCTGCAAGTTGAACTTTCAATGTATTAACGCTAAGTCCTTTGTCAACACCCTGCTGCAGAAAATCCAAAATGACCGGAACTTTAAATGAGGTTCTCTTATTTTCTTTCTTCCAAGAGTTAAAGGTTTTCCATACTTTTAGGTAAATCTTCCTCGTCACCACCTTCCTGCTTGAAAGACAAACCATTGGACTTGTGATAACAGATGAGGATCACCGGAATCTCCCAAGGGTCCCGTACTGAAAGCTCCACTAGAGTTGAAAACCAAGATCTCTTCGGCAACCACGAGGCCAACAGGAGAACTGTAACTGGTTCCCGGAACAGCTTCTTCAAAAATAAAGTGATCAAATGGACCGGTGGGAAGGTGTAAGCCAGATTGAAATGCCAAGGATGGGCTAAGGCGTCCACCCCCAGAGATTGATCCTTTGGATTCAGAGAAAAGTAATTCTTTACTTTGTGATTTTTTGCTGAAGCAAATAGATCCACCTCTGGAAATCCGCTTCCACTGCAAATCCTGAAAACTTCTGGATCCAGGGACCATTCCAACTCCTTTACCTGAGATCAGCTCAAGAAATCTGCAACTTGATTCAGGGTCCCCTTTAAGTGCACCGCCATTAGGGACAAAAGAATTTGAGGCTATAGTCATCAATTTTGAGGATCTTGTTCCTCCTTGGTGATTGATGTAAGCTACTGTCGTAGCATTGTCCGTTCTTACTTGAACATGTTTCCCCCGCAGGTGCAACTCTAGGGCCCATAATGCCTTTTTTACTGCAACCAATTCCCTGAGGTTGGACAAAGAAACACTCATGGCCTTTGACCATTTCCCTTGAGTCGTCCATGTCTTGCAATGTGCCCCCCCAGCCCCAGGCTGAGGCGTCCGTAGTCACAATCATCTCCCTGGGATCTACCTACGGTAATCCTCTTGAAAAACGGTTTTCTTCCAGCCACCAATTCAGAGATTCCTTTACTTCTTCCGAGATTGGTAACTGTTGATCCAGCCCGATCTGGGTTCCATCCCAATTCTTCAGAATATGACCCTGAAGGCATCTGGAATGAAGCTGACCCCACCTTACTGCCGGGAAGGATGAGGTCAAGAGCCCGAGGAGTCTCATAGCTTGTCTTATGGAGGGAGTCGGGCCCGAGCAGATATTCTGAACTGCTTCCTGCAGGACCACAATCTTTTGAAGAGGAAGAATCAGGACTTGGAGAACTGATCTCGAATCCCAAATATGTCATAATTTGCGAGGGCACCAGGGATGATTTGTTGAAATTTATAATCCAGCCCAAATGGCCTAACAAATTCATGGTGAAAAGCAGATTTTCCTACAATTTGTCCTTTGAGTGAGCAAAAAGAAGGAGATCATCCAAATAGACGACTACTGCTATCCCCCTGCGCCTCAGAAAAGCCAAAGGTTCTGCTAACACCTTGGTAAAAATCCTTGGAGCAGCGGCCAGGCCGAAGGGAAGACAAACAAACTGAAAATGCAGGATCCGGTCTCTGTCTTTTATTGCAAATCTCATAAAAAGACTGAGCCAGGGGACTCATTGGTACTTGCCAATAGGCGTCCTTTAAATCTATCGATGCCATAAAGACACCTCTGCGAAGCGTATTCTTTACGGAAAAAATAGTTTCCATTCTGAAATGTCTGTACTGGACAAATCGGTTGAGATTCTTCAGGTTCAAAATGAACCTGAATCCCCCCGTGCTTTTTCGTACCAGAAAAATGCTGGAGTAAAACCCTGTCCCCTGCAAAGGCAACGGCACTGGAACAATTACTCCCCTTGACCTCATGTCCAATACACTTGAAAAAATTGCTTCTCTTTCTTCCTTGCCTCTGGGAAGAGAAGAAATCAAAAATCTTGAAGGAGGGGCTTGAGAAAAATCTATGTGGAAGCCTTCTGTAATGCCTCTTACTATGAAAGGACAATCCAACAGGCCTTGCCAGGCTGTGCAAAATCCCTTTAGCCTGGCGCCAATAGTGATATTGGCGTCATTGCTTTTCGGATCTAGCCTGATAGGTTCCAAACAAGGTGGAACCTTTAAAATTGCCCTTTCTAGCTGAATTGGCAGAGGCCCCTCTGGCCCTTTTTGAAGCACCCTAAGAAAGGGACGTCTAAATGAACTCCTAGGAAAAAAATGTCTTACTAGTAGAAGCCTTAGGACGAGGCGGAAAACATTTATTTCTTTCCACCGTCATATCCAAGACTTTACCCAAATCTGATCCACTCACCCCTAAAAGTCATAGCACAAAGTCTCCTCTTTGATCCAATATCGCCCGGCCAGGTCTTCACCCAAAGAGTCCTGCGCACTGAATTGGTCACAGCTAAGTTTTGTGCCGAAAATCTGATAGATTCAGCCATAGCGTCTGTAACAAAGGCTGTGGCTGAAAAAAGAATGGGTAAAGCCTTATAGATCTTTTCTAGACTTGTTCTTTCCAAAAGACAGTCCTTAAGCTGTTGTAGCCAAAATCCCAAGTTTCTGATCACACAGATGCAAATTTTTTTCTTAAGATGTTGGATTCTACTTGCCAAGCTTTCTTAAGGAGAGAATCCATTTTCCTATCCAAGGGATCATTAAGAACCCCAAAATCTTCAAACGCTAAACCAGCTCCCTTAGAAACTTTAGCAAAAGCGGCATCCAACTTGGGGCATTTTTCCCAAATGTGAGAATCCTCCTCTGCAAAGGGATATCTACGTTTAAGGCCTCGAGTAGTATACACCTTTCTAGACGGATCCTTCCACTGTTCCAAAATCATGTCTCTCAGGTAGTCATGAAAGGGAAAAGCATAGGAGGAATCCGGGGCCAAATCCGGATAAAATCTGTCATGCTTGGATATTGGGCCTGTAACCTTTTCCTCTATGCCCATAGATAAATATATCATGTGCAATAGGTAATGCAAGTCCCCTGGGGGGGGAACAAATATCTGGTTTTTGATGAGGAAGATCCTACAGACAGATCGCTCTCATCCGCAGAGGAAATTTCTTCATCGTCAGAATCCTCATCCGGAGTGAAGGATTCCTGAGAAGCGAGGAAGGAGGGTTCCCCCAATTGACCCGAAAAAAGGGAAGTAGCAAAGGGACCAGTAGAAGGATGGGAAAACACCACCTGGTTGCCCGCACAATCAGAGGCCCTTTGTGACGGAGAAGAGGAGATCTGATCCTTAAGCTCCATCTTCCTCATCAAATCCTCATTTTGCTCTTTATTAATAACTTTATTTGTACAGACTTGGCAAAGAGGCTTAACGTAGGAATCCGCTAGCTTCACATCACAGAGGGGGCATCTTCTACTCTTTTTACTGGATTTAGAACCAGAAGAAGAGGACTTGGGAATATTTTTTGACGCTTTGTCCGGAGTTTTAAACTAAGACAAAAGCAACAAAAATACTGGGATCAGTAAAATCTCCAAGTTCCCTAAATAACAAATATTCCCAAAAGATAATGACTTACCAGGGCAGAGCTGGGTCTCCTCGTCCCAGAATCGGCAGCAGGCGGGATGATGGAAGAATTTTGTTCCACATAGATGAAATCTGTGGAAGAATCTCCCATAGGATTCAATAATCCGTCCTGTGACTGCTCCGCCATGTTTCTGGAGTAGAGGCAACAAGAGACAAGTACTCTGCAACCATTAAATAGGGCAGGTGCAAGTTTTCCAATTAAAGTTATTAACCCCTTGTAATAGAAGGGGAGGCCAGAGTAACTATCAGCCTCAAAACAACGTGATATCACTTTAATAAACCACGTGTTTGGGAAGCAGGATTTACCTCCGGCGCTGGAATGTGACATCAGCCGCCCGGGAGGAAGCAGCCTGGGACCTTATTTCCGGGCCGGTACTTTAAAAATGCCGGCAAAGCGCGCGTGCACCTGGTATGGCCGCCGGTCAGCCGCACTGACAACGCACCGTCACCGCTGGACTCTGCCCCGCTAGAGCCTCCGATGCTCCACCGTCGCTCGGTGCCTGACTGCCCGAGGAGATTTCCCCGCTGCCCCCGGAGAGAGGAGGCCTCCCGTCGGGAGCTGATCCGCCGCTGAAGCCGCCCGCGCCAAGCTCAAATAAGGAATGCGGAAGTAAGCAGCGCCCCTCAAAGGCATATCGCCTAGAAACATTTTTTTTTTAAAGGCAATTAAAAAAAGACTCCAGGGCAACCAATCCATTCAACAGAAAATAAGGTCACAAAAATTTTTTTAAAGGAGTCCGGTAACTCCGGCTTCTTCCATAATCATCCTCAGCAAGAGGGTATAACTACTTACCCCCCTTTGAAAAAAAATCATTTTCAAAGAATGGGATCTGGCCAATATCCCATAGTGTATCCCGGGCCCCAGACTCTAGGAAGGTCTTCGGGAACGGAAAATGGACCCCCTGCTAAAAAATAGGTCCACAGTACTGGAGGAACACGAAAACAACTGGGGAAGAGAGGGAGGAGTCAAGACTTTATCTTTGCTGGTGGTCATGTGTTCCCCTCGATGGGAGGAGCCCGGAGGTCTCAGGCATATGCTGCCCGAAGGATGTTTTGAGAAAAATTGGATTCTGCTTGCCAAGAGCAGGGAATCCATATTCTTATCTAGGGGATCACACAGAACCCCAAATCTTAAAAGACTAACCTTGCCCCTTCGGGAACTTTAGCAAAAGGGGAGCACCCTGTTCTCATACTTCTAAAATTGAGAAAATTATGGAAAGGGAATGGAGATGATGAATCAAGCGCCAATCATAGCAGAACCCATCAAGCCTAGGGCCCCCAGTAATCTCAGGCGGACTCCCATCCAAGCACTGACCGGGCCTGACCCTGCTTAGCTTCCGAGATCGGGCGCATTCAGGGTAGTGTGGCCGTAGGTCTATATGGATCTGGAGCCCGGCTCTTTTTCCTCTATACCTTATCAACCGTAAGAGGAAAGGTAAGCCCCCAGGGGAACACAAAAATGAAGAGTCGATGCCCGATTTCCCCCCCCCGGGAAGAAATCCCTCCTTCCTCAGAGTCCTCATCTGATATATATGACTCTAAATTGGAAAAATAAGAGGAACCCCTCATATGTCCCAACAGCAGAGAGGAATTTAAAGTAAATAATCTGGCCCATGTTAGAAATGGTGAAAGGTTTAAGAAACATGTCCCATCTTCAAACAGAAAAGATTCTTGTTCCGTACAACCATCTTTTCCATGCAGTATGGACATAGGGGTTTTCTTATATGAATTATTCTCACATATAAGGTATCATGCCCTTCTTTAGCGATTTAAATCTTCCAGAAGATTTCAGGTACACTTTAATGAGTTTTATCCGGGGTCTTGGACTAAAAGACAAAAAAAAAAACACTATATATATATATATATATATATATATATATATATATATATATATATAATTTTAACTCACCGGGCAGAGCTGTGCCTCCTCGTCCCAGAACCGGCAGCAGACGGATTAGCTGGTGCTGGATTTTGGTCTGCATTTATTACATCTGTGGATGCTTTTTCCCTGTGGGTCCGGTATTTCCACAATGCAGATGTTCTCTGCCTGACCAGCCATTTTCTGGTATGAGGAACCAGGGGAATTAGCTTCCTGAATCCTCCTAAATAGGGCAGGAGCGAAATCTCCTTAATTTCCATTAACCCTCTATTTGCTGGAAATCAAGAGGGAGGCCAATAGCAATGAATGGAAAGACACTGGTGCTGTCCCTTTAAGACAAAACACCTGTTTCTTCCCGGGCAGGATTCCTAGAAATCCATGGAAAAACCTCACGGATTCCGGCGGAAGAAGCAGATTCCCCTTCCTTTCAAAAGCAAGTAAACTCAAATTTTCGTGCGCATGCGCCGTACCTGCCTTCCGGGAATGCTGTCGTTGCCATGGAGGAAGAGGAAGGGGAGGGTGTCCCGCCTGTGGAGGACGCGTGATGGTTGGCTGCACTGCCGCTGATCGATCCCCCAGGCCGAACGCTACCCGCCCACTGACACTGAGGTAAGCAGCATCGGCGTTGTAGTAATGTCAGGCGGGAAAGAGAGAGAGAAGAGTCATTCACCCCTCTTCCCCACCTCTTAAAAAGGTACAGTGTGAAAATAAACATTCAAACACAAATGAAGAATAAAATATATCCAGTGCAACCAATTCTCAGGGAAAAGCTTCCTCTGAGCCATTAAAACATAAATACTATTTTAGAGCCGGCCACCCCAGCTTCTTCCAAACAGTCATCTTCCGTAAGAGGGAAAATAAGGCTTACCCCCCTTTGTAAAAAATTCAAAGAATGGGATTTTTGGCCTAAAAATCCCAAGGGTATCCCGGGCCCCAGGCAACAATACAAGCCTCCAGGACCGAGAAATGAGCCCCCTGCAAAGGTCCACAGTGCCGGAAATACTTACCTAAACCTTCCTGGTTCAGGAGCTAGTGATCTGGCTCCTACCTCACGGAGAAACACGAAAACAACTGGAGAATGGAGGGAGGAGTCAAGAATTTATTCTGTCTGGTGGTCAGGTGTTCCAAATTGGTAGGAGGAGCCCGGAGGTCTCAAGCGTATGCTGCCCAAAGGATGTTTTGAGAAAACCTCCCTTCTGCCCTGGAAATAAAGGGGCAATCCAGTAGTCTCTCCCACCAAATGTGAAACTGTTTTAATTGGGCACCTATTAAGGACCATATCATTGCTTCTTAGAGACTGACTAATCAGTACCAAACTGAATGGTTCCTCTAAACTTGCCTCTCCAAGAAGCCCCTCTAAACGAGTCCTTGATAAGAAAGGGCCGTCTATAAGAGGACTTACCGGTAACAGTATTTCTACAAGTCCTTCAGGACAGCCACAGAGAGAGCGGCTCCTCCCGGTAGAGAGAAAACACAAACTGGGACAGATTAAAAACCCCACGCCTTCTCCCCAGTTTTCAGTATAATACAAGTAACTCAACAACTCAAGTAACTCAGGACTTAATTAACATGTATGGGCCGTCCTGAAGGACTCGTATAATACAATTCTGTGATTACTCACCTTGTAGAATTGGTATTATAAGTATGCAGCACGTCCTGCTCCAGATAATGATTCCTAACAGATGGGATTACCTCCGCCAGAGGGCGCTTGACTGAAGAGATGGCAAAAAGAGGCCCCTCCCGGTCCATATATACCCGGGACCTCCCACAAATTCCCCCAGTATAGAAAAGCAGTAAGGAGAACCAGGAGAAGCCAATGATAATAAACAACGTTAACAAGGATAACAATCACCATACAGAGGATCCAAGATAATGCAAACAGGGTGGGGTGGATCAGGACGTGCTGCATACTTATGCCAATTCTACAAGGTGAGTAATCACAGAATTGTATTATTCTAAGTACCGGTATGCAGAACGTCCTGCTCCAGATAATGATTCATAACAGATGGGACATCCAATAGCAGTGTCCATAAACAGGGTGGGACCCCAAAAGCAACAACGCGCAGTTTACACCACTGCCGCCTGCAGAACTTTGCGGCCAAAAACAGCATCCGCTGAGGCCCGAACATCAACCTTGTAAAACTTGGAAAAGGTATGAACAGAAGACCAAGTAGCAACCTTACAAACTTGTTCAACAGAAGCCTGGTGCTGGAAGGCCCACGATGCCCCCAACAGCGCGTGTAGAATGAGCAGTAACATGGAAAGGAGGATCCTTTCCCCTAACAGAATAGGCCCTAAAAATAGCCTGACGAATCCATTTGCTAATAGTAAGATTAGCAGGGGCCAGGCCCTTCTTGGGACCCGAAGGAACCACAAACAAGGCATCAAGTCTTTCTAAAAGGTGCAGTAGCCACCAAGTAGAACTTCAAATTCCTGACCACATCCAGGGAATGTAAGGCCCACTCCTTGGAATTACCAGGATTAGGGAACAAGGAAGGAAGCACAATGTCCTGATTGAGACGGAAGGCAGAGGCAACCTTAGGCAAGAAATCAGGTTTAAATCTGAAAACCACCTTGTCCTGGTGTCTCTCAAAGTAAGGGGCCTGAATAGAAAGGGCCGCCTGACCGAGAAACACGCCTGACCGAGGTGACAGCCACCAAAAAGGCAACTTTAAGAGTAAGAATAGACAGAGCAGCCTCATGCACAGGCTCAAAAGGAGGGCCCTGAAGGGCAGACAAAACCCAAGGCAGAAACGTGACCCTTGAGCGTGCTGAGCTGAAGTCCCAGATCCAAACCATGCTGAAGGAACTCCAGAATCCTAGGAATGGAAAACACCCGACATGGAAGGACCCTAGACTCACACCAGTCAATGTAGGCCCGCCAGATCCTATAGTAGATGGTAGAAGAGGATTTCTTTCTAGCCCTGATTAGAGTGTTAACCACAGACTCAGAAAGCCCCTCATCCCTTAAGATGGAGGTTTCAGCAGCCAGGCCGTCAAAGCCAGTGTTTGTAAATTGGGATGGCATAACCGCCCTTGAGCGAGAAGGTCCGGGACCAGCTGAACGATATCCGCGAACCACACCTGTCTTGGCCTCCGGGGGGCCACCAGGATTGCTGGCACCCTCTGAGCCAGCTTGCGCAGAACCCTGCCCAGCAGGGGGAATGGAGGATAAATATACAGGAGACGGAACCCCTGCCAGGATAGAGTCAGAGCATCCACCGCAAGGGCCGGGGGATCCTGGGACAGAGAGACAAAGACTGGGAGCTTGTGATTGTGGCGGGACGCAAACAGATCCACTTCCGGTACCCCCCCAACGGTGACATAAGGACAGGAAGACCTCGCTGCTGAGAGACCATTCCTCCAGGCGAGAGGTCCCCCTGCTCAGGGAGTCCGCCTCCAGATTCTCCACCCCCGAAATGTACACTGCTGGGATGCAAGGAACATTGTCCTCTGCCCAGGACAGAATCATGGACACCTCCTTGAGGGCACTCTTGCTCCGAGTCCCTCCCTGATGATTGATGTAGGCAATCGCCGTCTGGTTGTCTGAGCGAACTTAGACCGGCCGGCCCTGAAGGTGAGGAGTCAACTGGGCCAGTACCAACCGAACCGCCCTCAGTTCCAGGACGTTGATGGGGGCATGGGCCTCCTGAGGGCCCCACAGCCCTTGGAATTGCAGGGTTCTCCAGAAGCCCCCCCAACCTGACAGACTGGCATCCATGGTGACCGTCTCCCAACAGGGGGCCAGAAAGGATCTGCCCCCCAACAGGGGAACTAGAGTCCAGCCACCACAAGAGGGAACACCAGGCCAGAACAAAGGCCTGATCCAGAGACAGGGGACTCTTGTCCCAGACTGATGGGATAAGGAGATGGAGCTGATGTGGAACTGAGCATAAGGATCTGTCCCACAAACTGCATCCCTTGCTGGATGGAAGGGCGAGGGCAGGACAGAAGGAAATGAACCAGAGCATGAAGAGAATCCACCTTCTGCTGAGAAAGAAAAATCCTGGCCTGAACAGTATCCAGATTCATGCCCAGGAAGGAGGTCACCGGAGACAGGGAGGATTTGGGGTGATTGATCACCCATCCGAATGTTTCCAGAGCAGTCACCACCTGCTGGATATCCAATTCTGCCTGCTGGAAAGAATGAGAAGTGATGAGGAGGTCGTCCAGATAAGGAAAAATGCGAATGCCCCGAGCTCTGAGGAGAGCCATGACACCTGCCAGCACCTTGGTGAAGACTCTGGGGGCCGAGGTGAGACCGAAGGGCAGTGCTACAAATTGGTAGTGCTGGTCCTCCAGTGCGAACCTGAGGAATCTCCCCTGGGAAGACTGGTACATGAAGGTAAGCATCCTTGATGTCTATGGAAGTCATAAAGTCCCCCGGGCGCAAAGAGCTGATCGCGGAGCGCAGGGTCGCCATGCGAAAGTCTGGTCCTGATGAACTTGTTGAGAAGCTTTAAGTCCAGGATGGGTCTGATGGAACCATCCCTTTTGGGTACTGTGAAGAGATTGGAATAAAAACCCAGACCTCTCTCCCCAGGAGGGACCTGACAGATGACCCCCATATCCAATAGGTTTTGCACAGCTAGAAACAGACCCTGAGCTGCCAGGGGTTCTAGAGGAATCCGAGACCTGAGGAATCTTGGAGGCGGCCAGGCAGCGAACTCTAGCTTGTAGCCGGAGGACACAACCTTCAGAATCCACCTGTCTGAGACCTGCTGTCCCCAGACATGAGCGAAGAGCTGCAGCTGTCCCCCCACCCGGATGGGTGAGGGTGCCCCTTCATGGCTGAGGAGGCTTGGCGACCGATTTGGGCTTGGACCCCCAGGAAGATCCGGAGTGGGCACAACCTCTGCCCCTGCCCCAGAAGTCTCCCCTAGGACCTGCAAAGGAAACCCCTCTCCCAGACCTGGATCCACGGTAGGAGGGGGCAAAGACACCCAAACCCCAAAAGGGCCGCAGCTGCTTCTTACGTTGAGGCAACTTACCCCCCTTGGCAAACAGGTCCAAGCGATTGCCAAATAGGCGCAGCCCCTTAAAGGGGAGCCCTGTGAGGGCCTTCTTAGCAGCGTTATCAGCTGCCCACTGACGCAGCCAAACAGAGCAGCGTATAGCAACCACCAAGGCAGAGGTTCTACTACACATCCTAATGGTGTCATCTAAGGCAGAAAGGACATATGCAATGAACATTTCACACTGTGACAAGGCCCTGAACTCGGCACTAGAAGTATCATCAGGGGCACCTTCTAACAGACCCTTGAGGAGAGTCCTAACAGCAACAGCAGTAATAGCAGAAGCACAGACAGGGCGCAAGGCAGACCCCACACAGGCACAAGCATGGGAAGCCAGCTGGTCAATGCGCCGGTCCTCACTATCCTTAAGGTTAGTGGAATCAGGGGAATGGACCACAGATGTGTTGGGACAACCCCAATACTGGTGCATCCACTTCTGGGGGGGGGGGGTTGACCAACATTTAACCACATCAGTGGGAAAAGGGTACCTTTTATCTCAGCCCTTGGGGATTCCGGGAAGCTGGGTGGTCTAATGTCAGGAGGGGGACCTTTCATGCAAGAATAGGCGAGTGAAATGTCCTGCCTAATCCATTTAGCAAAAGTGGATTTTGAAGTGCCCAGGCCTATCTGCTTTCCTGAGAAGGAGACAAACAGGTTTTTGGCTTTGAGAAATTTGTGGGTGTGCTCCAAGTAGAGGATTAAGGCTCTTCACACATCTAGGAGATGAGGGATGAAAGAATGACCTCCTGTGAGCGATGAAAGGCTGACATTATTTTTGGCAAGTGTAACAGTTCGGGCTTTAAAATGACCCTATTTAAAATATTTTTGCTCCTTTTTTCTTCTGTAGTCAGATGGAATAAAGTGTACCCAAAAGGTAAAAGGTCTGGTTTAGACGTGCTTTATGATTGTATCACAAGTTTATTCCCTGAAATATAAATTCTTATAACTGGGGTTAAATAAATCCTTTTGAATGAGTCTTTTTTCTTAGCTGTACTACAATGCAAAACTAATTTATTTTATATGAGACAGCTTTACTCAATTTTTAGTACCACATAATATGAATAACTGGTATGTTACTTAAAATGCTCCAACGGTGTCCTGCTGCTGGTAGTTAGCAGCGATAATATGGATATCGCCCTCCGGAGTTTATTATAAAATAAATATAAAATAAAACTACTGTGGTCTAGTTTGCGATTGGTAGATGCTGAATTATCCAAGTCCGATGGCAATTCAATGCCACAGTTCCGTAAAATAAGGTTCCAATGCTCAATGCATTTTTGAGAGAGCTTGGTGGAGGTCTGAACTTAATTATAATTATAAAGGCAATTAAATAAGACAATCTCTGTATATAAAAACGGAGGTGAAGCGGATGGACGACAGCGCCGCATGGAACAACAAGCCGACAAACCACTCCATGTACTAATATGAACCAAAAACTACAATTCATATTAACCTCTTAGGTGAAAGACATCAGCAGCCAATAAGCGAAACGCACGTCGGGCAGACAGCAGAGCTGAGAGCGCAGCTGAGTATCGGAACCTTATTTTATTGTGGCACTGAATTGCCATCTACCATCACAAACTAGACCACAGTTTTATTTTATATTCATTTTATAATTTTTCAATAAATTACTGTAATCTATTTCCATACACTGTGGCATTCATTGCAATGGCAAACAACATCACAGGACACCAACAAGGAAATCAACTTGGGTGGGCGATATCCCCATCAGAGCTGCTAACTACTCATCAGCAGCAGGACACCGTTGGAGCATTTGAAACCTCAGAGGCCCTGGGAGGGATATGAACCCCTCCGGCAGTGAGTGTTTTTTTCGTTTTAAATAACATACCAGTTATTCATATTATGTGGTACTAATAGAGTAAAGCTGTCTCATATAAAATACATTAGTTTCGCATTGAAGCACAGCTAAGACTAAAGACTCATTCAGGATTTATTTAACCCCCAGTTATAAGAACTTATACTATTTCTGTGAATAATACGCTTCTGATACAATCATAAGGCGTGCCTAAACCAGAACTTTTACCTTTGGGTACACTTTATTCCATCCGAGTACGGAAGAAAAAAGGAGCAAAAATATTTTAAACAGACAGCTTTCTAAGGCGTGACACCTTAGTATAGGCAGCAGCTTGAATTAACTCTTTCCAGTGTTTTCCAGCATCTTTTCAATTTTTAAAATGACCCTGTGTGGCAAAAGAAATGCAGTAGGGATCTCTAACCCAGATGGTTTGTAGGTCACTCACTCTTCTAGCAGAATATATCACAAACAAAAGGCTAATCTTAAGGTAAAAATCTTAGTGGATGCTTCTTCCATGGGGTTAAAAAGGGTGTTTTCAGAGTCCCTCAAATCCCAAGAAGGGCAGTGGATATGGTGCACTTGTTTCTTGTGCTCTATAGAGAAAAAAATAGTTTTCTCTTAGCTTTCTGTCTAGAAAAACTTAAAAAAAAAAAAAAAACTTGTGTACTTAAAAGTACTTCCTGCAGGAATTCAAGTACCACAGAGGTAGAAACAACAGTGTGCCAGGGCATCCACCCCCAGTGTCCTGTCCCCACGGCATAGGGAAAAGTACATTTTGCATTTCTTGCCGAGGTCTATGCATTAGAAAACCTCACTTTGCCACAATTACACTGAAGACCTCTGAGTTAACACACCATTCTAAGGGGCGCAGGGGTTTCCTGCTCCAAAAATCTGCCACCCTGTTTAGAGATCCCTTTAGGTGAATTGCCTAAAGGGACTTGATTGTATGTTGAAGTGGAGGCTTGAAATGTCTCAAGGCTTCCTGTACTGCCTTGAGTTCTCTGAAATTTGATAAGGCATTCATCAATCCAGTTGGTCAGTTCCCCTGTACATGAAGTGAGCCTAGATGGGCTCCCCAGCCTTTTGCCCTGGCATCTGTTGTGATCGGATCCGATTGTCTCCAAGCACTGCCTTCTCTTAGGACCCTGGATTTATCCACCATCATAAAGATATCTTCACATTTTCTGGAAGAGTGGTGGTAATCTCTAGATACCAGGTCTGGTGAAAAAGTTTGCAGTGGCCTGGAAGGGGGCTATGCCCAGGGAACTGCTGGAATGGCTGATGTCATTACTGGAATAGGATTCTCATAATTCTTCTGAATGAAACCTGCTCAGTCAGAAGTAGATCCTGTATCTCTTGAATTAGCTAGACCTGTTTCTCTCGCGGTAACAATCTTTTGTAAAATGCCATCCAAAAAGTAACACAGAAAAAGGCATTTTCTGGAAGGTACTAGGTTGGATTTTGTATGGTTTGTGATCCAACCTAGAGTTTGCAGGAAAGTGGGCGTTTGAGAAAGTTCCTGGAGAAGGCCTGATTCCATGCTGTTTGTAAAAGGTCGTCCAGGAACAGATTTATCGAAATCCCTCTTGACCTCAGGCAGCACATGGGTTCTGCCAGGACTTAAACATCTTGTAAAAATGAAAAATCTTTGGGGCAGATGAGATCCCAAACGGGAGGGCTCTAAATTGCCAGTGCAAGATCTCCTTCTCCAAGATAACTGCAAACCTCAGGAATCTGCAATCCTCCTTGGTAATGGGAATATGTAGATATGCGTCCTGCAGGTCTATCATGACCATAAAATCTAGGAGCATAAAGAGGCTTCTTACTGTAAATATGGACTCCATAAGAGTCCTCTTGTACTGTAAAAAAGTGTTTAGTCGTTTCAAGTTCAAAATCATCTGGAAAGCTTCTGAGGACTTTTGAAATAAAAATGGTGGCGTCAAGAGAAAGGTATCCGGAGGGTTCTGAAGAAACTCCAGGTGGTGTCCTGACAGAATCAACTGTTAAACAAATGGACTTTGGGAAATGCCCTGCCCCTGTACCAGGAAGAGGGAGCCTGCCTCCCACCGGGATCTCGACATCAGGGCCAAGGTTTGTCAGTCTGGGGTAAAGGGTTGCAGATGAAGCTGGGCTTGTGCGCCCCTTTTACTGAGCCCAATGTTTCCTGGGCTCTGGTTGCCTACCTAATGGCTGCAACTGGGTCCTCTGCCTAAAAGGGGCCTTGGTTCTGAACTGTTTAGGTCTGGAAGGAAACCATTTGGTTCTCTCTGAAGATCTGACAAGGGTGGCATCCAGTTCAGGGCCAAACATGAGCTCGCCCTCAAAAGGGATTCCACACAACTTAGCCTTAGAGGCTAGATCCTCTTTTCAGGTTTTTTAGCCAAATGGATCTGACACAATACAGCTGACCAGGACCGCCATCTTTGTGTTAGCCATTACTGCTTCAGCTGAGGTGTCTTCTAAGAAGGAAACATGGGGGGGGGGGGCTTGAATAATTCCAAGAGAGTCTCCTTCGTGGTATTGTTTTCAACGTACCCCTTTAAAATTGTTAAGCCAGGCCTGTAGGTTCCTGGCAACACAGTATGAAGCAAGGGCCACTCCAAATAAAAAGGTGTTAGCATCCCAGGCCTATTTCAAAATGCCATGGGAGCGGCTATCCATAGGATCTGGGATCGTGTCTGCTACCTCGAAGCTCAGATTCAAAGACCGTGAAACCTGATCAATCGTGGGGTCTAGTTTAGGACATTTAGCCCAGACCTCTGCTTCAGATTCATCAAAGGGGAATTGAACAAGGTAAAAAAAAATCTTTTCAGGAAACAGCCATTCCTTTTTTATTACATCAATGAAGAATGAACAAGGAAACCACCTTCTTAACTATTAATTTATTATGCATAGCATCCTGAAACAAAAGAGGCTGTTCCACAGAATCAATGTGAATGGTTTCATAAATATTCTGGAGAAAAGCTGTCGTTTCTTCAGACAACCAGCTTCTAATGTAGCTAGAGGACGGCTCTTCCTCCGAAGGTAAACCATCTAACCCAAGTCTCTGTTAAGAGAATCTTTTCCAGAAGAGATCTGACCCTCACTATCCTTCCTCACTGGTTGCTTAACTGCGGTCGCAGGGGTGGGGATGACAGAGGGTAGTGGAACATGTGAAGGTGGAATCTGCAAGGAGGTATCCCTGGAGTTGGATGCCAAGGTTCTTACAGCTGACCTGCTTACTTCCAGAGTGGAGGCCATATTGGCTTCCACAATATCCACCAGATAACCGTCAGCTTCATTCTCCAGTCTATGTTCTAAGCAGACCTTGCAACAGGCTCTGCTCCAAGAATCTGTCAGGATAGCAAGACAATGAATGCAGAGCGTAGTGGTATTATCCTCTTTAGACTAGTAGGATCTCGGTCTGTCTTTCTCCTTCTCTGTCTTTTTCTTTAGGCTTAGTACTCAGATTAGACTAAAAACATGAGAGGGAGATAGGGCTAAGACAAGGCATTAGGTGACCCTTGAAGAATAAACACAACCTGTGTAACAGTGGATGAATACGGCTCAATACCTTATCTTGAGGCATACTGTTCCTGGCTTAACTCCTCCACTGTTTCTGAAGGACAGTAAACCCAATTAGTTGTTTGCCTGTCCTGAAGCTGTACCTCCAATCACCGCCGCCACCCAGGTAAAAACGACCGTGCCCACTCCCCAGTCACTGCCGATGCTCGTGTGAAGATACTGCTACAGAGCAGTGAAAGCCTCACCAACGCAGCTCTAAAGCTGGAGATTGAGTGCCCAGTAGTCTGCCCTGGATACACGTCCTTGAACCACGGGGCTCCCTCCAACCTCTGCCCCAGGAGGAAGCTCTACTGCCGCAGCCCAGGGAGGAGTGAAAGCCCCCTGGAACCACACTGTCACTCCACCAAGTCAGCTCGTGCACACCCTAGAGCCAGCCAGTGCCATTGGTGCTCTAGCGGACCCCCCCAGCCACAGGTACCCTGCCCTGTGTAATCTAAGGTTGAGGGGGGGACAGCAAGCACCCTCCCAAGGAACTCCTTGAAAAAAATAATTAAAATAAATGTGAGATAATAGGGTCTCAGACAGTTTCCTGGAGAGGAAACACAATACTGAGGACTGGGTGGAAGGGGTGTGGCTTTTAACGTGTCCCAGTTTGTGCTTCCTCTCTAAGGGGAGAAGCCACTCTCTCTGTGGCCGCCCTGAAGGACGTGGGTAGAAAATACTTATTTCTGTCAGTAGACCCGTCTAGCAGTTTCTCTAGTTCTGGGTCAAAGAGGAATTCCTATTAAAGGGCATGGCATCTGTATCCTCCGACCTGGTACGCAGCCACAAAGTACTATGCACAGAATTGGTGAGGGCTATTGCAAGAGCCAAAAATGTCACAGATTCTTGCATCATGACAAAAATAGGGGCCGCTGAAAAAGCATTCATAATCTCATTAATATCGGTCTGCTTCAAGAGGCATGATGTAAGCTGTAAAAGCCAATAATTAAGATTCCTGACAATGCAAGTAGAGGCTAGAACAAGATTCAGGCTGCCATGCTTTCTTAAAAGAGGGTATTCTATCCTTAATGCCCATAGAAAGATGAACCATATGCAGGAGATATGGCAAATGTTCTGGAGGGAAAAGAAAATTTCATTGGTGAAACTACATCAGAACCTGAACAAGGGCCCTCATCCCCCCTCAGCAAGGTGGTTTTCAGAGACCACCGACTCCTGCCCTTTAGAAAAAAAAAGGGGGGTCTAGGGGATGCCCAACAAATGCCTAACGTCCAGCCGATTCCTGTGGCAGTAGCCCTTAAAACAGCAAGATTGTGCCCATAAATAAAAAAAGGGACTTACCAGAGCAGGGCTGGACCCCAGACTGAGTCTCAGATGAAATTGGTTCAATCGGGTTGATGGAAGAATGTTGATCCACAACAGAGTCTCCCATAGTAGATGATAGTGGAGCAGGGACTTGTGAGGATTCCGATGTCTGATCTGCCATTCTGAAGTCTGATGAGGGGTAAAGGCACCCCTCCACAAGGCTCAAATAAGCAACCAGGGAGGTTACTAATTTCTGAGTTTTTGTAACCCTCTTATGTAAATGAGAAGCAGGCCAGAAAGAAAAAAAAAAACATCAAGTCTTTAAGCCGGGAGCATGTGCACAAGATAGGTACGTCGGTGGCGCTTAGTGCTGACATCAGGAGCTGCCGGGTGGAATTGCCCCCTGCAGCAGATCCCCCCCCCCCCCCCCCATCAGGCCGAGATCAAAAGCAGAAGAGGCACGTGTGCATAATGCAGCCTGGCCTCCAACTAGCGAACCCCGCCTCCCCCACCCCAGACGACCAGAACCCACGCTAGCTTTCAAAAATAAATAAATAAAGAAAAGCAGCCCGACTACCCGCAGAGACGAGTCACATATCCCCGTAGGAGCCCACAAGCATTTCCCTGAGCGTTGGAAGCCCCTGATGATTCCACAATGCCTCAGACACTAGCATACCTTGTCTGAGGTTAGTGCCGACCCCCTCGCTTAGCGTTTGAGTCAGGGATAGGGGAATCTGGCCTATCCCCTGTGTCCCTGGCAGGCTGCCTCTGGGGCCTGGGAGTGGGTCAACCCAATAAGCCATACAGCGACCCGGTCTTCTTACCTAAACCAGTGGTTTAGGTGCTGGTGGTCTGGCTTTTGCCCCAGGCAGAAACACAAAGAACTGGGGTCTGAAGGAGCTAAAGCTTGTGTGTATTCTGGTGGTCATGTGTTGCTCCTTTGGGGAGGAGTCATATCTCAGTGGTATGCTGCCCTAAGAATGTTTTGAGAAAAAAAATGCTGCCAGTCATTCATTTACAGGGTGTTTTTTCTTTTAATGAAATAGGTTACACCTCTCATACAGTGAGGTCACACTTTTTCCCAAGGAAAAGAAATACTCCTCAGTATTATTACGACGGAGCAATTTGCAGGAATTAAACTAATAGAGCCATAGGTTATAGAGAATTTGGGAATTGTTAAAGCTATTTTATTACTACAATGGCAGAGAGGCCTCTGTAGGAGTGTCTATAGAGGTGGAGAGGCCCGTTTTGTTTTATTGCCTCCAACTGGCAGAGAGACTTGTTCTGGGCGGTTTACATATGTTTGTATGTGGGATGATAGCCCACATACTGCTGCTTATTTTACTCACAGGAGCGGGTCTGGGCATCATTTTTTTTATGCTGGCCTGCAGCATCAATCTGCCACCAGGCACAGCTTCTACATGAACTTTCATGGCCACAGTAAAAGTGCTAAGGCTAGGAGTATCCTTATGCATTGATTACTCAAGGGTCCGTATTAAAGCAATTTTATGCATTATTATTCGTTAATGCAAACTTGTTTTCACCCTTAGAGATGGTATGCTATAAATAGCGCAACACAATTACTATAAAAATCATGACGAGTTGAAGCTTTGCCCCTAGTAACGGAATTGCCAGAAATAGCACAACAGATATAAAGCATTGCCCATGTTAACGTGATTTCTATAAGTAGCACAACAGAGTTGAAGTGTTGCCCTTAGTAACCAGATTTCTATTAATTGTGTAGCAGAGTTTAAGTGTTGCACTTAGCAACATAATTACTATAAATAGCACAAGTTTAAGTGTTGCCCTTAGTAACAGTTCATTTCTATAAATAGCACTACAGAGTTGACTTGGCATGTTCTGCTAGTGCCTGCAGTGTGCTCCTTCATATTCAGTGTGATGGGGGGGGTATCTGCAGGGTTGGCTCGCTGATTGTATCATTGCTCGGGGAGAGAGAGCAGTGGTGGATTTTGCTGCTGTTTGTCCTGCCCCATGCGATGATGTAATGCTGCAATCCCTACCCACTAGCATGACCAGCACCGTTCCGGCACCATGATGAACATGAAAGATCGCACGCGGGATGAGCAGGAGTAGGTACCTTATTTTATTATTTATTGAGAGCATTCATTGTGTAAGATGGTCATGCTTGAGGGCGGATGCGCACTTGAAACACGTTGTTTTATGGAAGCCCTTTTAGGCGGCTTTACTCTGGCTTGTGGCAAGTGGATGCTTTTACCATTTTGGAAACAAAAGTGACTTATACTACTAAAACTACTGGATTTGGAACTAATGTGGGGAGTCTCCCAGTGTCGTGCTAATTTGGAAACAGTCTGGTAAACTCCATCAGTATAGACTCATGTAAAAAGTATTCCAGCTCCTCTGGCCAAAGTAACACTTACTTTACTCTCATAAGGTTAAACCAGAACAAGCCCCTAAATTTTCACTATTCCGGGTTTTATTCCTTGCCCCAGTGTGAAACCCCCCAGAAAACACACCTTTCTTCGTTGCTACGGTACATGCACGGGCTCTTGTACAATCAGCACTGTATGCCATGCATATTAATGATCTGTATACAGCTATGTACACGCAAAGCTCTGCAATCGGGAACAGCCGCATGCCTAGAGCCCTTTAGACTGGATCGTTCCCACCCCCAGTGTATCCGAATAGCTAGGCACAGTAGTGCTTCTCAGCCCAGAGACATCTGGCATGGTTTAAAATGCAATGGGAGCCGACGGCAAATCCCCAAGGGGAAAGCCAGTGGACGGGCGGGCAAAGTTTCTTTCCACTTTAAAAGTACAATCCAATGTGACAAATCATCCTTGTGTGGATGGAGATCCACAGGTAGGCTCAAGTGGCTGCTGTCCTGAAATGCATCACATGAGGTTTTCAGCACAGGGAGGGTATGTTGCACAGGATTGTATTTACCTTATGAATGTAAAAGTTACATTTTGCAGGAGGAGCTGGGCTATTTTTCTTTACAGGTGTCTACACAGACACACACAGTGAGAGACCCAGACCCACATGAGTTGGCGGCCCAGGCACACAGCGGCAGGCAGGCACACACACAGGAGGAGACTCCAAAACACAGGGGCAAGCGCGCACACATGCACTGCAGCTGTCATCCCAGGACTTCAAAGGAGGTGCTCACATAATACTGGTGGTGACCAGAGAGACTCGCGCACACACACACACACACACAGAGAGGGGAGGAAGGGCCACTGCACTAAATGACCCCATCCCTCCTCCTGTGATCTGTGCCAACAGCATGTACATTAAGGGGGGGGGGGGGGGGGGGGGGCGCAAGAACAATGTGCATAGAATCAGCAGTAACCTTGCAGCAGCCACCCGAAATATCTTTCAGTTTTTTTCCTATGCTGGCCCACAGCATCGCCAGTTTGCCACACTCCGTACAGCTTATCTGTGCACTTTCACAGCCACAGTAAAAGTGCTAAGACTAGGCGTATCCTTACGCATTGATGACTCCAGGATCCATATTAGATATGTGTAAATGCAACCTCTGGTCTTGTTTGCAAAGTCTCACATTGAAGTGAGAATTCTCTTCTCGCAAGATTGTCTCGCATGTGTCCCTGAATCATGTGAGAAAGCAAGAATTCTCACATACAAGATTGCTCATGCACGGAACTAAGAAAATCTCAACACGTGCTGAATCGAGCATCTTGAGACTGGTCAATTAACTGCACAGAGAGGCATAACTTACAGCCTCTGGGTGACATGCCCTGAAAGTGGTTTGGGATAAAGCAGGGCCCACAGCACACTAACATGAGAGCAAGGTCAGGACAAGGCTACTTACCTGTACACAGGAGGCCATCTTTGTAATAAAGTGCATAAACCCGTGCACTGTGTCCGATGAGCGAGGCTGTCTGGAAGGCTTCATGGCCCGCCAACTGGCGCATGCGCAACACGGCCTTCAGGTAGACTTTCTTCCAATGCAGCGTGTCCTGCACCGTATCATCAATCTGCCAGCCTAGGTTTCGGCACGCACCCTGCCACACCTCAGTGCAGGCACCGATCACCTTGTTCCATTGCTTGGAGACTAGGCAGCAGGTGAGCAAGGTTGGGGGGTCCAGCCAACGCAGCAGGTAGAAGCTTAGCTCTAGCGGGAGCAGCCGCAGGAAGTCCCTCTTCAGCAGAGTCTCCAGGTTATTGGAGAGGTGCCGCAGTTGTACAGCACCGCTTAGGCTGATTAGGTGGTCCAGGGTCTCATTCTTCTGCCGGTCGCTCAGTGTGAAGAAGGACGCCGATAGGTTCTCAAGCCATGACTCAAAGTCCTTCTTCTCCATCAGACTCCGTGTGAGATGGGCTGCGGACAAACACAGAACCCGTAAGAGGCTGTGTATGCGCCGGGTGGCCTCTTCCCTCCTCGAAGGCCCCACTCACCACCACAGGTGCATTTCTTGCTTTGTGCGCACCCTGTGGGAAGAGGAGACAAAATGGCACATTAGTTATACCTTCGCTCGTCTTCCCCCCCGGCTACACTTTACTGCATGTGAGCACACATCTGCAGAGGCTGCGCAGTCTGCCAGCATGCCTCGAAAACCCTCCCCAGTGAAGGCCCAGAACTTAGGAGCCACCCATTGTTCTCCATATCTCCAATATGCACCCTCCCTCCATTGCAATTCCAGGACCCCTGAAACACCCTCATCTACCCAAGATGTGACTGAAGCCCCTGCAAATACCTGGACCCCTGAGCACCCCTCATGCACCCAACATGACTGGGAACCCATTACCCCTAGACATGACTGAGACCTTGACCCCCAGAAATGACCGAGCCCTCTCATGGCAAAACCCAAGACCTCCTCAACCATCCTAGACATGACTGAAACACCCAATGCCAGCCCCCCCCCCCCCCAAGACCCCCATTGTACCCTAAACATGAATGAGCCCCACCAATGCCCAAGACTTCTTCATGCGCCCTAGACAAGACATGACTGAGCTAATGCCATAACCCTGGACCTCCTCATGCACCCTAGACATGACTGATCTTCCAAAGCCAGAACCCTGGACCTCCTCATGCTCCCTAGACATGACTGATCTTCCAAAGCCAGAACCCTGGACCTTCTCATGCTCCCTAGACATGACTGATCTTCCAAAGCCAGAACCCTGGACCTCCTCATGCTCCCTAGACATGACTGATCTTCCAAAGCCAGAACCCTGGACCTCCTCATGCTCCCTAGACATGGCTGAGCTTCTACCATCAGAACCCAAGGTCTCCTCAGGTACCCCAGACAAGTCCCCCACTGCAGGGAAGGGGTACCAGACATGTTTATACTGCAGTGCCCCCCATTTTTTCTCTCATAATCTCCCCTTGGAGCTTCTTCCCTTCTCCCTAATGCCAGCACCAAATATATGATTGAGACTCCAGGACCCCTATGTTCCCATCATGACTGAGCCCCCAACACCAGAACACCTCATGCACCCCAAAGTGCCACATGAAGCTTAGACATGACTGAGACCCTAAAGCCAAAACCTCCTCATGCACCGATGACATGACTGAGCCCCCAATGCCAGAACACAAGACACGACTATCCACCTTATGCCCGAACCTCCTCTTGCACCCTAGACATGACTGAGCCCCACAACGCCAGAACTACCTACTCACCCTAGACATGACTGAACTTCCACTTGCCTGAAGTCAAGACCTCCTCATACACCCTAGATACGTATGAGCTTCCAACAACAGAACCCAAAACCCTCTCATAAACCTTAGACATAACTAAGCCCCCCAATGCTAGAACCAAAGACGGCAGCACCCAAGACATGATTGAGACACCCAATGCCAGGACCCCCACTCTTGCACCAAAACTCCCATGCACCCTAGACATGACAGAGCCCCCCCAACACCAGGCCACCACATGCACCCCAAACCACCTCACGCAGCCTAGACATGACTGAGCTCCCCAATGCCAGAACACAAGACATGACCCAAATACCAGAAACCAAGACCTCCTCATGCACACTGGACATGACTGAGATCCTCTCTTGCACCCATACACCCTATTCATGTATGTGCCCCCAAATGATAGAACCCAAGACCTTCTCTTGCACCCTAATCATAATACACTCATTGCCAGTACCCCCGAGATAGACTGTGCCCCCAAAGCCACCTCCTGTACCCCAGACAAGAGTGGGCGCCCTAGACCATAGAGCTCTCTGCTCCTTCCTCATCATTTCCCCTTTATGGGAGTTTGCTGCCCCGCCATATCAGGCAGCAGTATATCATGCTGTGTCAGATGCGACGGGAAAGCCACGAAAGGGGGGGATATAATCACAGACAGCCGAGGGGACGCCCGCCCAAGAGAGACAGGAAGTGGGCGGCCATTACGGAAGCCCCATGGAGGAGCCCCCGGGTATGGGTACCTGGCTCCCCTCATAGTCGCCATCTTTCTCTGGGGGCGGAGATACCGCTTCCCGCCCCGTGCAGGCGCCAATGCCGGCCGATTCCAGCACCGCTCCTCAGGTCTGACGCGAATCCACCATGATTGATGAGGGCAGAGGACGTCACCTGTCACGTGATAACATCCGGCTGCCTGTCTCACTTCTAGCGGCTTCAACAACATGGCGCCCAGTCTGTGGATACAGAGGGCGGTGCATAGTCTGGTCACCTGCCCAGCCCGGGGTGTGGCGTTGCCTGTCAGCGTCCTGTAGGATCATGTGACTTCTCCTGAAGACATCGCTGCTGGTCTCTTTATTGTTTTGTTACCGGCAGCTGGAAAATGGATGCGGACATCCAGCCGCTCCTGGAGCCGCCGCCCGGCCCTGACACCGGGCACAGCGCCTACCTGAGGTGAGCCGACACCCGCCATATCCAGGGGAGGGATTCAGCTGCTTGTTAGAATTGTAGCAGTTCTCGGAACTGATGAGAATTGGCACAAATAGGTTACAATCTCTTCATATTGCTTAGACATATTTTAATAATATTACACAGTTTGCTGCTTATTTGTATGCAAATATTTATTATAACAATATTAATGTGTGCAGCACTTGATAACTTATAGTTAGAGGTGGGATTCCCTATACTTATCTAAACTCTTCTTTCTCCCTATGGTTTGGAAGATGCCACCTGCTTTGTAGGGCATCCCATTGTGTGAAAGCACCCGGGGTAGGCATCTCTGGTATTCCTCTGGCTGATGGGTATACAGAAATGCCATTGGCTTACAGTGGACCCAAACCCAGGATTTTGATTATCCTGGGTTTTGCTCTTGGGGCACCCCGATCAGGGGTCAGGGTGACCAGGTCACTCGATCTGACTCACCCTATGGCACATGTGCAGATTCTCAACCCGCTTGAATTCACTCCCCTTCGTCTAAGAGCTCATCTAAGGCGAGTGGATCTGAGCGCTCTGGCAGCTGATCCCCCCCGCTACCTTCTAACAGGAAGAGTGCTGGCTATTCACAAATTCCTGGTGTGGGTACGCGCCCTGCTATAGGGACAGCTGAGATGTGGCCGCTGCTCGCTCATGCGTCGTTGAATCCGGGAAGGAGGGTGAGTTTCTGGGTGACCTGGTGGGTTTCACACATCCCATTTCCGGATGCCCCAGGGGAGGGAATATAGCGGCCCTGGAATCTTATAGATTCCAGGAACGTAGGTTTTGGTCCACTTTAATGGAGTGCGAGTTGCTGATTGGAGGAGGGCTGTGCATGCACGGTGGTATTGCGGCCCGTTATTGCTTTACATAGGGCATTCAAAATTGAGATGCCCCACTAAACAACAAAAGTGGGGGAAGACTGGCCATAGGGAGACCTGGGAGAATCCCTGGTGGGCTGCACTGCCTTGGGGCCATTTGGGATGCTGCTTTTAACACCCACATTCAATCTCTGCCCTCTGTACCCACAAGCCATGAAACGCCAGCCCCCAATCAGGGGTGAACCTAGCCTCTTTGCTACCTGAGGTGAACTATAGAAAGTCACCCCCTCCACTCTTCAACAAAGCAACAAGAGGGATAGGGAGTGGAGGCATGATAGCAGTAAAAAAAAAGTTCTGTTTGCTGTGTCTCAGACAGAACAGGGCACAAAAAGAGCCCAGCCGCAGCCCCACAGCCCAGATTTTACATGCATTTGTGTTGCTTTTTTTCCCAATCATCCTTCAACACGACCCACTGAGAGAGAGAGGCTGCACCCCCTAGGAGGAAACACAAACTGAACAGAGGTTAAAACCTCACTGATTCCTCCCCACCTCAGTTCTTTGTGTTTCCTCCCTAAGGAACCACTGGACAGAGAGTTGCTAGAACCATCCCTGGTAATCTTACTCAAGCCACTTCCCCGCCTCCCCCCCCCCCCCCCCCCACCCGCTCCAAACCTATTTCTTCCAACTCTAATTTGTTTGTGTTATTCTTAAAATCTATGTCTATAATGTTTGATATCAGCAAAGACAGCACTTTGGACCAAAGCAAAGATTAAGATCAAGGTTTACCTTAGAAGGTTTAATCAGCAACCAGTTCAACTAAATTTCAGTTAAATATTCTTTTATATCCTTTTATCCGTCAAATCCAGGACACTAGCGCACGAAATCAGACAACGAGATCCATAATAGTCAGCAGAGAGACTATAAGCTTTATTTCAGTTGACAACAGTTTAAGACACATCTGTTAGACAATGTCATAGCATGTGATTTTTTATATGCTGTCTTTTGTACTTGAAAACCTTAATAAAACCTTTGTAAAAGAGAGTTGCTAGACTTCAGACAATTTTTTATTTTAATTTGTTATTTTCAGACTCCAGGACTGGAGGAGCCTGCTGAGCCTTGGACCAGTTACCGGGTGTAGTTCACTTGAGGTCTTTTGGCGGCCAGGGTAATCCCACATAGCCTGACAGACGCGCTAGTTGTGCAATGTCCCCTTTAAATCCTGGCATACTGGTAAAAGGTTCTGGGTGTGCTTGTCCTAGTGGGACCCCTGGGGTTCTCACGTGAGCTCTTGGATCAGGGATTTCAGTTGATTTTAGGCAAAATGTATTTTCCCTACATTTTTTTTATTTTGGGGGCGATCGATGACCTGACGCTCTGCCGTCACTTCCGGGTGTGCCGCTGACACGTGTTGCGACCCGGTAGCTATTAGGCTGCACTTTCTCCCCAGCCAGCATGCAGGTTGGAGGGAGAGGAACAGACTCAGCGGTGGGGGCTGTTTGCCAAGAGTGATAGAAACTCTCCTGGCCAGTCGACAATTGACCACTAGACGCATTTACGCAAAGGTATGGAAATGATTTCTTCTTTTTGTGAAGTTAAAGGAGCAGTATCGCTAATTTTTCTTGGTGACTTTTATATTGAAATGGTACTTTGAATGTAGGTAAGTGTTGGAGTAAGAATTACAAATGTAGAAAAAAAATGTGTGTGTTGAGCAGCTGGAGACTAATAGCTCATGTTTATGTCTTCTGAGTGTTGGGACCGACACTCTGGCCTGTTCCACGCTGAGGAGAGGGGTGAAAGAATTATTATTATTTTTTATTTATATAGCGCCATCAACTTCCGTAGCGCTTTACAAGTTAAGAATACAGACAAGGTAAAACATATAGCACAGAGAACAATACAAAATTAGATGCCACAGGTTAAAACCAAGTGTTGTGAGCACAGGAGACAATAGGGAGGAGAGCCCTGCCCTTGCGAGCTTACAGTCTAAAAGAATGTATCAAAGTTTCAGCTGTTCAGTGCTGGCAGCCATACAGCATAAGATAACAACATTGCAACATTGCCTGGCCAGAACTTATATATCTAAAACAGAGAGAAAAGCTCTAGAAGTCATTTAGCTGATTTTGACAGTTTTCCCTTCATGTTGACTCTGCTGCAGAATCTTTCAGTTTACCATTTTCTCTTTCATATTCTTATTTTTCATTTTTCCATATGATCTTTCTTTCAGCTTTGTGTGTTTTGAGCAAAGCCCAACCCAGGATTTTCACTATCTGGAGTTTTGTTTTGTGCCCCTAGGGGCATCCCGACTTGGGATGCCCTGATATGTGAAATCCCCAAGTTCGCCTGTGAAAACGTACCTTTCCCTGTCCCACAGCGCATGCGCGGGCTCTCATCCAATCAGCTCTGTTTGCACGCAGATGGGGAGCGAGCAGTAACCTTCCTGGCCTATCTGCGTGGGCGCGCCAGAAAAATGGGGGGATCTGTGGTTATCCAGGGGTCGTTTCACACAGTGGGGCATCCTGATTTAGAATGCCCAAGGGGGAAGGTCAATGGCCAGGTCTTATAGACTTCAGGGTCGGCCACTCAGGGTTTTGTTCCACTTTAATACCTTTAGATTTTCCTGCACAGTTATTCAAAGAAGAATTTCAGTCGTTATTTTGTATAGATTTTACACATTTGAGTCACCTGGTCTCATAACAAAAGCAGCACCTCACACACACACACAGCCGTTACCACTGATTACAGTGTCAGCCTCTGAGGTAAAGTGTTACTAGGAGACCAGTGGACTAAATGAAGCAGCTCACTAAATACAACCCAGCAGATCCCCCTATTCAGCAAATGGACTGAGCCATTGTCATTATACAATTTAAAAGAGAGGCATATATTTTTTCCTTTTTTCTATCACCAGATTATTTATACACATGTTATAAGCTATTGTGTGGCTATTTAATTATTTATCTTTTTTAATGCAAATTTCGCGATACTGCTCCTTTAACAAGTTGAAGAAAAAAGATATATTCACAGTCCTTGAATTCCTGCAGGAAGGTTTCGAGAAAGGGCTAGCAGTAAGCACACTAAAGACACTGACGGACTCGGCCTTATCAGTCTTCTTAGATCAAACATTTAGACAGAATGAACTAATAATCGATTCTTCAAATCAATTACTTTCAGCGCCTTTTAAGGACTTCCCAACATGGGACTTATCAATAGTGCTAAAAGGCTTAATGGAACTCCCTTTTGAACCTTTAGAAGAAGCTCCAGAAAAATGTGTGTTACTGAAATTTTGCTTCCTGCTGACCCTCACATCAGCCAGACCAGTGAGTGAACTACAGACCTTATCATTGAAGGAGCCTTACTGTTCCATTCTCCCAGATAAAAGTCATACTTAAACTTAATCGGCAAACAATGCTCCGGCTCCTACTAAATTTTGATTTAGCAAGTTTAAATGTTCCAATTCACAAAAAGTTATAATTAATGACTTCTCTATTGTAAGAATAAAGACCAATGCATGCAGTGCCTCACGTAACCGCAAAACGAACACGTTAAGTGACCGTGAAGAAGCATGCTTTTCATGTGCTTCACTATATGGCACGCAACCCACAATTAGAAGCGGCAATACTTATACTTTGCATAGTGTTGTGTTCTGCTGTTACAGGGAACCCATGGGTAACCTAGCCTCTCACTGAAAAGGGATTAAGTAAATATGTTTTTTTGCAGGACTAGAGACACTTGTATAAGTGAAGGGAATGGAGGATCAATAGTTCAAGACTGAAGCTGTACCATTGGAAAAACTGCTGTCATTCAGCAAACGGCTATAAAAACTTGTAAACTTCGATTGTTAGCTTAAACTTTAAACATGACTATGGGATTCTACTAGGGAAATCATGTTTTATAATAAGCCCCTTTCTGGATCCTCCCACTGCCCTATCTTCAGCAGAAGATCAGCACGCAGAAAGGAGAAGGCAGCTTCTGTCCATCTACCTCTCTCTGCTAGAAGTAATGACATGTATGTTGCCTTTCTTTCCTTCAAGGAATGTATAAAATACATTCACATATTAATACAGAGGAGTCGGAGTCGGGGAGTCGGAAGTACAAAAAACTGAGGAGTCGGAACATTTATCTACCAACTCCACTGCCCTGCTAATAGGTATATACTGATCTCCGAATATAGTACTAATATGATGACTCAGAATATAGTACTTCCAATGTTGCCAGCAGGAGCAGGCAAGAAAGAGGATCTCTCACTTCTAGATGTAAGGAGAGCACTGATTATTTATCTGGATCCTGAGAATGGCAAACAGCGGAACAACTTTTAGTAACGTTCAGCGGAAAAAGAAGAGGCTTAGCTGCCTTAAAATCCACTATTTCCAGATGGATAAAGACTATTGCACAAGCTTATTCATCCTGGGGAGTTCCTCCCCCAGAAGTTTCTGCCCACTCAACAAGAGCCATGTCAGCATCTTGGGCAGAGAGAACTGGTGCCTCCTTTGGAAGAGATCTGCAAAACAGCAATGTGGTCATCACCCCACACCTTCCTCAAACATTATAGACTTGATCTCCTTTCTGCAAAACATCAGGCTTCGGTAAAAGGGTACTACTTACAGCTTCCCACCCCTAAGGTAGGTTTCTTACCTACTCCTCTTGGTGGGTTGTGCTGAAGGATGATTGGAGAAAATCCCTGTTAGACTTACTGGTAAAGGCTTTTCTAAGAATCCTTCAGCACAACCCCTTAGTTCCCACCCATAGTCCTACGGTTAACTTACTTGATTAAGACTGAGGTTGTGAGGGTTTTAACCTCTGTTCAGTTTGTGTTTCCTTCCACTGGTGGAGCCTCTCTCTCAGTGGGTCGTGCTGAAGGATTCTTAGAAAAGACGATAGGTCCAACAGGGATTTTTTTTTAATATTAATGAAACAAAAAATATGACGTGCCAGTTGGGGCACCAGGCATAGGGGCTGGGATTCCCATGGCTTGGAGACTAAGCGGCTTGCCTCCCTGAAATGGCAGAACACCACCCACTATGTGCTATTGGCACATGTATGGTAAGCACCCCTGGAAGAACACCAGGACAGTGTCAGCGGGCGCCAGGCTCTTCTGCAACCCCCTGGAGGAGCAGCTAATCAGATGGGGGGATATCAGCAAATCACTCACCATAACTTACCATCCTCCACCCTTTGAACTGATTTAGGGGTTCTCTGTGCCCTTTACTAGTTTACAAGTAGTAAAAATGAAAAAATATTTTAATCTTTGTTAAATATACTTAACTTTTTCCAGGTCTGGGTGGCCTTCTCATTTGTTGTATGGCAGTCCAGGACTTCTTTCAACAGATCTTAGCTGCCCAGTCCTTACTGCCTGACCCCTGCCAGGCACTAAGCGCTCCCTGATGCAGGAATTGGCATTTATGACAAGTGGTGTGGTTTTTATGGGCTTCTCCCTTGCATCACAGTACAGCTAGAGGCTGGGAGCAAGGGGAGCCACGTACCCGGGCCCTTGCTCCCAGACATGTGCAGGGCATAGGGGCTGGTGTCCTGGCATGGCTGGAAGCTGGCCATTTGGTCTCGAGTCATGGGTATCCCAGCCCCTATGCCTAATGCACCAGTTGCTAGCCTCAGGATGCCCCACAGTATTAATTTTTTTTAATAACTGAAAAAACAAATGCACTTTAATACTGTGCAGGAACACCTTGCTAAAAAGGAAAACAAACTGAAAATGCTTACAATCTGCCCAATGTGCATGTAGCCTTACTTGTGCTTGCTCCTTAATTTCTGCTGGTTCTCTCCTGAGTGTAGAGACCTGCCCTAAAAGAGGACTATCTTGGAAAAAAGGCCCAAAGTCCATATAAATATGCTCAATGGCAGGAGGAGGGGGTCACTACACATGGCATCAAGAAATATGGACACATACCTGCACCAGGAATCCAGCAGTGAAGTTGAGCAGTGCCGCACATTCTGCCCAATCTTTCACCGCCATATTTTTGAAGTCCAGGCCAGCTGGTGGTTGCGCGTCGCCCCCCGCAACGTGCGTGCTCCTGTCTGCCCATTTAAGTGAATGGACGAGAGATGGTGGCAGAAGATTGGGCAGAGTGTGTGGCACTGCCCGACTTCGTTGCTTGATTCTGGGTGCAAGTATGTGTATTTCTTTTTTTTATTACATTTTTTTTTTTTTTTTTTACTTACAGCACTAACGGAGTGTGGGGGGGGGGGGCGGGGTTGGTTGTTAAAATTGTCTAAACTGGCTGGAATGGCCCTTCAATAGGTGACTGAAATTCCGCTTTAAGAAGCATAATTCTTGTTATTCAACTCTGAACTCCCAAGTTTATGACCAGCCTGTACTTTGCTTATCTCAGCAGGACACTGTAAAGTAAATTGTTTTCCTTCCCTAGGAAGTAAGATACCAACTGTATTACATAATTTCTGCCTATGCTGCCTTTTTTCTGCTTATGTGCATCTTTTTAGAGAATGGTTTAGAGTATGCTTTACATCTGTGTCTGTCTTTCCCTATCTATTTCTTGCTAGTATAATAAAGGATGTGATTGGACTGGAATCAGGCATGTACCCACAGGCTGTCACTATTCCTTTGGTCACAGAACAGAATTTGGAAGTGCTTTCCCCAAATTCTTACCCTATCTCTCCCTGTCTGGCTCGTGGGCAGGGTGAGTACCACAAGCCCCTTGTGAGCTGGTGAGGCAACTGTGAAACCTAGGCCAGATAAGAGGACAGAACCAACAAGACCCTCGATTTAGGGACCCAGAGACCAACCCTTGTTTTCACTTTACACCCCCGCCCCATGCAAAGCAGGATAGACTGGGCAGCAGGGATGATCCAGGTCAGGAACCCAGGAAATACGGTGATGGAGTGCCATGCCGTAATCTGTCAAGGGTAACAAGCGTAGCAGCAGATCAAGGGAAACAAGCCAAATCAATGCAGGCAGAATAGAGTCATAAGCCAGGGGTCAAACCAAAGGGTATGTCCAAAGATTAAACCTGGTCTGACAGTGCAGGTCATATCTGAAGAGCAATCCAAGGGTTAATTCAATAAGGGTATTTGAGGGAGACAGGTCACAACAGTAATTCTGTCAACGTAGCACCAGAACACAGGATGGCTGATGATCAGGCAGAACTATGATGATATCGGGTGATAAGTCTGAATGGATGTGTGCATTAGAGAAATCCTGGAGGTGGACTGCCTGTTCGAATGGCATGTAGGATTCCGCACAGATACATGCATATGTGTTTACTTGCTCATGCATGAAGATTTTTGAAATCCAGAGGCATTCCAAAAACTCCCTCGCTGGAGATACCTTCTAGCTGCCGTTTCTTTCTGCTCCTTTGCTAGTGCCACCTTCTGGCTCTGCTCCCTTGCTGGCACAACCTTCTGGCTCTGCTCCCTCACTAAAGTTCTCTCAGGCCACTGGCTGACAATGGTTATTTTCCCCACAGGCAAGTTCAGAACAGGAAACTGTATGGGGCCACGCTGGCTGCAGTGTTGGGGCCACTGAGCTTCGGCTTTGTCCTAGGGTTCAGCTCTCCAGCGATCCGTGATCTGGAAAAGTCAACAGATCCAAGTTTGGCATTGGACAAAAACATGGCATCATGGTTCGGGGTGAGTGCTTCTGTCTCAGCTACTTTGTCCAGCCTGAGAGTCCATGTACCGTGCTTTCATTCAGGTCCTCTTCTCTGTTTGCAGTCTATTGTCACCATTGGAGCAGCAGCTGGTGGGCTGGCAGGAGGCTGGATGATAGATCGGATTGGCCGGAAACTTAGCCTCATACTCTGCGCCATCCCATTTGTTGGTGGCTTTACGGTTATGATCTCAGCACAGAACGTCTGGATGTTGCTGATTGGCCGGGTGCTGACTGGCCTGGCCAGTGGAATCACCTCGCTGGTAGTCCCGGTGAGTTTGCACCATTTTTTTTCTATTATTATTGTTTAATTATATACTGCTGTAATTGCATCGGTGTTGTACAGAGTAATAATGACCGGCATCTTAGAACAAACAATAATAGCCCAAATATTTCATATGAGATACAAAAGGAATGCAGAGATGATGCACTGAATAGTAGAAGCAGATAACCGTGGCCAAAACGTCTGGCACTCTAAATAACAAGTGCTGGGATTACAAGTATTAGGTATGGCAGTGTGTACCAGGGTATCGGGGTAGTGGAGCACCCACAAATTGTATTTGGAAGGTCCAGTAGTGAACGTGGCTTTTGCATTTTCCAGCTACCGAGTTAGTGAACATGAATATTTGACTGCTACTGGACCATTAATGGGGATCTTGTATGGTATAATGGGGACTCCTGGGCTGCTGCTGAACCCTTGGTGGACAGGTGTCCACTCTCTGTACCTCCTTTTTTTTTTTTTTTTTTTTTTTTTTTTCTTTATAAATTTTCAGAAGAAAACATACAACCAATATGCATTCTCAAAAAGGAGGATCAATGCTCGTGAACTGAATCAATCAAGATATAAGAGTTGTCATAACAGTTAAACAATAAAGATTGTAATATAATCAACTCAGGGAATCAAGTCTATAATGTATGGCTATATCGTCACTGGAGGGGGGGGGGGGGGTTCTGGGGGAGGGGGGAAGGGAATTAGAGTGCGGGTCCCTGGGCGCCACCCAGCAGAGCACTGCACTCCGCCAACTACGAGAATCTCAGCCAACTGTACCAGGTAGTTGTGAAACTTTCAAACCTGTTCTCACGAGAGAGTATCACACTTTCATACCGCATGAGCTCGTTCACCTTCAGGATCCACATCGCCACCGTGGGCGGCTCAGGGGACTTCCATTTAAGAGGGATGCAAATCTTTGCCGCATTAAGTAGGTGACACAGCAATGATTTTTTATATACTTTCAGGGGGGACTTAGTCATATGTAAAAGACATGAAGCCGGATCATCAGGCACCCTCTCCTCCGTCACTCTGCCCGCAATCTCTCAGACAGAACCCCAATAATTGCCAAGGACCGGGCAGGACCAGAAAATATGTAGTATGTCACCTCTGTCCCCATTACATCGCCAGCAAATGTCAGTGGCCTCCGTTGACCACTTACTAATTACAGCCGGCACCCTATACCAGCGAGAGAGAATTTTGAAGTTACACTTCTGGATGCGTGTACAAATAGATGTTTTATGTGGCATACTTAAAAGCTTTCTACACTGTTCTGTTGTCAGGGAGATCCCCAGGTCTTCGTCCCACTTTCCCAGAAAAGCGGGCCATTCACCCTCTGGGGGAGTGATAAGCATTTTGTAAGTGTGTGATAGAGTGTGTTTGGCCACAGCAGAGCTGGCACAGAGGTTCTCAAAAGGGGTGGTTTTCCTCATAGCACCACCAAAGTCTTTAAGAGATCGGAGGAAGCACTCTCTGTACCTCTTAATCTGTGACAGCCCACTCCTCCTCACAGGAATGCGTCCTGAGCTCCATGAACTTCTGTCTTTCATCACCTCGAGTGTTACTCTCTCTTGTTACATCTGTCTGGCTGCTTATTGCCTCTGAGCATCCACTTATGCAAATGGGGGTCGTGCTTCACTCGAGTGCCACAAAAGGCAGTTGCAGCGGTGCTGTCCTCCACTAGGTCTGGGAGTGCTCCCTTGGTGAAGGTGGGACCAGAACTGGGGAAAAGATGATATGCTGGTCTGGACGGTTGGTGACATGGGATGGAGTTCCAGATTAATAGGGGAGACTTGAGGAAAGTGCCATAGTGGAGAGCAGGAGAACATGGTTGGTGGTGGGGTCCCAGGAGCTGGCTACATAGTGACTTTTGGGGTCACCTGGTCCAGGGATTAGGGGATGTTAAGGCAGAGAAGACAGCTTGGTAGTGAGAAGATCTTGGAGCAGGGATGCCACAACGGCTGCCATATCCTCAGGATGATGTGGATGTGAAACTGATCATCTGCAGCAAGGGATCAACTTGTTAGTTCTGGGTCAATAGTTCCCTCCATGGCTGTTGTTGCGACCCCCACAAAGATCTGTGTTACATGGTCAGTGACCTCCCACATGCGAGTGAGTTTCAGTTGCTGGTGGGTCCAGAACCTTACATCTGAAAACTGCCGGTGGCCATTCTGTAGAAAGCATGTCTCACGGGATACAGGGGACACGATAGGGGAAACTCCTTTCCTTGGGGACAAGGTTGTCTTTGGATAACCAGCAAAGTCACCTCTTTCTTCTGTCTTTCCACATCTAGCACTACAAGCAGTATATTTTTATTTACAGAAATATTCTTCATATGCTTTGGATACTATAATGTTTAATATTCTCATGGGGAGTGAGAAGGTTGGGATTTCTATCTGCAGAGATGCAGGGCTTCCACGGGCGTCCCACATCTTTGAAGATGGTAATCCCTTTCGAGTCAAGTATCTTTGAATCCTGAATTATAGGAAAAAGAAATACTGGACCTGTGGGTGAGGATGGCCATACTATTACTAAACAAAAATATTGAAATCAAGTCGCAGTGGTGGGGCAGGTGAAATGCTTAGAGCCTACTGATATTATACACTAGAAATCTATAGATGAGGCCAAAAATGATGCTAGGATGAGATCTAAATGAATGCTCACTAACGAAATAAAAGGGTCCAGTCACAATAACGAACACTCATTCTGAGAATTTCATAGATTAAAACAATCATAGGTAAGTATGTTCCAGTTTGTCATAATGATCTAGACTTAGAGGCACAAAACCCAATATTCCATTTCATCTTCCATGATGGGCCCTGGAGACAGCGCCTTCCAGCCTCCAAGACAGGAAACACTTGTGACGCACCCTATAAAAACATAGAACTCACCTCAATGCTTTCCTGTTCTTTGCGGAAGGAAGAGGAGTCTTTAAGGGCTATTCAAATTCGGGTGCCCCAAGTAGTTAACTGATCTAAGGCGTAGGGTCTGGGTTCCCCTAGGGTGAGTGGACCAACGGGGGCAGGGGAAGCCTGCGATGTGGAGTACTTATTAGACTCTTGGGTCTGCCTAGTGATCGTGGTTTTACCCAAGATTGCCAGTATGGTGGGGCGGGCATCTGCCGGAACATGCAGACACTACATCTATGTACTGTGGCACACTGTCCCTAGTTCCTATATAGGGCGCAGCATCATCAGATGGCGCCTCCGGATCTCCTATCTCCACATTGATTGCTGCTTTGTGACATGCAACTGAGCCAGAAGTGAGAAGGGCCTGACTGAGAATATCCCTTGATCCTGCCACAATAAAAGGATACCTGACTGGAAATATGGCAGCTCCATGGAGAGGACTCAGGATTAGAGGGGGTGACCAGGTCTGCTGCAAATGTTCATAAGGTATGACTGGATTTGGTTTTAGTTTCTTATTGCCTATGACTTTGTTTTCGGGCTAAAGCTGATGTTCTGCTTTGGACATTTCTTTCCCTGTTTTTCAGGCGAAGGGTGAAGGAGAAAAGTACTCCTAGGTTTTGTGGAGTATGACAAAAACCGTTATCAGACAAAAAGACTGTTTGTGATGCTTGTACTAATAGGATTGTTGAGGAAAACATTTCAGCTGTTTGAGGTTTAATTACAATATTATATATAATTTTTCAAAAGCATGCTATTTTCTTTTCTTTAGTAGCACCTTAAAAAATATTTGGCGCATGGCTGCACTATTTATAGCGCATCCATGTTCCATATATTTTCTTTTTAAGGTAATAGTCAGCAACAAAGCGTCATTTTTCCCCTTCCATTGTTTGGCTTTGCCAGTGTCGTTAGTTGTCACTTGTTGCGGATCACTCATGACCCCACGTTAGAGGGTCAGGTCATGGTCAGAGTTCAGTGCACACGGATGTCACTTTTGAATTTGTGCTGTGGAAGTGGGGGGATGGCGGGAAGCCGCCGTCCTCACTCTAGCAGGAAGGAAGCGGGGAGGAAACACCTAATAGGTGAGTGTTTATATAGAATATGATGACCTGTACCTGAATATAAATTAAGAGCTCATATGCGCAAGACCTGTCAATGACCAGACTGTGTGTGGAGCAATTGCTTTTTATTACATTGCCTATGGATTTTAGGATAGGTGAGACCTGTTTTGCATTTTATAAACTAAAGCAATAAATGTAATTCTAAATGTAATGTAATTCTTATTGTATTCTAAACGCTATTACTCTGGACATATGGGCTGCATTCAGGGGTGAGCCTGATCTACTTATAGTCCAGCTGGTCCCACTCTTTATCAGGTGAGCAGATCTTGTAACGTTTGCTTCTATTGCTCTTTGTGTGTTACAGGTATATATCTCGGAGTCTTCCCATGCTGAAGTTCGGGGGCGGCTGGGCTCCTGTGTGCAGCTGATGGTGGTGACAGGGATCGTGGGATCTTACATTGCAGGTAAGTGGGGCTTGCAATATGCCAGTGATAGACCAGAGTAGCCTAGCAAAAAAAAGCGCAGGCTAGTGTTTGTCAGTGTGAAGAGCAAGGTAAATACTTGGGATGGGTGCTTGGGGCTGGCAGAGTGAGTTCCTACTTATGGGCTGGGGAGCAGGGGGCAAGGGGGGAGTATGAGGCTGGAGGAAGGGGGCTAGTCATGGGCCAGAGGAGTGGTACGTGTCGAGCTGGTGTTGGGCCAGGGGGAGGGGTTAGGGGTGAACCAGGGAGAGGGCAAGTGTCTGGCAGGGGTCAGAGGGTTAGCCATAGGCAAAACCAGGAGTCGTCAAGCTGGGGGGGGGGGGGGCAGCCAAAGATTTGTAGGGGGAGTGGCAAGTGTCAGAGGGGCACATGTCATGCTGAGAAGTGGAGGCTAAAGATTGGTTGGGGAGGGGCAAATTTCAAGCTGTGTAGAAGGGCCAATAATGTGCTGGGAAGAGGCAAGTGTTATGTTAGTAGGGGGTTAGTGATGAGCGAGGAATGGGCAAGTGCTGTGTCTGGCTTCTCTTTAGCAACGCATTTGGTCTTGACAGGAATGTTCCTGGATTGGCGCTGGTTGGCAGTGCTCTGTTCGGGTCCGCCCATCATCATGGCAATTGCAATGATGTTCATGCCAGAGTCGCCTCGCTACCTCATTAGCCAGAATGACAGGAAGGGAGCATTGTCTGCACTGCGCTTTCTACGCGGGCCGAACGTGGACCCTGTGTGGGAGTATCGGCAGATTATGTCAAATACAGAGCAGCAGGTGAGTGTGAATATTTTTGAGGGAATTTGTGATTGGGCAATGGATTAATGATGTACTGTGCTCTCATTCAATCAGGTGGGGTCCCTGAAACTGTCGGATTTTCGAAGCCCTGCCATTTATAAGCCATTTCTCGTGGGCGTGGTCCTCATGTTTCTGCAGCAGTTCTCTGGCATTAATGCCATCATGTTCTATGCAGACATGATTTTTAGAGAGGCTAATTTTAAGGTAGGTGGTGGTGTAGGGCAGAAAGGGGGGGGGGGTAATGTTTGCTGCTCTCACTATGCATCTTGTGTTTTTTAGAACAGCGGCCTGGCCTCCACCATTGTAGGCCTCATCCAGGTGGTTGGTACAGCGCTGGCCGTACTTATCATGGACAAGGCAGGCAGGAAAGTGCTACTGATTGTTTCAGGTATGAGAGCTAAGGCTGTCTGTGATTTTCTGTTGTGTATAATATCACAGACGGTGGCAGCATGGTTCTTTGTGCCTTCTCACTGTGGGTGGGAACAACATGGTGGAAGCCCAAGATAGGTGTAGAATGCTAGCATAGTTTAAGGTGGGCAGAATAGTGGTGAGTGTGGCCTTATGGTGCTAGAAGTGGAACTATAGTGGGTGGTTGGGAGGGGGGTGCAGGGTGGTGTTGGGTATCTGTTTTCAAAGTGCAGGATGGCAGTGCGTGGCCAGATTTAGGGCCGGTGGGTGGGTTAGGGTGGATTATGGCACTATGAGGCCAAGATGGGGGAAGTGTGGGATGACGGTGGATATGACCTGGCACTAGGAGGCCAGGGTGGCAGGGGCGAGGGAAAGTGCAGGGTGGTGGTAAGGGACACTTTGTGAAACTATTGCTTAACTATTGCTGTCCATCATTCACCCAGGTATGCGTCTCCACCCTTCTTGTTGGGCTGGTACCCAGGTTGGTATGTTACAGCAAAGCACTTTTGTTTGAGCATGCCAGTCAATCCCCCTACCTTCTATTTCTTGGACCTCACCCTCCTATTGTCACTCATATGGTGGTATATGCAATATAACCAAACGGTGGTATATCTAGCAAATAAAAACAAATGTATAAATAAATTAAGTAGTGCTATATGTCACCTAAACCGTCAGGTTAACACGATACAACACATTACAGTTCTTAAAGAGGAACAATACCCAATATTGCCAGCCACTAGCCTTCCTTTGAGGCATCCCAAATCGGGATGCCCTGCTGTATGGACCCCCCCCCCCACAAATCTCCCCTTTTACCGGCGGCTCCAACAGCAATGTAAACAATTGCAGCTGCGTTGGCCAGCATCTCTTGGCTGAGGCCATTTTTTCAGATAGGCCTGGGGTGGGAACAGGCCTCATTCTAAAGGGAACTGGAGATGCGGCCATTCCTGCTCCCGATTGCCAAGCTCTGCGTGTGAACAAAGCGATGTGCCGGGCATTAAAAATGCATAAAATGAAAGCCCAAGCATGTGCCATTGGACCGTGGAAAGGTATGTTTTTATTCCAAGTGTGACATACACTCCGCTTCAACTCTTCATGACATTTGGGTTATTCTCCAGTAGAGGGTGAACTTCTGCAGAGATGAATGCAAAAAAGGAGCCCCTCCCAGTCCATAAATACCTGGGACCTCCCACCAATTCCCCTCAGTTTTCTCTGCAGGAAGGCGAGCAAGACAGAAGATGAAGACTTCTCTTACTTGCAGGTAAGCCGGGTTCGCGCCCGGCCATTTTCTGCCCCTATTGCTGCCAGGACCTTTCCTAAATTATCCCTATTCGAGCCTCCCAGCCTTGGCTGCGGGTCCTGGTAAGGGTAGGTAGCACCTTATGGGTGTGCAAGGAGCATTGCTCCGCCGTGAGACTGCATTACAAGGGGTAGGCGGTTGCCCGGGTTTGGTGATCCCGGTGTGGGATGCCCTGTCCCTGTCATTCCTATGGCCAGATTCTGGCTGGGATTCCCCCCTTCCGGGTCCCTTGCTTACCCCCAAGGCGGGGGGGGGGGGGGGTCGGCCTGTATACCCTGTTGGTTTATATGTGTGTGTGAGTGTGAGTGTTTTACTTGTGTTGGGTGCTGACAGGATGTTTGCTTATACTTAGGGCCATAACGGTGCTGGCCTCCTTCACTCTGCCTGGGGAGCTTCTCCCCCTCAGGCTTGTTCGGGGAGGGTTCTCGGCGCGGCCGCGGTAGCCCCGCCCCCTCATTTGGCACAATGCTGCGGGCCAGCCCATAGCTGGGATCCGCGTTGCTGGGAGGGGGGGCGTGGCCTGGCGACGCGCGTTCTGCGCTGGCCCGCCCCCCCTCCTCTTCCTCCTCTTCTCACGAGGCTCTTCTCCGGGGGCCATCTTGGTGCTGCTGCGGGATCCTGTGTGCTCCTGGCCGGTAAGGGCCTGCTGACCACTTCCTTAGCTTATGCGGGGGCCCCTCGCCAGCAGGGGTGCCTCCTGTTTTATCGCATGTGTGTGTATGGATATATGTTATTATATATGATATATATATAATTTTTTTTTTTGTGAGGCAATTTTGACTTAGATGCTTCATTGTGTGTTTCAGATTGCATCGTTTATGTGCATGTTAAGGGGTTCCTCCTAGTCCTGGGTTCCCTAGCCTTATATAGATCACCACAAATCCTCCCACTGGGACTTTTAAGGGGCATCCCGGGTTGCTTATTGCTTAAATTCCCTGCGGCCTTGCGACTGACCACAAAAATCACCGTATGGAGGCTCTGCAGGATACCAGGCTCGGGCTTCCTCTGGGACAGTCCCGGCCTTGTGTGGGTTGTGGGGCATCCCTTACGGGTGAGAATGTGCTTATTTGTATACCATGTGCACAAAAGGCCATATCGCGGCAGTCGGGTGCCCAGCCTTCTGGGTCGGCGCCCCCCGCTTCATCGCCTTCCCCTCCCCACCTTATCTGTACCCCAAGTGACATTGGTGCTAGCGGGGAGTCGCATTCCGATGTTTGTGCTAGGTTGGCCAGCATCGAGAAATTTATGGTTAGCGCGGTGGGCAAGAAGGCCCACGCTAAAAAGAGACATTTGTCGTCGGTCCAGGCGACTTGGGATATCGATGATGATTCTTTTGATATGTCAGATTATTCCCCGCTGGAGGAGGGGGAATTGTATGAGGAGTCAGAGGCTGACGATGTACGGTTTGGCGAGGCTGATGTTGGGCAGGCGCTGGGGGATGTTGTTGACACGGCCGCGGTTTTTTCACATCTCTTGGAGGTTTTGGATATTGCGCTGCCTGAGGCGCCTCCTCTCAAGAAGGGGGAATTTTTGGGGGCCCACAAGCCTTGTTTGGAGTTCCCTACCCAGGGTAATTTTGATGCACTGATCCTTAGGGAATGGGAGAAACCTAGTCGGCTTCCGGGTGTTCCTCAGGGATGGGATAAGAAGTATCCTTTCCCGGTGGAAGCGGTTAAGCGCTGGGCTTCTCCTCCCGAGGTCGATGCGCCAGTTTTGGGGTTGACCAATTCCTTCGTGCTTCACACCCCAGACGCCACTTCCCTAAAGGATGGTGAGGATAGGCGCCTTGATCAGATGGCATGCCATGCCTTTGCCAGTGTTGGTTCGGCTTTGCGGCCTGTTTGTGCATCTGCGCTAGTGGCAGTGGGTGCTAGGTCTCTGATTAGGGACTGTTTAAATGACGGTCACCTTGATCCGGCCAGTGCTGAGTTCACTACGCTTAAAAGATTTGAATTGTTCATGGATTTTGTCTTGGCTGCTATGGAAGACACTATTGTTATGTGTAGTAGGACTTCAGCCTTATTGGTGGCCATGCACCGCTCGGTATGGCTCCGTCAGTGGACAGCGGACTTTGCGGCCAAGAAATCGCTCACAGCTCTCCCCTTCTTGGGTACGCGGCTGTTTGGAGATAAGTTGGATGCTGTGGCAAAGGGAGGTAAGTTACCTCAGCGGAAGAAACTGCGCCATCTTTTTTGGGGGGGTTGGCTCTTTCAATCCTTCCTTTCGAGGTCCCAGAGCTGGCAGAGGTTTGGCCTTCTCGGGTGTCAGCGGCTCTTCCTGGAACAGGGGCAGAGGTCGGGCCCGTCCCGCTTCTGCCTGGGGTTCCAAACCCAAGCCTGCGGGTAAACCAGCTCAGCAATGAAGGGGCGCCCTCACCCGCTTGGGTGGGGGGACGGCTGCGGCTCTTCTTCCAGGTCTGGGCTCGGGAGGTCACAGACAATTGGATCTTGGAAGTGGTCTCCTCCGGGTACAAACTGGAGTTCGAGTACTGGCCTCCTCCAAGATTTTTAAGGTCTCGGGTGCCCGCGGACCCTCAGGCGGCACAGGGGCTCCTGTTAGCAGTGAAAAACCTTCTGGACATGGGAGTTGTATGCCCGGTGCCTCCGTCGGAGAGAGGCAGGGGTTTCTACTCCAACCTTTTCACGGTTCCCAAGAAGGAAGGTTCTGTAAGACCCATTTTGGACCTCAAGGTCCTCAGATTCATCAGATTCAATAAGTTCCATATGGAGACTCTGCGCTCGGCCATCAGTTCCCTTCGTCAAGGGGATTTCATGACATCCATAGACATCAAGGATGCATATTTGCATGTTCCAATTTTTCCAGCGCATCAGAGATTCCTCAGGTTCGAGGTGAATGATCAAAATTTTCAGTTTGTAGCCCTTCCCTTCGGGTTGACCTCAGCGCCGAGGGTCTTCACCAAGGTTCTGGCGGGCATAATGGCCCTATTCAGAGCTCAGGGAATTCGCAATGTGCCGTATCTGGATGACCTATTGATTTCAGCGTCTTCCCTCCATCAGGCGGAGCTGGACACCCACCAGGTGGTGTCGACCCTGGAGAGGTTCGGGTGGGTGATCAACCGCCCCAAGTCCTCTCTCTCGCCATCACGGGAGATTTCATTTCTGGGCATGAATCTGGATACCATTCAGGCCAGAGTGTTTCTACCCCAGACCAAGGTGCAGGGGATTCAGGATCTGATCTGCCTTCTTCTGGCCGATCCTTGCCCCTCTATCCGGCAGGGGATGAAACTGGTGGGATTGATGGTGGCCTCCTTCGAGGCGGTCCCCTTTGCGCAGTTTCACATGAGATCTCTTCAACTTCATCTATTGACGCGTTGGGACAGGTGTCCGCTGTCATTGGATCAACCGTTCAGGATGTCTCCCAGGGTTCGGCAGTTCCTTCGGTGGTGGCTGGAGTCGAGCAACCTGTTGAGGGGCAGTTCCTTTCTGGTCCCTGCTGGGAGATGGTTAGCACGGATGCCAGCCTGTCGGGCTGGGGAGGTTTCTGGAAAAGTCATCAGTTCAGCGGGGTGTGGGGTCCTCAGGAGGCTCACAACCCCATCAATGTTTTGGCTTGTTCTGTCACGGCTGACATCGCACTTACAGGGTCTTCCGGTTCAGATTCGTTCAGACAATCGGACGGCAGTAGCCTACATCAATCACCAAGGGGGGACTCGCAGCAGGAGTGCCCTCAGGGAAGTCTCTCTGATCCTGCTTTGGGCAGAGAACAATGTTCCTTGCATTTCGGCAATCTACATTCCGGAAGTGGAGAACACAGAGGCGGACTCCCTGAGCAGGGGGTTCTCTCGCCAAGGAGAGGGGTCCCTCAACCCCGGGGTTTTTCGGTCTCTTTGTCGCAAGTGGGGGACTCCGGAGGTGGATCTCTGTGCCTCACAGCACAATCACAAACTCCCGGCATTTGTGTCTCTATCTCAGGACCATCTAGCTCTGGCAGTGGATGCCTTGTCCCTTGCTTGAAAGGATCTGGGGTTTCTGTACCTGTTTCCTCCCTTCTCCATGCTGGGCAAGTAGTTTGCAAACTGGCTCTGGAGGGGGCACCAGCAATTCTGGTGGCTCCATGGTGGCCAAGAAGGGTTTGGTACGCAGACGTTGTAAGGCTGGGGGTAGATCAGAACCGGCTTCCCATGTTTCCGGATCTGTTATCTCAGGGTCAACTACGTTACCCCAATTTAAAAAACGTTGGCTTTGACAGCTTGGCTGCTGAAACCTTCATTTTAAAGGAGGAAGGTTTGTCTGAGGCTATGGTTCAGACCTTGATTTGAGCTAGGAAGCGGTCCTCTTCTGGCATTTACTATAGGGCTTGGCGGTCCTATATTGACTGGTGTGAGGCTAGGGCCTTGCCTTGCAGGGTGTTTTCGATCCCTAGGATTTTGGAGTTTCTTCAGCACGGTCTGAATCTTGGGCTCCAGCTTAGTACCTTGAAAGGGCAGGTCTCTGCTCTGTCTGTTTTTTTCCAAAGATCTTATGCCTTACACCTGCTGGTTAAGACTTTTTTCCAGGGGGTCACTCATGTTCGACCCCCTCGGAAGGCTATGGTTCCTGTTTGGGATTTGAATTTGGTTCTTTCGGCTCTCCAGGGTCCTCCTTTTGAGCCGTTACAGGATATTGCTCTTTCTGTTTTCACTCAAAGGTTGCCTTCTTGGTGGCTATTACCTCTGTTCGGCGTGTCTCTGAGTTGGCGGCTCTGTCGATTCAGGCCCCTTACTTTGAAAGACACCAGGACAAGGTGGTCTTTCGCTTTAAGCCAGATTTCCTTCCTAAGGTGGTTTCTGCTTTCCACCTCAGTCAGGATATTGTTCTCCCTTCCTTGTGTCCTAAGCCTAGCAATGACAAGGAGAGCGTTTTGCACAATTTGGATGTGGTTTGCTGTGTTAAGTACTATTTGGTGAATACTTCTTCTTTCCGCAAGACGGATGCCTTTTTCGTGGTGCCCTGCGGGCCCAGGAAAGGTTTGGCGCCCGCCAAGTCTACCATTAGCAAATGGATTCGTCAGGCCATTGTTGGGGCCTATTCTGCTAAGGGGCGAACCCCCCCTTTTAGGGTCGCTGCGCATTCTACTCGTGCTGTCGGTGCGTCCTGGGCTTTTCAGCACCAGGCTTCTGGTGAACAAGTTTGTAAGGCTGCTACTTGGTCTTCCGTTCATACTTTTTCCAAGTTTTACAAGGTTGATGTGCGGGCTTCAGCGGATGCCGTTTTTGGCCGCTGCAGTGGTTTAAGTTGGTGCATTTTTTACTGTTTATGGTTTCCTCCCATGACGGACACTGCTGTTGGATGTCCCAAATGTCATGAAGAGTTAAGCGGAGTGTATGTCACACTTGGGGCATCACGATTTGGGATGCTCCTCAGTATGTAACCCCTCCAGATCGCAAATAATACAGTTTTGTGAGTACTCACCTTTAAAACTGATATTATAAGTGTGACATACACTCCGCTTCACCCCACCCTTTTGGTATTTTGGATCCTTTATATGGTGAACTTTTGTTTCTTGGTTGTTAGTATTGTTATATTTTGTTCTTCCTGGTCCCCTTACTGCTATTTTACACTGGGGAATTGGTGGGAGGTCCCAGGTATTTATGGACTGGGAGGGGCTCCTTTTTTGCATTCATCTCTGCAGAAGTTCGCCCTCTACTGGAGAATAACCCAAATGTCATGAAGAGTTGAAGCGTGTATGTGTATAGTGTATGTCACACTTATAATATCCGTTTTAAAGGTGAGTACTCACAAAACGATATTATTTGCGATCTGGAGGGGTTACACACTGAGGAGCATCCCAAATCGTGATGCCCCAAGCGGTTTGCCTGACCAGGGAGAGACTGACACTGGTGAAGGGGAAGTATTGCCTTGCTATAAATAAGATTGTTTTAAAGCGAGTTTAGGAGCTTTTGTGAGTTTTGGTTGTATTTCAAGTGAGGTTGTTTTATGTGGGACTCAGGGGACAAGGAGAAAAAAAAAGCATTGTTCACTGTTTTTTTTTCTCTCTGTTTGTAATCTCTCTCTTGTATGGCAGGGTTTAGCCCTGCATTAAAATACAATGGTTGCTCCTATTTGGTAGAGAGCAGTAAACTGGGTGGGGGTGTTCCTGGCTAATTAGAATCCTATTTATTTCACCTGAGGCCTGTTTGGGGACCTGGGGACTTCAACTACCCAGGAGTCGACTGGAGACAAAGTTCTGCTTCTTCTACAAGGGGGGAGCATTCCTCAGCTTGCTTACAAGATAATTATATGAATCAGTTCATAGAGGCACCTACTAGGGGTGATGCTCTTTTTACATCTGTTAATATCAAATAATGATCACCTGATGGGGACAGTAACAGTCCGTGAAAATCTTGGTAACATTGACCACAATATAGTTATATTTAACATAAACTGTAAGAAAGATTTTCTGTCTAGGAAGGGCAAAAACACTGCACTCCAGACATAGACTGGGAGCATCTGTTCAGGAATAAGGATACAGATGTCAAATGGGAGTGCTTTAAATCAATTGTGAGTACCAACGCTGCAAAATGTATTCCTACGGGTAACTAATATAAGCGGCTAAAATTAAACCCCTCATGGCTGACACCTACGGTTAAAAGGGCAATAAAGAACAATAAAAGGGCATTTAAACATTACAAGGCTGAGCTCTCAGCTGAAACTCTTGAAAAGTATAAATTAGTAAATAAAGCATGTGAGAAAAAAATATGGTTGGCAAAAGCACAAAATGAAAGAGATGTGGCCAAAGAAAGCTAAACAAACCCTAAATGTTTTTTTAATATATAAACTCAAAGAAAACTAAATCAGAACAAATAGGTGCTCTAATTGATAATGGGGAAATGGTCACTGGGGATGAAGAGAAGGCGGAGCTGTTGAATGTATACTTTAGCTCTGTGTACACAAGAGAGGAGCAAAGAGCTAACACAGGAGTTACCACTCATAACAATAGCCCAAGTATAATACTTAACACGCTTAACATGGATATCATCCAAGAAAGAGTAAATATTTTAAATGTGAATAAGACTGCAAGACCAGATGGACTTCACCCAAGAGTTCTCAAAGAACTCAGTTACGTTATCTCATCACCCCAGTTCTTGATCTTTAAAGACTCAACTGTTATAGTGGCAAGAGATTGTCGCAGGGTAAATGTGGTTCCCATTTTTAAAAAGGGCTCTAGGTCTTCTCTGGACTAACCTGATTGGCTTCTATGAGGAGGTGAGTAGAAGCCTGGACAGAGGGGGGGCTGTAGATATAGTTTTTCTGTATTTTGCAAAAGCATATGAAACTGTCCCCCATAGATGCTTATTGGGGAAATTGAGATCTTTTAAAGGGTCGTGTGCAGAGAGTTGTGGTTAATGATACCTACTCTGAATGGTTACCAGTTGTAAGTGGGTTCAGTCCAGGGCCCACTTTTATTCAACTTGTTTATAAACGACATAGAAGATGAGATTAAAAGCACTGTTTCTATTTTTGCAGATGACACAAAGATGTATAGCACAGTGCAGTCTATTGAAGATGTTCACAAGCTTCAGGCTTACTTGGATACTTTGAGTGTCTGGGCATCCACTTGACAAATGAAGTTCAGTGTGGAGAAATGTAGTCATGCACTTGGGGTCTAACAACCTGAAGGCCACATATATACTCAGGGGAGTAAAACTGGGAGAAACACTTGTTGAGAAGGATCTGGGGGTGCTGGTCGATCACAGGCTAAATAACAGTATGCAATGTCAAGCAGCTGCTTCCAAGGCCACCAAGATATTATCATGCATTAAAAGAGGCATGGGATCACGGGCTAGGGATGTTATTTTGCCTATTTTCAAGGCACTGGTGTGCCCTCACCTGGAATATGCCATCCAGTTCTGGGCACCCGTTCATAGAAAGGACGCTCTGACTATAGAAAGGGTGCAGAGGAGAGCCACCAAACTAATAAGAGGAATAAAAGATCTTTGTTATGAGGAAAGATTACGAGAATTAAATCTGTTTTGTTTTGAGAAAAGACGACTGAGGGGGGGACATGATTAACTTGTATAAATATATAAATGACCCATACAAAAAATTTGGGGAAACCCAATTTCAGGCAAAATCCTCTCTAAAGAGGGGGGGCACTCCCTTCGACTGGAAAAAAAGGAATTTAGTCTCCGGAGAAAATCATTCTTTACCATAAGAACTATAAATCTATAAATAGCCTCCCACAGAAGCTTGTTACAGCATCAACTGCTGACAGCTTCAAAAAAGGATTAGATGCTTATTTAGAAGAAAATAACATTAACAGTTACTATTAGCTGTTATGAGTAAAAAAAAAAAAGAAAAGAAAAGAAAAAAAACTTTCCCTACCCCAACAACTTTGGTTGAACTTGATGGACATATGTCTTATTTCAACCGTATTAACTATGTAAGGAATAAAACCCGGGGTAGTGAAAATTCAGGGTTTTGTTCTGCTTTAAGTCTACATTAACAATTCAGTTCTTGCCCATCATTGTGCTGTTTTCTGTTCTTGCACGGATGTCTTGCCAGAAATTCATCCATTTTCTTAACACCCTTAATGTCCTATTGGCGTAAACAATTTAGTTACATATCAGTCATTTTTCCAGTGTTACCATTAGTTTCCAGTCAGTATTGACTGAAAACAACATTGGAACATTGGAATAGTAATTGATATGTATATAAATTGTTTACATCAATAGGACATTAAAGGACATTCATAACTTTCTCCGCCTCTCCACTGATAAATCTGTTACTTTCTCCTGTTGCAGGGTAAACCTATTACATATTCAGCCCATGCCAGAAGACCTGGCAAATGATAGTTGTCTTTTTAAGGGTGTTGAGAAAGGTGATGAATTTCTGGCGAAACATGTTCACCCATACAGATAACCGCATTATGATGGACAATAACAATTGTTAATGTACCTAATAAAGACACTGTAATGTGTTGTATCATGTTAACCTGATGGTGTGTGTGTGTGTTGGCAGCATGAATAGCCGACCAAGATTTTTATTATCGCTAAGTCATGTATATCACTACTTTTCTTAATACATTTCTTTTATTTGCAGCATATACCACTGTTTAGTGTCAAATATAATATATAGTCAAAATATAAATATATATAAAGAAATATTTTACACCACAATCTGAGTGACATTAAGAGGGTGTGGTTCAGGTAATAGAGGGATTGTGTGGAATTCTCAAGCAATAGTGGTAAGGGATCTCCGCTTAATTGAATCCCCCCCCCCCCCAGACACTCATATAAAGCCTAGTCCTTTACTGATTGCTGCTCCCTCTTGCCTAGGAAGCATCATGGCATTCAGTGCCACACTCTTTGGGGTGTATTTCAGAATCACAGCAGCACCAGCGCACAACTCTTCCTCCGTTCTGCTAGTAGAGACTTCTGTGGTGCAGAGCAGTGAGGAGCAACTGGCATGGCTGCCTCTAGCCAGCATGAGTCTCTTTATTACAGGTAAGTGGTTGCAGGGTTCAGGGTGGAGGGGCCTGGCAGCCATAGCTGGGCAAGGACTGGGCAGGGTACAGTGTGGCTATTATGAGAACCGGCTGCAGCACTGACCAGGAACAGGTGGTACAGACTGTAAACAGGTGTGCAGCTTTAGGCATGCATGTTTCGGGGCAGTGGTCAACTCTGGAGATGTAACTGCGCTGTTCCTAAAGATGCTACCCATCCAAACACATGGCTGGCATACACCTACAGGAAGCCATGGAGCGAGGTATCTTCAGGAACATCCTGACCATCCCCATCAGGAAGACCCCCACTAACACCAGGGGCCATCACCTCTGTCTGACCACACCAACAAAACTTACTGCTGCTCTGAGGTTGTGTGGATGAGGCACTGCTAGGAGAACTTCAGGGTTTGCAATGGCCAATCGGAATCCGTCTGATGGAGACTGATTTCCAGGGATATCCATCGTATTAAACACTCGGCTTAGTCACTACAAATGGGAAGGAGGTCCAAAGTTCTAAACCTTCCCTGGTCCTTGGACGGGGGCATATTTCTTAAGAGTGGCTTTTGATTTTTGGTGGTGCTTATTATCTTTTGTTTGTGGCTCTTTGCAGGTTTTGCTATTGGTTGGGGCCCCATCCCTGTGCTGGTGATGTCTGAGATCTTCCCACTGCGTGCAAGGGGTGTGGCCAGCGCAGTGTGTATTGTTACCAATTGGGGCTGTGCATTTCTGGTGACAAAGGAGTTCCATGACATGATGGTAGGTTGGGCTGGAAAGTCATTCTCACTGTTTGAGATCCTCTCTGCTGGTCTGATTGTGCTTTCTCTCCCGTAACAGGATTCTCTTACCTCCTACGGCACGTTCTGGATGTTCGCAGGGTTCTGTGTACTTGGAGTGCTTTTCACACTGCTAAGTGTCCCAGAAACTAAAGGGAGGACATTGGAGGAAATCCAAGCTCATTTCCATGGCGGCCAGCTTGCAGCAAACTCCCTTTCTGGCACCATCCAGTAACTGACCTCTGCGCTCACCACTCTAGCAAATTGTGTCCCTGGAAAGCTGGACATTTTGTGGGACCGTGTTTACCCATATGGTAAGGCCCTGTGGATTGCAGCGAATTGTTGTCAGGGAAAAAAGACTATTCCAAGTGGATTATGCTGTTACTAGTGCATTTTATTGCTGAAATAATTGGAGGAGCAGGCGGCTGCCATGTTGCTGTGTCATACAAACTTGATGTAGCAGCAGTCGCTTGGTGCTGTAAACATGTCTGTTACTAGTTGTTTTTAGATTTTTAAGGTGAAATAAAGGATCGAGACCTCGTCTACAAAGAACAGAACAGATCCAAAGGTGGCTACAAAAATATTGGAGTGGCTTAAACATAATTTATCAAAAAAGACTTCCAGATTTTCAGCTTGAAGCAATAAAGGGAAAGAGGAAACCTGATCGAAACCTTTAAAATATGTAAAGGGGCTGTAAAAGGTCCAGGTAGAAATAGTTTTAAGAAGAAACCAAACAATAGAATTCAGTAGTAGATGCTTGGAACATATGGCAAATGTTGGAAAATCAACAGCAAGTGAGTTTAAATATGCCTGGATAAATAGAATAATATACACAAACGGGCAGACTAGATGGACCATCTGGTCTACTTTTGCCAGTCTACCACCTCCCGTTCCCCTTCCTCCACAGAGCAAGCTGCGATGGCATTCAAACTTTTTTTTATATATTTTCAGTTTTCATAGAGTTAAAAAAAAAAAGATACAAGACGTTTTAATTGGAACTGAAAAACATGGCAGTGCAGAGACCCCCAGTGTAGCGCATCAGTATTCAAAAGCGGGTCAAAACCCTCATGGATGGGCCCTGGAATCTAAAGATTCCTGTCCTGGCCCGCTGTGTGAACCCCCTTCCCTGGGACGCCAGTAATCTTATCTGATCCTGGCTTCTCTGCGGCCACGTGTGTTCCTGTGCCCAGCCTTACTGAATGGCTGGACCCCAGGGCATGTGCCAAAATGTGTGCTGGGGATGCGACCAGCCGACTGCAAGTCTGCACAGCGGCACTTTTGAGAGCCAAAAAGTCTCAAAAAATGCCACAGGGCTTGGCTTTGGCTGTGAAAAACCCAATTTTCTTTGAAAATCTGGCCACTGTCGAGCCAACCGCAGCACCCGGCTGCTCGGGGAGGACCCATTCGCTTTAAACATTATGACTATAGATTTAGTGGTAACACTTGCTTCCAAGGCAATATACTATGTTCGCCTGCAGGGGGCAGTAACACAATACGAGTATAACTTGCTTCCCTAAAGCCCCTCTGTGGCAATCAGTGACATAAGCTTATTGAGAGAAATTAACACCATACAAATGTTTTGAATAGCAGGCACATTCGGCACTCGAAATGCCAAAACACGGCACTCCATTCAAAGTTGTAATAAGGCAAAGGTGTATTGGGATAAATTATGCAATGTAGCAAAATTTCAGAAACAAGGATTTGATTTTCTAATAGCTATTGTTCATTTATAATTTTTATACTGGGATCACAATATGTATACATTTACTAACCCCCTGAAGCCATTATGATGGCCCGAATTTTTGAATTTTTAACCCTTCTCACACTTAGTATATCTAGGTCCTTTACACACAGCACTGTTTGACAGTGCTCCCTGATGAAGGGGGACAATATACCCCCGAAACGTTGGAACTCATATGGACTGTAATATATGGACTTGATGATATATCTGGCATTGTTCCTGGAATTTTGCTACATTGCATGAATTATCCGAATACAGCTTTGCCTTATTACTACTTTGAATGGAATGCAGTTTTTTTGCATTTCTACTGTTATGAAGTGGCGCCACCGCGGACCTGGCACCCACCTAATCGAGAAATGTAAGTGTGCACCTGCCGCTGTGATTTCTTGCACATTCGGCACTAGTAAACATGCATGACAGCGGCCATTCTGCCACACACATGAAGGTTCTAAATAATGCCCTCAAACCTCTCAATATCTGCAACCCTATTCAACCACACAGAAATGGCTTTCGCGGCATTAGCTAGATGGCCGATGATTTTTGGGGGGCGTCTCCGAGTGGTGAAGGAAGACGGCCGGGTCCTCTGGTATCTCTCTGTCCCGTCATTTGCTGCATCGTTTCTCTGATGGTTGACCAGAATCTTGCCAAGACAGGGCAAGACAATAAGAGGAGCAGGTCACCTCGCTCTTTATTTGTTTAATAGGACTGTCACCCTGTTCCACCTCCAAGTTTATAATTGCACTTGTTATTTAGTGCATGTGGAGATTTTGTGTGTAAAGTACTGTCTTGTTAGTCTCTTACATATTCTTTTATTTGTGATTAAAGAGAAGGGTCTTCTGGTCCTGGCGGCCATTCAAGATTTTATATATGATTGATAAGGTGTGGTGAGCATGGCCTTGCTCCTTACAGAGTATCTCAAATGGGGTAAGTTCTCTCAATGTTAGAAAATGTTTAAGAGCTGACAGAAAGTGGTTGAGCTGCATCTTCTGCCACTTGTCCCACTTGGGGATATCTTTTGACTGTGCAAACTCATCCAGACACTCCCAGGACCCTTGTTTGTAAAAACAAAGGTCCCTGCTCACTCATCATTCACTTCTCCGAAATTGTTCCCGGCTGAATGGAGGATTGCACAAAACAGGGAGTAGAGGCGAGAAAACCGGGGAAACGTCCTGAGTGAGAAAATATTTGACAGATTTTGAGTGAGGTGCCTGTTGTCAGGTGTTTCACTAGTGTGTCTGTCTGATGTTTAAGAAGCCATGGAATTGACTCTTCTGGGAGCGCGGTATTGTTTTGGGTATTGAATGCCCAAACACAGAAAAGCTGCGCGAACTTCTGGCTGAAATCTGTGTTCAGGTCCGAGGACTCGAACTTACAAAATTCGGTACATACCTGAACTTTGCAGGTTGGATCCGCTCATCTATGAGTAAAACATGTCCTTTCCTCAGGTTTTAGCAAAGACAGAACTCAAGACTGATGTTGTCTATATCTTTCTTTTCTGCAGTAATGTCTCTATGAGAGTAGCAATATACAATATTCATCCAAACAAGTCTCCTTCTATTTCTGGCAAGTACGGACTCATTAAAGCCATCCACTCACTTCGTCAGGGGGACTTCATGACGTCCATAGACCTGCATGTTCCAATATTTCCGGCACACCAGAGATTCCTCAGGTTTGTCGTGGACAATCGACATTTTCAGTTTGTGGCTCTTCCGTTTGGCCTTACCTCGGCTCCAAGGGTTTATACCAAGGTGTTGGCAGGAATGATGGCCATCCTCAGAGCCAGGGGTATCCGCATCGTGCCCTATCTGGACGATCTTCTCATCATGGCGTCTTCTCTCAGTCAGGCGCAGCTGGATACCAGGACAGTGGTGTCCACTCTGGAGAGTTTCGGTTGGGTGATCAACAATCCCAAGTCCTGCCTCACTCCCTCCAGGGTGGTGGAGTTCCTGGGAATGTCTCTGGATACTTCTCAGGCCAGGGTGATCCTCCCCCGAGCCAAGGTTCTTCTGATTCAGGAATTGACTCAGCGTCTCCTATCCATCCCCCGCCCGTCCATCCGGCTAACAAGGACGCTCCAGCTCCATCTCTTGGCGGCCTGGGACGGGTCCCCGTTGTCATTGAATCAGTCCTTTCTGATGTCCCCCTGGGTGCGGCGTTCCCTTCTGTGGCGGCTGAAACCGAGCAATCTGATGAGGGGCAGGTCTTTTCTGACCCCTCGTTGGGAGACGGTCACCACGGATGCCAGCCAGTCAAGTTGGGGGGATTTTGGAAGGATCTTTGGTTTCAGGGGCTGTGGGGGACTCAGGAGGCTCACGATCCCATCAATGTTCTGGAGCTGAGAGCCATCAGGTTGGTTCCGGCTCGTTTGACTCATCAGTTACGGGAACTACCGGTTCAAGTTCGGTCGGACAATCGGACGGCGGTCGCCTACATCAATCACCAGGGAGGGACTCGCAGCAGGCGTGCCCTCAGGGAAGTGTCTTTGATTCTGGATTGGGCAGAGGGCAATGTCCCATGCATCTCGGCAGTGTACATTCCGGGAGTGGAAAACACGGAGGCGGACTCCCTGAGCAGGGGGTCATCCCGCTGGGGGGAATGGTCGCTCTGCCCCAAGGTTTTTCGGTCGCTTTGCCTCCGGTGGGGAACTCCGGTGGTGGACCTCTTTGCCTCTCGTCACAAGCTTCCGGCATTTGTGTCTCTCTCGCGGGATCCGCTGGCTCTGGTAGCGGATGCCATGTCTCTGAACTGGAGGGATCTGGGGTTTCTATACCTGTTCCCTCCGTTTCCCATGGTGGGCAAAGTGGTGCGCAAGCTGGCCCTAGAGGGTGCGTCAGCAATCCTGGTGGCTCCAAGGTGGCCAAGACAGGTTTGGTTCGCAGACGTGGTAAGGTTGGCAGAGGATCAGTTAGTTCTGCCACTTCTGCCGGATCTACTCACTCAGGGTCCCCTGCTCTACCCCAATTTACCCACGCTGGCTTTGACGGCGTGGCTGCTGAAACCTCCATTTTGAAGGAGGAAGGTCTTTCTGATGCTGTCATTCAGACTCTGGTTAGGGCTAGAAAGAAGTCTTCCTCTGCCATCTACTATAGGATTTGGAGGTCTTATATTAATTGGTGTGAGGTCAGGGCCTTGCCTTGCAGGATGTTTTCTATCCCTAGGATCTTGGAATTTTTGCAACATGGTCTGGACCTAGGTTTTGAAGCTTAGTACGCTGAAATGACATGTTTCTGCCCTGGCGGTTTTCTTTCAAAAGTCCTTTTGCTCTTCATCCTCTGGTTAAGACCTTTTTCCAGGGGGTTACGCATGTGCGGCCTCCTAGGAAGCCTTTGCTCCCAGTTTGGGATTTGAACTTGGTTTTGTCTGCCTTGCAGGGTCCTCCTTTTGCACCTTTGCAGGATATTGCACTTTCTACGCTTACTCAGAAGGTTGTTTTTCTGGTTGCCATCACTTCTGTTCGGCGTGTTTTGGAGTTGGCAGCCTTGTCCATTAAGGCCCCTTACTTTGAGAGGCACCAGGACAAGGTTGTTTTCCGCTTCAAGCCAGATTTCCTTCCTAAGGTGGTCTCTGCTTTTCATCTTAATCAGGACATTGTTCTACCCTCCTTGTGTCCTAAGCCTAGCAATGACAAGGAGAGGGTTTTGCATTCTTTGGATGTGGTTCGCTGTGTGAAGTACTATTTGGTGGCTACTTTCCTTTTCGTAGGACTGATGCCCTTTTTGTGGTGCCCTCTGGGCCTAGAAAAGGTTTGGCTCCCGCCAAGTCTTCCATTAGTAAATGGATTCGCCAGGCCACTGTTGGGGCCTACTCTGCTAAGGGGAAGATTCCCCCTTTTCGTGTTACTGCTCATACTACTCGTGCTGTTGGGGCGTCCTGGGCCTTCCAGCACCAGGCTTCTGTTGAGCAGGTTTGTAAGGCTGCTACTTGGTCTTCGGTTCACACTTTTTCCAAGTTTTACAAGGTTGATGTTCGGGCCTCAGCGGATGCTGTTTTTGGCCGCAAAGTTCTGCAAGCTGCAGTGGTTTAAGTTTGTGCCTTGTTTTTTGGATCCCCGCCCTTTATGGACACTGCTATTGGATGTCCCAAGTGTACTGAAACGGGGTGTGTGACATACTGACAATAATACCATTTTGTGAATACTCACCTGTAAAATGGGTATTATAAGTATGTCACACACCCCGCTTCACCCTGCCCTTTTGTATTCTGGATCCTTTATATGGTGAATCTTTGTTAGTTTTAATTGACTTTCCTGGTCCCTTGATCTTACTGCTATCTTTATACTGGGGAATGAGTGGGAGGTCCCAGGTATTTATGGGCCGGGAGGGTCTTACCTTTTTTTGTTATCATCTCTGCAAGATCGCCATCTACAGGTCAGTATACTCAAGTGTAATGAATGTCTTGAAGCGGGGTGTGTGACATACTTATAATACCCATTTTACAGGTGAGTATTCACAAAATGGTATTTTTCCCTCTCATTCAATTCCAGGGCATCAACAAAATGTGTGCGATGTCCCATATCAGTCCCCATAATGGTGGACTCCACCACAAACCAAAGAAATGACTAGAACATTAACTGAAAGGCAGCACCTTGTGCCAAAACGAACAAACGACCATGTCTTCATATCTACCTTGTAAAACCTTTACAAAAAGGGGGTGGCACCAATAAGTATAAACAATTGTATTACAAGTATGTTACACACCCCGCTTCCACTGTTCATGACATGTGGGTTATAACCAGTAGAGGGCGAACTTCTGCAGAGATGAAAGCAAAAAAGAAGCCCCTCCCGGTCCATAAATACCTGGGACCTCCCACACATTCCCAGTTCCTTCTCTGCAGGACGGCGAGCAAGTCAGAAGATGTATGCTGCTCTTCCTTGCAGGTAAGCCAGGCTTGCACCCGGCCATTTATTCTAAGTATGTCACACACCCCACTTAATTTATTAAACATTACACTAGGGTTTATGCACCGCTAGGTGGCAGTGTTGCAGAGATCTCCAAAAAAGCAAGCAAGCCCCTCCCGGCCTATACATACCTGGTACCTCCCAACAATTCCCCAGTGTTGTTCTCTGCAAGGTGGCGACAAGACAGAAGAAAGAAGTCTCCTGCTTGCAGGTAGCCGGGGTATCACCCCGGCCCCCCCCCCCCATGGTCTATTTCTGCCCGGCTCTTTTATTTCTTATCCCCTGATTAATGGTAGCCTCCCAGCTTAGGTTGTAGGTCGGGCAAGGGTAGATGGCACTCAGAGTGCCTAGGAGATTAGCTCCTCCACTCGTCCCCATATTATGGGGCATAGTGGTGATCCGGTTTTTGGTGATCCGGAAGTGGGATGCCCTAACCTTCCCCCTTTAGTTTCCCTTTCCGTTTGTCCCATCCTGGTCTCTATCCCATTCCTTGAACTGTATGTGTGTGTGTATGTGTGTTTTTGACTGGGACTTGGGGGCTGCTAGCCTCTGTGCCTTTGAGGGGGACCTGGATGACACTGTGGGGCCGGCGGCCCGCCGCCCGTTTTCAGGACTGTGTTGGCGGGCGCCATTTTAGGCGCCTGTCGTTCTTTATTCCTTTTGGGCTGTGTGTGTGTGTGTACCTCGGTGGGCGGGGCCTGTTGGCGCGCTGCGCCGCCGGGGTGCGAGAGTGCCGTGGGCTGTTAGCCCGCTGGCGGTTGTTTGTGCGGGCGGGACGGGCGGCATGAGGGCCGCCGGTCCGCCTGACGGCCTCTGCGGGCGCCATATGCGACGCTCGCTGCTCGCGCGGTTTTAGGGGGCGGGGCCGCGTCTGGCGCGGCCCGCGCTGTGTCTGGCTTGTTGGGGGGGGCGTGGCTACAGAGGCCCGCGCTTCGGGCGGCCCGCCCCTCGTCTCCCTCGCGTCCTCTGGCCAGCGGGCGCCATTGTTAAGGTAGGCTGCGGTTTTTTGACATTCGGGGCCTGTGTTTGTGCGGCTTCAGTGCTGTTAAAGGGACAGCGTTCATTTTAGGGGGCATTTATGGCTTACAGGGCTTTAGGGCATATGACCCTTCTCCTCCCTCCCCCCCCTCCCGTGGGGGTGATGGCAGGGTGCCTCAGCCGTGGTTTTTTGGGCATGCTGACTGGCAGTGTCTTCTTGTGCCCATGTGTTTGTTTATGCTTGGCCTCGTAGTTCTCTTGTCAGTAGTCTGTTTTGGCGTGATTGTGTGTGCCTGTTTTGACTGTTGCTTTTGTCTTTCAGATCCCGGGATTACATCGTACGGGACTCTCCCGGTCCTATATACCTGGTTCCTGGGGTTTTGTTGTTATAGTCCCTCTGGCTAATTCTCTGGTCGGGGCTAGCGTAACATATTTGTATATAGATACAGAGATACAGAGATATATAGATATATAGATATATAGATATATAGATATATATATATATAGATATAGATATATATTGACAGTAAAATCTGAGAGGGGCATCCCGGGTCGCTTACTGCATAATTCCCTGGGGTCTGCGAATACCATAAATTCACCATATGGAAGCTACCAGAGATACCGGAACTAGTCCTTCGGGGCAGTCCAGGCTGTGTGGGGGGTGTGGGACTCCGCTCCCAGGGGATGATGTAATCATTTGTGTTCCATGTGCACAGCGGAACATTGAGCGCCAGTCCGACACCTCGGTGCCTGGGACTTCTTCGACCGCGCCTTCTCCCTCCCCTCCTCGCCTGTTCCGGACCCCGTGTGACGTGGTCGTTGGGGGTGATTCGCAATCTGAGGTATGCGCCCGTTTGGCCAGCCTCGAGAAAATGTTTTCCGCAGTGGTCGCTCAGAAGGCTCCAGCCAAGCGGAAACATCTGTCTCCGCCTCCGCAGGACTCAGATGAGGAAGTTGAGGTTCTGGATTGGTCGGATCGTCCCCTTGAAGAGGGTGAGCTTGTTGAGGAGGTAGAGGATTCCGAGGTTCAGCAGTTGCCGGGCGCTGAGGGGGACCTGGATGAGGGGCCTCCCCTTGATACACCACTATTCTGGCCCAAATGTTTGAGGTTTTGGATTTGGATCCTCCGGAAGTTACTCCTCGGCCTAAGGGTCAGCTTTTTGGGGGGTCCAAGCAGCGCTTGGAGTTTCCCAGTCAGCAGCATTTCGAGGATGTTGTCCTTAAGCAGTGGGAGCAGCCTACGCGTCTTGTCGGGGTTCCGCCTAGTTGGGACAAGAAGTATCCTTTTCCAGCGGATTTGTTGAAGCGTTGGTCTGTTTCTCCCGAGGTGGATGCTCCTGTTTTGGGGCTGTCTAATACGGCGGCTGTTCATTTTCCTGACACTACTTTTCTCAAGGACGGCGAGGATCACCGGATTGATCAGTTGGCCTGTCATGGGTTTGTCTGTGCGGGTTCAGTTTTGAGGCCTGTTTGTGCTTCTGCTTTTTTGTCATTGGCGGTTAGGTCTATGGTCAGGGACTTATGTGTGGATCTTGATCCTACCTGTGATGAGTTTCTTGTTCTTAAGCGTTGTGAATCCTTTTTGTCGTTTATTCTGGCCGCTCAGGAGGATGCCATGTTGATGTGTGGCAGGGCTACGGCTCTGTTGGTGGCTATTCGTCGTTCAGTGTGGCTGAGACAGTGGACGGCTGATTTTAATTCTAAGAGATCGCTCACGGCTCTTCCCTTTCTGGGTTTGAGGCTTTTCGGTGAAAAGCTGGATTCTGTTGCCAAGGGAGGTAAGTTACCTCAGCGCATGAAATTTCGCCGTTCCTTTCGGGGGACGGCCCCCTTCAATCCGTCCTTTCGGGGAGCCAGAGCCGGCAGGGGTGCGGGCTTCTCGGCCTCCAGGGGCGCCAGTTGGAATAGGGGTAGAGGCCGTGGCCGTCCCGTTCACGTCTGGGGCGCCAAGCCCAAGCCAGCTGCCAAGCCCGCTCAGCAATGAGGGGGCGCCCTCACCCGTACGGGTGGGGGGACGGTTGCGACTCTTTTCCTGGGTATGGGACCAGGAGGTCTCGGACAGGTGGATCCGGGAGGTGGTGTCGGCCGGTTACAAGCTGGAGTTCGATTCCCGTCCTCCTCCAAGGTTTTTCAGGTCTCGGGTATCATCGGATCCTTTTGGCCGCGCAGGGGCTCCTGGCGGCGGTAAGGAATCTTCTGGAATTGGCAGTCATCTGCCCGGTCCCTCCTTCGGAGGTGGGTCGCGGGTATTATTCCAATCTCTTCACTGTACCCAAAAAGGATGGGTCGTTTCGTCCGATCCTGGATTTGAAGTTTCTCAACAGGTTTATTCGTCCCCGGAAGTTCCGCATGGAAACCCTGCGGTCTGCGATCGGTTCGCTTCGGCAGGGGGACTTTATGACGTCCATAGACATCAAGGATGCTTACCTTCACATTCCGATCTTTCCAGCTAATCAGAAGTTCCTTCGCTTTGTGGTGGAGGATCGGCATTTTCAGTTTGTAGCTCTTCCATTCGGCCTCACCTCTGCTCCGAGAGTGTTCACCAAGGTGTTGGCGGGAGTGATGGCCCTGCTCAGAGCTCAGGGGATTCGTATTGTGCCTTACCTGGATGATCTTCTCATCATGGCGCCTTCCTTCAGTCAAGCGGAAGGGGACACCAGCATGGTGGTGTCTATGCTGGAGAGGTTCGGCTGGGTGATCAATTACCCCAAGTCCTCTCTGGTTCCGGCCAGGGTGGTGACCTTTCTGGGGATGTCGTTGGACTCTTGCCAGCACAGAGTGTTTCTCCCTCAGGCCAAGGTTCTTTTGATTCAGGAATTGGCTCAGCTTCTTCTTTCCAATCCTCGCCCGTCCATTCGGCTAGGGATGAGACTGGTGGGGTTGATGGTGGCCTCGTTCGAGGCAGTTCCCTTTGCGCAGTTTCATACGCGGACGCTTCAGCTTCATCTTCTGGCGTCTTGGGACCGGCGACCGCGGTCGTTGGATCGGTCCTTCCGGATGTCCCCTCGGGTTCGGCAGTCCCTTCTGTGGTGGTTGGTCTCGGACAATCTTCTGAAGGGCAGGTCGTTTCTGACCCCGCTTTGAAAAACTGTCACCACGGATGCCAGTTTGTCAGGATGGGGAGGTTTCTGGAAGGATCTTCAGTTTCAGGGGCAGTGGGATCCTCAGGAAGCCCATTTGCCCATCAATGTTCTGGAGTTGCGAGCCATCAGGTTGGTTCTGTCTCACTTGACGCAGCTTTTACAGGGCCTGCCGGTTCAGGTTCGATCGGACAATCAGGCGGCGGTTGCTTGCATCAATCACCAAGGAGGGACTCGCAGTCTGGGTACCCACAGAGAGGTGTCTCTGATTCTAGTTTGGGCAGAGACTCATGTCCCTTGCATCTCGGCAGTTTACATTCCAGGAGTGGAGAACACAGAGGCGGATTTTCTGAGCCGGTGTCCGTCCCGCCGGGGGGAATGGTCTCTCCATCCCCAGGTGTTTCGGTCAATGTGTCTTCGGTGGGGGACGCCGGAGGTGGATCTGTTTGCCTCTCGTCACAATCACAAGCTTCCGACATTCGTGTCTCTGTCTCGGGATCCTCTGGCTCTGGCGGCGGATGCCATGGCCCTGAGCTGGAGGGACCTGGGGTTTCTTTATCTGTTTCCTCCGATTCCCATGCTAAGCAGGATGCTGCGGAAGCTGGTTCAGGAAGGAGTTCCCGCCATTCTCGTGGCCCCAAGGTGGCCAAGGCGGGTGTGGTTTGCAGACATCGTTCGTCTGGCAGTCGATCAGTTCGATCTGCCTCTTCGGCCAGTTCTTCTCACTTCGGGTCATCTGTGTTACCCCAGTTTACCAACGCTGGATTTGACGGCTTGGCTGCTGAAACCTCCTTCTTGAAGGAGGAGGGTCTTTCGGATTCGGTCATTCGGACTCTTGTTAGTGCTAGGAAGAGGTCGTCCTCTTCCATCTATTATAGGGTCTGGAGGTCTTATATTCCTTGGTGTGAGGCTAGGTCTTTACCCTGCCGGGTCTTTTCTATTTCTCGGATTTTGGAATTTCTTCAATCGGGGCTGGACTCTGGTCTTCAGCTGAGTACCTTGAAGGGGCAGGTTTCTGCCTTGTCTGTCCTTTTTCAGAGGTCTTTTGCAAGCCATTCTTTGGTCAAGACCTTTTTTCCAGGGGGTTTCGCATCTGCGGTCTCCTAGGAAGCCTTTGCTCCCAGTTTGGGATTTGAATTTGGTGCTCTCTGCTTTTCAGGCTCCTCCTTTTGAGCCTCTGCAGGATATTGCTCTGTCCACTCTGACTCCGAAGGTTGCCCTTCTGGTGGCCATCACTTCGGTTCGGCGTGTTTCAGAGTTGGCAGCTTTGTCGATTCAGGTTCCTTATTTTGAGAAGCGTCAGGACAAAGTGGTTTTTCATTTTAAGCCGGACTTTCTCCCTACAGTGGTCTCTGCTTTTCATTTTAACCAGGACATTGTTCTTCCTTCCTTGTGTCCTATGACTAGGAATGACAAGGAGAGTGCGTTGCACTGTTTGGATGTTGTACGTTGTGTCAGGTACTATTTGCGTACTACGGCTTCCTTTCGTAAGACTGATGCCTTTTTCGTGGTGCCCTGTGGGCCTAAGAAGGGCTTGGCTCCGGCTAAGTCTTCCTTTAGCAAATGGATTCGTCAGGCGATTGTTGGAGCCTATTCTGCCAAGGGGAAGGATCCCCCTTTTCGTGTTACTGCTCATTCTACTCGTGCGGTTGGTGCGTCCTGGGCTTTTCAGCTCCAGGCTTCTGTTGAACAGGTTTGTGAGGCTGCTGCCTGGTCTTCGGTTCACGTTTTTTCTAAGTTTTATAAGGTTGATGTGCGGGCCTCAGCGGATGCTGTTTTTGGCCGCACGGTTCTGCAGGCTGCAGTGGTTTGAGTTTTATCTGCCTTATTGCCTGGTTGGATACCCGCCCTTTTTGGACACTGCTGTTGGATGTCCCTAGTGTAATGTTTAATAAATGAAGTGGGGTGTGTGACATACTTAGAATAATACCATTTTGTGAATACTCACCTGTAAAATGGGTATTGTAAGTATGTCACACACCCCACTTCACCCGCCCTTTTTGGTATCCTGGTTCTTTATATGGTGACGTTTTGTTATTTACAGTTGAGGGTTACAATTGTTTGTTCCTGGTACCTTGTCTTACTGCTGTTTGAACACTGGGGAATTGTTGGGAGGTACCAGGTATGTATAGGCCGGGAGGGGCTTGCTTGCTTTTTTGGAGATCTCTGCAACACTGCCACCTAGCGGTGCATAAACCCTAGTGTAATGTTTAATAAATGAAGTGGGGTGTGTGACATACTTACAATACCCATTTTACAGGTGAGTATTCACAAAATGGTATTTTTTGCCCTATTTCTGCCCGGAGCTTTAGATTTTAAGCCCCATACTAGCCTCCCAGCTTCGGCTGCAGGTCCGGGTGAGGGTAGGAATCGCCTTAATAGGTGCTTAGGGAGCCATGCTCCCCCGTGAGACCCCATACAAGGGGTAGGCGGTATCTGGGTTGGTGATCCCGGTTTGGGATGCCCTGTCCCCATTTACTTCCCTTACACCTTACGGTGAAGGGTTCTCCCCCTTCCGGGTCCTCTCCACTAACCCTCTGGGGGGGATGACTTCACTCTGCTATTCTTTTCACTTGACATGTGTGTGTGTGAGTGTGCGTGTGTGATTATTTACGTTGCTGCTTTGCGCTCTGCACGCAGTCTGGGGAGCTTCTCCCCCTCAGGCTGTGTCTGTGAGGGGGCGGGCCGCGGCAACGCTGTTTTGGCGCCATTGCGGGCCCCTCTCCTGGCTGGGAACTGCATTGCTGGATCCCTCCCTCTCTCTCTCAGGAGCTGCTGGATAGCTGGACGCCATTTTCAGTGTTTGTGAGTGCCCTGCCGGGCTTCCCCCCGCTTTTACTATATTTAATGCCCCAGTCGCGATTGGGGCAGCGCTGGCCCCCTCTGCTTACATGTTTTTTATTATGCAGTTGTGTGTGTGCATGTGCTTATGGACATCTCTTGTGTCTTTCAGGAGGACTCCCTGTGCCAATTGCTTAAAAGGGGGTTCTCCCGGTCCTAGGGTCCCTAGCAGAAATTTGGGGCAATTGTAAATCCTCCCACTTGGGACATCCCGGGTTGCTTACCAGCGTAATTCCCTTGGGTCATTGCGACTACCTTAAAATCACCATATGGAGGCTCCACAGGATACCAGGCTCGCGCTCCCCTTGGGACAATCCCGGCTATATGTGGGCTGTGGGGTATCCCTTAAGGGGGAGAATGTACTTATTTGCATACCATGTGTGCAACAGGCCATAACGCGGCAGTCGGGACCCCAGGCGTCTGGGTCAGTGCCGCCCGCCTCACCTACCCCACCCTGCATAATCCCTACCCCAAGTGACACTGTCATTAGTGGGGAGTCGCACTCGGATGTATGTGCCAGGCTGGCCAACCTCGAGAAAATTAATTCTAGCTCAGTGGGCAGAAAGGCCGCTGCTAAGAAAAGGCATCTGTCACCGGCTACGCCGGTAATTGATTTTGATGATTATGACCCCCCTGACTGGGCTGATTATTCCCCACTTGAGGAGGGGGAATTGTTTGAGGAATCTGAGACTGAGGAATTGCAGTACCTTGATTCTGATGCCGGGCAGGCGCTGGGGGATGCTGTGGATACTCCCAAGGTACTGACCCATCTGTTAGAGGTTCTGGATATTTCCCCACCAGCGGAGGCCCCTCCGAAGAAGGGGGAATTCTTTGGGTTCTCTAAGCCCCACTTGGAGTTTCCAAATCAGGATCATTTTGACAGCATGATTCTTAGAGAATGGGAGAAGCTGAGTCACCTTCACGGTGTTCCTCAGGGACGGGATAGGAAGTATCCCTTTCCGGTGGACGTGGTGAAGTGCTGGTCTTCCCCTCCCGAGGTTGACGCACCCATTTTAGGATTGTCCAACACCTCCGTTGTACATACTCCTGACGCCACTCCCCTTATGGATGGCGAGGACAAGCGCATTGATCAGATGGCTTGCCATGCCTTTGCCAGTGTGGGTTCAGCCTTGCGGCCTGTCTGTGCATCGGCACTCGTGGCTGTGGCTACCAGATCAGAGATCAGGGACTTGTTAAATGGGTCCCAGCTCAACCCGCACAGCATTGAATTCTGAACCCTTAAGAGGTGCGAATTGTTCATGAATTTTGTTTTGTCGGCTATGGACGACACTATTACCATGTGTAGTAGAACTTCGGCCCTGTTGGTGGCCATGCGCCGATCGGTCTGGCTGCGCCAGTGGGCGGCGGACATTGCGGCCAAGAAGTCACTTACAGTTTTGCCCTTTTTGGGAACGCGGCTGTTTGGAGACAAATTGGATTCTGTAGCGAAGGGTGGGAAGCTACCTCAGCGTAAGAAGCTGCGTCGCTCCTTTCGGGGGGCAAGCTCCTTTAATCCTTCCTTTCGTGGTGCCAGAGGGGGCAGAGGTCTTTCCTACTCTGGCTTTAGAGGTGATTCCTGGAACAGAGGTAGAGGATGTGCCCGTCCAACCTCTACCTGGGGTTCCAGGCCCAAGCCCGCTGCCAAGCCAGCTCAACAATGAGGAGGCGCCCTCACCCTTGCGGGTGGGGGGGGTGGCTGCGGCTCTTCTTCCAGGTCTGGGCCCAGGAGGTCACAGACAAGTGGATATTGGAAGTGGTCTCGTCTGGGTACAAACTGGAGTTTGAGTTCCGGCCTCCTCCCAGATTCCTAAGGTCTCGGATGCCATCGGTTCCTCGGGCGGCGCAGGGGCTCCTGTTGGCTGTAAAGAATCTTCTGGACATGGCGGTCATATGCCCGGTGCCTCTTTCAGAGAGAGGCCAGGGCTATTATTCCAACCTCTTCACGGTTCCCAAAAAGGATGGCTCCATAAGACCCATCCTAGATTTGAAGCTTCTCAACAGGTTCATCAGAACCAAGAAGTTCCGCATGGAGACTCTGCGTTCAGCCATCGGTTCCCTTCGTCAGGGGGATTTCATGACATCCATAGACATCAAGGATGTTTACCTTCATGTACCAATTTTCCCAGCGCGCCAGAGATTTCTCAGGTTCGTGGTGGGAGATCAGCATTTTCAGTTTGTGGCCCTCCCGTTCAGGCTGACCTCAGTACCGAGGGTGTTTACCAAGGTTCTGGCGAGCATTATGGCCCTGCTCAGAGCCCAGGGCATTCGCATTGTGCCGTATTTGGATGACCTACTCATTACAGCTTCTTCCCTCTGCCAGGCGGAGTTGGACACCAGGACGGTGGTGGCGACGCTGGAAAGGTTCGGATGGGTGATCAACCACCCCAAGTCTTCTCTCTTCCCATCAAGGGAGATCTCCTTTCTGGGCATGAATCTGGATACCATTCAGGCCAGAGTGTTCCTATCTCAGCCAAAGGTGCAGAGGGTTCAGGATCTGATATGTGTTCTCCTGACCAACCCTCGCCCTTCCATTCGGCTAGGGATGACTCTGGTGGGTTTGATGGTGGCCTCCTTCGAGGCAGCCCCCTTTGCTCAATTCCACATGAGATCTCTACAACACCATCTATTGTTGAAATGGGACAGATGTCCACAGTCCTTGGATCAGTCATTTCTGATGTCTCCCAGGGTTCGGCAGTCCCTTCAGTGGTGGCTGGAATCAAGCAATCTGATGAGGGGCAGATCGTTCCTGGCCCCTCGTTGGGAGACTGTTACCACGGATGCCAGCCTGTCGAGCTGGGGAGGTTTCTGGAAAGATCATCAGTTCCAGGGATTGTGGGGTCCTCGGGAGGCTCACAACCCCATCAATGTCTTGGAGCTCAGAGCTATCTGCCTGGTTCTGTCACGTCTGACACTTCACCTACAGGGCTTACCGGTTCAGGTTCGATCAGACAATCGTACTGCGGTAGCTTACATCAATCACCAAGGAGGGACTCGCAGCAGGAGTGCCCTCAGGGAATTCTCTCTGATTCTGACATGGCCGGAGAGCAATGTTCCTTGCATCTCGGCAGTATACATTCCGGGAGTGGAGAACACGGAGGCGGACTCCCTGAGCAGGGGATTCTCTCGCCGAGGGGAATGGTCTCTCAACCACAAGGTGTTTCGTGCCCTGTGTCACAAGTGGGGGACTCCGGAGGATCTCTTTACCTCTCGGCACAATCACAAGCTCCCAACCTTTGTATCTTTGTCTCAGGATCCTCTGGCCCTGGCAGTGGATGCCGTGTCCCTTGCCTGGAGGGATCCAACAATTCTGGTGGCCCCAAGATGGCCAAGACAGGTTTGGTTCGCAGACGTCGTAAGGTTGGCGGTAGATCAGTACAGGCTGCCCCTGTCTCCAGATCTGATCTCTCAGGGTCAACTACGTTACCCCAATTTACAAGCGCTTGCTTTGACGGCGTGGCTGCTGAAACTTTCATCCTGAGGGAGAAAGGTTTGTCTGAGGCGGTTATTCAAACCTTGATTAGAGCTATAAAGAGGTCTTGTTACACCTTGATTAGAGCTATAAAGAGGTCTTCCTCTACCATTTACTATAGGACTTGGCGGTCCTATATTGACTGGTGTGAGGCTAGGGCCTTACCTTGCAGGGTGTTTTCGATTCCTAGGATTTTGGAGTTTCTTCAACGCGGTCTGGATCTAGGGCTCCAGCTCAGTACTTTGAAGGGTCAGGTTTCTGCCCTGGCTGTCTTTTTTTCAAAGGTCGTTTGCTTTGCATCATCTGGTCAAGACTTTTTTCCAAGGGGTCACTCATGTTCGGCCCCCTAGAAAGCCTTTGGTTCCCGTTTGGGACCTAAATTTGGTTCTTTCGGCCGTCCGGGGGCCTCCCTTTTAACCCGATGCAGGATGTGGCTCTTTCTGTGCTCACTCAAAAAGTTGCCTTTTTGGTGGCTATTACCTCTGTTCGGCGTGAGTTGGCGGCTCTGTCTATTCAGGTCCCTTACTTTGAGAGACACCAGGATAAGGTGGTTTTTCGCTTTAAACCAGATTTCCTTCCTAAGGTGGTTTCTGCTTTCCATCTCAATCAGGATGTAGTTCTCCCTTCCTTGTGTCCTAGGCCTAGCAATGACAAGGAGAGGGTTTTGCACTCTTTGGATGTGGTTCGTTGTGTGAAGTACTATTTGGTTGCTACTTCTCCTTTTCGTAAGACGGACGCCTTATTCGTGGTGCCTTCTGGGCCCAGAAAAGGTTTGGCGCCTGCCAAGTCTACCATTAGTAAATGGATACGTCAGGCCATTGTTTGGGCCTATTCTGCTAAGGGCAGGGTTCCTCCTTTTTGAGATCACTGCTCATTCTACTCGCGCTGTTGGGGCTTCCTGGGCCTTTCAGCACCAGGCTTCTGTTGAACAAGTTTGTAAGGCTACAAAGTTTCTCAGCCAGCCCAAGGTGTTGAAAAATCTTCAATTTTATTAAACTTCCATCAATAAAATCAGCAGTCCAACAGGAACAATCATCATAGTATAAGCAAGATAAGGCCTAACGCCAACGCGTTTCGGACAACAGGTCCTTAATCATGACATTTAATGGTAGCATTTCCTTCATCCTTATATACATAGTTAGTAATGACCGGGGCCCTCCCATTGATCACGTGATATACTCAATCACAGTAATTATCTAGAGCAGGTAACTGCCTAGAATGGTTCAAATCAACCCCACTTGAGCAGGGGTAGAGTCAGTCAAACTACAAACAATTGGATCGCACATGATCAAAGTTAGGTTTGCATCTAATCGTCCCATTGGTCATTTGGTATTTATCACAACGTGTAAACATCATAACTTTAATACATTAAATCTATAAATTCATCAATATATGTTACAACATTGTTTTAAAAATTCATCAATAGAAAACAAGCCCTAAAATAAAGCTTAAAGCAGTGTTTCATAGGGATCATCAAATGACTAGAGGGATATCTTATTCAAAATCTATCAGCAGCCAAAGGGTTAATATACTGTGTGTTCACACTTGGGACTATATTATTGAAAGAGCTGTTTTACAGACTTGGTTTTTCCCATCTGATTTCGCTATAGAAATGTGCCCGACAATGTAACATTCATATAATATAAACATTGTTAGTTTCCGTCTGGCGGTATGCCCAGACTGAACTGTTACATCTAGAGCCTCTTAAAAGGATACATAAGTGTTAGTCATCAAAGAGAATGATCAGTTACTTTTGTTGGAAGGGAAAAGTTTGAGTTTGTTACATTGGGACATCTGTTATATAATGCCATTTGTTAGTTTATATTTGGCTGTGCGCCCAGAGGCTGAGAGTTCATTTACAATGCTTTCTTCAGTGAGTAAAACATAATAACGATCACTGATTTTATTCATACTGATTCACGTATGTTATGCGACATCTTCCTAAATTTCTTATGGATCATTATTATAATTAACACTACATTATATTAATTATTTTAAATAATATTAATGTTTCAGTATACAGCCGCAGACCCATCTGTTGAATACCGTCACAGGACTAATGCATAGGTAGAGCTGACTCTCTCTTAAGTTTGTAAGGCTGCTACTTGGTCTTCCGTTCATACTTTTTCAAAGTTTTATAAGGTTGATGTGCAGGCCTCAGCGGATGCTGTTTTTGGCCGCAAGGTTCTGCAAGCTGCAGTGGTTTAAATTGGTGCATTTTTTGCTGTATTTGGATCCGCACCCATGACGGACACTGCTATTGGATGTCCCATATGTCATGAATTGTGGAAGCGGGGTGTGTGACATACTTGGAATAATACCATTTTGTGATTACTCACCTTTAAAATGGGTATTATAAGTATGTCACACACCCCGCTTCATCCCGCCCTTTTTTTGTATTCTGGATCCTTTATATGGTGAACCTTTTTATGGTTAAGAATGTTTTATTAGCTCTTCCTGGTCCCCTTACTGCTGTCATATACTGGGGAATGTGGTACCCTAGGTCCTTGCCACAACCCCGTCCAAATAGGAGCACCAACACTTCATAAAGAATCCAATTACATTTTATTTGTACAATATCAAAAAGATCATAAAAACAACACCAAACAATACATAACACACAGCACTTCTACAATTACAACAGCACCTGTCCAGGAAATACTCTGTTCAATACAAGAGTTATTGATCATGAAAAAATTACCCGTATGTATATTTATAGTAATCTCCCTAGGAGCTGCTGACAATTAATTGACTGTCCCTGATATTTATACAATAATAATAATACAAGTTTATATCTACACCAATTAATAGTACATAAATATATTGATTTAATAATATAAACAATTCATTAATGTTATCAAACTGATGGATTTGATATTAGATCCATATATGTAGATATCATTGTGCTAGGGTACCAAGCCCCTCCCTCTGTGTTTGTTACCTTGTAAAACCTGGCAAAGGTTTATGAACTTGCTTCACAAAGGCTTAGTGCAGAACACCCCAGGAAGTGCCATGAGCTCTAGTAGAATGAGCCATAACCCGGAATGGTGTTCCCTACCCTTAGAGCCGTACATTATCACAATCTTTTAGATTCCTGTCCCCCATTCAGAAAATTATTGGGAAGGTATTAATGTCATAACGGGTGAGGGTGGGGTACCACACAAATCCCCATGTGGGCTCTGTGATAAAAATGGCTGCCCAACCTGGCATGTGCCTACCTGTGCCCCAGGCACACAATTGCCTTGGTGAGCTGACTTCTGCCATGGCTCATGTGTCCATCGAGGTTATACATAGTTTATGTATTTTATGTAAAGCCGCTTTTTTCTTTTCAGTTTCTGTCTTGTGTCTTAGCTGGGAAGAGTGAGTCATGGTGCAGCTTTCTGACTCATGAGCATGCTCTGCTGTGGTCAGAGGCAGTTGGCTTGCCATACATATTAATATCAGAGCTCCAAGGAACAGAGTGGCTATTAGATCACTTCTTTGTGTAGTCCTGGAGGAAAGAAATTAAAAGAAGGGCAAACTTTGGAGCCCTGCTATAGCTGCTACCTGGCACTGTAGGACATCCAGGGAGTAGCACACGGGAGATGCTTCAGTTGAGCTGCTTGCAGCCTTATTATTGCCACTGGGTTTATAGACTCTGTGCATTATGAAAAAATACAATTCTGTGAGATACTCACCTGTAGAATTGATATTATTTGTATACAGTACGTCCTGCTCCAGATAGATTACTTACACTTGGGTTATCCTCCGCCAGATGGCGCTGCATTGCAGAGACATGCAAAACAGGCTCCTCCCGGCCCCTCAAATACCCGGGGACCTCCCACAAATCCCCAGCATTGAAAAGCAGTGAACAAGAAGCCTGAAGAATTTAACCACCCAAAACAACTGGTAATGAAAACAATGATAACAATCACCATACAGGGGATCCAGAATAATGCAACAACAGGGTGGGGTGGAGCAGGACGTACTGTATACAAATAATATCAATTCTACAGGTGAGTATCTCACAGAATTGTATTATTCTTAGTATACAGTACGTCCTGCTCCAGATATAGTACTTACACTTGGGACATCCAATAGCAGTGTCCATAAGGTAGGGTGGGATCCCCAATCAAAAGGTGACAGCAGACAGTTTAAACCACTGCCGCCTGCAAAACCTTGCGGCCAAAAACAGCATCAGCTGAGGCCCTAACGTCAACCTTTTAAAACTTTGAAAAGGTATGAACAGAAGACCAAGTAGCGCCCTTGCAAACTTGTTCAATAGAAGCCTGGTGCTGGAAGACCCAAGAAGCACCAATAGCACGAGAAGAATGAGCAGTAAGGCGGAAGGGAGGACTCTTCCCCTTAGCAGAATAGGCCTGAATCACAGCCTGACGAATCCATTTGCTAATAGTAGACTTGGCAGGAGCCAAACCCTTCCTAGGACCAGAAGGGACCACAAAAAGAGCATCAGTCTTCCTGAAAGCCGCAGTGACTACCAGGTAATACTTCAGACACCTGACCACATCCAAGAAATGCAGAACCCTTTCCGTAGCGTTGCTAGGATTAGGACACAAAGAAGGAAGAACAATATCTTGATTCAAATGAAAAGCAGACACCACCTTAGGCAGAAAGTCTGGCTTAAAGCGGAACACCACCTTGTCCTAGTGTCTCTCATAGTATGGGGGCTGGATAGACAGAGCCACCAGCTCAGACACACGCCTGAGCGAAGTAATAGCCACCAGAAAAACAACCTTGAGGGTAAGTAAGCCAGAGCAGCATCCTGAATAGGCTCAAAGGGAGCACCCTGCAAGGCAGACAACACCAAGTTCAAATCCCAAACAGGCACCATAGGCTTACGTGGGGGACGCACATGCGTGACCCCCTGAAAGAAGGTCTTAACCAAGGGATGCTGAGCAAAAGACTTCTGAAAGAAGACAGACAGGGCAGAAACCTGACCCTTCAGAGTACTGAGTTTTAGCCCCAACTCCAATCCATGCTGTAAAAACTCCAGAACCCTAGGGACTAAGAACTCCCTACAGGGAAGAGACCTAGACTCGCACCAATCAATGTAGGTACGCCATACCCTATAATAGATGGCAGAAGAAGTTTTCTTCCTAGCCTGCACCATGGTATCCACCATCGAGGCAGACAAGCCTTTCTACATCAAGATGGAGGTTTCAGCAGCCAGGCCGTCAAAGCCAGAGTTTGTAAATTGGGATGGCGTAAGGAGCCCTGAGTGAGCAGATCTGGCGCCCCTGGCAGGACGTACTGGTCGACTGCCATTTGTACCACGTCTGCGAACCACACTCTTTTTGGCCACCTTGGGGCCACCAGAATCACTGGCACCCTTTCCAGAGCAATCTTGCGCAGAACCCTGCCCAGCAGGGGGAACGGAGGAAAGACATACAGGAGCCGAATTTCCTTCCATGACATTGACAGAGCATCCGTGGCCAAGGCCAGAGGATCCTGAGACAGGGAGACAAAGACCGGGAGCTTGTGATTGTGACGGGATGCGAACAGATCCACATCCGGTAGACCCCAACGGTGACACAGGGACTGGAATACCCTGTTGCAGAAGGACCACTCCCCCTGACGGGAAGTCCCCCTGCTCAAAGAGTCTGCCAGTAGATTCTCTACCCCCGGGATATACACAGCCGAAATACATTGAACATTGGCCTCCGCCCATGTCATAATCCGCGACACCTCCTGGAGGGCACCTCTGCTCCGGGTCCCTCCCTGATGGTTGATGTAGGCAACCGCCGTCCTGTCGTCTGAGCGCACATGCACAGCCAAACCCTTCAGGTGATTGGTCAACTGCTCCAGTACCAACCTGATCGCCCGTAGTTCCAGAATGTTGATGGGCAGGTGGGCCTCCTGAGGGCCCCACCTCCCCTGGAACCGCAGGGACTTCCAGAATCCCCCCCAACCTGACATCATCCGTGATGACCGTCTCCAGGAGGAAGCCAGGAAGAACCTGCCCTGTAGCAGGTTCTTGTGGTCCAGCCACCACGAGAGGGACTCTCTGACCAAGGGGGGAAGCACACAAACCCCGTCCAAAGACGAGGGGTCCTTGTCCCAAACTGACAGAAGGTGAAGCTGCAGAGGCCTCAAATGGAACTGAGCAAAGGGCACTGCCTCGAAGCTCGCCACCATCAGGCCCACCAGCTGCATTCCCTGCCTGAGGGAGGGCTGGGGGCACTAGAGCAGGAACCTCACCTGCGCAGTCAGAGCTTCCACCTTTTGTTGAGGAAGGAATATCCGTGACTGAAACGTATCCAGAATTATCCCCAGGAATGGGGTCAACGGCGAAGGGGACAGAGAGGACTTGGGATGATTGATCACCCAGCCGAAGGACTCCAAGGTGGACACCACCAGCTGAGTGTCCAGTTCCGCCTGCTGTAGGGACCGTGAAGAGATGAGAATGTCGTCCAGGTAGGGCAGCATGCGTATGCCCCCTGACCTTATCAGAGACATCACCCCCGCCAGCACCTTAGTGAACACTCTGGGAGCTGAAGTGAGGCCAAATGGTAGGGCCACAAACTGATAATGTTGATCTTTCAACGCGAATCTGAGAAACCTTTGATGTCCCAGGAACACAGGGATGTGAAGGTAAGCATCTTTGATGCCCACAGACGTCATAAAATCCCCCGGGCGCGGGGAGCCAATGGCCGAGCGCAGAGTTTCCATGCGAAAAAGGTTTGTTCTTGACAAATCTTTAAATCCAGAATGGGCCTGACTGACCCATCTTTTTTGGGCACTGTGAAAAGGTTGGAATAGAACTCCTTGCCCAATTCTCTTAAGGGGACCCTGCAAATGACCCCTAGATCCAGAAGACCTTGCACGGCCTGTAGCAAGACCTGAGCTGATACAGGGTCCTGGGGGATCCTGGACCTGATGAATCTTGTGGGGGGCCGCACAGCAAACTCTATCTTGTAACCAGAAGACACTACCTCCTGAATCCACCGGTCTGAGACTTGGCGCCTCCAAACGGGCACGAAGTGCTGTAGCCGTTCCCCCACCCTGGCGGGCGAGGGAGCCCCATCATGCCTGGCTTTGGGTTTGGACCCCCAGGAGGAGCCAGGACGTCGTCCTCTGCTCCTATGCCAGGAATCTGCGTGAGCCCCTGCGAAGGACACCCCCCTTCCCCTGCTTAGCGCCTCGGTAGGGGACTGAAGGGGGGCCCTGGCTCCGAAAGGGCCGAGGCTGCCGCCTGCGCTGGGGTAACTTACCTCCTTTAGCAAAGAGGTCTAGGCGGTCCCCAAACAGGCGTAGCCCCTTAAATAGAAGTCCAGTAAGGGCTTTCTTAGCAGCATTGTCAGCAGCCCACTGGCTCAGCCATACCGTGCGGCGTATAGCTACCACCAGGGAAGAAGATCTGGCACACATCCTAATTGCATCACCCGATGCAGACAGGATAAAGTTAAACACATCATAGGTTGCCAGGGCATTAACCCTTTAAACGCCAGCCACGTAAATTTTACGTGGCTGCCTCTCCAACAGTTAAACGCCAGCCACGTAAAATTTACGTGCCTGACTTTCCCCAGTAAAAAAAAAAAAAGTAAAAATAACAGACACTTACCTGACCCCTCGTTCGATCCGGTCGGGTCTCCTCTTCAGCCAGAGGGGCTCCGATCGCCCATCGGGGCTCCTCCGGCTGCAGGGGAGGGCCCGGAACAGGGTGCCCCCCCCCCCCGTTTCAGCAGCCGCCCGGTTTACTGTAAAAAAAAAAACAAAAAAAAAAAAAACAGTCACCTACCTTTGTCCCCGCCGGCTCCCGCAGGCTCTCCTCTTCACGGGGGGGGCTCCGATCCCCCCCCCCCCCGCTCTTCTGTCTTCTGGAGGGGGCATAACAGCCCTCCTCCCTTGCCTCTTCCGATGGCGGCCGCCATCTTGGTGACGTCACGGGGCGGGGCCAGATGACGTCACCGCCGGGTGTCATCGGGGCACCCGGCAGTTCGTTTCTCAGATGCCGGTGACGGCTGGGCGGGGAAGGAGGGAGGTAGGCGATCCTCCGATCGCCTGCCTCCCCCCTTCTCTGCCCAGCCGTCACTGACAGCAGATCGCCGCGGGACACAGAAGATGAAGATCGGAGGTGAGTAAAGTAAAAGTTTTTTTTTTTTTTTTAATAAACTTTTTTAAAAAACGTGTCTTGTCTTTTTTTTTTTACCATTTAACCCTTTGTGAACTGGTAAGGGGTCCATGTGACCCCTTATACCAGTTCACAAGGCTGGGGAGATGGCAAGCCACCTGCGCTAGCGGGTGGCTTGCCATTAACCCCTGGCACCCCCATTACCTGCCTCCCCAAAGGCCAGGGGGGGGCAGAAGAGCCCGGGCCCACATGGGCTATGTGGGCTCGTAGGCTGCAGGGTGGGGGGGCCACATAAGCTGGCCCCCCCACTCTGTGCCTACAAGCCCCCATAGCTGGTCCCGGGCTGGTTACCGTGGGTAAGGGGGACCCCACGTCAATTTTTTTTTTGATTTTTAAGGGTTTTTAACCCTTAAAAATCAAAAAAAAAATGGGGTCCACCCCCCCTGGGAGGGGGGACCCTATGTCATTTTTTTTTTTTGATTAACCCTTTGTGTTCTGTCATCCAGCAGCTATAAAAGGCTTCTAGCAAGTGAGCAGAAGCCAGTGATCGCCGAGGGACAGAGTGCTCCAGGATGGATGGGAGGTGAGTACAGTGTAAAAAAAAAAAAAAAAAAAATTAATAAAATATTTTTTCTCTTTTGTGTGTCTGTGTCATTTTTTACTTTTAACCTCTTGTGAACTGGTAAGGGGTCCATGACCCCTATACCAGTTCACAAGGCTGGGGGGATGGCAAGCCACCTGCGCTAGCGGGTGGCTTGCCATTAACCCCCGGCACCCCCATTACCTGCCTCCCCAAAGGCCAGGGGGGGGCAGAAGAGCCCGGGCCCACATGGGCTATGTGGGCTCGTAGGCTGCAGGGTGGGGGGGCCACAAAAGCTGGCCCCCCCACTCTGTGCCTACAAGCCCCCATAGCTGGTCCCGGGCTGGTTACTGTGGGTAAGGGGGACCCCACGTCATTTTTTTTTTTGATTTTTAAGGGTTTTTAACCCTTAAAAATCAAAAAAAAAAATGGGGTCTCCCTCCCCTGGGAGGGGGGACCCTATGTCATTTTTTTTCTCGATTTAACCCTTTGTAGTGTGGATGGTTTTTGTGTTTTTTTTTTTGTGAATGTTATAAAATACTTGTTTCAGTTAGGGGGGGTCTCCTGGGCAGGAACGGGGGGCTACCGATAAATATGTGGTACCGTTCAAATCGGTAGAAATGGGGCTTTCACATGCAATATGATTTTCCTTAATAAAATACATTTTTTATTTAAAATAAAGGAGTCAATTTTCCAAAAAAAAAATTTTATTTATTTATTTTTTTTTTCACTTAATAATATTGTAAAAAAAAAAAAAAAAAATTACAAACAAGACATTTCATGTTAAAGTCTAAACTCTGCTGCAAAAAAAAAAATATATAATTTTTCTGAAAGTTCCAGCAAAAATGGCGCAAAACATGTCGCAAAACATGACGCAAAATGGGGAAAAATGGCCTGTCAACAGAGGGTGACAAAATCTCAAGTAGGCTGGCAATTAAAAGGGTTAATAGTACCTATGCATGTTGGGTATTGTTCTGTTCGGGGGACCTTGCGCTTTCAGACTTAGCTTGTTTTTTCTGGTTTGCATATTTATATTTTAGGAAAAGGTGTTTTTTATTCAGCTTTTTTATAAATTTTTTAGGGAAACCCTGCGCAACCAAAGAATTCTTTGAGGAATTAATTCCAGAAAGATGAGCCCACTACAGCCAGCTGGGTACCCTTAGAAAGCTTAACGTGTGTACTTTCAGGGAATATATGGTTTATGGGGGATATTCCAAATGTAAAGGCTTGTTTTGGTTGAAAAATCGCAAGGTGCGCACTTTGTCTGCAGAGCTGAAATTTTCAAGTAAAATTACCGTTACGCACATGCTTTACTTTGGGGTGTTTGGCAACTCTTCCCTTGACAGAACCTATGCATGTTGGGTATCGTTCTGTTCGGGAGATGTTGCTTTTTCAGATTAAACTTGATTTTTCTTGTTTGTATATAGTTTTTTTAGGAAAATGTGGCTTTGATTCTGCTTTTTTATCCTTTTTTTAGGGAAACTCTTTGCAACCAAAGATTACGTTGAGGGATTACTTCCAGAAAACTATGGCCACATCCACAAGCCTGGTACGCCTAGAAAGCCTGAGGTGTGTACTTCCAGAGAATATATAGTTTGTTGGGGGTATTTTAAATGTAAAGGGTTGTTTTTCTGGAAAAACCGCAAGGTGCGCATATTGCATAGCATAGTTGTATTTTATCTGAAAATCTCCTAAAGCGCTGTTTCAGTTTGGGGGAGTCTCCTGGGCAGGAAAGGGTGTCTACCTATACATATGTGGTACCGCTGTAACCGGGAGAAATTGGGATTTCACACGCAATAAGATTTTATTGACAAACTTACATTTTTTATTCCAAAAAAAACTACAATATGTAAAAATTTTTTTTTTTTTTTTTGCACATATTTCACCCAAAAATATTAAGAATACACCTAACAAATGACAAACAAGACATTTCATGTTAAAGCCCAGACTATGCTGAAAAAAACAATATATCATTTTCCTGGGAAATCCCTGGAAATCCCCTCAAAAATCACAGTTGAACAAGGGGAGCGCAAAATAGTGCAAAATGGTCTGGCAACAAAGGGTGACAAAATCTCAAGGTAGGCTGGCGGTTAAAGGGTTAATAGTATCAGGTGGCAAATTGTCTGGGCCGTCAAGTGCATTCCTGACCATGGCCCTGAGTGCCACCGTAGTAATGGCCAAAGCGCAAACCGGGCGCAGCGCCGCCCCCCCAAATGCCGCCTGCGCTGGGGTAACTTACCTCCTTTAGCAAAGAGGTCTAGGCGATCCCCAAACAGGTGTAGCCCCTTAAATAGAAGTCCAGTAAGGGCTTTCTTAGCAGCATTGTCAGCAGCCCACTGGCTCAGCCATATCACGCGGCGTATAGCTACCGCCAAGGCGGAAGATCTGGCACACATCCTAATTGCATCATCCGATGCAGACAGGATAAAGTTAACAAACACATCATAGGTAGCCAGGGCATTAATAGTATCAGGTGGCAAATCGTCTGGGCCGTCAAGTGCATTCCTGACCATGGCCCTGAGTGCCACCGCAGTAATGGCCAAAGCGCAAACCGGGCGCAGCGCCGCCCCCCCAAATGCAAAGGCATGGCATGCCAGTTGGTCAGTGCGCCGGTCCTCAGAATCCCGCAACATAGTAGTGTCAGGGGAGTGCATAATGGATGTATTAGACAGCCCTAGAATAGGGGCATCGACCTCGTGGGGCGATGACCATCAATTGACCATGTCAGCAGGAAAAGGATACTTCCTGTCCAAACTCTTAGGAATCCCAGGAAGTCTACTGGGATGTTCCCACTCCTTAAGCACAAGGTTAATGAAATGGGTTTGCTCAGGAAATTCCAATCGAGCCTTAGCAGTATGGAATAGCTCACCCCTTTGCCTGGGAGCCGCAACAGGGGGAGAGATGGACAAAACCTCAAAAATCTGCACCAGCAATTTGTCAGTATCATCCGGGTCCAGTGGTCAGAGCCAGAATCATCATGACCCCTTGACTTCTCGTCAGATGACCCTGAGTCAGAGAAGAGCTCCCCTGAGTCCGAAGGGGCATGGTCATATAGATGCAAGAACTCATCAGACTCTGTAGGGAAAAGCGCGGTATCAGGGGCTAAATTTTTCAACACTGGCCAGTCTAGCAGCCACATCAGGATGAGAATCCCCGCTTGTATTGGGGGTTAGACTCAGGCTTGGGGGAGTAGGTGAAGTGAGGCGAGGTGCAGGCCCAGCCACCGGAGGGGCGGGAAGTACCATTAGCGCCTGCTGTGCACAAGGAACGCAGACCTGTGCATTGTCACCGCTGATAGGTGAGACCCCACAAGCTACACACAGCCGGGCTTGTCCCAAAGGAACCCCGGTCACAATATCCTGGGATGCCTCCATATGGTGATTAATAGGCCCAATAGGCCAGTAGGGATTGACGCAGAAGCTACCCTGGATGCCCCAATGACCCGCAGGGAAGTGGGAGTAATTATGCTAGGCCCAACTGGCAATTACGCCGGGCCGGGAGAAGCCACTGGATTCAGCCATCTGAAAGACATAAGGGGAATAAAGGGTTTCAGAACCATGCACAGTAAGAAAGGAGCATGAAAATCGCCCGTGAGGGCACTTACAGACCGCGGAAGGAGGGGGACTGACACCACGCGCGCGTGCGACTACCATCAAAATGGCGGCAAGCGAACCTCGAAGGGCGGGCCAGAGCGGCCCATGACGCGGAGCGCGCCAAGCCAGGACCCCGCCCCCCCCGAAGAGCGCGAAGCTCTAAGACAGTAGACAAGGTTGTCATGAGGAGCGAAGTGTATGACACACTTAGAATAGATGATTTGCCAATGATGACGCAGCTGCCCTGCGCAGCACATTCAGTGAAGCAAAGAGACGCGGCAGATACACACATAAGGCTGCAAATCAGCGCGGCGTCTGACACCAAGTATACAAGTACATGACATTACTAAAGGCCAAAAGCGTGTAATCCAATACACTGAGACCACATACACCCCTCCCTTTCTTTCCCCCCGGGCTACAGGGGGAACGAGGGAGGATGACGACCCTTTGTACAGGGCCCACCGTTACACGGGGCATGGGCAATAATGCGGGAGGGGCATCCCTTAGAGGCTCACCATCAGCCTAAACCGCCTACCCTTTGGTGGGGGACTGCGGTGGAGCATGGCTCCATAAGCACGCATGGTGCTGCCTACCTTCACCCGACCAGCGCAGCCCAGGCTGGGAGGCACATCACAAGGAGGACGGGTGGGAATAGTCCGACAGGGTCGCAGGCTTTAATAGCCCCGCTCACCTGCGAGAGAGTGATACTTCATGTCTTCGCAGTTAGCACTGCAGAGAAATCTGGGGATTTGTGGGAGGTCCCCGGGTATTTGAGAGGCTGGGAGGAGCCTGTTTTGCATGTCTCTACAGTGCAGTGCCATCTGGCGGAGGATAACCCAAGTGTAAGTACTATATCTGGAGCAGGACGTACTGTATACTAAGAATAATAACTCTGTAGAGTTAAATGAAAATGCTTAGCAGCAAGGGCTGCATTGTCCTCCTTTTTCCAGACTGAAAGCGTGGCATTGTGGTGGTCCTGTGCCAGGAGGGTATGTGTGTGAAGGCTTTGAAGAATTCTGTTCGCTCTTTCAGAAATGTGGGTGGACTGAAAAGTATGCCACACTGCTGCTGTAAGTGAGAGTGTCCTTCCTGGGCTCAGGCCACCACACTTTTTGACAATGATCTACCTCCTAGTAGAGAATCCAAAGGTCGTAAATACTTAGTGCTTCTGGTGGCAGCCATAGAGGTAGTGCTATTTGCTCAGACCTATGCTCCTACAGGCCCCTCTCAGTGTGGCATAATTTCACCTTGTCCCTTGACTAAGCATTATTTTAAACAATGTGTTGTGTCCTCTCTGTAAGCTGTTCCTTTCTACTGGGGGAAGGGAATGTCCATAGATACTAGCTGGATGTACTAGGGAGGAGTACAGCATTGTTCCCTAACCGTCTTAGAGAGCCACCCACAGGTCACGTTTTGAGGATTTCCACATAGCGGTGCAATCGTTTGTCTGAGCACCAATTGCTTCACCTGTGAATCTGTACGGAGATCTGCAAAACACGGGAGAGCATTGGAAAACCGCTGTACAGGGTTTGCCTGGAGCTTCTCCAACATCTTGTTACTCAAAGTTCCTATGGAGTGTACAGCCACAAACCACTGTGATGTATGACAATATTGCTAATCTATGTGGCCCCCAACCCTGATTATGTTCAACATCAGGATCCTGAATGAATGGTCAACTTCTGAACCCCATTTTAGACCAAGAGACTAAGATCATCTTCTTTGTAACTTACTGATGAATGTAATGGCATCTTTGTCCAAGACTTTGCCAGTTAGTGTGTAATATCAGGGGCAAGGGGTCCTTTGCTTTCAGCAGTTTCATAGAGCACAGTTACCGAATCCTTGGACAGGACTTTTTTTTCAGGCACTGGCCAGAAATATTATGCCCAGCACTTCTGAGGGAATTAAAGTGATTGTCCAGGCTAAAAAATAACAAACTCCGTACTCACCTTTAGTTCTTGTTAATGATTATTGTTAGTCTGGCTCTGGATCTTATTGCTGTAACGGATGGCAGGGGGCTGCCTCCACGACGGCAGGGAATCCCTCTGCCATCCATCACAGCAACACTGACACACCCACTTCATTCATTTTATTTCTGCTGGCTGAGGCAGGTGGGGGCCTTTTGTGTGTTCCTTACTTCTGGGTGGCAAGTTTCTGTGCTGGTAGGTTTAGTCCTCAAGCTGTGTTACATGGTCCTTCATCAGGACAATGCTCTGCCTATCACCAGAATTTCTGCAAACTCATGTACATCAATAAAAGGAAGCAAAATGGGGCGTGGTTACGCTATGGGCGTGTGAGGAAGTGTATGTGGGAGCTCTGCGCCTAAAAGCCTCAATTTATCACCCATTCCCGTTATCTGAAATCGCTTGGACCCATATCTAAAGGAAAAAAGAACAGGGCAGCGGCCGTGAACAGCAGAGCTGCCAAAATCTCCAAATTTTTTCCCCCCAGATGAAGCTTCAGGCCCGTGGAGGGAGGGACGCAACATGGCGTGTCACGGAGGAAGCAAGGAGAAGGTGACTGCACCTGGCGGGACTGAGGAGCGCGATTGTGTCTGTAAGCCTGGCGGCATGCACAAAGTCACCTCTGCGGAGGTAGGAAAGACTGCGTCGCCGCGTGGGGACTCACCGGGTGACGAGAGGTCCCAGTGTAGCAAGATGGCGTGCAGCCCGAGGAGAAGAGGAGAGGTGCTGCCCCCTGCTCGCGGCTGCGGAGGAGCGGCGGAGCCCGGCTGCCGCGCTGACGGCTCTCGTCGGTCTCTGCCCAAAAATGCGTGCTGGGGGATGGCCCACTGGGAGCCGACGCTGCAGGAGATCAGCAGCGGCAGTCGGCTGGAGCGGCTCCCCGGTCCCCGAGGGTTACTCAGGAGGCTAGTGCGGGGGAATCATCACTGCCGGGTGACAGTGCCAACACCCGTCTTCCACCCGCCCGGGGGGTGGCAGACAGCCCACCAGGCATCAGGGGCTGGTGGGCGCTGTGGGTCAGTGGGACTGGTGCCCCCCCTCCATGATCTTGTCCTCTCCCAGCTCCAGCCCCAGCGTCAGCCCTGTCAGTTGGGCACAGCCTGCCTTGCAGGGGGGATCACCCGACCGCCATTCAGACTACCCCCAAACCCACAGAGTGTCTGGGAGATGCGACCATTGACTGGAGACTGGCTCCAGCCTCAGTGCCCCGGGGGACTCTCCTACTGTGTGACCGCACAGGTTCACCCCCAGCCTGCCCCCGCCGGGGCATTACAGCAGCGCAGCCCACCACAAGGAGAAATGATGTGGCCTGAGAAGGGGGGGGAGACCACACATTGGGGGCACTGGAGGCCCGCCACAACCGGAGTTATGGAAGGAGGGGCAGTTGTGGAAGCAGCTACCATGGATGCTGCAGATCCCCCTTTAAAGGGGCCACCACCACAAGGGCAACCTGGCAAACCCTGCCTTCACAGAGATGCAGAGAGAAGTCCCCCGACTGCACCCGCGACCGAGTCCCTCACCTACTCAGGGGGTCCCCGCTGCAGAACCGCCATCATCTGAATATTGACCTGGACCAGCGGTATCTCCTGGCAGTAAGATTTCCCAATGTATCCCCTCGGCGCAATACAACCTGGAGCTCCTCCTGAAGTTCCTACCCCCAAGGAAGGACTTTGAAAATTACACCAATAGACTAGAGACCTTGTTTAGGAGGGAGCTCGAGGAAGTAACCAAATCCATGCCAGAGGCTGCTGACAGGGTCCTGAACCTGGAACAGGAACAAACGTCCACTATTCAGCATATAGAGGCCCTCAAAAGAGTGAATGCGGACCTGAGGCGGGAACAGGACGCCTTGTCTCAACATGCTACTAGAACGATGATCCATCTTGATGATATGGAAAACAGGGGAAGGAGGAACAATATTCGAATCCGGGGACTCCCAGAGACACCAGAAAACAACAAACTAGAAGATATCGCCACGCACATCTTCAATGAGCTTTTGGGGCGGCGGAGCGACAAGCATATTGAAATTGACAGGATTCATAGAGCACCCGGACGGCGATCGTCTGATCCGACCAGACCTCGAGACATAGTCTGTCGCATCCACTACTACAGGGTAAAGGAAGAGATTCTGAGAAAAGCATAGGAAAGAGGGCCTTCGACCTACTGTGGCGCCACAGTACAGCTGCTACCTGACCTGGCCAGACGGACCCTCCAGATGATACGTACACTTAAACCGTTGCTGGAAAAGATCAAGGAGATGGGAGCCACCTAATAGGTGGGGCCATCCGTTCCACCTGGTGGTAACAAGGCAGGGTCAGCTTTTTGTGTTGCATTCCCCCCTCCCAGCACTTTTTGGCTTTTTGGATCTTCCGCCTCTCCCCATCGAGGACTGGCTGTCACCGAACCTGAGCTCTAGAGAAGCTGGGCTGTTGCGTCCAAGGCGCGGGGACAGCCGTCCGCTCAGCTCACGCAGTCCTGACAATCGGAGGGGAAGGCGCCGAAGACGGAATTAACCTCTTTGGTCCAGTCCCTCGTTCGTTGCTTGTGAAAACAGACGGGTCCACAGACTGCGAAGTGACTGCATCTCGATCTCCGCTCTCTCCCCGGAGATGGGCGGTTTGATGGGTGTGCCCTCCGAGCTGGCCCCGGGGGCTGCCTGCGCTACACGTGTGCAAAACTGCCAACATATAGCGTGGAGATTCTCATTGCGCGCGGGTGCCCTGGTTGCTCGCTGGGGCCGGATCGGGGGGCTCTACCGCTTGTGAAGAATACAAGTGGAAGGGAGGACACCGCAGAGTTCGGGTTTAAGTTACTGTTCTAGCTTTTGTTTGTAATGCTTATACTAGTTCAATTGGTCGGGTCCACCACTGTTTTTGAATGCAGACTGGTCCACATACATTGTGGCAGCCTCATCTTGTGCTCTGCTCTCCCTCCTGTGTTGGGCGCGCTGGCTGGTGGGCCCCGCTCCCCGATGCCCGCGTTACATGGGCCTCCTTCACTCCCTGCTCATATTGAAGCGCATGATCCGGCCGGGCTTGTGGGGGCTGGGTCGGGGGGCCTGCTCACCTGTGTGGCCCGGGCAGGGCGGGAGAAGTGGCGGAGCCCGGGTTTGAGGTCTAGGGCTAAGTTTGTTGTTACTGCTTCTGTTTTTTATGTTTACATCAAATTGCGAGCGTTGTTAATTGTTGTTGTAAGGGTTGCGGGTTGGTCGAGCGGTGGTTCATATTGACGCGGTCGGTGGTGGGGCCAGGCTGCCGGACCTCGCCGGGACCCCCTTCTTGTGCTGGCTCTGAGGTGGATCCTTTACCTGCCCAGAGTGGAGCCCTCGCAGGTCCTTAGACACGTATTGTCTCGGCAAGGTTGGGCCAAGGCAGGCCCGGGACTGGTTAGCCCTGGGCTGGGTCGGGTGGGCAGCTTGGGAGGCCCTTCTCATTTGTGGGGGCTTCTCGGGCGGCCCTCCTGAGCTGGCCTCGGCTGCAGTGGTTGGCCCCCCTGGTGGTGGCCATCTCCATGTGGAAGCTGGGTGGCGTCGGACTCCGGATTGGCAAATGACCCTGCCGTTGCGACCAGTAAATTGGTGTTGGTAGATTGAATTATGCTCGGCCTCCAACATCAACGGGTATAGTGTAACTATGTAAAGAAAACGCATTCCCCACTTTGTGGCTATAGCTCTCCAACCCCCGATATAGGCCATTCTTCCCTCTACTTTGGTGAGGCGAGCGAAGAGAGTAACTAGTTACACTTAGTTTAATCCCCTTATTAATCTCGGTAACCTGAGTATTATTGTCTCTGTACCTACCTAACCTCTTCCAAACTTCCCTGTTGTATTCTTCCCAAAAACCTCTTCATCCCTCATCCACCTTCCCCTGCGGGAAGCGGTTCTGACTCCCCCAAAATGACGGAGGTGATTGCCTGCTCCTTTAAGGTAAAGGGTTTCAACATACCTGAAAAAAGGTTCAAGGTCCTTTTATGATCTTCATAAACAAAAGGTTAAAATTGTTCTACTTCAGGATACGCACTTCAGGGCAGACCCCATCCCCAAAATTGGCAATAGATATTATCCATCCTGGCATCATTGCCCCAATCCTGAATATAAGACCAAAGGGCTATCAGTGGCATTCCACAAATCACTCCCACATGAAATAGTAGAAACTAAAACGGACCCACGAGGCCGGTTCCTCTTTTGTCAAAGTTAGGTTGTGCAGCAAAATGTATACTGTAGCCAACATATACGCCCCAGACTCTGACCAGATTAATTTCTGTGTCAAGACGCTAAAGCTACTTGAAGACTTTGCGGAGGGGATAATCATCGTGGGAGGCGATTTCAACACCCCGTTCAACCCAACCATTGACACCTCATCCGGGAGGGCGTGTGTATCACTTAGCAAGATCAACAAGCTGAAAAGAGCCTTGGCGAGCCTTCAACTGATTGACACTTGGAGGGCTCTCAATGGCACCAAAAGAGACTATTCTTTCTACTCTCATGCGGCCAATTCATACAGTAGAATAGACTATCTGCTACTTAGCCACCACGCCCTGGACTGGAGTCCCAAGGCTTGGATTGGCTCCATATTATGGTCCGACCACGCTCCAATTTTTGTTCCACTCTGCCTCCCTGGCCCCTCCCCCCGGGATGGACATGGCGGTTGAATGATGATTTGCTGGGCAACGTGGCCTGCTCCGCCGCGATTGAGAAGGCGATTGCATATTTCCTTGAAGACCATAGGGATGACCCCACCCCGTTACCCTATCAATGGAAAGCCCTGAAGTGCGTTCTCAGAGGGGAATTCAATAAGCATGGGGCCAGGCTTAAGCGAGAACGGGCCTCACTCATAACCAAGACAAGAGACCTTATCCTCTATCTTGAAGAGGAACATAAGAGTAGACCGACGAATACCAAATTGTTGGAATTACAGAATGCCAGAGAAAAGCTCCAAAAGCTGTACATTCAGTCATATCTACGCTATAGAACCAGGGGTAGAGCTCTTCTTTATGAGTCGGCAAATAAGTGTGGCCGTATGCTCGCTAGAGTGCTCCACCCCAGGCCGACAGCAACTTATATCCCGGCTCTGCAAAAGCAAGATGGTACGCTTGTGCAGACCCCCTCTGGCATAGCGGACTCCTTTAGGAGCTTTTACACCTCACTATATAATATTCATAACCCCTCATCAAACGCCCGAGCAACCTCGGAGGAAATAGCTGCATACATAGGAAGCACCCCTCTTCCCACCATACCTGTGGAGGAAGCAGAGTTCCTAGAAAGACCTTTGTCTGAGCAAGAGGTTGCCAGGGCGATCAAGGAATCGCCGGCAGGCAAATGCCTGGGCCCGGATGGGTACTTACCCAAATTCTACAAACACTTTGGACCCCGTCTGATTCCATTGCTAACAAAAACCTTTAATGCTATAGGTGAGCAGTGCCCCTTCCTCAAACAGGCGCTCGAGGCAGCGATAGCGGTCATCCCCAAGCCGGATAAAGATGCCACCCTCTATGGGAATTACAGACCGATATCCTTAATTAACACTGATATTAAGCTGTACGCCAAGATTATCGCCCTGAGGTCGCAGCCTTTGCTCCCGGCACTGGTCCACTTGGACCAGGTGGGGTTTGTCCCGAGGAGGGAGGCCTGGGACAACACCAATAAGCTCCTCGATATAATATCTCACATCACTATCTCTGGGGAGCCTGCATGCCTTCTCTCGTGCGATGCGGAGAAGGCATTTGACAGAGTTGACTGGGACTTCATTAGGGCTTCTCTGCAGCAGATTGGTGTTGGACCTGGCCTCCTCTCCAAAATCCTTGCGCTTAGGACATCCTGAGTTAATCAAGAACTCCAAAGTAGCACGTCACTTTAATGATAGCCATGAAGCTTTACCCCCTCTGCTTCAAGTCAGTGCAATAGAGAGAGTCACTGTGGGACCGAGGCGAGGGGATGTATATAGAAAACTTCTTTGTAGGGAGGCATATTGGATTTTCACTTTGGGTACGAGATATCCTGTCGATCATAAGTGGGATATCTCCTTTATCATGGATAGCTAAAGTCTATGTTTCAGCGTTTCCATGTATATATGCATCAGGGTTAGTCCATTCTTTTCTTCTCTCTTCCCCTACTTGCTAATGTTGTTTAAATTGTTGAAATCTTTTCTCTTTCTCCCTTTCCCCCTACAGGCAGTCCATACAGTGGGTATTTGCACATGGATCTCTCCATATACTGTAGAATTTTATTATTTTTTGTGCTTCTTTCTTCGATGCCCTGAGCTGCTATTTATAATATCTGACTTTTGGATGTACTGTACTAGTTTACACTTTAAGCATTTAGCCTATACATACTTTGACATATTGGTATTACATGTATACCATATGTGCTTATGATCATTATTAATGTATGTACCATGGGTGAGATATGTTTACTCACCATGGTTACTTCTAATCTATATTTATTAATGGTATACCTGTTGGACTTATATTTTAGACATTTATACACATTTATCTTTTTCCAGTCTGTTTTATCTAATATATTGATAAGTTTTGATGATTTTTACATTTTAAATCAGATTTATTCTTGATTATTATTTGAAGTTGCTGTGTACAATTTATGCTTTGGAGCTTTCCCTGCAGAGACCGGCTTCTCTTGTATCGCAATTTATGCCACTTCTGGGTGCCCGGAGCGTGGTCTCCGCCACTGTTTTAGTGTTGTCCCAGCCACCCCTTTAGTGCCATTCGCATGGGTTGTTGTGCCTTCCCTATGGGGGCCTTCTTTCTGCCCACTGTCTGCTGGGCGCCTTGGTCACTGGTGGAGACACCACTCTGTTTGTTTCTATCTGCGGTGTGGCGTCCTCGCCGTTGCGACGCCTCGGCCTGGCTTCCAGTTTGAGGGTCTTTTCCCTCTCCTGATTGGCTCTCTCTTCTGGTCTGCCATTGGCTGCTGCCGTCGCCGCTGACGTCACCTCGATCTGCACCCGGTGGCCTGCGATGCGGTCTCCGTGAGGTAAGTGTCATCTATTTCATCTTTTGTATGTAAATGTTGATATTCAATTGATTATTTATCTATGATTAAGGACCGAACGGCGTTCGAAACGCGTAAGATTGCTGTTGGGACTTGACTTTTTGCATTTTACTGCTGTTTTTGTAATTGAGTATTTTTATGAGGACATTATTAAAAGCTATATTTTAAGGAGTGCTGACCTCAAAGCCTTTTTTCCTCGAGTATATGGGGCGTGGGATGCCCTGGTCATTGCACCCACTGCAGCCTGTGTGCACCCAATATTCCTTTTTCTCTTGGAGGGGGAGTGGGACTCTCGGACCTGAGGGGCTACCACACGGTAGTGATTCTCCAGCGGATGGTCGACTGGACGCACAGGGGGGAGATACTATGGGTTCAGCTAGAGAAAGCACTATCCCCGCTCAACCCCACCTCTTTGGCATGGACCGGTCCTCTCACCAGGTCTCAAAGGGAATCTATGCCTTTCTTGGTGAAGCATTTTTTGAAGACGTGGGACCCTCTGCAAAGTAAGCATAAGTTGGTACATAGACTGGGCCCCCTTACTCCACTGTTTGACAACGCGGCATTTGAGCCTGGAATGCGGGCTAAGAGCTTTCTTATTTGGAAAGCTTCCGAAAACACCACGGTCGAACACCTACTAAAATCAGGGGTTATGCCATCAGTGGCAGACCTGAAAGAGAAAACGGAGGGAAGACACATTTTGTGGCTCCTCCACAGGCAGTTGCTTACGTTTATAAATACCAACAACATGCTGGAAATCTCTCGGAAACCCCCCCACAGCGCTAGAGTCCCTGATCACCCAGAATACCCCTCCTACCCGGGTCATATCCTCTTTATACTCACTTCTGAATAGAGCACTCAGTTCATCCCCACCTAAATATATAGGCAAATGGGAAAGGGAACTGAATATAAAAATCTCCAAAAGCGACCTCGCCAAAATTTACCTGGGCACCCATGGCATGTCATTGGCTAGTACTGTCCAAGAGAGGAATTACAAGGTATTAGCCAGGTGGTACAGGTACCCAGAGGATATTCACCGATTTGCAGTTACGCAGTCAGAAAGGTGCTGGAGATGCCAGAGGGAAGAGTGCAACATGACCCACATTTGGTGGGGATGCCCGATTATTAAGGCCCTTTGGGACCAGATCTTCACCATATATGAGGACATCTCCCTGGCCCAATCTCTAGTATTAAAAAAGGAATTTTGAGGCACTTCATAGCAGCGATGAGATCCATCATCCCGAGGCATTGGAAGTCGCAGACCCCCCCCTACGCTGATAGAGTGGGTGCAGGAGCTAGAAGTAATCTGTAGCATGGAAGAGTTAATTGCTGACAAAAGGAATGCTATGGGTCGGTTTCTGACTACCTGGACGAGCTGGATAATTTATCGTGACGCTCATCTATCGGTCTTGCTCCAGCCTGGCGGGGTCGGGGACTCGCCCAGGGTGTCCCGGTCAGTGATGCCATAGGCCGGGCCTGCAGGTTTCCTGGCCGCGTGGGTTGGCTCTATGCAGGCCCATTTGGGTGCAGCATCCACTACCCCGTTCCCTCTATATTCTCTCTCCCCCACTCCCCTAGGCCCAGTTCCTTTGAAGCTGGTATAAGGCCTAGTACCCCGGTTCATTGGTTCCCTCCCTTTGTTAGGGAGTAAACCTCCCCCAACCATATTTAGTTAAAGGCTGTCACTGTGGGTGTGTACACGTCAACAAGTGTGCCGGGGGCTCAGATGAGGTGTAATCGGTTTAGGTAGCTCTGTCGTGAGGAACTGTTAAGGGGATGATAGTCCTCCTCAGGCTAACCACCAACTCCCCCCCCCCCCCCCTCAACGTAACGTGCTTCACACGTGTAGGCATATCCAGAATGTCTAAGGTATGTATAAATACATCTGTATGGTTGTGGAAATATTTCTCCCTTCTTGTTTCTCCTTCTCTGTGTGTATATTTTCCTTTTGTCTTTTTGCTAATAATTGTATGTCTATTCCCCTTGTTACTTTTATTGAAAACCAATAAAGTGTGATTACACTAAAAGGAAGAAAAATAACAGAAATAAAAATCTTTACATGAAAAAAGGCTGTGGCATGACGTCTCTTCTTTAGGCTGCAAGACTGATGATTTCTTCCAGCCAATGTCTTATCTGTTTCTCCTAGCAATCGGAGCTTTAACCCCTAATACACCCCAAAGAGAAGCTCTATATCTTAGTAATAGTAATATCTGAGTAATAGAACAAACCTAGATTTTCTTAGAGGGGCTCTATTGCAAAATGTGTCTAATATTAAAAATCCAATAAAGCTTGGTAAATGGTGAGTGGAGGGTTACTAAAACCTTCCGATTGAAAAAGATTCCTGCCAGGCTTGTGCTTTTCTACCAGTAGGAACAAAATCTATGGTTTACATGTTTTGGGACGTACCTTTTTACATTTACAAGGATGACCTGCTTCATTTCTATGTGTGTCTCCTAAGACAGCTGTTGGGGAGCAGCAACATTAACTATTCTAATGTCCAGCACATTGCATGATGGTTAAACGCATCTCCATACATAAGAATTGCAGTAACAGTAAGTTATTATTACAGGTCGTCTCTCCCATCAAATCAGAATGGTACATTCAAAACCTGTCACCTCCTAATTTTTCTTCCTGTCAGTAAGAGAAAGAAGGTTGGCTGGAATGTTATTGATGCAGGGTATGTAAGGCATCCTCTTGCTATCAAGCAGAATGACATAGATTTTATATTATTGGACTTTTTTATGTGAGAATTCCACTTTCTTGGGTTTTGTTCTCGACTTGAGATGCACCTCTTTGCTCAAACAATAAAAATATTCTCACCTATTTTTCCCCCACAACTCCTACATTAAGTTGTCCTACGCCAATCTTCAATCTCCTCCTTGAAAACAGGGGGCAGGACTGGTTCCCTTGGGAGACACGTGACGTAAGGGCTATGTTCTGAATCAGTGGGTTTTGATGTGGCGAAGAAATTTGGACACTGTCGATAAAGTTTTATACCAATTCTGAGTTTATCAAAGCCACCTGAACCAGTTCTGACTAGTTTCCCAAGGAGAATGGATACTTTTTTTCCCAGATATTTTGCTAATCCATGTTCCCATTATTGATTATTGTGTGCCTAGTCTCAAGGAATCCTTCAGGACATAAAAACCTACATTTCCCCAGCGCACACGTGGGCTCTCGTCCAATCAGTGCCGCATGCTGTGCATATTAATGATTGGAAATAAGGCTCTGTTTGGATGCAAAGCTTGACAATAGTGAGCGCAGTGGCCAGATCCCCAAATCCTTTTAAACATGTTCCCGCTCCCACCTATCTAAATGGCTGGGCAGGGGAGCGCGCATCAGCCCAGAGATGCTGTGGATGTAGCCACTGATCGTTGGAGTCAGGTCAAAGATTAGTTTTGCGGCAACCTAGGGGGGGTTTCACACAGCGGACATCCGCTTTCCTTATAGAACTAGGAATTTTAGGAACACTGTCTTTTGGTGGTGCTAAAAAGGGTGAAGCGGTTCCAGCAAATGGATTAGACTAGCGATTTCCTATGAAAAATGCACCCCTTCAAAATTACTACTCACACCACTAGATCAATGGGGTCCTTGTGGGTGTTTTCATCACAGGCCTCCGTAGAACATGTTGCAAAACTGCTACCTGGTCTGTGCATTAAAGCGGACCAAAACCTACTAAACTTGTGAAATACATTTGGCCAAAGCCCCTGCTGATACTCTCTTTTTAGAGTGTAGAACTAGAAATGGATATTTTTGCAAATCACCCTAAAATACTGTTATTTTTGCTGTGCCTTTCAGTAAGAGTGCAGGTGATTAGTTACTGCATAGGCGTGGCAATGCCACACACATCAGTGAAAATGAATGGAGGTGGCAGAGCTTTACAGCTAGAACAGGCGTCATTATCTGGGATTTGAATGACACAAGAGCAGTAAAATTAGGCATAAGTTACTATTTTTAGGGGAGCAATTCAGGGGATGCTAGTTAAAAATGTGGGTCCGTTTTAACAAAATTTGACAAATTGAGAAGTGGGCATCGTCTGATGCTATTCTGGGATCTATAGTTCTTCACACTGCGATTAGATAATGCTTTCAACTTTTTTTCTTATATTTTTAGGTTTGCAGCCTCTTTTATGACGTAGTTCTTTTGTCTCCCTCCCGACTTCTCACTGCTTGGTTGCATCCCACTGTTACAGAATAGAGAAGTCCGATGCAGCATCTTCCATGTGTACCACAAAAAATGAAGTTTTAGCACTCACTGTAAAGGTTCTTTCTTCTGGTCACATGGAGAATACAGCTCCCTCCCTAATGTTTCTTGTAGTTGTTCTGGTTACTACTTACATGTTTTTACACATGTACTGCTTGTTACAAACTGGTTTAGGCTTTGATAAGCTCTAAGTCCAAACAAAACTTTGACAGTGTCCAATTTTCTCCTGTAAACACCACATCAAAACCCTCTTTTCAGAACTGAGATGGCGCTGACGCCAGAATAAAGAACAATAAAGAAAGATGCAGGGAACATTCACCTCAGGACAGTATCAGGGACACTTCCTTGAGGGCCTCTTGCTTCTGGTCCCTCCCTGATGATTGATGTAGGCAACCGCTGTCTGGTTGTCCGAGTGGACCTGAACAGCCTGACCCTGCAGGTGTGGGGGGCGAGAACCAACCTGATCGCCCTATGGGCATGGGCCTCCTGAGGGCCCCACTGACCCTGGAATTTCAGGGACTTCCAAAAGCCCCCCCAACCTGTCAGACTGGCATCCATGGTGACAGTCTCCCAGCAGGGGGCCAGAAAGGATCTGCCCCCCAGCAGGTTCCTTGAGTCCAGCCACCACGATAGAGACCGCCTGACCAGAGGGGACAGGACAAACACCTGAGCCAGGGACACAGGGTCCCGATCACATACTGACAAGAGGTGAAGCTGAAGGGGCCTCATGTGAAACTGAGCATATGGAACCGCCTCGAAGCAGGACACCATCAGGCCCACCAGCTGCATTCCATGCCTGATGGATGGATGAGGACAAGACAGAAGACTCTCCACCTTCTGCTGAGGAAGAAAGATCTTGACCTGAGATGAATCCAGAATCATGCCCAGAAAGGAATTCACCATGGAAGGAGACAGGGAAGATTTGGGGTGGTTGATCACCCAGCCGAATGACTCCAGTGTGGACACCACCCGCTGAGTGTCCAGCTCTGCCTGAGGGAAGGGCTGAGAAACGATAAGCATGTCGTCCAAGTAGGGAAGAATGCGAATGCCCTGAGATCTCAGCAGAGCCATCACTCCTGCCAGCACCTTGGTGAATACCCTGGGAGCCGAGGTGAGACCGAAGGGCAAGGCCACAAATTGGTACTGCTGATTCTCCAGAGCGAACCTGAGGAATCTCTGATGACCTGGAAAGATAAGTACGTGAAGGTAAGCATCCTTGATGTCTACAGAGGTCATGAAGTCCCCTGGGCGTAGGAAAGTCACAGCTGAGCGCAGAGTCTCCATGCGAAAGTGTCTGAATCTGACAAATTTGTTGAGGTGCTTCAAATCCAGGATGGGTCTGATGGACCCATCTTTTTTGGGGACAATTAAAAGATTGGAGTAATAGCCTTTGCCCCTTTCCCTCAAGGGCACCCGGCAGATGACACCCAGTTCCAGAAGGCCTTGGACAGCCAGGGACAGACCCTGAGCTGACAGGGGGTTTTGAGCTAACCGAGATTTGATGAATCTTGGGGGCGGACAGGCTGCAAACTCTATCTTGTAATCGGAGGATACTACCTCCTGAATCCACCGGTCTGAGACATGACGGCCCCAGACATAAGCCAAGAGCCGAAGCCGTCCCCCACCCGGATTGGTGAGGGCGCCCCTTCATGTCTGAGGGGGCTTGGGGGAGGACTTAGGCCTGGGACCCCAGAAGGGGCCAGGGTGGCCACGTCCTCTGCCCCTGCCTCAAAAATCTCCACGGGCTCCAGGAAGGAAGCTCCTCGTCCAATTCTGGAGCCCCTGAATGAAGGAGAAAAGGCACCTGAACCCCGAAAGGACCGGGGCTGCCTTCAACGCTGAGGTAACTTGCCTCCCTTAGCAAACAAGTCCAGACGTTCACCAAAGAGCTGCAGCCCCTTGAAGGGAAAACCAGTGAGAGCCTTCTTAGCAGCGTTGTCAGCTGCCCACTGGTGCAACCAGACCGAGCTGCGTATCGCCACCAACAAGGCAGAAGCCCTGGCACACATTCTAATGGTATTATCCAAGGCAGAGAGAATATATGCAATAAATTCCTCACAGCGCAGAAGAGCTCTATACTCTTCACTACCTGCATCATCAGGGGCCCCTGAGCAGGCTTTTAATAGCAACAGCCATAATGGCAGAGGCACAGACCGGACGCAGCGCGGTCCCCACACAGGCAAAGGCATGGCAAGCCAGCTGATCTATGCGCCTGTCCTCCCCATACCTCAGTGTAGTAGAGTCAGGGGAATGCATGACGGATGTGTTGGACAAACCCAGAACTGGTGCATCCACCTCGGGAGGACATGTTCATCGTTTAACCATCTCAGCGTGAAAGGGATACCTCTTATCCCAACTCTTTGGCACCCCGGGAAGCCGGCTAGGCCGTTCCCACTCTTTGAGCACCAGATTATTAAAGCGTGGTTTAACAGAATGAAACAGCTCCCCCTGCTGCCACGGAGCCACGGCAGGAGGAGAGATACAAAGAACTTAAAAAATGTGAGCTAAAAGCCTGTCAGTATCATCTGAAGCCCAGGGGTCAGACCCAGAATCGGCACCATAAACCTTAGGCTAATTCTCAGATGATTCTGAATCAGAAAATAATTCCCCCTCTTCCAGGGGGGTATAACCGGTAACGTAAAAAAATACAATTCTGTGATTACTCACCTGTAGAATTGGTATTATGAGTATAGAGCACGTCCTGCTCCAGATAGTAATTCCTTAAGTTTGGCTTATACATCCACGAGATGGCGCTGGACTGCAGAGACAGCAAAAAAGTGTCTCCTCCCGGCCCCTTATATTCCAGGGACCTCCCACAAATTCCCCAGTATTGACAAGCAGTTAGCAAGAAGCCGGGAGAATAATAACCAAAATCAAACAATGTGAACCATGATAACAATCACCATACAAAGGCACTAAGAACAATGAAAAAATACAATTCTGTGAAATACTCACCTGTAGAATTGGTATTATAAGTATACAGTACGTCCTGCTCCAGATAGATTACTTACACTTGGGTTATCCTCCGCCAGATGGCGCTGCACTGCAGAGACATGTAAAACAGGCTCCTCCCGGCCCCTCAAATACCCGGGGACCTCCCACAAATCCCCAGCATTGAAAAGCAGTGAACAAGAAGCCGGGAGAATTTAACCACCCAAAAACTGGTAACTATAACAATGATAACAATCACCATACAGGGGATCCAGAATAATGCAAAAACCAGGGTGGGGTGGAGCAGGACGTACTGTATACTTATAATACCAATTCTACAGGTGAGTATTTCACAGAATTGTATTATTCTTAGTATACAGTACGTCCTGCTCCAGATAGAATACTTACACATGGGACATCCAATAGCAGTGTCCATAAAGCAGGGTGGGATCCCCAACAAAAAAGGTAACAGCAGACAGTTTAAACCACTGCCGCCTGCAAAACCTTTCGGCCAAAAACAGCATCAGCTGAGGCCCTAACATCAACCTTGTAAAACTTTGAAACGGTATGAACAGAAGACCAAGTAGCAGCCTTGCAAACTTGTTCAACAGAAGCCTGGTGCTGGAAGGCCCAAGAGGCACCAATAGCACGAGTAGAATGAGCAGTAAGGCGGAAGGGAGGATTCTTCCCTTTAGCAGAATAGGCCTGAATCACAGCCTGATGGATCCATTTGCTGATAGTAGACTTGGCAGGAGCCAAACCCTTCCTAGGACCAGAAGGGACCACAAAAAGAGCATCAGTTTTCCTGAAGGACGCAGTGACTACTAGGTAATACTTTAGACACCTGACCACATCCAAGGAATGCAAAACCCTTTCCTTAGCATTGCTAGGATTAGGGCACAATGAAGGAAGAACAATATCTTGATTCAAATGAAAAGCAGACACCATCTTAGGCAGAAAATCCGGCTTAAACCGGGGAAGACCCCAGGCCCGGATGGCTTCCCATCCCAGTATTATAAAACTTTTTCTGACCAGTTGCTTCCACTTATGGCACGGGCGTTTGAATCCACAGCCATTTCAGGCAAGCTGCCAAGCACAGTGCTGGAAGCGCGAGTTGTTGTGATCCCGAAGGAGGGGAAGGATGTTACTGACTGCTGCAATTATAGGCCGATATCTCTTTTGAATGTAGATGTCAAAATCTTTGCAAAGGCCTTAGCTGGGAGGCTAGCGGATTTATTGCCAGGTCTAATCGGCCAGGACCAGGTGGGTTTTGTTCCAGGAAGGGAAGCCCGAGATAATGTGATAAAAGCCTTGAATATCCAATGGTGGGCTAGATCTAGGAAGGTGCAGGCTATAATGCTTTCAACTGATGCCGAGAAGGCATTTGATCGGGTGGATTTGGGGTGGATAGAGAAGGTGCTAGCACACATTGGACTGGGTGAGGCGGCGAGGAATAGAATTATGGCTCTGTACTCCGCTCCGGTGGCGAGGGCGAATAATTGTTCCTCCCCCTTATTCCACATTCGGAATGGTACGAGACAGGGGTGCACGCTGTCCCCCTTAGTTTTCGCCCTCTCGCTGGAGCCCTTTCTGCGGATGGTCGACCTTTGTGGAAACATTAGAGGCATATTGATAGGGGGTAGGGGAAGAAAGGTAGCGGCATATGCGGATGATATGCTTTTTTATCTGCACTCTCCGAGGGTGTCGGTCCCGAACTTGTCAAAGGAGTTTGAGACCTTTGGGCGTCTGTCCAATTTAAAGATTAACTTTGGCAAGTCTAGAGCTATGAATTTATCGATTCCAGAGCCAGAGGTGAGGGCCCTTCAGGGGTTGTTTCCCATTAGCTGGGAAATGAAAAGTCTTAAATATTTGGGGGTTCAGTTGCCTGTCTTGCCTTCCAACCTGTTTCAACTGAACTTTGGGCCCATCGGGGCTAGGGTGGGGAGGGACTTGGAGGGGTGGGGCAGGCTGCGGCTGTCTTGGTTTGGGCGCATGGCGGTACTTAAAATGAACATACTGCCTCGGTTATTGTACCTGCTGCAGTGCATCCCAATCAAGATCCCGGAGTCCTTCTTTAAGTCTTTGTCAAAGTCCTTTAGAGCGTTTATTTGGGCGGGCAGACCACCTAGGATTAGGCGGAATCTCCTTCTACTCGCAAACGAACAGGGGGGTCGGGGTTGCCCTGTATGAGATCATATTATATGGCGGCCCATTTAGGCAGAGTGGTGGATTGGCAGGTGAATGGTCTACAGAATGATTGGGTGAGAATAGAGGGGGAGGCGGCCACAGGTGGTGGAATGGCTATCGTTTGTAGTCTTAGGCGGGGGGAGATTCCAGCGGTGGCTAAAGCTCATCCGTATATTGGGACGTCCCTATCTGTATTTGGATATTTATGCAGGGGTACACAAGCGCTGGCCTCTTTTCCAGGACACCTGACGCTGGTTCTGGAGAATCCGGCATTCCCACCGGGGAGGCATTTCTCTAGGCTGCATGAATGTGGGGGCCCTAAGCCCCTGAGGATCCATCATTTACAAGATAGGAGTAGATTTCGGGGCCAGCAGAATTTGCAGCAGCTATTTGAGGGGGAGATCCCCACCCTCACTTACCTGCAGTTAAGACACTTCTTCCTCTCTAGGGCGGTGAGGGAGGGTATGAGGAAAGAGCTAACAGAGTTTGAAAAGGCATGTCTGGGAAACGGCCCTAAAGCACATCTTCTGTCCTGGGCGTATGGGTTAATTCGGGGCAGCAAGACACAGGAGCTCAGGCCCTGGGAAGGGAGATGGGAATTGGATTTAGGGAGGGCCCTTGTCAGATACAGAATGGAGGGATATCTATAGGAATGCCCACAAGGGGTTGATAAGTAGCTCGATGCAGGAGACAAATTACAAATTGATCACGCGCTGGTACCGGACCCCAGAGTTTTTGCATGCTATTTTCCCAACTGTCCCAGACGTATGCTGGAGGTGCAGACGGAGTGGTGCTTCGATGATTCACATTTGGTGGTCCTGCTCTGGGATCAGGGATTTCTGGGAGCAGGTAAAGGACATAAGTGGCAGGATATTAGGTGAACCGTTAGTTTGGAGTGTGGAGGCTGTTCTGTTGGGGTGGTCGCCAGATGGTAGAGGGGTGGCGGGAGGTGCCCCCTTGGGCCGGCACCTTTTGAATGCTGCTAGGGTTCTAATTCCAAGAAACTGGAGGTCCCAGAAAATGCCCTCGGTCAGGGATTGGTTTAATCAAATCAACCATGTCGAGGTTATGGAGGAAATTTGCTACACCAAACAGGACAGACTGGATGTGTACCTAAAGATCTGGTCAGTCTGGGTTCTGTTTAAGGACTCAGACTTATACAAGCGGGTATGGAACTCTTGAGGTCCAGTAGCGATATTTGCAGGGGGGGGGCGGTGCTGGGGCCGGGGAAATGGGGTGAGGCTCTCGTTGGGTGCTTTGTGCATGTGTGGGAGGGCGACTCTCTCCCCCCCCCCCGGCTCTCCTAGCGGCTGGCCACGTCTTTTTCCCCTCCTTATACCTTATACTTGCCCTCTCTTCTCCCATCCTTACCACTTGTCCCTTCTTTCCCCTAAGTCCCCTCCCTAGTTTGTCCTGTGTATAATGTTGTGTGTTGTCTGTGGTGTTTGTGTTGTCGGTCTCGTGTCTCTTAGATATGGGGTATCGTGTTAGTATCCGGTGATGTGAATGGAGGAGGGACGAGAGAAATATGAGATTTGGTTGTGGTGCAGCGGAGGCTAGCCTGTCCAGGGGGTCTGGGGCAGGGGGGATTGGTGGAGAGATGAGTCGGGAGTGGGGTTGTGCTCCTGTGTAAAGATGCAGGTTTAATAGTAGCCTCTCTCCCCTTCCATAGGCATGGATTCTGAATCCCAGGATGGTGGGTAAGCGGGTTGGGAGGAGGTGGACGGATAGTCCGGAGAACCACAGAAGTCCCCCTCTAAAATAGAGCGAGCTGCAGAATGGGCAGCAGTTGTCCTCTAGCCGCCTAAGGAGTATTGTGCCTTTCTGATTATGGACATGATGTGTATTGTTGTAAATTTCAGCTCAATTGTTGTTGACGGATACTGGATGTATTGTACTTATTGTTGTCTGTATATCAATAAAAATTGAGTATGATTAAAAAAAAAAAAAAATCCGGCTTAAAGCGGAACACCACCTTATCCTGGTGTCTCTCAAAGTATGGGGGCTGGATAAACAGAGCCGCCAGCTCAGACACACGCCTGACCGAAGTAATAGCCACCAGAAAGACAACCTTGAGGGTAAGTAAGCCAGAGCAGCATCCTGAATTGGTTCAAAGGGAGCACCCTGCAAGGCAGACAAGACCAAGTTCAAATCCCAAACAGGGACCATAGGTTTTCGTGGGGGGCGCACATGAGTAACCCCCTGAAAGAAAGTCTTAACTAAAGAATGCTGAGCAAAAGACTTCTGAAAGAAGACAGACAGGGCAGAAACCTGACCCTTCAAAGTACTGAGTTGGAGACCCGACTCCAACCCATGCTGTAAAAACTCCAGAACCCTGGGAACTGAGAACACCCGACAGGGAAGAGACCTAGACTCACACCAGTCAATGTAGGTACGCCATACCCTATAATAGATGGAAGAAGAATTTTTCTTCCTAGCCTTCACCATGGTCTCAACCATCGAGGCAGACAAGCCTTTCTCCATCAAGATGGTGGTTTCAGCAGCCAGGCCGTCAAAGCCAGAGTTTGTAAATTGGGATGGCGTAAGGGGCCCTGAGTGAGCAGATCTGGCACTCCTGGCAGAAAGTACTGGTCTACTGCCATCTGCACCACGTCTGCGAACCACACTCTTCTTGGCCACCTGGGGGCCACCAGAATCACTGGCACCCCTTCCAGAGCAATCTTGCGCAGGACCCTGCCCAGCAGGGGGAATGGAGGAAAGACATACAGGAGCCGAAATTCCTGCCATGACATGGACAGGGCATCTGTGGCCAAGGGCAGAGGATCCTGAGACAGGGAGACAAAAGCCTGGAGCTTGTGATTGTGACGGGATGCAAACAGATCCACATCTGGTAGACCCCAACGGTGACACAGGGACTGGAATACCCTGTTGCAGGGACCACTCTCCCTGACGAGAGGTCCCCCTGCTCAGAGAGTCTGCCAGTAGATTCTCTGCCCCCGGGATGTACACAGCCGAAATGCATTGAACATTGGCCTCCGCCCATGTCAGAATCCGCGACACCTCCTGGAGGACCCCCCTGCTCCAGGTCCCTCCCTGATGGTTGATGTAGGCAACCGCCATCCTGTTGTCTGAGCGCACCTGCACAGACCCCTGAGGTGATTGGTCAACTGCTCCAGTACCAACCTGATTGCCCGTAGTTCCAGAATGTTGATGGGTAAGTGGGCCTCCTGAGGGCTCCACCTCCCCTGGAACCGCAGGGACTGCCAGAATCCACCCCATCCTGACAGACTGGCATCCATGGTGACCGTCTCCCAGGAGGGGGCCAGAAAGGACCTGCCCCCCAGCAAGTTCCTGTGGTCCAGCCACCACGAAAGGGACCGTCTGACCAAGGGGGGGGGGGGGGGGGAGCACACAGACCCCGTCCAAGGACGTTGGGTCCTTGTCCCATACTGACAGAAGGTAAAGTTGTGAGCCTCAAATGGAACTGAGCAAAGGGCACCGCATCGAAGCACGCCACCATCAGGCCCACCAACTGCATTCCCTCCCTGAGGGAGGGCTGGGGACACGATAGCAGGAACCTCACCTGCACAATTAGAGCTTCCACCTTCTGTTGAGGAAGGAATATCCTTGACTGAACCGTATCCAGAATCATTCCCAGGAATGGGGTCACCGAGGAAGGGGACAGAGAGGATTTGGGGTGATTGATCACCCAGCCGGACTCCAAGGTGGACACCACCAGCTGAATGTCCAACTCTGCCTGCTGTAGAGACCGAGAGGTGATGAGTATGTCGTCCAGGTAGGGCAGCACGCGTATTCCCCTTGACCTTACCAGAGACATCACCCCCGCCAGCACCTTGGTAAGCACTCTGGGAGCTGAGGTGAGGCCAAATGGCAAGGCCACAAATTGGTAATGTTGATCTTCCAACGCGAATCTGAGAAACCTTTGGTGTCCCGGGAACACAGGGATGTGACGGTAAGCATCTTTGATGTCCGCAGACGTCATGAAATCCCCTGGGCGCAGGGAGCCGATGGCCGAGAGTTTCCATGCGAAAGCGCCTGTTCTTGACAAATTTGTTGAGGATCTTTAAATCCAGAATGGGCCTGACTGACCCATCTTTTTTGGGCACTGTGAAAAGGTTGGAATAGAACCCCTTGCCTCTTTCTCTTAAGGGGACCCTGCAAATAACCCCCAGATTCAGAAGGCCTTGCACGGCCTGCATCAAGACCTGAGCTGAGACAGGGTCCTGGGACCTGATGAATCTTGTGGGGGGCCGCACAGCAAACTCTATCTTGTAACCAGAGGACACTAGCTCCTGAATCCACCGGTCTGAGACGTGGTGCCTCCAGACGTGCGCAAAGTGCTGTAGCCGTCCCCCCACCCTGACGGGCGAGGGCGCCCCATCATGCCTGAGGGGGCTTGGGAGAGGATTTGGGCTTAGACCCCCAGGAGGAGCCAGGACGTCGTCCTCTACTCCTGTGCCAGGAATCTGCATGAGCCCCCGCGAAGGACACCCCTTTTCCCTGCTTAGCACCGCGGTAGGGGAGTGAAAGGGGGCCCTGGCCCCGAAAGGGCCGAGACTGCCGCCTGCGCTGGGGTAACTTACCTCCTTTAGCAAAAAGGTCTAGGCGGTCCCCAAACAGGCATAGCCCCTTAAATGGAAGCCCAGTAAGGGCCTTCTTTGCAGCATTGTCAGCAGCCCACTGGCGCAGCCAAACCTCGCGGCGTATAGCTACCGCCAAGGCAGAAGTTCTGGCACACATTCTAATGGCATCATCCAAGGCAGATAGGATAAAGTTTACAAACACATCACAGTTAGACAGTGCATTAAGCATATCAGGTGGCAATTCATCAGGACCTTCAAGTACACTTCTGATCAGGGCCCTGAGCGCCACAGACGTAATGGCCGAGGCGCAAACCGGGCGCAGCGCCGCCCCCACAAATGCAAAGGCATGGCACGCCAATTGGTCAATGCGCCGGTCCTCAGCATCCCACAGCGTAGTAGTGTCAGGGGAGTGCATAATAGAGGTGTTAGACAGCCCTAGAATAGGAGCATCGACCTCGGGGGGCGATGACCAGCACCTGACCATATCAGCAGGGATACTTTCTGTCCCAACTCTTAGGTATACCGGGAAGTCTACTGGGATGTTCCCACTCCTTAAGCACGAGGTTATTGAAATGGGTTTGCTCCAGAAATTCCAAACGAGCCCTAGCAGTATGAAAAAGCTCACCCCTTTGCCTGGGAGCCGCAACAGGGGGAGAGATGGACAAAACCTCAAAAATCTGAACGAGCAGTCTGTCAATATCATCCGGGGTCCAGGGGTGAGAGCCAGAAACGTCATGACCCCTGGGTCTCTCGTCAGATGACCCTGAGTCAGAGAACAGCTCCCCGTCGTCCGATGGGGTGTAGCCATATAGATGCAACAACTCATCAGACTCCATAGGGAGAAGAGTGGCATCAGGGGTTAAGTGACGCTTTTTAGCGGTAGCCTTACGCGCTAAGGTATTAGCAATCAATTTTTCAACACTGGCCAGTCTAGCAGACACATCAGGTTGAGAATCCCCGCTTGTATGCAATTCAATGGGGGTGAGACTCAAGCTTGGGGGAGTAGGTGAAGTGAGACGAGGTGCAGGCCCAGCCACCGGAGGGGCGGGTTGCAACGTTAGCGCCTGCTGTGCGCAAGGAACACAGACCCGTGCGCTGTCACCGCTGATAGGTGAGACCCCACAAGCTACACACAGCCGGGCTTGTCTCGAAGGAACCACAGTCACATTATCCTGGGATGCCTCCATATGGTGATTAATAGGCACAATAGGCCAGTAGGGATTGACGCTGTAAGCTACCCTGGATGCCCCAATGACCCGCTAGGGAAGTGGGAGTAATTATACTAGGCCCAACTAACAATTACACCGGGCTGAAAGACAGTAATGAGCATAAAAGTCGCCCGCGAGGGCACTTACAGACCGTGGAAGGGGGGCCGTGACTGTACAAAAAAATGGCGCAGAACGAACCTCGAAGGGCGGGCCAGAGCGGGCCGTGACGTGGAGCGCGCCAGGCCAGGCCCCCCCGAAGAGTGCGAAGCCCACAGACAGCAGCCAATGATAACGCAGAAGCGTCTGAGGTAACGCCGCCGTCCGGCGCGGACATCCAAATGAAGGAAAAGATGCGCGGCGGCGGCCATGTAATAGTAAAACAGACAAGTCAGCGCGGCGGCTGACACCACATATCTAGTCATACACGTAATCACTATACGCACTGACCCACACCCCCCCCTCTTTCCCCCCCGAAGGCTACGGGGAGAATGAGGGAGGATGGCGGACCTTTGTACAGGACCCACCGCTACACGGGGCATGTGGCAATAAGGCGGGAGGGGCATCCCATAAAGGCTCACCATCAGCCTATACCGCCTACCCTTTGGTGGGGGACTGCGGTAGAGCAGCGCTCCATAAGCACGCATGGTGCCGCCTACTTTCACCCGACCAGCGCAGCCCAGACTGGGAGGCACATCACACGAAGGACGGGTGGGAATAGTCCAACAGAGAGAGTGATAATTTCATGTCTTCGCAGTAAGCACTGCAGAGAAATCTAGGGGATTTGTAGGAGGTCCCCGGGTATTTGAGGGTCCGGGAGGAGCCTGTTTTACATGTCTCTGCAGTGCAGCGCCATCTGGCGGAGGATAACCCAAGTGTAAGTAATCTATCTGGAGCAGGACGTACTGTATACTAAGAATACAAGGGCGGGGTGGAGCAGGACATGCTGTATACTCATAATACCAATTCTACAGGTGAGTAATCACAGAATTGTATTATTCTAAGTATACAGCACGTCCTGCTCCAGATAGTAATTCCTTACGTTTGGGACATCCAATAGCAGTGTCCGTAAGGTAGGGTGGGATCCCCAAAAGCAACAACAAGCAGATTAAACCACTGCCGCCTGCAGAACTTTGCGGCCAAAAACAGCATCAGCTGAGGCCCTAACATCAACCTTGTAAAACTTAGAAAAAGTATGAACAGAAGACCAAGTAGCGGCCTTGCAAACTTGTTCAACAGAAGCCTGGTGCTGAAAAGCCCAAGAGGCACCAATAGCACAAGTGGAATGAGCAGTAAGGCGGAAGGGAGGATTCTTCCCCTTAGCAGAGTAGGCCTGAATCACAGCCTGACGAATCCACTTGCTGATAGTAGACTTGGCAGGAGCCAAACCCTTCCTAGGACCAGAAGGGACCACAAAAAGAGCATCAGTTTTCCTTAAAGGTGCAGTAGCCACCAGATAGTACTTCAGACACCTAACCACATCCAAAGCGTGCAAAACCCTCTCCTTAGCATTGCTAGGATTAGGGCACAAAGAAGGAAGAACAATATCCTGATTCAAATGAAAGGCAGACACTACCTTAGGCAGAAAATCAGGTTTGAAATGAAACACCACCTTGTCCTGGTGTCTCTCATAGTAGGGGGGCTGAATGGACAGCGCCGCCAACTCAGACACACGCCTGACAGAAGTGATAGCCACCAGAAACACAACCTTAAGCGTAAGAATGGCCAAGGCAGCATCCTGCACAGGTTCAAAGGGAGCACCCTGCAAGGCTGACAGAACCAAGTTCAAATCCCAAACAGGCACCATAGGTTTACGTGGGGGACGCACATGAGTGACCCCCTGGAAAAAAGTCCTGATCAGAGGGTGCTGAGCAAAGGAGGCAGAAACCTGACCCTTCAGAGTACTGAGTTGTAGACCCATCTCCAACCCATGCTGCAGGAACTCCAGAATCCTGGGAATAGAGAACACACGACAGGGAAGAGACTTAGACTCACACCAGTCAATGTAGGCACGCCAAACCCTGTAATAAATGGAAGAGGAAGACTTCTTCCTAGCTTTAATCAAAGTATCCACAACTGAGGAAGACAGCCCCTTCTCCATCAAGATGGAGGTTTCAGCAACCAAGCCGTCAAAGCCAGAGTTTGTAAATTGGGATGGCGTAGTGAGCCCTGAGTGTTCAGATCTGGCACCAAGGGCAGAGCGTACTGATCTACTGCCAGCTGTACCACGTCTGCGAACCACACTCTTCTTGGCCACCTGGGGGCCACCAGAATTGCTGGCACCCCTTCCAGAGCAATCTTGCGCAGAACCCTGCCCAGCAGGGGAATTGGGGGGAAGACATACAGGAACTGAAAGTCCTTCCATGATATTGCTAGCGCATCCGAGGTCAGGGCCAGAGGATCCCTGGACAGAGAGACAAAAGCTGGAAGCTTGTGACTGTGGCGGGACGCAAACAGATCCACATCTGGTTTGCCCCAACGGTGACACAGAGATTGAAACACCCTGCTGCATAGGGACCATTCTCCCTGGCGAGAGGTCCCCCTGCTCAGAGAGTCCGCCAGGTGATTTTCCACCCCCGGGATTTACACAGCTGAAATGCAGGGGACATTGGCCTCCGCCCAAATCAGGATCAGAGACGCTTCCTGGAGGGCCCCCTTGCTCCGGGTCCCTCCCTGATGATTGATGTAGGCAACTGCCGTCTGGTTGTCCGAGCGCACCTGAACAGGCAGGCCCTGAAGATGAGTAGTCAAGCGAGCCAGAACTAACCTGATCGCTCGCAGCTCCAAGACATTGATAGGTGTGTGGGCCTCCTGAGGGCCCCACCTCCCCTGGAACCGCAGGGACTTCCAGAAACCCCCCCAACCTGACATACTGGCATCCGTGGTGAACGTCTCCCAGGAAGGGGCAAGAAAGGATCTGCCCCCCAACAGGTTCCTGGAGTCCATCCACCACAAGAGGGACCTCCTGACCAGGGGGGAGAGCACACAGACCCTGTCCAGGGACGCTGGGTCCTTGTCCCATACAGACAATAGGTGAAGTTGCAGAGGCCTCAAGTGGAACTGAGCACGCCACCATCAGGCCCACCAGCTGCATCCCCTGCCTGATGGAGGGATGGGGACAAGCTAGGAGGGACTGAGCCTGTGCAATCAGACTGTCCACCTTCTGCTGAGGAAGGAAGATCCTTGCCTGAACTGTATCCAGAATCATTCCTAGGAATGGAGTTACCAAGGAAGGGGACAGTGAGGACTTGGGGTGGTTGATCACCCATCCAAATGACTCCAGAGTGGACACCACCAGCTGAGTATCCAACTCTGCCTGATGTAGAGACTGGGAAGTGATGAGGATGTCGTCCAGATAGGGAAGCACGCGGACACCCTGACATCTGAGCAGAGACATCACGCCAGCCAGCACCTTGGTGAACACCCTGGGAGCTGAAGTGAAGCCGAAGGGCAGGGCCAAAAAATACAATTCTGTGAAATACTCACCTGTAGAATTGGTATTATACGTATACAGTACGTCCTGCTCCAGATATAATACTTACACTTGGGTTATCCTCCGCCAGATGGCGCTGTGCACAGCAGACATGCAAAAACAGGCTCCTCCCGGCCCTTCATATACCCGGGGACCTCCCACAAATCCCCAGCATTGAAAAGCAGTGAACCAGAAGCCGGGAGAATTTAACCACCAAAACAACTGGTAATGATAACAATGATAACAATCACCATACAGGGGATCCAGAAGAATGCAAAAACCAGGGTGGGGTGGAGCAGGACGTACTGTATACGTATAATAACAATTCTACAGGTGAGTATTTCACAGAATTGTATTATTCTAAGTATACAGTACGTCCTGCTCCAGATATAATACTTACACTTGGGACATCCAATAGCAGTGTCCATAAATTAGGGTGGGATCCCCAACAAAAAAGGCACAGCAGACAGAAAAATCACTGTCACCTGCAAACCTTGCTACCAAGAGCGACGTGAGCGAAGGCTCTAACGTCAACATCATAAAAACCTTTTGAAAAGGTACGAACAAAAAAACAGTATCAGTCTAGCAAACTTGTGCAACCAAACCTGGTGCTGAAAAGCCCAAAGATACCAAGGCACCAATATAATCAGAAATAAAGTGAGAATAAACTCTTCCCCTTAGAGGAATAGGCCTGAGTAACAGCCTGACAAGATCAAACGCTAAGAGTAGCCCAGGAAGAAGCCAAACCTTCCCTAGGACCAGAAGGGACAACTAACCCAGTAAAGGCTAGACCCAAGGCCGCTTCACCCCTGGAAGTAGACGAGATCAGGCACATACAGATGTAGGTGCCCACAAACCCCAAGGGGCAACAGTCCCCCTAAGGGACAAGAGACAATCCAGGAAAAAATTCCAGCACCCATTGAGGGAAAGTAGATCCACTTGCCTCAGCGTTACTAGGAATAAGGCATAGAAGAAGGACAAACGTCTTAAATACATGAGCCTAAGACACCACCGTAGGCAGAAGGTCCGCCGTAAGGTGGAACACCTCTCATCTTGGAGTATATATAAAAGAACGAGGGCTAGCTAAACAGAGCCGTCCGCTCAGGCACACGTCTGACTGAAGTAAGAGCCCCAGAAGGACAATCTTGTGGATAAGAACAGTCAGACCGCATCCGGAATAGAGCCAAAGGGAAACACCCCGCAAGGCAAACAGAATAAAAAAAATCCCAACAGGGACCCTAGAACCACGTGGGGGATGCACCTGAGTAATTCCCGAAAGAATGCGTACCCAAGGCAAAAACTGAGTAAAGACTTCTACAGGAAGGCGGAGAGGGCAGAACCTGAACCTCCAGAGTACCGAGTAGGAGAGCCAACTCCAACCCATGCTGTAATAACTCTAGAACCCTGGGAACAGAGAACGCCCAACAGGGGAGAGACCAAGACTCACACCAATCAATATGGGTATGCAATACCCCACAACAGACGGAAGAAGAAGAAGCCAACTCCTAGGCTTCCAGAAGTCACAGTCACCCAGAAGATAAGCCCATCTCCATCAAGATGGATGAATCAACCGTCAGGCCATCCAGACCAGAGCCTGTAGATTGGGGTGAAATAACAAAGGGGGCCTGAGTGAGCAGATCAGCACTCATGACAGAACGTACAGGTCCGCTGTGCTCAGTACCACATCTGCAAACCACACTCCACTAGGCCACCCAGGGGCCACCAGCATCACTGGTTCCCCCTCTTCAGAGCAACCTGCGCAGAACCCTGCCTAGCAGGGTAAATGAAGATAAGACATAAAGAATAGAATGTCCAGCCATAAAGTTACTAAGTCTCATGACCAAGGTCAGAACAATTTAAGACAGGGAAACAAGGGCCTAGAACCCATGAAAGTGACGGGGCCCAAAAAGATCCACCCTAGAGGGATCACATAGTGACACAAGAATTAGCACATCCTGTCGCAGAGGACATCCACCGGAGCGAATATCGCTGATATGCAGGGAACGCTGTCCTCCACCCAGATCAGGGTCAGATACCTTCCTGGAGGATCAGCCTGCTCCGTGTCCACACGGATAATTAATATAGTCCCTGTCGTCAGACAGAACAAGGAGCCCCAAATAGACAGATCCCGCAAGGGAGAAGTCCAGCGAGATAGAGCCAACCTGAAAGCCTACCGCTTCAAAAATTAGACAGGTGAATGGGCCCCTAAAGGTCCCACCTCCCCAGGAACCACAGGGGATTTTAGAAGAAAAAAATCATCCCCCCTCCATCAACCTGATAGATTTGGTATCCATCTACAGGAAGACGCAGGGAAGGGGGTGCCCCCTGACTGGTTCCTTGAGTACAACAGTCTCAAGGGGAACCACCGTACCAAGGTGGAAGGGTACACAGACCCAGCTCCAGGGAAGCTGGAACCCAGTCCAGCATTTACAATATAAGTTGCAGAAGAGCCCAAGGGCACTGAGCATAAGGGACAACCTTTGAGCGGCAACCAACAGGCCCACTAGCCGCAATCCAGCCTGGTGAAAAGACGGGAACAGCAAAGAGGGACCGAGCCCATATAACCAGATTGTCCCCTTTATAGTCAAGGAAGCAGGTTCCCGCCTGAACCGAATCCAAGTTCAACCCTAGGAATGGAGATACCAAATAAGGGGAAAATGAGGAATTTAGGTGATTGAGCACCCATCCAAAGACTCCCAAAGGACACCACCAGCCAAGTAACAAACTCGGCCTGACGTAGAGATTGGGAAGCAAAGAAGGACGACCAGGCAGTTCCTCGCGCGGACGCCCCCTTAGTCTCATCAGAGACATCACCCCCGTCATCGCCTTGGCGATCACTCTGGGAGCAGAAGAGAGGCCAGATAACAAGGCCACAATCAGCAGTGTTGGGCCTCCAACACTAACCTGTAAGATCCATGGTGCCCAGAAGACACAGTGGCAATGAAATAAGCATCTTAGATCTCCACAGACGGCAAGAGGTCCCTGAACACAGGGCACTGGCGGCCCAACTCAGAGAAACCATGCAGAAACCGCCTGTGAATGTAAGTTGCCGCACCTATGGAAGGCCAGAATGGGCAGAGTGCCTCATCCTCTTGGGGGAATGTGGAAAGATTGGTGTAGAGGCCCCTGCCTCTGCCTGTTAAGGGCAACCTGCAAGTTACCCCAGACCTCGCAGGCCACGCGTGGCCTGCACCAACTCCTGAAGAGAGACAGGGACCAGAAGCATCCTGACAATCTCGGGAAGGGGCCGCCCAGCACACACTATCCTGCATCCAGAGGAAACTTCCTCCTGAACCCATCAGAACGAGGCATGATGGCAGATAGGAGCAAGGTGCTGCGGCCATCCCCTCGCCCAGAAGGGCGAGGGCGCCCCATCATGCTTGGGGGGTTTTGGTGAAAGATTTGGACTTAGTCCTGCCAGAGGGGCCAGGGCGTTGTCTGCCACTCCTGGGGCAGGAATCTATACCAAAAAGCTGGAAGGACACCCCTTGTTCGGGTTTGACCCCAACATAGGGGGGGTGGAGGGGTGCCCCTGCCCCGAGGAGGCCGAGACCGCCTTCTGCAAAGGGGAGTTTTGCCCTTTTTTCCAAACAGGTCCAGGCGGGCCCCTAATAGGCGTCGCCCTCTAAAGGGAAGCCCGGTAAGAATCTTTTTTGTAGCATCGTCAACACCCCACTGTCGCAGCCAGACCAGTCGGCGTCTTGCGCACATGCTAATGGTGTCATCCAGCGCTAAAAGGATAAACCTTACAAATACATCACAACTGGAGAGTGCATTAAACACCTCCCAGGGGAGATCCTCAGGTTGATGATCAATCATCTTTCTGATGAGGGTCCTAGCGGCCACTGCAGCGATGGCCGCTGCACAGACCGGGCGCAGAGTCGTCCCTGCACAAGAAAAGGCGTGGGAAGCCAGCCTATCAATGCGCCGGTCCTCAGCATCCCGAAGGGTGCGATAAGTAGGGGCTGCAATAAAGGGGGGGTTAAGAACCCCAATGATCGGTGCATCCACCACGGGAGGTGATGACCAGCAGTTAACCACATCAGGGGGAAAGGGGTATTTCCAATCCCAGTCCCCTGGAAGTTTACTAGGGCATTGCCATTCTTTGAGTACAAGAGCCTGGAAGTGATCCTGCTCCAGAAATTCCAAACGCGGCGGCGCTGTATGGAAACTCTCCCTTCTAGGCCTGGAAGCCTCACCAGGGAGAGAGATAGACAAGACCTCGAAGATCTTTATCAGTAATATCGGTGTCACACAGGCCCCAAGAACCGGGGCCTGTATCATCATGACTCCTCGGCCCCTCGTCAGATGAGCCTGAGTCAGAGAATAGCCGACCTTCATTAGAAAGAGCAAAACCCTGCTCAGCAGTGAACTCCTCAGATTCAGAAGGAATGGGCGAAACCAGAGGCGTCGGGGACCGCTTCTTACCAGGGCCCAAGCGCTCTGCCAACCTCGAAATCACCTGATCGACCGTAGGCAGTCTGCGCGGCACGACTTGCTGGTCATTCCCGCTCGAGTGTGACTCATCAGGAGTGAGATTTAAGCACGGGGAGAGAGGTGTATTGAAACGAGGCGCAGCCACTGGCAACCCTGACTGCAGGGCCAGTACTTGTTCAGCACAGGGTCCGCAGACCCGTGCTGTGTCCGCATCAGCATGGGGCAGTCCACACGCTGTACACAGCCGGTCTTGTCCCAGAGGGACCCCGGTCACATAATTCTGAGATGCCTCCATATGGTGATTATTAATGCAATATATGCCAGTAGGGATTTACACAATAGGCAACTCTGGATGTCCCAAAGACCCGCTAGGAATGTGGGAGAATTTTGTAAGCCCGCTACAATATATGTTAGGCCGGGAGAAGCCACCGGAATCTTTGACATCTGAAAGACAGAAGGGGAATAAGAGGTGTCAGGGCCATGCGCAGCAGAAAAAATACTAATGATGAAATCGCCCGCGAGGGCACTTACTGACCTGGGAAGGAGAAGGACTGCAAACACGCGCGCGCGCAAAGAGCAATAAAGTGGCGCCAACCGAACTTCGAAGGGCAGGCTCAATCTGGGCGTGACGCGGGGCGCGCCACGCCGGGTCCCCGCCTCCCCCAAAGAGCGCGAAGCTCTGAGTTAGCCATCCAGGCTTGACAAGCCAAGTATAGAATATGCTAGTTAAAGGCATCTGCTAATGAATACTAGTAGTCTGACGACGCCGCCACCCAGCACAGTAAATTATAATGAAAAAGTGAGAAGGCAAAGACGGTGGCGGCCAAATAAAAAGAGCAAGCAGCGCGGCTCTAACACCCGGTTGCCGCCAAGGGCAAAACTACGGCCATAAGCATAACAACGCAGTACACTGAGACCGCCACACACCCCCCCCTTCTTTTCCCCCGAATACGGGGGAAAACGAGGGAGGATGGCAACCCTTTACACAGGGTCCACCGCTACACGGGGCATGGGGCAATAATGCGGGAGGGACATCCACTAGAGGCTCACCATCAGCCTGAACCGCCTACCCTTTGGTCGGGGACTGCGGTGGAGCATGGCTCCATTAAGCACGCATGGTGCTGCCTACCTTCACCCGACCAGCGCAGCCCAGGCTGGGAGGCACATCACATCAAGGACGGGTGGGAATAGTCCAACAGGGCCGCAGGCTGTAATAGCCCCGTTCACCTGCGAGAGAGTGATACTTCATTTCTTCGCAGTCAGCACTGCAGAGAAATCTGGGGATTTCTGGGAGGTCCCCGGGTATATGAAGGGCCGGGAGGAGCCTGTTTTTGCATGTCTGCAGTGCACAGCGCCATCTGGCGGAGGATAACCCAAGTGTAAGTATTATATCTGGAGTCGGGCGTACTGTATACTTAGAATATTGGTAGTGTTGATCCATCAGAGCGAACCTGAGGAACCTTTGATGACCTGGGAACACAGGAATATGAAGGTAAGCATCTTTGATGTGCACAGAAGTCATGAAATCCCCTTGGCGCAGGGAACTGATGGCAGAGAGCAGTCTCCATGTGAAAGCGCCCCTGACAAACTTGTTGAGAATCTTTAAGTCCAGGATGGGCCTGACAGAACCCTCCTTTTTGGGTACTGTGAATAGGTTGGAATAAAAGCCCTTGCCTTTTTCTCTTAAAAGGACCTGGCAGATGACCCCCAGCTCCAGGAGGCCTTGCACCGCTTGCACTAGCTCCTGAGCTGACACAGGGTCCTGAGGAATCCGGGATCTGATGAATCTTGGAGGGGGGTCGGCAGCAAACTCCAACTTGTAACTGGAGGACACTACCTCCTGAATCCACCGGTCTGAGACATGAAGCCTCCAGACGTGAGCGAAGTGCTGCAGCCGTCCCCCCACCCGGATGGGTGAGGGCGCTCCATCATGCCTGAGGGGGCTTGGGAGAGGATTTAGCTTTGGGACCCCAGGAGGAGCCAGGACGTCCACGTCCTCTGCCTCTACCCCAGAAATCTCCCCCGGGCCCCAGGTAAAGAGACCCCCCTTTCCTGTCTTGCACCACGGTAAGGGGAGAAGAAGGAACCTTGACCCCGAAAGGGCCGAGGTCGCCGCCTGCGCTGGGGTAACCTGCCTCCCTTAGCAAAAAGGTCCAGGCGGTCTCCAAACAGGTGCAGTCCTTTAAAGGGAAAACCAGTGAGGGCCTTCTTGACAGCGTTGTCAGCAGCCCTGTGGCACAGCCAAACCGAACGGCGTATAGCCACCACGAGGGCAGAAGTTCTGGCACACATTCTGATGGTGTCATCCAATGCTGATAGTACAAAGTTTACAAAAACATCACAACTGGAGAGTGCATTAAACACCTCACAAGGCAAATCATCAGGGGCACTATCAAGCAAATTTCTGATACGGGTTCTAGTGGCCACAGCAGTAATGGCAGAGGCACATGCAAAGGCGTGGGATGCCAGCTGATCAATACGCCGGTCTTCGGCATCCCGCAGGGTAGTAGAATCAGGGGAATGCATGACAGAGGTGTTAGATAGCCCTAGGATCGGGGCATCCACCTGGGGGGGGGGGGGGATGACCAACATTTAACCACCTCAGCAGGAAAGGGATACTTCCTATCCCAACTCTTTGGAACCCCGGGAAGTTTACTGGGGCGTTCCCATTCCTTGAGCACAAGGTTATGGAAATGTGCCTGCTCTGGAAATTCCAAACGTGATCTTGCTGGAAAAGCTCCCCTCTTTGCCTGGAAACCTCAACAGGGAGAGAGATAGACAGAACCTCAAAAATCTGGGTCAATAATCTGTCAGTGTCATCCGGGGCCCAGGGGTCAGAGCCAGAATTGTCATGACCCCTTGGTCAGAATTGTAATGAGCCTGAATCAGAAAAGCCCCTCCCGGTCCACAACCACCCGGGACCTCCCACCAACTCCCCAGTGTAAGATAGCAGTAAAGGGACCAGGAAGAACCAAATATAACAACTCAAACAAAAAACCAATGGTTCACCATATAAGGATCCAGAATACCAAACAGGGTGGGGTGAAGCGGAGTGTATGTCACACTTATAATATCCGTTTTAAAGGTGAGTAATCACAAAACGGTATTATTCCAAGTGTGACATACACTCCGCTTCAATGAGTCTTGACAGTTGGGACATCCAATAGCAGTGTCCGTCAAGGGTGGGAACCATAAACAGTAAAGAATGCACCAACTCAAACCACTGCAGCTTGCAGAACCTTGCAGCCAAAAACAGCATCCGCTGAAGCCCGCACATCAGCCTTGTAAAACTTGGAAAAAGTATGAACAGAAGACCAAGTAGCAGCCTTACAAACTTGTTCAACAGAAGCCTGGTGCTGAAAAGCCCAGGATGCACCCACAGCACGAGTAGAGTGCGCAGTGAGTGCGCAGTGACCCTAAAAGGGGGAGTCCTCCCCTTAGCAGAATAGGCCCCAACAATGGCCTGACGAATCCATTTGCTAATCGTAGACTTAGCAGGTGCCAAACCATTCCTGGGCCCGCAGGGCACCACGAAAAAAGCGTCCGTCTTGTGGAAGGAAGAAGTAGTCACCAAATAGTACTTCACCCAGCGAACAACGTCCAAATTGTGCAGAACCCTCTCCTTGTCATTGTTAGGCTTAGGACACAAGAAAGGGAGAATAATATCCTGATTGAGGTGGAAAGCAGACACCACCTTAGGAAGGAAATCCGGTTTAAAATGAAACACCACCTTATCCTGGTGTCTCTCAAAGTAAGGGGCCTGAATCGACAGAGCCGCCAACTCAGAGACACGCTGAACCGAGGTAATCGCCACCAAGAAGGGAACCTTCTGAGTGAGAACCAAAAGAGCAATATCATGTAGCGGCTCAAAAGGAGGACCCTGCAGAGCCGAAAGAACCAAATTCAAATCCCAAACAGGAACTACAGCTTTTCGAGGGGGCCGCACATGCGCCATCCCTTGGAAAAAAGTCTTAACCAGCGGGTGTAAAGCAAGGAACCTCTGGAAGAAAACCGACAGAGCAGAAACCTGTCCTTTCAAAGTACTAAGCTGGACCCCAACGTCCAGATTATGCTGAAGAAACTCCAAAATCCTGGGTACAGAAAAAATACAATTCTGTGAAATTCTCACCTGTAGAATTGGTATTATACGTATACAGTACGTCCTGCTCCAGATATAATACTTACACTTGGGTATTCTCCACCAGATGGCGCTGTGCACTGCAGACATGCAAAAACAGGCTCCTCCCGGCCCTTCAAATACCCAGGGACCTCCCACAAATCCCCAGCATTGAAAAGCAGTGAAAAAGAAGCCGGGAGAAACTAACCACCAAAAAACAGGCAATAACAACAATGATAGCAATCACCATACAGGGGATCCAGAAAAATGCAAAAACCAGGGTGAGAATTTCACAGAATTGTATTATTCTAAGTATACAGTACGTCCTACTCCAGATATAATACTTACACTTGGGACATCCAATAGCAGTGTTCATAAAGTAGGGTGGGATCCCCAACAAAAAGGCACAGCAGACAGATAAAAGCGCTGTCACCTGCAAACCTTGCTACCAAGAGTGACATGAGCAAGGTTCTAACGTCAACCTCATAAAAACCTTTGAAAAGGAATGAACAGAGAACAAGTAGCGGTCTAGCAAACTTGTGCCACAGAAACCTGGTGCCGAAAGGCCCAAAGATACCGAAGCACAAGTAGAATCAGAAATAAGGCGAGAAGAAGATTCTTCCCCTTAAAAGAACAGGCCTGAGTAACAGCCTGACAAGTCCAAAAGCCAACAGCAGCTTTGGCAGAAGCCGAAACCTTTTTCTAGGACCAGAAGGGACAACCCATCCAAGCAAAGACCAGGCCAAAGGCCGCATAATCCCTGGAATCAGACGAAATCAGGCACATACAGGATGGAGACGCCCGCAAATCCCAAGGGGCAACAGTTGACGAGAGACAATCCAGGAAAACACTTCCAACACCTGTAGAGTGAATGTAGACCCCCTTTTCTCAGCGATACTAGGAATAAGGCCCAGAAGAAAGACAAAGTCTTGAATACATGAGCATAAGACACCACCGTAGGCAGAAGGTCCGGCGTAAAGCGGAACACCACCTCATCTTGGTGTATATATCTATGAACGAGGGCTAGCTAAACAGAGCCGCCCGCTCAGGCACACGGCTGACTGAAGTAACAGTCCCTAGAAGGACAACTTGAGGGTAAGAACAGTCAGACAGCATCCGGAACAGGTCCAAAGGGAACACCCCGCAAGGCAAGCAGAATAAATTCGAATCCCAACAGAAAACATAGAATTACGTGGGGGACGCACATGAGTAACCCCCTGAAAGAAGCCTTAACCAAGGAAACTGAACCAAAGCCTTCTACAGGAAGTCGGACAGGGCAGAACCTGACCCTTCCGAGTACTGAGTTGGAGAATTCCAACTCCAACCCATGCTGTAATAACTCTAGAACCCTGGGAACAGAGAACGCCCGACAGGGAAGAGACCTAGACTCACACCAATCAATATGGGTACGCATACCCTATAATATAAGCTTGCTCCTAGACTTCCCATAGTCTCAATCACCAAGACAGATAAGCCTGTCTCCATCAAGATGGATGTTTCAGCAGTCAGGCCGTCTAGGCCAGAGTCTGTAGATCGGGGTGATGTAAAGGGGCCCTGAGTGAGCAGAGCTGGCACTCCTGGCAGAACGCACAGATCTACTGTCCTCAGTACCACATTTGCGAACCACACTCCACTAGGCCACCAGAACCACTGGTCCCCCCTTCCACAGCAATTTTGCGCAGAACCCTGCCTAGCAGGAGGCATGGAGAAAGACATACAGAACAGAATGTCCCGCCATAACATTACTAAATCATCATGACCACGTCCAGAGAATCCTGGGACAGGGAAACAAGGGCCGAGAGCTTGTGATAGTGACGGGGCACACAAAGATCCAAACTGGTTGGACCTCATAGTGACACAAGGATTAGCACATCCTGTCGCAGAGGGACTTCCACCGGAGCGAATACCACTGATATGCAGGGAACATTGTCCACCACCCAGATCAGGATCGGAGACACTTCCTGGAGGAACCTCCTGCACCGGGTCCCTCCCTGAATATTCAATGTAGGCCAAGGCCGTCAGCTAGGCCTAGCTCCCCCGAACAGGCAGGCCCTGAAGAGGAGTAGGCAAGCGAGTTAGAACTAACTTGAACGCTCAGAGATTCAAACATTGATAGGCGTATAGGCCTTCTAAGGGCCCTACCTCCCCTGGAACCGTAGGGACTTCCAGAAGAAGACCCCCCTCAACCTGATAGATTGGCATCCATGGTGACTGTCTACCCAGGAAAGGGCAAGAAGGGACTGCCCTCAGGCAGGTTCCTTGAGTTCATCCACTACAAGAGGGACCTCCTCACCAGGGAGGAAGGCACACACACCCTGCTCCAGGGATGCCGGGTCCTTGTCCCGTAGGACAAATAGGAGAAGTTGCAGAAGGCCCCAGGGGGGCCCACCAGCTGCATCCCCTGCCTGGTGGAGGGACGGGGACAGCTAAGAGGGACTGAGCCCATACAACCAGATTGTCCACTCTATTGCTGAGGAAGGAAGATCCTTGCTTGAACTGTATAAAAGTTACCAATGAAGGGGACAATAAGGACTTGGGGTGTTTGATCACCCCTCCAAATAACTCCCAAATGGACACCCTCCAGCCGAGTATCCAACGTAGCCAGACGTAGAGACTGGGAAGAGATGAGAACGTCCAGGTAGGTCATCCATCGGAACGCCCCTTGGTCTCATCAGAGACCACACCCCTGTCAGCACCTTGGTGAGCACTCTGGGAGCTGAAGAGAGGCCAGATGACAAGGTCACGATTATCAGTGTTGGTCAATCAACGTGAATCTGAAGAACCTCGGTGTCCAGAAGACACAGGGAAGTAAAAATAAGCAGCATTGAGATCCACAGACGGCAAGAAGCCCCTGACGCGCAAGGAGCCGATGGCCGAGCGCAGTGTTTCCATTGCAGAAACCGCCTGTAATTGACGAATTGCTGAAAATCTGTGAGACCAGATTGGGCCAGACTGATGCATCCCTTTTTTGGGGAACTGTGGAAAGGTTAGTGTATCGGCCCCTGCCTCTGCCTAATAAAGGCAATCTGCAAGAGACCCCCAGACCCCCGCAGGCCTTGCATGGCCTGCACCAGCATCTGAACAGAGGGCGGGACCAGGAGCACCCGGGACCCGATAGTCTTGGGGGAGGCCGCGCAGCAAACTCTATCTTGTATCCGGAGGGCACTACTTCCTGAATCCACCAGTCTGAGGCGTGATACCTCCTGGCATGAGCAAGGTGCTGCAGCCGTCCCCTCACCCAGACGCGCAAGGGCGCCCCAACATGCTTGAGGGGATGTTGGTGGAAGACTTAGGCTTAGCCCCGCCAGAGGGGCCAGAGCATTATATGCTGCTCCTGGGGCAGGAGTCTGCACGAGCCCCCAGGAAGGACACCCCTGGTTCTTGTTTTACACTATGGTAGGGAGGGGTTACCCTGCCCTGAGGGGCCACGACGGCCGCCTACGTTGGGGTGAATTACCCTTATTTACCAAACAGGTCCAGAAGGCCCCAAACAGGCGTTGCCCTCTAAAGGGAAGCCCAGTAAGAGTCTCCTTAGCATCATCGTCAGTACCCCACTGTCGCAGCCAAACCAAGCGACGTATAGTCACCACAAGGGCAGGAGTCCTTGCACACAATTTAATGGTGTCATCCAGTGGTAATAGGATAAATTTTACAATTACATCACAACTGGAGAGTGCATTAAACGCATCCCAGGGGAGATACTCAGGGTGATGATCAAGCATCTTTCTGATGAGGGTTCTAGCGGCCACTGCAGTGATGACCGCGGCACAGACCGGGCGCAGCGCTGTCCCTGTACAAGAAAAGGCGTGGGAGGCCACAGGTCAATGCGCCAGACTTTAGCATCCCGAAGGGTACTATAAGCAGGGGCTGTAATAAAGGGGGTGAAACCCCTACGATCTGCGCATCCACCACGGGGGGGTGATGACTAACAATTGACCACCTCAGGGGGAAAAAGGGGTATTTCCTATCCCAGTCCTCTGGGACCCCTGGAATTTACTGGGGAATCCCATTCCTTGAGTACAAGAGCATGGAAACGAGCCTGCTCTAGAAATTCCAAGCGCGCTGTCGCTGTATGGAAACGCTCCCCTCTCGACTTGGAGGCCTCACCAGGGAGAGAGATAGACAGGACCTTAAAGACCTTAATCAATAATTCTCACACTGGCCCCAGTATTCAGGGCCAGAATCGCCATGACTCAGAGAGACCAGCTCTCCTTCATCAGAAGGGTATAGTCACACGGAGTAGTCAACTCCTCAGTTCTCATAGGACAACAGAAAATGGGAGGCATCAAGGGCCACTTCATACCAGGGCCCCTGCGCCCTGACAACCTCGCCATAATCTGGTCAGCCATAGGCAGGCTGGAAGACACAGCAGGCTGCAAATCCCCACTTGTATGCGACTCAGCAGGAGTGAGATTTAAGCATGGGGAAATAGGTGTATTGAAACGAGGTGCAGCCACTGGCAAGCCTGATTGCAGGGCCAGTGCTTGCTCGGCACATGGTGCGCAGACCCGTGCCCTGTCAGCATCAGCATGGGGTTGACCACACGCTATACACAGCCGGTCTTGTCCCAGAGGGACCCCGGTCACATAATTCTGAGATGCCTCCATATGGTGATTATCTAGGCACAATATGCCAGCAGGGTTTTATGCAATAGGCAACCCTGGATGCCCCAAAGACCCGCTAGGAAGGTGGGAGAATTTTACAAGGCCCACTATAATTTAACCCAGGCCGGGGAAGCCACTGGATTCAACTGTCTGAAAGACATAATGGGAATAAAGGGGTGTCAGAGCCATGCGCAGTAATAGGAATCATGAAAATCGCCCGTGAGGGCACTTACAGACCAAGGTAGGAGGAGGGCCGTTACCACGCGCGCGCGACTAGCATCAAAATGGTGCCAAGCGAACCTCGAAGGGCGGGCCAGAGCAGGGCGTGACGAGGAGCGCGCCAAACCAAGGTCCCCACCCCCCGATGAGCGCGAAGCTCTAAGTCAGTAGAAAATATTGTAAAAAGAAGCAGAGTGTATGACACACATAGCATAGATGATTTTTGCCAATGGAGACGCCGTAGCGTCTGGGGTCAATATTGTAAAGAGAAGCAGAGTGTATGACACACAGAGCATAGATGATTTTTGCCAATGGAGATGCCGCAGCGTCTGGGGCGACGACGCCGCAGCCCGGAGCAGCACATCCAATAAGGAAAGAGACGAGCGCGGCGGCGGCAGATAATAAAAAAGCAAACAGCGCGGCTCTGACACCAAGTTACAAGTCAAGGACAATACTAAGGCCATAATTGTGTAATCGCAGTACACTTGAGACCGCCACACACCCCCCTCCCTTTCTTTCCCCCCAAGCTACGGGGGGAAACGAGGGAGGATGGCGACCCTTTGGATAGGGCCCACCGCTACACGGGGCTAGGGGCAATAATGCGGGAGGGGCATCCACTATGAGGCTCACCATCAGCCTAACCGCCTACCCTATGGTGGGGGACTGCGGTGGAGCATGGCTCCGTTAAGCACGCATGGTGCTGCCTACCTTCACCCGACCAGCGCAGCCCAGGCTGGGAGGCACATCACAAGGAGGACGGGTGGGAATAGTCCAACAGGGCCGAAGGCTGTAAAAGCCCCGCTCACCTGTGAGAGAGTGATACTTCATGTCATCGCAGTCGGCACTGCAGAGAAATCTGGGGATTTGTGGGAGGTCCCTGGGTATTTGAAGGTCCGGGAGGAGCCTGTTTTTGCATGTCTGCAGTGCACAGCGCCATCTGGCGGAGAATACCCAAGTGTAAGTATTATATCTGGAGCAGGACGTACTGTATACTTAGAATAACCCTACAAGGCAAGGCCCTAGCCTCACACCAATCAATATAGACCTCCAAGTCCTATAGTAAATGCCAGAAGAGGACCGCTGCCTATCCCTAATCAGGGTCTGAACAACCGCCTCAGACAAACCTTCCTCTTTCAAGATGAAGGTTTCAGCAGCCAGGCCATCAAAGCCAGCGTTTGTAAATTGGGGTAAAGTAGATGACCCTGGGATAGCAGGTCTGTTATCAAGGGAAGCCGGCACTGGTCTACAGCCATCCTTACGACATCTGCGTACCAAACCCTTCTTGGCCACCTTGGAGCCACCAGAATCACTGGTGCCCCTTCTAGAACCAGTTTGCGAACTACCCTGCCCAGCATGGAGACAGGTGGAAACAGATACAGAAAGCCCAGGTCCTTCCACGCCAGAGACAGGGCATCCACTGCCAAGGCCAGGGGATCCTGAGAAAGAGACACAAATGGCGGAAGCTTGTGATTGTGCCTCGAGGCAAAGAGATCCACCTCCGGATTCCCCCACTTGCGGAAAAGATCCAGAAGGACCTTGGGAGAGGACCCCCTGCTCAGGGAATCCGCCTCCGTATTCTCCACCCCCGGAATGTAGACTACCGAAAGGCAAGGAACATTGCTCTCCGCCCATCGCAGGATCAGAGAGACTTCCCTGAGGGCACTCCTGCTGCGAGTCCCTCCTTGGTGATTTATGTGAGCCACTGCCGTTCGGATGTCCGAACGCACCTGAACCGGAAGACCTCGTAACTGTGGGGTTAACCGAGCCAGAACCAGACGAACGGCTCAGAGCTCCAATACATTGATGGGGGTGTGAGCCTCTTGGTGACCCCACACCCCGCTGAACTGATGACTCTTCCAATAACCTCCCCAGCCCGACAGGCTGGCATCCGCGGTAACCGTCTCCCAACAAGGGACCAGAAAGGATCTGCCCTTAACCAGATTGCTCTAGACACCACCTAAATGACTGCCGAACCCTGGGAGACATCCTGAAAGGTTGATCCAAAGACTGTGGGCTCCTGTCCCAATACATCAATAGGAGAAGTTGAAGTGATCTCATGTGAAAGTGTGCAAACGGCACCGCCTCGAAGGAGGACACCATCAGGCCCACCAGTTTCATCCCCTGTCGGATAGAGGGACAAGGGCTGGCCAGAAGAAGACGGATCAGGTCCTGAATCCCCTGCACCTTGGTCTGGGGCAGAAACACTCTGGCTCGACTGGTATCCAGATTCATGCTCAGAAATTATTTCACTCGGTTGATCACCCATCCGAATCTCTCCAGGGTCGACACCACCTGGAGGGTGTCCAGTTCCGCCTGCTGAAGGGAAGAAGCAGAAATCAACAGATCGTCTAGATAAGGCACAATGCGAATGCCCTGAGATCTGAGCAGAGCCATTACGCCCGCCAAAACCTTGGTGAAGACCCTCGGTGCCGAGGTCAGACCGAAGGGAAGAGCTACGAATTGATAATGTTGATCCTCAATCGCAAACCGGAGGAATCTCTGATGTGCCTGAAAGATCGGAACATGCCGATACGCATCCTTGATGTCTATGGATGTCATGAAATCCCCCTGGTGAAGGGAAATGATAGTGGAGCGCAGAGTCTCCATGCGGAACTTTTTGGCTCAGATAAACCTGTTTAGAACCTTGAGATCAAGAATGGGTCTCACCGAACCCTCCTTTTTGGGTACCGCGAAAAGGTCGAAGTAGTAACCCCTGCCTCTCTCCGACTGAGGCACCGGGTAAATAACTCCCATGTCCAGAAGGTTTCTTACTGCTAATAGGAGCCCCTGTGCTGCCTGATGGTCCGAGGGCACCCGAGACCTTAAGAACCTTGGAGGCGGGCAGTACTCGAACTCCAGTTTGTACCCGGACGAGACCACTTCCAGGATCCAATTGTCTGTGACCTCCCGGGCCCAGACCCGGAAGAAGAGCCGCAGCCGTCCCCCCACCCATTCGGGTGAGGGCACCCCTTCATTGCTGAACCGGCTTACCGGCAGGCTTAGGCTTGGAACCCCAGGCAGCTGTCGGACGCGCCCGACCTCTGCCCCTATTCCAGGACAAGCCCCTGACACCAGAGACGGGCAGACCCCTAACCGCTCTGGCTCCACGAAAGGAAGAGGCAAAGGAACCAGCCCCCCGAAAGGGACGGCGCTGCTTCTTTCGCTGAGGTAACCTACCTCCCTTAGCAACAGCATCCAATTTATCTCCAAACAGCCGCGTACCCATGAAGGGAAGAGCCGTAAGCGACTTCTTGACCCCAAAATCCACCGTCCACTGACGCAGCCAAACCAATCTGCGCATGGCCACCAATAAGGCCGAAGTCCTGCTACACATGACGATAGAATCTTCCATAGCAGACAAAACAAAATCCATGAACAATTCACACCTCTTAAGATTAACAGGGCCGATCCCACACTGTCAAACGCATGACAAGCCATCTGATCAAGGCGCTTATCCTCGCCATCCTTAACCCTTTAACCGCCAGCCTACCTTGAGATTTTGTCACCCTTTGTTGCCAGACCATTTTGCACTATTTTGCGCTCCCCTTGTTCAACTGTGATTTTTGAGGGGATTTCCAGGGATTTCCCAGGAAAATTATATATTGTTTTTTTCAGCATAGTCTGGGCTTTAACATGAAATGTCTTGTTTGTCATTTGTTAGGTGTATTCTTAATATTTTTGGGTGAAATATGTGCAAAAAAAAAAAAAAAAAAAAAATTTTTACATATTGTAGTTTTTTTTGGAATAAAAAATGTAAGTTTGTCAATAAAATCTTATTGCGTGTGAAATCCCAATTTCTCCCGGTTACAGCGGTACCACATATGTATAGGTAGACACCCTTTCCTGCCCAGGAGACTCCCCCAAACTGAAACAGCGCTTTAGGAGATTTTCAGATAAAATACAACTATGCTATGCAATATGCGCACCTTGCGGTTTTTCCAGAAAAACAACCCTTTACATTTAAAATACCCCCAACAAACTATATATTCTCTGGAAGTACACACCTCAGGCTTTCTAGGCGTACCAGGCTTGTGGATGTGGCCATAGTTTTCTGGAAGTAATCCCTCAACGTAATCTTTGGTTGCAAAGAGTTTCCCTAAAAAAAGGATAAAAAAGCAGAATCAAAGCCACATTTTCCTAAAAAAACTATATACAAACAAGAAAAATCAAGTTTAATCTGAAAAAGCAACATCTCCCGAACAGAACAATACCCAACATGCATAGGTTCTGTCAAGGGAAGAGTTGCCAAACACCCCAAAGTAAAGCATGTGCGTAACGGTAATTTTACTTGAAAATTTCAGCTCTGCAGACAAAGTGCGCACCTTGCGATTTTTCAACCAAAACAACCCTTTACATTTGGAATATCCCCCATAAACCATATATTCCCTGAAAGTACACATGTTAAGCTTTCTAAGCGTACCCAGCTTGTTGTAGTGGGCTCATCTTTCTGGAATTAATTCCTCAAAGAATTCTTTGGTTGCGCAGGGTTTCCCTAAAAAATTTATAAAAAAGCTGAATAAAAAACACCTTTTCCTAAAATATAAATATGCAAACCAGAAAAAACAAGCTAAGTCTGAAAGCGCAAGGTCCCCCGAACAGAACAATACCCAACATGCATAGGTACTATTAACCCTTTTAATTGCCAGCCTACTTGAGATTTTGTCACCCTCTGTTGACAGGCCATTTTTCCCCATTTTGCGTCATGTTTTGCGACATGTTTTGCGCCATTTTTGCTGGAACTTTCAGAAAAATTATATATATTTTTTTTTGCAGAGTTTAGACTTTAACATGAAATGTCTTGTTTGTAATTTTTTTTTTTTTTTTTTTTACAATATTATTAAGTGAAAAAAAAAATAAATAAATAAAATTTTTTTTTTAGAAAATTGACTCCTTTATTTTAAATAAAAAATGTATTTTATTAAGGAAAATCATATTGCATGTGAAAGCCCCATTTCTACCGATTAGAACGGTACCACATATTTATCGGTAGCCCCCCGTTCCTGCCCAGGAGACCCCCCCTAACTGAAACAAGTATTTTATAACATTCACAAAAAAAAACACAAAAAGCATCCACACTACAAAGGGTTAAATCGAGAAAAAAAATGACATAAGGTCCCCCCTCCCAGGGGAGGGAGACCCCATTTTTTTTTTGATTTTTAAGGGTTAAAAACCCTTAAAAATCAAAAAAAAAAATGACGTGGGGTCCCCCTTACCCACAGTAACCAGCCCGGGACCAGCTATGGGGGCTTGTAGGCACAGAGTGGGGGGGCCAGCTTTTGTGGCCCCCCCACCCTGCAGCCTACGAGCCCACATAGCCCATGTGGGCCCGGGCTCTTCTGCCCCCCCCTGGCCTTTGGGGAGGCAGGTAATGGGGGTGCCGGGGGTTAATGGCAAGCCACCCGCTAGCGCAGGTGGCTTGCCATCCCCCCAGCCTTGTGAACTGGTATAGGGGTCATGGACCCCTTACCAGTTCACAAGAGGTTAAAAGTAAAAAATGACACAGACACACAAAAGAGAAAAAATATTTTATTAATTTTTTTTTTTTTTTTTTACACTGTACTCACCTCCCATCCATCCTGGAGCACTCTGTCCCTCGGCGATCACTGGCTTCTGCTCACTTGCTAGAAGCCTTTTATAGCTGCTGGATGACAGAACACAAAGGGTTAATCAAAAAAAAAAATGACATAGGGTCCCCCCTCCCAGGGGGGGTGGACCCCATTTTTTTTTTGATTTTTAAGGGTTAAAAACCCTTAAAAATCAAAAAAAAAATTGACGTGGGGTCCCCCTTACCCACAGTAACCAGCCCGGGACCAGCTATGGGGGCTTGTAGGCACAGAGTGGGGGGGCCAGCTTATGTGGCCCCCCCACCCTGCAGCCTACGAGCCCACATAGCCCATGTGGGCCCGGGCTCTTCTGCCCCCCCCTGGCCTTTGGGGAGGCAGGTAATGGGGGTGCCAGGGGTTAATGGCAAGCCACCCGCTAGCGCAGGTGGCTTGCCATCTCCCCAGCCTTGTGAACTGGTATAAGGGGTCACATGGACCCCTTACCAGTTCACAAAGGGTTAAATGGTAAAAAATAAGACTAGACACGTTTTTTTAAAAAGTTTATTAAAAAAAAAAAAAAAACTTTTACTTTACTCACCTCCGATCTTCATCTTCTGTGTCCCGCGGCGATCTGCTGTCAGTGACGGCTGGGCAGAGAAGGGGGGAGGCAGGCGATCGGAGGATCGCCTACCTCCCTCCTTCCCTGTCCAGCCGTCACCGGCATCTGAGAGACGAACTGCCGGGTGCCCCGATGACACCCGGCGGTGACGTCATCTGGCCCCGCCCCGTGACGTCACCAAGATGGCGGCCGCCATCGGAAGGAAGCAAGGGAGGAGGGCTGTTATGCCCCCTCCAGAAGACAGAAGAGCGGGGGGGGGGATCGGAGCCCCCCCCCGTGAAGAGGAGAGCCTGCGGGAGCCGGCGGGGACAAAGGTAGGTGACTGTTTTTTTTTTTTTTTGTTTTTTTTTTTACAGCAAACCGGGCGGCTGCTGAAACGGGGGGGGGGGCACCCTGTTCCGGGCCCTCCCCTGCAGCCGGAGGAGCCCCGATGGGCGATCGGAGCCCCTCTGGCTGAAGAGGAGACCCGACCGGATCGAACGAGGGGTCAGGTAAGTGTCTTTTATTTTTACTTTTTTTTTTTTTACTGGGGAAAGTCAGGCACGTAAATTTTACGTGGCTGGCGTTTAACTGTTGGAGAGGCAGCCACGTAAAATTTACGTGGCTGGCGTTTAAAGGGTTAAGGGAGGTAGCGTCAGGGGTGTTAAGCACAGAAGAATTGGTCAAGCCCAAAACAGGCGCATCGACCTCAGGAGGAGAGGACCATCGCTTGACCGCCTCCACCGGGAAAGGATACTTCTTGTCCCATCCCTGGGGAGCACCAGAAAGCCGACAGGGCATCTCCCATTCTTTCTGGATCAGTGTGTCAAAATGATCCTGCATAGGGAATTCTAGACGGGGCTTGCGGACCCCCAAAAAACAGGCGCATCGACCTCAGGAGGAGAGGACCATCGCTTGACCGCCTCCACCGGGAAAGGATAGTTCTTGTCCCATCCCTGGGGAGCACCAGAAAGCCGACAGGGCATCTCCCATTCTTTCTGGATCAGTGTGTCAACATGATCCTGCGTAGGGAATTCTAGACGGGGCTTGCGGACCCCCCCAAAAAAAATTCCCCCTTCTTTAGGGGAGGCGCCTCCGGGGGATCAATATCCAACACCTTCAACATAAGTGACAAAACAGCAGCCGCATCTACGGCATCCCCAGGCGCCTGCTCAACAAAAGCATCACCAGACTGTATAAAAATATAATTCTGTGAAATACTCACCTGTAGAATTGATATTATTTGTATACAGTACGTCCTGCTCCAGATATAATACTTACACTTGGGTTATCTTCCGCCAGATGGCGCTGCACTGCAGAGACATGGAAAAAAGGCTCCTCCCGGCCCTTCAAATACCCAGGGACCTCCCACAAATCCCCAGCATTGAAAAGCAGTGAACAAGAAGCCGGGAGAATTAAACCACCCAGAACAACTGGCAATGATAACAATGATAACAATCACCATACAGGGGATCCAGAATAATGCAAAAAACCAGGGTGGGGTGGAGCAGGACGTACTGTATACAAATAATATAAATTCTACAGGTGAGTATTTCACAGAATTTTATTATTCTTAGTATACAGTACGTCCTGCTCCAGATATAATACTTACACTTGGGACATCCAAAAGCAGTGTCCATAAAGTAGGGTGGGATCCCCAACAAAAAGCGACAACAGCAGACCACTGTCACCTGCAGAACTATACGGCCAAGACAGCATGAGCTGAGGCCCTAACATCAATCTTGTAAAAAACCTTGCAAAAGGTATGAGCAGAAGGCCAGTGGTAGCGGCCTAGCCAACCAGTTCAACAGAAGCCCGGGCTGAAAGGCCCAAGAGGCATCAAGCACGCATAGAAAAGGAATCAAGGCGACAAGGGAGATTCTTCCCCTTGCTGGAATAGGCCTGAGTAACAGCCTGACGAATCCAATCGCTACAATAGACTTGGCAGAAGCCAAAGGCCGAACAAAGTACCAGGAGTAACATCCATTAATGTAATAACCAGGACCAACTCCTTAGAGCAGACGAAATCGGGCACATTCAGGATGTAATGACCACAAGCCCCAAGGAACCTCAGTTCCCCTAAAGGACACAGTGACTCCCAAGGAAAAAACTTCCAACACTGTATAAGGAATGCAGAACCCTTTCCTCAGCGTTGCTAGGAAAAAGGCACAGCCATGGATAACAATATCTCGAATCAATGAACATAAGACACCTCCAGATGCAGAGAGTCCGGCATCAGGCGGAACTCCACCTTATCCTGGTGTATGTCAAGGAATGGGGGCTAGGTAGACAGAGCCGCCCGCTAACACACGCCTGACCAAGGTAACAGTCACCAGAAGGACAACCTTGAGGGTAAGGACAGCCAGACAGCATCTTGAATAGGACCAAGGGACAAAATCCTGCAAGCAGACAGAATGAATTCAATTTCAATCCCAACAGGGACCATAGGATTACATGGAGGACGCACATGAGCACCCCCTGAAGGAAGTCTTAACCAAGGAAGACTGAACCAGAGACTACTAAGGCAAGGTGGACAGGGCAGAACCTGACCCATCAGAGTACTGAGTTGGGGAACCAACTCCAATTCATACTGAAAACCACACTAGAACCCTGGGAACCGAGAACGCCCAACAGGTAAGAGAGCTAGACTCACCCCAATCAATGTGGGTATGCCATACCCTACAACAGATAGAAGAAGACTAGGAAGAAGCTTACTCCTAGCCTTCCCATAGTCTCAAACACCGAGACAGATAAACCTGTCTCCATCAAGATGTATGTCTCAGCATTCAGGCTGACTAGGCCAGGGACTGTAGAGTGGAGTGACGTAAAGGGGGCCCTGAGTGATCAAGCTGGCACTCCTGGCAAGGTACAGAAAACTACTGACCTAAGTACCATGTCTGCAACCACACTCTACTAGGGCACCTGGGGGCCACCAGAATCACTGGTCCCCTTACCAGAGCAATCTTACGCAGAACCCTGCCTAGCAGAGGGAATGGAGAAGGACATACAGAACTGAACGTCCTGTCAAGACGGTACTAAAGGCATCGGACCACTGACATAGGATCCTGGGACAGGGAAACAAAGGCCGATAGCCTGTGAAGGTGACGGAACCCAACAGATCCACGACTGGTTGGACTCCATAGCGACACTGGGATTAGCACATCCTGTCGCAGAGGGGCTCCGCCGGAGCCAATATCACTAACATGCAGGGAGCATTGTCTCCACCCAGAAAAGGAACATAGACACTTCCTGGAGGGTCCGCCAGCTCCAGGCCCCTTCCAATGATTGATGTAGGACATCTGTCGTCAGACAGACAGAGCACCCCCAAACTGACAAGCCCAGAAGGGAAGTGGCCAAGCGAGATAGAGCCAACTGAAAAACGCTCACTGTTTAGAAATTCAATAGGTGTAAGGACCTTCTAAGGGCCCCACCACCACCAGAATCGCAGGGAGTTTCAGAAAAAAACCTCCCCCTTCAACCTGATTGGCATCCATGGTGACCGTTTCCAGGAAGGCCCACAGACCCTGCTCCAGGGGTGCTGGATCCCTGTCCTGTGTTACCAATAGAAGTCGCAGAAGGGCTCAAGGGGAACTGAGCATAAGGGACCTCTTCCGAGCAAGTTACCAACGGGCCCACCAGTTGCATCCCTGCCTCGTGTTAAAAGACCGGGACAGCAATGAGGGACTGAGCCCATGTGACCAGATTGCCCACCTAATTGCAGAGAAGGGGAGAATCTGGTTTGAACCTAATCCAGAATCATTCCTATTAATGGAGTTACCACTTAAGGGGACAGTGAGGATTGATTGATCACCCATCCAAATGACTCCCAATGGACCCACCAGCCGGGTATCCAACTATCCTGACGCAGAGACAGGGAAGTGAGAAAGGGCGTCCAGGTAGTCATCGCACCTGAGTGAACACTCTGGGAGTTGAAGAGAGCCCAGATAACAAGGCCCTAATTAACAGTGTTGGACTTCCAACACGAACCTGAAGAGCCTCAGAGACCTGAGGGCACAGGGATGTAAACATAAGCATTTTAGAGTTCCCCAGACGGCAAGAAGCCCACTGGGCTGATGGCCCAACTCAGAGTTTCCATGCAGGAAAACTGCCTGTAATTAGAGAATTGCTGTGAATCCAGAATGGGCCAACCCGACCGATCCTTTGGGGGACTGTGGAAAGGTTGGTATAGCGGCCCCTGCCTCTGCCTATTACGGGCAATCTGCAAGAGACCCTCAGACCTTGCAGGCCCAGCATGGCCTGTGCCAGCAACTGAACAGCGGCAGGGACCAGGAGTATCTGGGACCTGATAAAAACTGGGGAAGGCCGTGCAGCAAACTCTATCCTGTATCTGGAGGACACAAACTCCTGAATCCACCAGAATGAGGCGAGATGCCTCCTGATAAGAGCAAGGTGCTGCAGCCATCCCCTCACCCAGACGGGCGAGGGCGCCCCATCATGCTTGAGGGGGTTTGGTGGAAGATTTGGGCTTAGCCCCGCCGGAGGGGCCAGGGCGTTGTCTGCTGCTCGTGAAAAATCCGGAAGGACACCCCTGGTTCTTGTTTAACACTAAGGTAGGGGGGAGGAGGGGTGCCCCTGCCCCGAGGGGGCCGAGACGGCCATCTGCGAAGGGGTGATTTGCCCTTTTTACCGAACAGGTCTAGACGGGCCCCAAATAGGCGTTGCCCTCTAAAGGGGAGCCCAGTAAGAGTCTTTTTAGTAGCATCGTCAGCACCCCACTGTCGCAGCCAGACCAAGCGACGTATAGCCACCGCAAGGGCAGAAGTCCTTGCACACAATTTAATGGTGTCATCCAGTGCTAATAGGATAAATTTTACAATTACATCACAACTGGAGAGTGCATTAAACGCATCCCAGGGGAGATCCTCGGGGTGATGATCAAGCAACTTTCTGATGAGGGTTCTAGCGGCCACTGCAGTAATAGCTGCGGCACAGACCGGGCGCAGCGCCGTCCCAGCACAAGAAAAGGCATGGGAGGCCAGCAGCTCAATGCGCCGGTCCTCAGCATCCCGAAGGGTACTATAAGCAGGGGTTGTAATAAAGGGGGGGTTAGGGACCCCTATGATCGGCGCATCCACCACGGGGGGTGATGACCAACAATTAACCACCTCAGGGGGGAAAGGGTATTTCCTATCCCAGTCCCCTGGAAGTTTACTGGGGCATTCCCATTCCTTGAGCACAAGGGCATGGAAATGAGCCTGTTCTAGAAATTCCTAACGTGCAGTCGCAGTATGGAAACGCTCCCCTCTAGGCTTGGGGACCTGACCGGGGAGAGAGATAGACAGTGCCTTAAAGACCTTAATCAACAAGTCGTCAGTGTCACACTGGCCCCAGTATTCAGGGCCAGAATCGTCATGACTCCTCGGCCTCTCATCAGATGAGCCTGAGTCAGAGAACAACTCCCCTTCGTCAGAAGGGGTATAGTCACACGGAGTAGTAAACCCCTCGGTTCTCATAGAACATACAGAAACATGAGGCGACAGGTGCCGCTTTCTACCAGGGCCCATTCGCTCTGACAACCTAGCAATAATCTGTTCAGCCGTAGGCAGTCTGGAAGGCCCAGCAGGCTGCAATTCCCCACTTGTAGGCGACTCAGCAGGAGAGAGATTTAAGCCTGGGGAGATAGGTGAATTGAAGCTAGGTGTAGCCCCTGGCCGACCTGATTACAGGGCCAGAGCTTGCTCGGCACAGGGTACACAGAACCATGTCCTGTCAGCATCAGCATGGGGTTGTCCACACGCTATACACCGCCGGTCTTGTCCCAGAGGGACCCCGGTCACATAATTCTGAGATGCCTTCATATGGTGATTATTCAAGGCACAATATGCCAGTAGGGATTTACACAATAAGTAACCCTGGATGCCCAAAGACCCGCTAGGGAAGTGGGAGAATATTACATGGCCCGCTATAATTTAACACCTGGCCGGGAGAAGCCAATGGTGTTGACCAGTCTGAAAGACATAAAGGGAATAAAGGGGAGTCAGAACCAAGCGCAGTAAACAAGGATCATGAAAATCGCCCGCGAGGGCACTCACAGACCAAGGGAGGAGGAGGACCGCTACCACGCGTGCATACGACCAGCATCAAAATGCCGCCAAGCGAACCTCGAAGGGCGGGCCAGAGCGGGCTGTGACGCGGAGCGCGCCAAAACGGGTCCCTGTCCCCCCCCCCCGAAGAGCGCGAAGCTCTGAGTCTGAGGCGCCGCCGCCGCCCGGTAGCACATCCAGTAAAGGAAGAGGTGCGCGCGGTGGTGACAAATACACAGTAAAATGCAAACAGCGTGGCTCTGACACCAGGAATACCAGTCCGGGTCAAGACTAAGGCCATAACGTGTAAACATACACTAAGACCACCACACACACCCCCCTCCTTTCTTTCCCCCCGGGCTACCGGGGGAACGAGGGAGGATGGCGACCCTTTGTACAGGGCCCACCGCTACACGGGGCATGGGGCAATAGTGCGGGAGGGGCATCCCCTAGAGGCTCACCATCAGCCTAAACCGCCTACCCTTTGGTGGGGGACTGCGGTGGAGCATGGCTCCGTTAAGCACGCATGGTGCTGCCTACCTTCACCCGACCAGCGCAGCCCAGGCTGGGAGGAACATCACAGGGAGGACGGGTGGGAATAGTCCAACAGGGCCGCAGGCTTTGATAGCCCAGCTCACCTGCGAGAGAGTGATACTCCATGTCTTCACAGTCAGCACTGCAGAGAAATCTGGGGATTTGTGGGAGGTACCTGGGAATTTGAAAGGCCGGGAGGAGCCATTTTTCCATGTCTCTGCAGTGCAGCGCCATCTGGCGGAGGATAACCCAAGTGTAAGTATTATATCTGGAGCAGGACGTACTGTATACTAAGAATATCAGACTCTGTCTCCTCAAACACTTCCCCCTCCTCTAAAGGGGAATAATCAGACAAATCCATAGAGTCGTCGTCCACGACCCACACGGGCTGTGCCGACGACAAATGTCTCTTTTTAGCTTGGGCCTTCTTGCCCACCATGCTACAAATAAACTTTTCAATGCTGGCCAACCTGGCACTAACATCCGACTGCGACTCCCCGCTGGCACCAATGTCACTCGGGGTATGGATCAAGTGGGGACAGGAAGGCGATGAAGCGGGAGGAGCCGACCCAGAAGGCTGGGACCCAGACTTCCGTGTTATGGCCTTATGAGTGCATGGAGTACAGATCGGTACATCCTCTCCCGTAAGGGATGCCCCACACCCCACACATGGGCAGGCTTGCCCCAAGGTGAGCCCGAGCCCAGTATCCTGCGGAGCCTCTATATGGTGATTTTTTAGTGGTCAGTCGCAAGACCGCAGGGAATTACGCTTAAGCAACCCGGGATGCCCCTTAAATGGGAGGATTTGGAGGAGATCAATTTTAAACTAGGGACCCCAGGACCAGGAGGAACCCCTTAATATGCACAATATGAAGCAATCTGCAACACACAATAGGCATATCAGTTACTAATAATAGCATCTGAACATATATACAGATATATACAGCAAAAAATTGTCAAAAACGCACACACCAGGGGCCCACCCCACCAGAGAGTGACCCCCAATACAAGGAAAAAACGGCCAACAGGCCCCTACCTGACCCCTGAGAGCAGACACAGCCACACATGAAGCACCAAGATGGCCCCTGGCCTTGAGGTAACAGGACCCAGGAAGAAGAAGGGGGGCGTGCCAGCACCGACGGCGCGATCTCCAGGCCATGCCCCCCTCCCTGCAGCGCGGATCTGGCCAGAGGAAGGCCCTGCAAAAAACACGCCGACGAGTGGGCGGGGCTTCCGCGCCCGCGCCGAGCGCCCGGCTCCGCCCCCTTTCACACACACACAGCCTGAGTGAATTTCAGGGAGCCATCTTGCAACCGATTCATCAGGGATTACTGCCAGGCTGACCACACAAGCATATATATACACAGTGTGAAGCACCCAACAGACACACACACCATAAAAATCCATAAAATTAAATAAATAAATAATGCAAGGAGAGGCCAGTTAAGACGCGCCAGCCCCCCCCCCCCCCCCCCCCCGAGGGAGTAAGGGACCCGGAGGGAAAAGGGAAAACCCGGCCAATAATAAGGCCGCATGCTAGCAGGGACGGGGGCATCCCGTACCAGGATCACCACAACCTGGTTGTACAGCCTGCCCCATAATGAGGTCTTGCGGTGGAGCGCGGCTCCTACCCTTGCAAGGGCCCGCAGCCTAAGCTGGGAGGCTCAACAGGGTCAATTTAGAATGAGTCCTGGCAGCAATAGGGACAAAAAGGGAAGCTTCATCTTCTGTCTTGCTCGCTCCCTGCAGAGAAGACAACTGGGGAGTTGGTGGGAGGTCCCGGGTGGTTGTGGACCGGGAGGGGCTTCTTTTTTGCATTCATCTCTGCAGAAGTTTGCCCTCTGCTGGAGAATAACCCAACTGTCAAGATTCATTGAAGCGGAGTGTATGTCACACTTGGAATACAGGGCCGGGAGAAGCCAAGAAGGGTTTGTCCCGCCTGAAAGACATAAGCAGACAAGACCTTAAGTACATCGTAACAAAAGTGAAGCAGATAAAGCCGCCCACGAGGGAACTTACGGACCGCGGTAGGTAGGAGTCCCTCACGCATAGGCCAACCAAGTCAGAAAAGATGGCGTCGGTATACCTCGAGGGGCGGGCCAATAATAGCGATGACGCGGAACGCGCCAAAGACGGGCCCCGCCCCCCCGAAGAGCGCAAAGCCAGAAAGGCCAACAGCCAATGATGGCGCACCAGCGCCTGAGGTAATGCCGCCGCCAAGCGCGGATCAAAGTCAGCGCGCGGCGGCGGTAATTGTAAAAGACAAGTCAGCGCGGCGGCTGACACAAGAATAAAGACATGTGAAAAATACAATTCTGTGAAATACTCACCTGTAGAATTGGTATTATACGTATACAGTACGTCCTGCTCCAGATATAATACTTACACTTGGGTTATCCTCCGCCAGATGGCGCTGTGCACTGCAGACATGCAAAAACAGGCTCCTCCCGGCCCCTCATATACCCGGGGACCTCCCACAAATCCCCAGCATTGAAAAGCAGTGAACCAGAAGCCGTGAGAATTTAACCACCAAAAACAACTAGTAAAGATAACAATGATAACAATCACCATACAGGGGATCCAGAATAACGCAAAAAAACAGGGTGGGGTGGAGCAGGACGTACTGTATACGTATAATACCAATTCTACAGGTGAGTATTTCACAGAATTGTATTATTCTAAGTATACAGTACGTCCTGCTCCAGATATAATACTTACACTTGGGACATCCAATAGCAGTGTCCATAAAATAGGGTGGGATCCCCAACAAAAAAGGCAACAGCAGACAGTTTAAAGCACTGTCACCTGCAATACCTTGTGGCCAAGAGCAGCATGAGCTGAGGCTCTAACGTCAACCTTATAAAACTTTTGAAAAGGTATGAATAGAAGACCAAGTAGCGGTCTAGCAAACTTGTTCAACAAAAGCCTGGTGCTGAAAAGTCCAAAAGGCACCAAAAGCACGAGTAGAAAAAGAAGAGAAGCGAGTAAGAAGATTCTTAGCCTCAGTGGAATAGGCCTGAGTAACAGCCTGACAAGTCCAAACGCCAACAGTAGCCTTGGCAGAAGCCGAAAACCTTTCCTAGGACCAGAAGGAACCATCCCATCCAAGTAATGACCAGGCCCAAGGCCGCCTAACCCCCCGAGAACAGACGAGATCGGGCAAATACAGGATGGAGTTGGCCGTAGACCCAAAGGAGCATCAGTTCTCCTAAAGGGCACAGTGACTACCAAGGAAACACTTCCAACACCTGTTCAAGGAATGCAGAACCCTTTCCTCAGCGTTGCTAGGAATAAGGCACAGAAGGAAGAACAATATCTTGAATCAATGAACATAAGACACCACCTTAGGCAGAAAGTCCGGCTTAAAGCGGAACACCACCTTATTCTGGTGTATCTCAAAGAACGGGGGCTAGATAGACAGAGCCGCCCGCTCAGACACACGTCTGACTGAAATAACAGCCAGAAGGACAACTTTGAGGGTAAGAACAGCCAGACAGCATCCTGACAAGGTCCAAAGGCAGACAGAATCAAATTCAAAACCCATCAGGGAACATAGGATTACGCGGGGGACGCACATGAGTAACCCCCTGAAAAAAGTCTTAACCAAGGAAACTGAGCAAAAGACTTCTGCAGGAAGGCGGACAGGACAGGACCTGACCCTTCAGAGTACTGAGTTGGAGAATTCCAACTCCAACCCATTCTGTAATAACTCTAGAACCCTGGGAACAGAGAACGCCCGACAGGGAAGACCGAGACTCACACCAATCAATATGGGTACGCCATACCCTATAATAGATAGAAGAAGAAGCTTGCTCCTAGACTTCCCATAGTCTCAATCACTGAGACAGATAAGCCTGTCTCCATCAAGATGGATGTTTCAGCAGTCAGGCCGTCTAGGCCAGAGTCTGTAGATCGGGGTGATGTAAAGGGGCCCCGAGTGAGCAGAGCTGGCACTCCTGGCAGAATGTACAGATCTACTGTCCTCAGTACCACGTCTGCGAACCACACTCCACTAGGCCACCCGGGGGCCATCAGAATCACTGGTCCCCCCATCCAGAGCAATTTTGCGGAAAACCCTGCCTAGCAGGGGGAATGGAGAAAAGACATACAGAACAGAATGTCCTGCCATAACATTACTAAATCATCATGACCACGGCCAGAGAATCCTGGGACAGGGAAACAAGGGCCGAGAGCTTGTGATAGTGACGGGGCACACACAGATCCACACTGGTTGGACCTCAAAGTGACACAAGGATTAGCACATCCTGTCGCAGAGGGACCTCAACCGGAGCGAATACCACTGATATGCAGGGAACATTGTCCACCACCCAGATCAGGATCAGAGACACTTCCCGGAGGACCCTCCTGCTCCGGGTCCCTCCCTGAAAATGTAATGTAGGCCAAGGCCGTCAGATAGGCCTAGCTCCCCCGAACAGGCAGGCCCTGAAGAGGAGTAGGCAAGCGAGTTAGAACTAACTTGAACGCTCATAGATTCAAACATTGATAGGTGTATAGGCCTCCTAAGGGCCCCACCTCCCCTGGAACCGTAGGGACTTCCAGAAGAAGACCCCCCTCAACCTGATAGATTGGCATCCATGGTGAAGGTCTCCCAGGAAAGGGCAAGAAGGGACTGCCCCCAGACAGGGACCTCCTCACCAGGGAGGAAGGCACACATACCCTGCTCCAGGGACGCTGTGTCCTTGTCCTGTAGGACAAATAGGAGAAGTTGCAGAAGGCCCCAGGGGGGACTGAGCATAAGGGGCCTCTTCGGAGTACGCCACCAACGGGCCCACCAGCTGCATCCCCTGCCTGGTGGAGGGACGGGGACAGCTATGAGGGACTGAGCCCATACAACCAGATTGTCCACTTTATTACTGAGGAAGGAAGGTCCTTGCTTGAACTGTATAAAATTCATTCATAGGAATGGAGTTACCAATGAAGGGGACAATAAGGACTTGGGGTGTTTGATCACCCCTCCAAATGACTCCCAAATGGACACCCTCCAGCCGAGTATCCAACGTAGCCAGACGTAGAGACTGGGAAGTGATGAGGACGTCCAGGTAGGTCATCCATCGGAATGCCCCTCATCAGAGACCACACCCCCGTCAGCACCTTGGTGAGCACTCTGGAAGCTGAAGAGAGGCCAGATGGCAAGGCCACAATTATCAGTGTTGGTCAACCAACGCAAATCTGAAGAACCTCGGTGTCCAGAGGACACAGGGAAGTAAAAAAAAGGAACATCGAGCTCCACAGACGGCAAGAAGCCCCCGACGCGCAAGGAGCTGATGGCCGAGCGCAGTGTTTCCATTGCAGAAACCGCCTGTAATTGACGAATTGCTGAAAATCTGTGAGTCCAGATTGGGCCAGACTGACCCATCCTTTTTTGGGGAACTGTGGAAAGGTTGGTGTAGCGGCCCCTGCCTCTGCCTATTAAGGGCAATCTGCAAGAGACCCCCAGACCCCGCAGGCAGGGACCAGGAGCACCCGGGACCCGATAATCTTGGGGGAGGCCGCACAGCAAACTCTATCTAGTAGCCGGAGGTCACTACCTCCTGAATCCACCAGTCTGAGGCGTGATACCTCCTGGCATGAGCAAGGTGCTGCAGCCGTCCCCTCGCCCAGCCGGGCGAGGGCGCCCCATCATGCTTGAGGGGATTTTGGTGGAAGATTTAGGCTTAGCCCCGCCAGAGGGGCCAGGGCGTTGTCTGTCGCTCCTGGGGCAGGAGTCTGCACGAGCCCCCAGGAAGGACACCCCTGGTTCTTGTTTTACACTATGGTAGGGAGGGGGAGGGGTTACCCTGCCCCGAGGGGCCACGACGGCCGCCTACGTTGGGGTGATTTGCCCTTTTTTTACCAAACAGGTCCAGACGGGCCCCAAACAGACGTTGCCCTCTAAAGGGAAGCCCAGTAAGAGTCTTCTTAGCAGCATCGTCAGCACCCCACTGTCGCAGCCAAACCAAGCGACGTATAGCCACCACAAGGGCAGAAGTCCTTGCACACATTCTAATGGTGTCATCCAGTGCTAATAGGATAAATTTTACAAATACATCACAACTGGAGAGCGCATTAAACACATCCCAGGGGAGATCCTCAGGGTGATGATCAAGCATCTTTCTGATGAGGGTTCTAGCGGCCACTGCAGTAATGACCGCGGCACAGACCGGGCGCAGCGCCGTCCCTGCACAAGAAAAGGCGTGGGAGGCCAAAGATCAATGCGCCAGTCCTCAGCATCCCGAAGGGTACTAACGGCAGGGGCTGTAATAAAGGGGGTGTTAGGAACCCCTACGATCGGCGCATCCACCACGGGGGGTGATAACTAACAATTGACCACCTCAGGGGGAGAAGGGTATTTCCTATCCCAGACCCCTGGGACCCCTGGAATTTACTGGGGAATCCCATTCCTTGAGTACAAGAGCATGGAAACGCGGAGTAGTGAACTCCTCAGTTCCCATAGGACAAACAGAAAACAAGAGGCGTCAAGGGCCACTTCTTACCAGGGCCCCTGCACCCTGACAACCTCGCAATAATCTGATCAGCCGTAGGCAGTCTGGAAGACACAGAAGGCTGCAAATCCCCACTTGTATGCGACTCAGCAGGAGTGAGATTTAAGCATGGGGAAATAGGTGTATTGAAACGAGGTGCAGCCACTGGCAAGCCTGATTGCAGGGCCAGTGCTTGCTCGGCACATGGTGCGCAGACCCGTGCCCTGTCAGCATCAGCATGGGGTTGACCACACGCTATACACAGCCGGTCTTGTCCCAGAGGGACCCCGGTCATATAATTCTGAAATGCCTCCATATGGTGATTATCTAGGCACAATATGCAGGCAGGGATTTACGCAATAGGCAACCCTGGATGCCCCAAAGACCCGCTAGGAAGGTGGGAGAATTTTACAAGGCCCGCTATAATTTAACACGGGCGGGAAGCCACTAGATTCAGCCGTCTGAAAGACATAATGGGAATAAAGGGTGTCAGAGCCATGCGCAGTAATAAAGAATCATGAAAATCGCCCGCGAGGGCACTTACAGACCAAGGGATGAGGAAGGCCGCTACCACGTGCGCGCGCGCGACTAGCATCAAAATGGCGCCAAGCGAACCTCGAAGGGCGGGCCAGAGCGGGCCGTGACGCGGAGCGCGCCAAAACCAGGTCCCTGCCCCCCGAAGAGCGCGAAGCTCTAAGACAGTAGTCAATATTGTCAAGAGAAGCAAAGTGTATGACACACATACTCAAGAGGGGGCCATCCACCAGTGCTGGATAGCTGTTATCTCACCATATAATTAGGCCGCACACATGCTGTAATATCTAATCAAAAATTTATTTATTCAAGGACACATAATGTGACATAACAGACATTAACCACATAAAGACATAATAAAATGTATATACATATATATACACAGATAAAAAGAGCGGGCCCTGCAGGTAAGGATAATGGGACTACCAAGAAACACAATTTAAATGTAAATAAACACTATTGAAATATGCCAGGTGTATATGGTTTGAGCTGTATAAGAGAAGGTGCAAACAAGTATATATTAAGTGAACGATCAGAGGATCGTGATTACACAAGTTTTAACTAGAAAAAATAGTGCTGAAACAGAGCAAAAAGCCCTGCAGAAAATACTCCAGAGAGAGTGCAAGTGCAAAGAGTGATCAAAAGAGTGCTGTCATACCAATACACCATGGCATATATAATACATAGCTTACAAAGATAGGGCAAGATTAGACATAATACTACCACCAATTAATGGGTCCAGATCCCCTGCAGGAGCCCGTTCCTGAACACCGACGCGTTGCGTGAGAGATCACTTCCTCAGGGTGACACACATAGAATAGATGATTTTGCCAATGGAGACGCCGCAGCGTCTGGGGCGCCGCCGCCGCCCTGCGCAGCACATCCAATAAAGGAAAGAGACGAGCGCGGCGGCGGCAGATACACAATAAAAAGGCAAACAGCGCGGCTCTGACACCAAGTTACAAGTCAAGGACAATACTAAGGCCATAATCGTGTAATCACAGTACACTTGAGACCGCCACACACACACACCCCCCCCTTTCTTTCCCCCCGAGCTACGGGGGGGAACGAGGAAGGATGGCGACCCTTTGGATAGGACCCACCGCTACACGGGGCAATAATGCGGGAGGGGCATCCACTAGAGGCTCACCATCAGCCTAAACCGCCTACCCTTTGGTGGGGGACTGCGGTGGAGCATGGCTCCGTTAAGCACGCATGGTGCTGCCTACCTTCACCCGACCAGCGCAGCCCAGGCTGGGAGGCACATCACATCAAGGACGGGTGGGAATAGTCCAACAGGGCCGCAGGCTTTGATAGCCCCGCTCACCTACGAGAGAGTGATACTTCATGTCTTCGCAGTCAGCATGCAGAGAAATCTGGGGATTTGTGGGAGGTCCCCGGGTATATGAGGGGCTGGGAGGAGCCTGTTTTTGCATGTCTGCAGTGCACACCGCCATCTGGCGGAGGATAACCCAAGTGTAAGTATTATATCTGGAGCAGGACGTACTGTATACTTAGAATAGTGAAAGCACAGGCTGCATAACATACATATCTATACACATACACACCCCCCCTCTTTTATGAGCCTTAACAGTCCTATGCAATCTTGATCCTACACCACTAAAACTGCTGCTAAAATAATCAGGTCCAATGGCTCCTGGGTGTGCCCCAGCCTCCAGCCATTACTATCACACGGGGCATAGCATTAGCACGATTGTGTGTTTGCAAGCAATAGCCAATTACCACAGTGCTATCACCACAAACGTCCTGCTGCGGTGTGAAATGGCCCATACGCTTTGTGCAGCCTTTTTATGGCGATTTCGGGGCGAGCAAGAGTGCATCATAATTGTCTGAGTGTGCAGGCAGTATTCTCACTGACTGGAAAGTGGGTGCAAAGATGCTGCTCTCAGGAGTGATTGGACTGGGTATGCAGCATTTGGTGGGGCGGCACTCGATGTGAGTCGGGGTGTGGACTGCAGGATACACAGTACTGAAGCAGTTGACACTGTGTGGAATCAAGAATGCGGGAAGTTAGAAGATTATATTTGTTATATGCTGGGGCTGATTGTTCAGCTGCCCAGAAATCCTGAACCGCCTTTTGGTTTAGGGGTGGTATAAAGCCCCCCTAATTCTCAAAATGTCCAACCTCCTGCTAGGCATAGCCTATATACCCTTCTAGTAACCCCCTGTCGATACACACACCAGCACAGAAGCTCTTGGACCATCTATTGACAGATGAGCTGCAGGAAATCCTGAGACCAAATGTGATAAATATTTATTACAGATCAGAACAGACTCTCCACAGCACTGTACAATATTTTTCTGGAGAATCCCGGATGTCGGCGCCGGGCCACGGACAGCGAGACATTTACATCAGCACTCGGCACGATATCGATAAGACACTTGGTGGTAATCGGGGAGGTTTAGCGACAGTCTAACAGTACAGAATCTGATACAAAAGCACATAGGAAGGTGCCGGCTCTTTAAGAAACAAATAAGAAAGAAAACAGACCAAGAGGTAAAAGGAAAATAACGTGATTTTTAAACCGTGGCGCTGCAACGCTTTTTCTATTTAACAAGATAAATATTTCATAATAAATAATTCTGCAAAAATATCCCAGTTATTTTTTTACTTCTTGAAATGTTCGCATCCAGCATGCCTGCGTGTTGGGAGAGATCACGCAGGCCGGTGGAGGGGTGAAGTGCAATAAATGAGGCAAGGGGTGGGGATGTCATGCAGTTTATGGGTTGGCTGTGTGCGGCATTAAGAAGGAAATGGCACCTGCAGTGGCACTGTTGGCAGTCAGGCTGCTTGCTCTGGGTCATTTGGCAACAAATCTGTGAAGAAAGCAGCTGGAGCCTCTGGCTTGTGTTGTACCCCCCACCTTTAGCCTGCAGGGGGTGCAGTACACCAGGAGCCAGATGCTGAGGTGCCTCCTCCCACATTTTCATGAAAATGAACACAGCTGAGTGTGATGGAGGAGATCCTGAGACAATGTTGTCCAATAAAAAGATGGGATGAGGCACGCAATGAGTGGCAGAAGGACCATACCTGTGACCTGTCAATAGAAATCACTAACCCAGAAACCTACCAGTCTGACACGTGCAGCAGCATGGTGGGGTAGCCCTTTAGAGGAAATCATCCCTGCTTTTGCAGGTTTTAGTAATGTCACCCCTCATCCAGCCTGGCTGAGTACCGTTACCCCATGTCTGTCTCAGAACAGTATTGGTGATCAGTGGTCTGCTCTTTTTCTGTTATGGAACATGGGCCACATAATTGGACATGGCCCACATCATTATCAGCCGAGCTGGCGACCCCTGTAACAGTCATGGAAGTTTGGTGGAAGCATGTCTATAGGGTGGCCGGGCAGTCGGTCTGTCTATTAGCGATGGGCAGAGGTGACTGGTGTTGGGGGTGAATTTCCTGGATGAACCGCGTGACAAGGTGACGACGTGTAAACAATGTGATGGGGATGGGGATTGTCGGGCATCTCTTGTCTCCACAGCATCATTGCACACAGCCACGTGACATGTCGGATACTTGTTTGGGAAGGGGAGGGGAGTGAGGGTCATGAGAACACGGATTGTCTTCACTTCAGATCGACAATATCTTCATCGAAGGACTCGGCCATGTGGAAGGAGCTGCCGCTGCATGGGGGGCTCTCCTCCACACTGACTGTAGATTCTGGGTCCGAGCTGGTGGAGCAATGGCGCTGACTTTCTGAATTGCTTTCAAAGGAGCCCGAATCGATCCTGCCAAGAAAACGGACATTACCATAAGCTGCCTGTATAGCAATGGGGTGTACAGCGGGCTGAAGAGCTGGTGCACTCATTTGGTGCTTACTGGTCTCATGGATTACTTCACTTAAACAGGAGCAAAATACTAGAGGCTCTACACCAGTTATGGAGTTAGCTCCACTCCCCTAACAGAGCAATAGAGGTATGGCTGCACTGTTTTCTCAGCAGACTGCAGGATTGCCAGAGAAAGGGGGTACATTTTCCCTAGATACCTCAGATCAAGGCTGCTGGAGGGGCATGAGGCCTCCCTGCTTACCTTGACATGGCAGCAATGCTTTCCCACAGTGCTGGTATTTGAACCTGTGTGCTGCAACTCTTTCTGGCCTTGTACACTGCACACGCTCACCAACAAGAAGCTGGAACACAAAAGTGCAGCACCCAGATTCAGATTGGCGCCATGGGTCGGGTTAAGGGTAAGTAGGGGAGCCCCGGTACCCTTGATCCAAGCTGTGTAGGGAAAGTCCACAAAAGCCTCCAAATTAACTCTGTACCAGGAGGGGTCTGGTCCACAAGAACACTAAACTAATTTAACCAACCTTCTTGTGCAATAAGTAAAGCCCTGCATTAAAGAGATACACACCTTTTCCTAGCAGAGCTCCATCGAACTGATGACAAAGATGTATTTCTGTCCTCCATCATATATGTCTCCATGCCTGATTTTGGGCTTCTTGTGTATTTTTAACTGGAGGAACATCCCAAATCCAGGTTATAAGTCAAAAGTATAATTTTTGTACTTACCTGTAAATCTTTTTTCCCTTAGTTGTCCATCCAGGCACACTAACAAGTGGGTTACTTCAACCGAAGGAGGTAACTAAAGTAAAGTTGTAACTCTTTCCATAGACAGGTCTAGAGCCCGGCTTTCAGAGGAACTTCCCCAGTACAGAGCAATTGAGACTTGGTCACTGGGAGTAACAATCAAATAACAAAAACTAACATCAATGCAGGAGAACATCAACAGCCCAATCAATACAACCTTGTTAAAGCAGACCAAAAGCGAAAAAATTAAATTGAGGCCAGAGAATATACCTTCCAGACTGATGTCCGGATGCTCCCTCAGCTGACTACTACTCGGGGGCAGAATGCCCGTTGTCCCGAAGCAATTGGGATACAATTGGGATACATTTGCCATGCAGTCACACCAGCGACGATAAATTGGCATGGGGAAGCAGACCTTGTGACTACAGATCTGGCCTGTCCGGAAGTCGAAAAGACTAATTGCCAGCCAGCCTGACCACGTCTGCAAACCATGTTCACCGTGGCCAATAAGTAGGGACTAGAATAGTCATGATGCCCCATAGGCTTACCTTTTTCGCAAAAGAAAAAGTAGAGTCAGGGAATGCATACACCAGCCAGAATGGAGACCACAGAGACAACTACTGTGAAGGCTGAAGGGTCCTGAGGAGGGGCCACAAACTGAGTCGCCTTTCTGTTGCGCCTGGATGCAAAAAGATCTACCCTGGGGACACCCCACCAGTCAAAAATCATGCAGAAAACCTCAGAATGGAGGACCCACTCTACCAGATACACAATTTCTTTTCTGAGAAATGCGCAAAAGTGTTGTCCACACCTGGAATGTGGATGGCTGAAATAAAAGTAAAATGCTGTTCTGGCCATGAATTTATCCTGGCAGCCTCCCCCAGGCTCTCTTGCTCCTGATGGTTCACATATGCGCCCGCCGTAACATTGTCCGTTTGGCCGCAAGATCCAGCAGACTACTGTTCCAATGAACAAGGCAAGAGGCTTGCCTACTGCTGCTGATTGGGATGTTTTAGGGTATGTGTCATTCTGTGTCCCACTTTCCCTTCTCTCTTGCTCTATTATCGGTTATTTCATTCTATATATCTATCCATCTATCTATCTCTATCTATGGTATGTCTTCATTCTATCTATATGTCTTTTCCTTGTATCTCTCTCTATTTTTCTGTGGTATGTCTTCTATTTATCTATCTATCTATCTATCTATCTATCTATCTATCTATCTATCTATCATCTTTATTTTCATTCTGTCTCACTATCTATCTAATCGATCTATCTTTTTTTTTATTATATCTATGTGACTATCTTCAAATCCATTTATTAATTGATTCATTATTTCTATCTTTTTTATTTTCTATCATTATTTTTCATTAGATCTCTATCCATTCATTTATTTGTGATTATTCTTCCTTATCCACTTTATATATCCTTTCTTTCTTCTTATCTATCTATCTATCTATCTATCTAGCTATCTATCTATCTATCTATCTATCTAATCACATTCCTTTCTTATTTATTCATTAAATTTTATATTTTTTCTTTATGATAATCATCTATCTATGATAGTCTTTTTGTTCTCTTTCTTACTGTCTGGAAAATACCATCCATTTATTTTCATTCATTTACTAACTAATTTGTTCTTTCTATCTATTGACTGTATATATCTATTTATCTTTTTATTCTATATATTTTATCTTTTCTATCTATCTATCTATCTATCTATCTATCTATCTATCTATCTACCTTTTCATTCCTCAATTTTCTAGTTCTTTTCATTCATTCTTTCTATTTATTCTGTCTGGATGAGGCCAGAAGTGGGATGATAATGCAGGGATTTGGGGGGCCAGGTCTGGGACAAAATTATGGGTTTTTATTTACTATACTATTTGGGCCGTTTGACGGATGTACCAATGTTTCTAATTAGGTGTTTAGATTGGCCACCTTTAATGTAGCCTATTCCTGTTTCCCAACATACCCGGTCAGCAGCAGTGGCGGAAGCTTAGAGGGAATATTGCTCAACCCAATAGAATGGCACCTGTGGTAATCAGGGTCCACTGGACCTGCAGGAAAGAGCAACTCTGACTCGGAGACTGGAGCCATCTTTACAGCGAAAACTTAACCACCCTCTAAAAGACGATCAAATTCTCTAGCCCCAGCAGGGACCAATCTAAATGGGACAGAATGGCAAACCTCCTTGGTCCCAGAATCTGCAAACACATCCAGACATTGTGCTGTGTCTCGAAGTGCAAGATCACCACATTCTCCTGCAGTTTCCGGAGCTTGTATGCCGGTAAAAACGCCTTGTCCTGGACCGCGTCCAAGTGCATTACCAAAAAGCAACTCTGCTGGGAAGGCATTATATGACACTTGGGGTAACTGACCACCCATATGAATCTCTCCAGTTCATCCATATATGGAGTAATGCGGAGCCCCTAACAGTAAAGGATCACCATGATACCCTTGGTGAAGACTGTGGTCACTGGATATCCCGGAAGGAAAATCCACAAAGCATTGACAGACCTGGAAGATCGGAATAAGCAGTCGATGTTGAACGTTGGTAGGTTCCCCCTGGTGAAGGGCTGACACCACTGATCGGTTGTCTGCACATAGCTGTTGTGGTGCAAAAATAGGGCACACTGCCTTGTCCTTCTTAAGGTTGAAGCAGAATCCAAAGCCTATCTCTCCAAGTGACACATTGAATATCACCTAAAACGGGCACGGTGAGTGGAGGTGGTGATTAGACGAATCTGGGCAGAGCCAAATCATGAATTTGACCTTGTACCCTTAGGTCACGACTTCCCTGACTTAAGTGTCAGAAACTTCGGCTTGCCAGCTATGTGCAAATTGGCGAAGACTTCCCCCCCCAATCGAAAGTGAGGGCATCACTTCATACCTGAATGGGCTTACACCCAGGCTTTGGGCACCAAGGAGACTTGGGCTTACCTGTTGGCTCCTTCTTGAAAGCATTCTGTGGCCCAGAATTCTTCAAGGTCCCATATCTGCAAAAGGGACGATAGGTAGGACCATGAAAATTCTTAATCTCTACTTTTCAGGCAATCTGATGCTCTTGTGGCCCATGGCTCACATCATTAATTTGTCGACCTGCGCATTAAATAAGCATCCGCCAACAAAGGGTAAGACAGCTGGAATCCGCATCCCACTGTGTCAGCCACAGGGCATGGGGCATAGCCACCGACAGGGTAAGGTCCCTGCTAAGCTTTGCTGTATCATGCATGGCCTTCCATACACAGCAACACATTCAGCCAGGTCCCTCCAACCTAGGAAGTAAAAATACAATTCTGTGATTACTCACCTGTAGAATTGGTATTATATGTATACAGCACGTCCTGTTCCAGAAGATATTCCTTACACTTGGGTTATACATCCAGTAGATGGCGCTGGACTGCAGAGACAGAAAAGTGGCTCCTGCGGGCCCCATATATACCAGGGACCTCCCACAAATTCCCCAGTATTACAAAAGCAGTTAAAATTGAACCGGGAGAACTATAACCATTACAAAAAATTGAACAATCACCATAAAGAGGTAACTAAAAATACTATTCTGTGATTACTCACCTGTAGAAGATTCTTTACGTCTGGGTATTACTCCCCCAGATGGCGCTGGACTGCAGAGACAGCGAAATTGGCTCCTCCCGGCCCCACAAATACCCGGGACCTCCCACAAATTCCCAGTATTGAAAAGCAGTTAACAAGAAGCCGGGAGAATGATAACATAACCAACCATTAACTAAACCAACAATGATAACAATCATCATACAGGGGATTCAAGAATAATGAAAACCAAGGGTGGGGTGGAGCAGGACGTACTGTATACTCATAATAACAATTCTACAGGTGAGTAATCACAGAATTGTATTATTCTTAGTACGTCCTGCTCCAGATAAGATTCTTTACGTCTGGGACATCCAATTGCAGTGTCCGTAAAGTAGGGTGGGATCCCCAAAAGGCAACAACAGGCAGTTTAGATCACTGCCGCCTGCAGAACCTTGTGGCCAAAAACAGCATCAGCTGAGGCCCGAACATCAACCTTGTAAAACTTGGAAAAGGTATGAACAGAAGACCAAGTAGCGGCCTTGCAAACTTGTTCAACAGAAGCCTGGTGCTGAAAAGCCCAAGAGGCACCAATAGCACGAGTGGAATGAGCAGTAAGGCGGAAGGGAGGATTCTTCCCTTTAGCAGTGTAGGCTTGAATCACAGCCTGACGGATCCATTTGCTGATAGTAGATTTAGCAGGAGCCAAACCCTTCCTAGGACCAGAAGGGACCACAAAAAGAGCATCAGTTTTCCTGAAAGGTGCAGTAGCCACCAGATAGAACTTCAGATTCCTGACCACATCCAAGGAATGCCAAACCCTCTCCTTAGTGTTACTAGGATTAGGGCACAAGGAAGGTAGAACAATGTACTGATTAAGATGAAAGGCAAACACAACCATAGGCAGAAAATCTGGCTTGAAGCGAAACACCACCTTGTCCTGGTGTCTCTCAAAGTAGGGGGGCTGGATGGAAAGCGCCGCCAACTCAGAAACACGCCTAACAGAAGTGATAGCCACCAAAAAGACAACCTTGAGAGTAAGAATGGCCAAGGCAGCCTCCTGCACAGGTTCAAAGGGAGCACCCTGCAAGGCAGAAAGGACCAAGTTCAAGTCCCAGACAGGCAACATAGGCTTACGTGGAGGACGCACATGAGTAACCCCCTGGAAAAAGGTCTTGACCAGAGAATGCTGAGCAAAAGATCTTTGGAAGAAAACATCCAGGGCAGACACATGACCCTTCAGAGTACTGACTTGAAGCCCCAGATCCAAACCATGTTGAAGGAACTCCAGAATCCTGGGGATAGAGAACACACGACAGATAGACCTAGACTCACACCAGTCAATGTAGGCACGCCAAACCCCATAGTAAATGGAAAGAGAAGACTTCTTCCTAGCCCTAATCATGGTGTTAACAACAGAGGCAGACAGCCCCTTTTCCATCAAGATGGAGGTTTCAGCAGCCAGGCCGTCAAAGCCAACGTTTGTAAATTGGGATGGCGTAAATGTCCCTGAGTGAGTAGGTCTGGAACCCTGGGCAGAGCATACTGATCTACTGCCAGCTGCACTATGTCTGCGAACCACATTCTTATTGGCCAAGGTGGAGCCACCAGGATTGCTGGCACCCCTTCCTGAGCTATCTTGCGCAGAACCCTGCCCAACAGGGGGAATGGGGGAAAGACATACAGAAGCTGAATGTCCTGCCATGACATTGCTAGAGTATCTGTGGCCAAGGCCAGAGGATCCTGGGACAGGGAGACAAAGGCTGGGAGCTTGTGATTGTGACGGGGCGCAAACAGATCCACATCTGGCTGACCCCAACGGTGACACAGAGAGTGAAACACCCTGTCGCTGAGGGACCATTCTCCCAGGCGAGAGGTCCCCCTGCTCAGAGAGTCTGCCTGCAGATTCTCCACCCCCGGAATGTACACAGCTGAGATGCAGGGAACATTGTCAAGTGAGCCAGAACCAACCTGATCGCCCTCAGTTCCAGAATGTTGATAGGGGTGTGGGCCTCCTGAGGGCCCCACCACCCCCAACCTGTCAGACTGGCATCCGTGGTGACCGTCTCCCAGCAGGGGCCAGAAAGGATCGGCCCGCCAACAGGTTCCTGGAGTCCAGCCACCACGAGACGGACCGCCTGGCTAGGGGGGACAGAACAAGGATCTGGTCCAGGGACGCAGGATCCTTGTCCCATACTGACAAGAGGTGGAGTTGCCGAGGCATCATGTGAAACTGGGCATAAGGAACCGCCTAGAAGCACGACACCATCAGGCCCACCAGCTGCATTCCCTGCCTGATGGAGGGATGAACCTGCGCTAGCAGACTGTCCACCTTCTGCTGAGGAAGAAAGACCCTTGCCTGAACTGTATCCAGATTCATTCCCAGAAATGGTGTCACCAAGGAGGGAGACAGGGAAGATTTGGGATGGTTGATCACCTAGCCGAATGACTCCAGTGTGGACACTACTTGCTGAGTATCCAGCTCTGCCTGTTGGAGGGACTGAGAAGTGATGAGAATGTCGTCCAAATAGGGCAGAATGCGAATGCCCTGAGACCTGAGCAGAGCCATCACTCCTGCCAGCACCTTGGTGAACACTCTGGGAGCTGAAGTGAGACCGAAGGGCAATGCCACAAATTGGTAGTGCTGATCCTCCAGAGCGAACCATGAATATGAAGGTAAGCATCCTTGATGTCCACAAAGGTCATGAAGTCCCCTGGACGCAGGGAACTGATAGCAGAGCGCAGAGTTTCCATGCGAAAGCGCCTGCATCTGACAAATTTGTTGAGGATCTTCAAGTCCAGGATGGGCCTGACTGACCCATCTCTTTTGGGCACAGTGAAAAGCTTGGAATAAAAACCCTTGCCTCTTTCTCGTAAGGGGACCTGACAGATGACCCCCAGCTCCAGAAGGCTTTGCACCGCAGAGCCTGAGCTGACATGGGGTCCTGAGACATCCGGGATCTGATGAATCTTGGGGGCGGCCAGGCAGCAAACTCTATCTTGTAACCGGAGGACACTACCTCCTGAATCCACCGGTCTGAGACATGAAGCCTCCAGACGTGAGCAAAGTGCTGAAGCCGTCCCCCCACCCGGATGGGTAAGGGCGCCCTTTCATGCCTAAGGGGGCTTGGGGAAGGCTTAGTTTTAGAGCCCCAGGATGGGCCAGGGCGTCCACGTCCTCTGCCCCTACCCCAGAAATCTCCTTGAGCCCCAGTAAAGGAGACCCCTCTCCCCGTTCTGGATCCACACTAGGGGGAAGGAAAGGAGCCCGGGCCCCGAAAGGGGCGAAACTGTCTTCTGCGCTAGGGTAACCTGCCTCCCTTAGCAAACAGGTCCAGGCGATCCCCAAATAGATGCAGTCCTTTAAAGGGGAACCCAGTGAGAGCCTTCTTGGCAGTGTTGTCAGCTGCCCACTGGCGCAGCCAAACCGAGCGGCGTATAGCCACCACCAAGGCAGAGGCTCTGCCACACATCCCAATGGTATCATCCAAGGCAGAGAGGACATAAGCAACAAATACCTCACAACGCGAGGCATTATACTCTTCACTAGAAACATCATCAGGAGCTCCATCTAGGACACTTTTAAGCAGAGTCCTAATAGCCACAGCTGTAATGGCAGAGGCACAAACCGGGCGCAGTGCCGTCCTCACACAGGCAAAGGCATAGGAAGCCAGCTGATCAATACGCCGGTCCTCACTATCCTTCAGGGTAGTAGAGTCAGGGGAATGCATGACAGAGGTGTTAGACAAACCCAGAATTGGGGCATCCTCTTCGGGAGGGGATGACCAACGTTTAACCACATCAGCAGGAAAGGGATATCTCTTATCCCAACTCTTAGGGACTCCGGGGAACCTGCTAGGACGCTCCCATTCTTTGAGCATGAGATTATTAAAATGAGATTGTTCAGGGAACTCTAAACGTGGCTTAGCAATATGAAACAATCCCCCCTGTTGCTTAGGAGCCGCGGCTGGGGGAGAGATAGAAAGCACCTCAAAGATCTGAGCCAAAAGCCTATCAGTATCATCTGGGGCCCAGGGATCAGAGCCAGAATCAGCATAACCCTTGGGCCGTTCATCAGATGATTCTGAGTCAAAGAACAATTCCCCTTCTTCCAGGGGGGTATAACCAGACAGATCAAAGAACTCTTCAGCCTCCATAGGAAAAAGAGTGACATCAGGCGCCAAATGCCGCCTCTTAGCAGAGGCCTTACGCGCCATAGTATTAGCAATCAACTTTACAACACTAGCCAGTCTAGTAGACACATCAGGCTGAGACTCCCCACTGGTATGCAACTCACTGGGAGTCAGATGTAAGCTTGGGGGAGTAGGCGAAGCCATACGTGGCGCAGGCCCAGCTGCTGGTAAACCAGGCTGCAGCGCAAGCACCTGCTGGGCACAAGGTACACAGACCCGCACATTGTCAACACTTGTAGGGGACACCCCATAAGCCACACACAGCCGGGCTTGTCCCGAAGGAACCCCGAGCACATTATCCTGAGACGCCTCCATATGGTGATTATAGCGGCACAATAGGCTGATAGGGATTCACGCTATAAAAGCAACCCGGGATGCCCCAATAGCCCGCTAGGGAAGTGGGAGGAATTAGTACACTAGGCCTCAATAAGTTTAATAAACTAATAGAGGGGGTAGGGCCGGGAGAAACCAATTGAGTTTGACCCACCTTTAAGACATTAGCAAAAAAACCCGTAAGCGACATGCATACATAACATTAAAAATATGAACAAACAGGCCGCGAGGGCACTCACGGACCGCCAGCCACGCAGCACGAGGAAGCAAAATGGCGGCGAGTATACCTCGAGGGGCGGGCCGCGGAGACAGTGATGTGGAACGCACCATCCGCAGGGCCTGCCCCCCCCACCCCCGAAGAGCGTGAAGCCGCACACATCACAAAATCAACCAATGATGGCGCAGTAGCGCCTTAGGTAAAGCGTGTGCGGCGGCATATTCAAAAAGCAACCAGTGCAACCAAAGCTGTGCGGTGACAGGATTAAAGGCATACCAAGCACACCATACAAAAAGTGCATGTACAAAAACACACACTTCCCCCCCTCCCCCCCACCGAGAACTACAATGGAGAGCGAGGGAGGGCAGCGGCAGCGGCCACCTAACGTAGGGCCCACCGATAGACAGGGGCAAGGGGCAATAGTGCGGGAGGGGCATCCCATAAAGGCTCACCATTTGCCTATACCGCCTACCTTTGGGGGGGGATTGCGGTGGAGCAGCGCTCCTAAGCACCTGACAGCGGTGCTGCCTACCCTCACCCGAACCAGGGCAGCCAAGGCTGGGAGGCAAATTACAAATCACAGAATTGTATTATTCTAAGTATACAGCACGTCCTGTTCCAGAAGATATTCCTTACACTTGAGACATCCAATAGCAGTGTCCGTAAGGTAGGGTGGGATCCCCAAAAGTAACAGCAAACAGTTTAAACCACTGCTGCCTGCAGAACTTTGCGGCCAAAAGCAGCATTGGCTGAGGCCTTAACATCAACCTTGTAAAACTTATAAAAAGTATGAACAGAAGACCAAGTGGCGGCCTTGCAAACTTGTTCAACAGAAGCTTGGTGCTGAAAAGTCCAAGAGGCACCAATAGCACGAGTATAATGAGCAGTAAGGCGGAAGGGAGGCTCCTTCCCCTTAGCAGAGTAGGCCTGTATCACAGCCTGACGTATCCACTTACTGATAGTAGACTTAGCCGGAGCCAAACCCTTCTTAGGTCCAGACGGGAGCACAAAAAGAGCATCAGTCTTCCTGAAGGATTCAGTAGCCACCAAATAGAACTTCAGAGTCCTGACCACATCCAAAGAATGTAAAACCCTCTCCTTAGGGTTACTAGGATTAGGGCACAGAGAAGGCAAAACAATGTCCTGATTGAGATGAAAGGCAGAAACAACCTTAGGCAGAAAATCTGGCTTAAAACGAAACACCACCTTATCCTGGTGTCTCTCAAAATAAGGAGGCTTGATGGAAAGCGCCGCCAACTCAGAAACACGCCTAACAGAAGTGATAGCCACCAAAAAGACCACCTTAAGCCTAAGAATGGACAAAGGGAGACCCCTGCAGGGCAGATAAGACCAAGTTCAAGTCCCAGACTGGTAACATAGGCTTACGAGGGGGATGCACGTGAGTAACCCCCTGGAAGAAGGTCCTGACCAGGGGATGCTGAACAAGGATCTTTGGAAAAAAATGGCCAAGGCAGAAACATGACCTTTCAGAGTACTGAGCTGAAGACCCAGATCCAACGTTGCAGAAACTCCAGAATCCTAGGAATAGAAATCACACGACAGGGGAGCGAGTTAGACTCGCACCAGTCAATGTAAGTATGCCAAACCCTGTAGTAGATGGAAGAAGAGGACCTTTTCCTAGCCCTGATCATGGTATTTACAACCGAGGCAGGCAGCCCTTTTTCCATCAAGATGGAGGTTTCAACAGCCAGGCCGTCAAAGCCAGCGTTTGTAAATTGGGGTGGCGTAGGTGCCCCTGAGTGAGCAGATCTGGAACCCGGGGCAGGGCATACTGATCTACTGCCAGCTTCACGATGTCTGCGAACCACACTCTTCTGGGCCAACTGGGGGCCACCAGTATGGCTGGCACCCTTTCCTGAGCTATCTTGCGCAGCACCCTGCCCAGCAGGGGAAACGGGGGAAACACATACAGGAGCTGAAACCTCGTCCAAGACATTGCCAGGGCATCCATGGCCAAGGCCAGAGAATCCTGGGACAGAGAGACAAAGACCGCAAGCTTGTGATTGTGACGGGATGCAAACAGATCCACATCTGGCTGACCTCAGCGGTGGCACAGGGAGCGAAACATCCTGCTGCTGAGGGACCATTCTCCCAGACGAGAGGTCCCCCTGCTCAGAGAGTCTGCCTCCAGATTCTCCACCCCCGGGATGTAACAGCTGAGATGCTGGGGGTCCTCTTGCTCCGGTTCCCTCCCTGATGATTGATGTAGGCAACCTCCGTCTGGTTGTCCGAGCGGACCTGAACAGCCCGACCCCCGCAGGTGTGGGGTTAAGTGGGCGAGAACCAACCTGATCGACCTCAATTTCAGAATCTTGATAGGGGCATGGGCCTCCTGAGGGCCCCACTGACCCTGGAATTTCAGGGACTTCCAAAAGCCCCCCCCAACCTGTCAGACTGGCGTCCGTGCTGACAGTCTCCCAGCAGGGGGCCAGAAAGGACCTGCCACCCAGCAGGTTCCTTGAGTCCAGCCACCATGATAGAGACTGCCTGACCAGAGGGGACAGGACAAACACCTGATCCAAGGACACAGGGTCCCGATCCCATACTAACAAGAGGTGAAGCTGACGAGGCCTCATGTGAAACTGAACATATGGAACCGCCTCAAAGCAGGACACCATCAGGCCCACCAGTTGCATTCCCTGCCTGATGGATGGATGAGAACAAGACAGAAGGAGCTGAGCTTTCTCTTGAAGACTCTCCACCTTCTGCTGAGGAAGAAAGATCTTGACCTGAGATGAATCCAGAATCATGCCCAGAAAGGACTTCACCCTGGAAGGAGACACTGACTCCAGTGTGGACACCACCCGCTGAGTGTCCAGCTCTGCCTGATGGAAGGACTGAGAAGCGATAAACATGTCGTCCAAGTAGGGAAGAATGAGAATGCCCTGAGATCTCAGCAGAGCCATCACTCCTGCCAGCACCTTGGTGAATACCCTGGGAGTTGAAGTGAGACCGAAGGGCAAGGCCACAAATTAGTAGTGCTGATCCTCTAGAGCGAACCTGAGGAATCTCTGATGACCTGAAAAGATCCTTGATGTCTACAGAGGCCATGAAGTCCCCTAGGCGCAGGAAAGTCACAGCTGAGCGCTGTCTCCATGCGAAAGTGTCTGAATCTGAAAGTCTGTTGAGGTGCTTCAAATCCAGGATGGGTCTGATGGACCCATCTTTCTTGGGAACAATGAAAAGTTTGGAATAATAGCCTTTGCCCCTTTCCCTTAAGGGCACCCGGCAGATGACACCCAGTTCCAGAAGGCTTGGACAGCCAGGGACAGACCCTGAGCTGACAGGGGGTTTTGAGCTAACCGGGATTTGATGAATCTTGGGGGCGGCCAGGCTGCAAACTCTATCTTGTAACCGGACACTACCTCCTGAATCCACCGGTCTGAGACATGACGCCTCCAGACATGAGCCAAGAGCCGGATGGGTGAGGGCGCCCCTTCATGCCTGAGGGGGCTTGGGGGAGGACTTAGTCTTGGGACCCCAGGGGGGGCCAGGGCGGCCACGTCCTCTGCCCCAAAAATCTCCACGGGCTCCAGCAAAGGAAGCTCCCCATCCAATTCTGGAGCCCCTGAAGGAAGGAGAAAGTGTACCTGAACCCCAAAAGGACCGGGGCTGCCTTCTATGCTGAGGTAACTTGCCTCCCTTAGCAAACAAGTCCAGACGTTCACCAAAGAGGCGCAGCCCCTTGAAGTGAAACCCAGTGAGAGCCTTCTTAGCAGCGTTGTCAGCTGCCCACTGGCGCAGCCAGACCGAGCAGCGTATCGCCACCAACAAGGCAGATGCCCTGCCACACATTCTAATGGTATCATCCAAGGCAGAGAGAACATATGCAACAAATTCCTTACAACGCAGAAGAGCCCTATACTCTTCTTCAGGAGCCCCATCTAAGAGACCCCTGAGCAGACTTTTAATAGCAACAGACGTAATAGCAGAGACACAGACCGGACGGAGCGCGGTCCCCACACAGGCAAAGGCATGGCAAGCCAGCTGATCAATGACTCGTCCTCCCCATCCCTCAGTGTAGTAGAGTCAGGGGAATGCATGACGGATGTGTTAGACAACCCCAGAACTGGTGCATCCACCTCGGGAGGACAACGTTTAACCATCTCAGCGGGAAAGGGATACCTCTTGTCCCAACTCTTTGGTTCACCGGGAAGCCTGCTAGGCTGTTCCCACTCTTTGAGCACCAGATTATTAAAATGAGTTTGTTCAGGAAACTCCAAGCGTGGTTTAACAGTATGAAACAGCTCCCCCTGCTGCCGCGGGGCCACGACAGGAGGAGAGATACAGAGCACTTCAAAAATGTGAGCCAGAGGTCTATCAGTATAATCTGAAGCCCATGGGTCAGACCCAGACTCAGCATAACCCCTAGGCTGATCCTCAGATGATTCTGAATCAGAAAATAATTCCCCCTCTTCCAGGGGGGTATATCCAGTAATATAAAAAAACTCCTCAGCTTCCATAGGAAAGAGAGTAACACCGGGTGCCAGATGCCGCCGCTTAGCAGGAGCCTTACACAGACCAGACCCGGCAATATGCCTTTCAATGCTGGCTACCCGGGCAGCCAAATCAGGCTGAGACTCCCCACTGGTATGCACCTCACTGGGAGTCAGGTGTAAGCGTGGGGCTAGGCGAAGCCAGAGGGGGCGCAGCACTAGGCCCAGCCGCAGATAACCCAGACTGCAGTGCAAGTACCTGCTGGGCGCAGGGTACACCAACCCTGACGTCATCACTGACAGGGGATACCCCACACGCAATACACTGCCGGGCTTGTCCCGAAGGATCCCCGAGCACATTATCCTGAGAAGCCTCTATATGGTGATTATCACGGCACAACAGGCCAATAGGGATTGACGCTAATAGCAACCCGGGATGCCCCAATAACCCGCTAGGGAAGTGGGAGGTAAGGGAATACAATAGCCCTCCAATAAGAGTTAACACTAAATAGAGGGGATAGGACCGGGAGAAACTACAAAAGTTTGACCCGCCTGCAAGACATAAGCAAAAAGATCCCATAAGCAATATGCAATACAGAAAAATACAAAATAAATCAGCCCGCGGGGGCACTTACGGGGCGCGATAGGGAGACACTAGACACACGCAGCAGAGAACTAAAATGGCGCCCGCATATACCTCGAGGGGCGGGCCGCGGAGACAGTGATGCAGAACGCGTCAGCCACAAGGCCGGCCCCCCCCCCCGAATAGCGTAAAAACGCGCCCACATGTTAAGGCCAGCCAATGATGGTACAGCAGCGCCTGAGGCGATGTCGCCACCGACTGCGGAGCGGAGGACAAGCGTGCGGCGGCGGCAAAAGACACCAGTGCACCAATTCAAAAGGGATCATCACATAAATAATATAGTCAAGACATGCACCCCCCCCCCCCCCCAGACCTACCAGGGAGAGCGAAGGGGAAGCGACAGCCAGCCTAAAAGGAGCCAACTGCGGGGACAGGGGGCGAGGGGCATAAGACGCAGGAGGGGCATCCCATAAGGCTCACCATGGGCCTGTACCGCCTACCCTTTGGTGGGGGACTGCGGTTGGAGCAGCGCTCCTTAGCACCTGACAGCGGTGCTGCCTACCTTCACCCGAACCAGTGCAGCCTAAGCTGGGAGGCAGTAAAAGGAAACGGGTGGGAATAGTCCTACAGGGCCACAGGCTAATAGCCCAGCTCACCTGCGAGTAGAGAGAGACATTTTCTAGTCATCGCAGACTGCAGAGAAGATCTGGGGAATTTGTGGGAGGTCCCTGGTATATATGGGGCCGGGAGGAGCCACTTTTCTGTCTCTGCAGTCCAACGCCATCTACTGGATGTATAACCCAAGTGTAAGGAATATCTTCTGGAACAGGATGTGCTGTATACTTAGAATAATATTGAAGCTTGAGGGGGGACACAATGAGAGGTATAGGGAAAATAAATGCTGGCCCCCAGCTTATCTGAGCTCAACTTATTAGGGGACTGCGAGTGCTTCATCCCAGCAGCCTTGACTAACTGCGGTTGGGCTGTCATGTGCCCCACAGGGGCTGTACACGCAACAGCCCTTGCAACTGCATGCGCCTACTGTCCACATGCCTGCTGTAACCCAGGGCATGGCATTAGTGTTCGTCCCCTGGGGGCAGCAGATGCGAGGACCTTGGTGGGCTGACATCTGCAGGCCTAATGCACTGTAAACACTCAAAATAATATGAGGTAGCACGAACCGCATTCAAGAAAAATACAATTCTGTGAGTACTCACCAGTAGAATGGTTTTTACTATGCACAGCACGGCCTGTTTCATGAAGTCCTTACGTCTGGGTATTCCGCCACAAGGTGGTGCAGTGTACTGCAGAAGAATTGTGGCTCCTCCGAGCCCCATATAAAAACCGGAATCACCGATAGACCTCCAGAGTTGAAAAGCAGTTATACAAGAAGCCGGGAGGTAATAAAGGTAAAAAAGGTAAAAAGAACCCTCACAACTAACTTTGTAACAATTCACCATACAAAGGCAACCAAAGATAACGATAACAAGGGAGGGATGAAACAGGCCGTGCTCTGCATAGTAAAAACAATTCTACAGGTGAGTACTCACAGAATTGTATTTTTCCTAGTGCACAGCACGGCCTGTTTCATGAAGTCCTTACGTCTGGGACATCCAAAAGCAGTGTCCGTAAGGTAGGGTGGGATCCCCAAAGAGGAACAGCAGGCAGTTCAAACCATTACCGCCTGAAGTACCTTGCAGACAAAAGCAGCATCAGCTGAGGCCTTAACATCAACCTTGTAAAACTTGGAAAAAGTATGAACAGAAGACCAAGTAGCGGCCTTACAAACTTGTTCAACAGAAGCTTGGTGCTGAAAAGCCCAAGAGGCACCAACAGCACGAGTGGAATGAGCAGTAATCCGGAAAGGAGCAACCTTCCCTTTAGCAGAATAGGCTTGTATCACCGCCTGACGTATCCACTTGCTAATTTAGCCGGAGGCAAACCCTTCCTAGGTCCAGCAGAATGAACAATAGAGCATCAGATTTCCTGAAACACTCAGTAGCAACCAAATAAAACTTCAATGCCCTGACAACATCCAGAGAATGAAGGGTCCGTTCCTTGGATTTAGCAGGGTTAGGACACAAGGAAGGTAAGACAATGTCCTGATTGAGATGAAAAGCAGACACAACCTTAGGCAAGAAATCCGGCTTAAGCCGAAACACCACCTTATCCTGATGCCGCTCAAAATAAGGAGGTTTAATGGAAAGCGCCGCCAGCTCAAAAACTCTCCTGACCGAAGTAATAGCCACCAAAAATGCCACCTTAAGAGTCAGAATGGGCAACGCAGCCCCACGGATAGGTTCAAAGGGAGAACCCTGCAGAGCAGACAACACCAGCTTTAAGTCCCAAACCAGTAGCATAGGTTTACGTGGCGGACACACATGAGTAACTCCCTGGAAAAAAGTCCTAAGCAGCCGGTGATTGGCAAAGGATCTTTGGAAAAAAATAGCCAGAGCTGACACCTATCCCTTGAGGGTACTAAGCTGAAGGCCCGAATCCAAACCATGTTGTAAAAATTCCAGAATCCTGGGGATAGAAAACAACCGACAAGGAAGAGACTTGGACTCACACCAGGCAATGTAAGCATGCCAAATCCTGTAGCAGATAAAAGACGAGGACTTTTTCCAAGCCCGAATCATAATATCAACAACAGAGGCCGGCAACCCCTTATCCATCAAGATGGAGGTTTCAGCAGCCAAGCCGTTAAAGCCAGCGTCTGTAAATTGGGTGTCAGTGTCCGCTTACCGGTCTCCCATTCCAGCGGCGTCTCGGGTCCTCAGCCGCCCGCTCCCGCTGCGCAGCCACCTGTCCGGCAGCCGCGGCAGCTTCTGTTCCGGCTGGCACGCACGCGCCTCCCTCCTCAGCCGGCGGCTCCAGCGTGCACGTTCTGTTTATACCCTCCGGCGGCGCTGCTCTCAGCGCGGCCGCCGGAGGAAGGTTAATTAAATTAAAGGCCCAGCTGCACTAGAGGGAGTGCCCCACAGGGACTGGGCCAATCGGCTGCTTTGGAGTTCTGGGCTGTACGCCTTATGTTGACCAATCTTTTTGAAGTTCATAAGTTACACCAATCATCACACTGATTCTCCAGGGCCAATGATGCCTGATCCCTATATAACCTCACCCCAGTCAGTTTGTCATTGCCTGTTATAGCGCTTAGACCCTCGTTTGTTACTTACCTTGATATCGATCTGTGTTCCTGTTGCCGACCCCTGCCTGCCTCTGACCATCCTCGATCTACACTCCTGTTGCCGACCCTTGCCTGCCTTTGACCATCCTCGATCTACACTCCTGTTGCCGACCCTTGCCTGCCTTTGACCACCCTCGATCTACACTCCTGTTGCCGACCCTTGCCTGCCTTTGACCATCCTCGATCTACACTCCTGTTGCCGACCCTTGCCTGCCTTTGACCATCCTCGATCTACACTCCTGTTGTCGACCCTTGCCTGCCTTTGACCATCCTCGATCTACACTCCTGTTGCCGACCCTTGCCTTGAACCTAGACCACGATCTGTCTATTGCAATTGTTCTGTCGCCACCTCAGATCTACTGTTGCCAACCTCCCGCCTGTCCTTGGACTTCCGTCTTACGCTCAAATTCGGGCTACCCAATTCCACTTCCAGCCGCGGGTTCTCCAGTCCTCTGTACAGTAAGGCTTCATCCTTTGAGCCATAGAAGTCCTGGGGGCAACCGATCCCGAGCAGGCGTGTTCTGCGTCTCGGCAAGCGGGGGCTCCTATAGGTGAAGCTGGCTGCGGAGATTGGGGGTTGAGGTCCTTACCAAGAGAGCTGAAGTTATCCAAGTGGTTAATTGCGGTACCTGGAGCGTGACATTATAACAGGCCCAAAAAGTTAAATATGGAAGACCTGGTACAGCAAGTTCAGGCGATGGCCACTGCTATCAATCAACTTGCCCAGAGAGTGGCCAATCAAGAAACCCGCCAGATTACTACACCTGCTGTACCACCTCATATTCCTGAACCAAAGGTTCCTTTACCAGAAAAATTTTTTGGAGACCGGGACGGTTTTTCGAACTTCAAGAATTCATGTGAACTCTATTTCAGGCTGCGGCCTTTATCTTCAGGCACAGAAACTCAACGGGTGGGTTTAATCATCTCTCTGTTACAAGGAGACCCTCAGTCATGGGCTTTCAGCTTGCTTCCTGAAGATCCTGCCTTACACTCAGTTACATCCTTTTTCTTGGCCATGGGAGTGCTTTATGCGGATCCAGATCGACGGTCCACGGCAGAGAACAGGCTTCGGACTCTGAAGCAGGGTCGGAATTCTGCCGAGGACTACAGCGCTGAGTTCCGGCGCTGGACAGCGGAGTCTACTTGGAATGATCCAGCCCTATGTAGCCAATTCCGTATGGGGCTTTCTGAGAATATTAAAGATGCCTTGGTCAACTTTCCCACTCCAATAGATTTGGATCAACTCATGCAGGTCTCCATCAAAATTGATAGACGTCTCAGGGAGAGAGCCAGGGAAAGGGTTAGAGCTACCACTCCCTTTAGGTCGTCACAAACTCCCAACCCTTCAACTCCTGGTGGGGTAAACGCCTCTTCCCCCTCTCAAGAGGAGCCAATGCAGGTTGGCAGAGCTCATCTTTCTCAGGATGAGAAACAACGGAGACGGTCTTTGGGTCTTTGCCTCTACTGTGGGTCCCCGGGGCATTTTGCCAGGTCTTGTCCAAATAAGGGGTATTCGGCGGGAAACTTTCTCGCCTAGATCAGGAAGAGGGTACTGATCTAGGTGGGTTGAAGCACTACTCTCATCATGATAAGATGTTAATTCCTACGGAGCTTTTCTGGGGTCTTTCCAAACAGGCAGTATTTGCTTTTGTCGATAGCGGAGCTGCAGGTAACTTCCTGGATCGGAACGTAATTTCCATCCTGGGAGTTCCACTGGTACCCCTTGAAAAGTCTCTCCAGGTTCTGGCCATAAATGGGAAGGATATCCAGGGAGAACCGGTCAGTCACATGACCCCTCCTCTCAAATTGGTGGTTGGCTCATCTCATTCTGAACACATAGAATTCCTGGTGTTTGATTGTCCTGAAACACCAGTAGTTTTGGGATACCCATGGCTAAAGCTCCATAACCCCATGTTTAACTGGCAGTCTGGAGATCTGGTTAGGTGGAGTGATTACTGCAAGTCACATTGCTTCTCCACTGTCCTTAGGAGTGTTCAGATTTTGCCCCAGGAACTACCTCTGCCTTATACAGATTGGGCAGATGTTTTTTCTGAGCGATCTGCTGATAATCTTCCCCCACACAGAACCTATGACTGTCCCATTGATTTACTTCCTGGAACTATTCCTCCTAGGGGGAAAATGTATAATCTGAATCGAGCAGAAGAGCAGGCTATGAAGGAATATATTTCGGAGAATCTGAATAAGGGCTTTATCCGCCCGTCTACATCTCCGGCGGGTGCTGGCTTCTTTTTTGTTGAAAAGAAGGATGGGGGTTTAAGGCCCTGCATAGATTATAGAGCATTGAATAAAATCACCGTAAAAAATCGTTATCCCCTTCCTTAATAGGTGATTTATTTAATCAGGTAGTGGGGGCTCGGATTTTTTCTAAACTAGATCTAAAGGGGGCCTACAACCTGATCCGTATACGGCAAGGGGATGAATGGAAAACGGCTTTCAATGTTAAGGATGGTCATTACGAATATTTAGTCATGCCTTTTGGTCTTTGCAATGCTCCTGCGGTCTTTCAAGACTTTGTTAATGACGTGTTTCGTGACTATTTGGGTAACTTCGTAGTGGTTTATTTGGATGACATCCTCATTTTTTCCAAAAACCTTTCCGAACACAGGCAACATGTAAAACTGGTCCTTCAGAAATTGAGAGAAAATAATCTATACGCTAAAATCTCTAAGTGTATGTTTGAGGTCACCTCCGTTCCCTTCTTGGGGTATATTATTTCTAGTCAGGGGTTGGAGATGGATGTGGGAAAGGTTTCGGCAGTACGGGATTGGGTACAACCCAAATCCTTAAAAGAATTACAACGCTTTTTAGGATTTGCTAATTTCTATCGACGTTTTATCAAGGGTTTTTCTAGTATCGTTGCTCCTCTCACCAATCTCACCCGCAAAGCCGCGTTCACTGTTAACTGGTCACCATCAGCTATTGAAGCCTTTTGTGTCCTAAAACAGGCTTTTACTTCGGCGCCAGTTTTAGTGCACCCTGATATCAACAGACCTTTTGTTATTGAAGTAGATGCGTCTGAATTAGGTGTTGGAGCTGTTTCATCGCAATTCTCTGGATCTCCTGAACGTATGCATCCATGTGTCTATTTTTCTCGGAAGTTTAATACCGCAGAACAAAATTATGATGTCGGCAATAGGGAACTATTAGCTATTAAACTGGCATTTGATGAATGGCGTCATTGGTTGGAGGGTTCCTTACATCCTATCACTGTATATACCGATCACAAAAATCTCGAGTATATAGGCTCCGCCAAGAGGCTGAATTCTCGACAGGCCCGTTGGGCATTATTTTTTTCGCGTTTCAATTTTATTATTACCTTTAAGCCGGGCGTAAAAAATACTAAAGCCGATGCTCTGTCGCGCATGTTTGGTGAGTGTAAAGATCGGGGAGATACTGGTGAACCTATCTTACCTGCAGGTTGTGTAGTTGGGGCCTTGCTCCCCGATCTCTCTAATGTTTTGGCGCCGTTCCAAGATGAATAGTCTGTAAATGTACCTATAGGATGTCACTTTGTACCGCCGCATTTGCGTTCTGATGTAATCCGTGAATTCCACGACGCAAAAACTGCTGGTCATCTGGGAGTTCGTAAAACTTTTATTTTAGCTTGACGCCACGTATGGTGGCCTTCTATGAGACGTGATATCACTACCCTTATCGACGCATGTTCCGTTTGTGCACGAAGTAAAGGGGTACACAAGGCCCCTGGTGGTTATCTGATTCCCCTTGAGATCCCTAAAGAACCATGGTCTCACATTTCGATGGACTTTATTGTTGATTTGCCTCTTTCACATGGGAATACTGTGATTTGGGTGGTCGTCGATAGATTCAGTAAGATGGCTCATTTCATTGCTCTACCCAAGCTACCCTCGGCTCCTGAACTTTCGCGCTTATTCATCTCGCATATTTTTCGGCTTCATGGTATTCCAGTAAATATTGTTTCCGATCGGGGTGTGCAGTTTATATCACGATTTTGGAAAAATATTTGTTCACGCTTGGGGATTCAGGTTTCTTTATCCTCCGCATATCATCCCCAGTCTAATGGGCAGACTGAAAGAACAAATCAAAGCTTAGAACAATATTTAAGATGTTACATCTCCGACACTCAGGAGCAGTGGTCGGAATTTATTGACTTTGCCGAATTTGCGAATAATAATGCGCCGAGTGACAGTACTAAAATATCCCCTTTCTTTTGTAATTATGGAAAGAATCCTAAGGCTTCTTCTATTTCTGCAGCACCTTCTGATTTTCCGGTGTTAGAAGAGTGGCTTCAGAAACGGAAGGATATTTGGGCACGCGTCCAGGAAAATTTAGAAACTATGCGCGCTAAATATAAGAAATTTGTTGATCGTCGTAGATCTCAGGAACCTATCCTTCAGTGTGGAGACCTTGTCTGGGTTTCCACTAAGAACATTGCTCTCCGGCAGCCTTCTTATAAACTGGGTCCTAAATTTATCGGTCCTTACCCCATTATCAGGAAACTTAATAATGTGACCTTCAAAGTTCAGCTCCCTCCTACTATGAAAATTTCCAACTCGTTTCATGTATCACTGTTGAAACCAGCTAAAAACTCTTCTCCTGCTGGTCCTCCTCCTGTTTTAGTGGATAATGTGCAAGAATATGAAGTGAACAAGATTCTGGATTCGCGTAGGGTTCGCAATACGTTACAGTATTTAATTGATTGGGTTGGTTATGGTCCTGAGGAGAGGTGCTGGGTTTCTTCTTGTGATGTCCATGCCAGGGCTCTTGTACGGAAATTCCACCGTGACAATCCGGGGAAGCCGGGTGAGGGTCCGGAGGCCCCTCGTGAGGGGGGGGGGGGGGGGGTAATGTCAGTGTCCGCTTACCGGTCTCCCATTCCAGCGGCGTCTCGGGTCCTCAGCCACGGCGGGCGGCAGCTTCTGTTCCGGCTGGCTCGCACGCGCCTCCCTCCTCAGCCGGCGGCTCTAGGGTCGTCACTCGTGCTCGCGCGCGTGCGCGAGCACGTTCTGTTTATACCCTCCGGCGGCGCTGCTCTCAGCGCGGCCGCCGGAGGAAGGTTAATTAAAGGCCCAGCTGCACTAGAGGGAGTGCCCCACAGGGACTGGGCCAATCGGCTGCTTTGGAGTTCTGGGCTGTACGCCCTATGTTGACCAATCTTTTTGAAGTTCATAAGTTACACCAATCACCACACTGATTCTCCAGGGCCAATGATGCCTGATCCCTATATAACCTCACCCCAGTCAGTTTGTCATTGCCTGTTATAGCGCTTAGACCCTCGTTTGTTACTTACCTTGATATCGATCTGTGTTCCTGTTGCCGACCCCTGCCTGCCTCTGACCATCCTCGATCTACACTCCTGTTGCCGACCCTTGCCTGCCTTTGACCATCCTCGATCTACACTCCTGTTGCCGACCCTTGCCTGCCTTTGACCATCCTCGATCTACACTCCTGTTTCCGACCCTTGCCTGCCTTTGACCATCCTCGATCTACACTCCTGTTGCCGACCCTTGCCTTGAACCTAGACCACGATCTGTCTATTGCAATTGTTCTGTCGCCACCTCAGATCTACTGTTGCCAACCTCCCGCCTGTCCTTGGACTTCTGTCTTACGCTCAAATTCGGGCTACCCAATTCCACTTCCAGCCACGGGTTCTCCAGTCCTCTGTACAGTAAGGCTTCATCCTTTGAGCCATAGAAGTCCTGGGGGCAACCGATCCCGAGCAGGCGTGTTCTGCGTCTCGGCAAGCGGGGGCTCCTATAGGTGAAGCTGGCTGCGGAGATTGGGGGTTGAGGTCCTTACCAAGAGAGCTGAAGTTATCCAAGTGGTTAATTGCGGTACCTGGAGCGTGACATTGGGATGGCGCAGCTGTCCCTGAGTGAAAAGATCTGGGCAAGACGTACCGATCTGCTGCCAAATGCACGACGTCTGTGAACCACACCCTCCTTGGCCAACAGGGGGCCACCAGAATGGTTGGTACACCCTCCTGGCCTATCTTGCACAGCACCCTGCCCAGCAGAGGAAAGGGAGAGAGCACATAGAGGAGCCGAAACTCCGTCCAAGGAATCGCTAGCGCATCCGTGGCGAAGGCCAGAGGATCCTGTGACAGAGAGACAAATCTGGCAAGCTTGTGATTGTGGCGAGACGCAAACAGGTCCACATCCGGCTGACCCCAGCGGTGACACAGGGAGTCAAACACCTTGTTGCTGAGGGACATCCCCCTGCTCAGGGAGTCTGCTTCCAGGTTCTCCACCCTCCGGAATGTAGACCCCCGAGATGCAAGGGACATTCTCTTCCGCCCAAGACAGTATCAGGGACACTTTCTTGAGGGCTTGCTTGCTCCGAGTCCCCCCCTGATGATTGATATAGGCAACCGCCGTCTGGTTGTCCGAGCGAATCTGAACAGCCTGACCCCGAAGGTGCGGGGTCAACTGGGAGAGAACCAAACTGATCACCCGCAGCTCTAGAATGTTGATGGGTGCATGGCCCCATTGACCCTGAAATTTCAAAGACTTCCAAACTCCCCCCCAACCGGTCAGACTGGCATCCGTGGTGACGATTTCCCAGCACGGTGGCAGAAAAGTCCTGCCCATTAGAAGATTCCTCGAGTCCAGCCGCCACGAGATGGACTGCCTGGCCAGAGGGGATAGAGCAAACTCCTGATCCAGGGACACAGGGTCCAGATCCCAAACAGACAAGAGATGCAACTGAAGAGGCCTCATGTGAAACTGAGCAAAGGGAACTGCCTCGAAGCAGGACACCATCAGGCCCACTAACTGCATCCCCTGCCGAATGGAGGGATGAGGACACAGGAGCAGAGCCCGTGCCTGCCCTCCACTTTCTGCTGAGGAAGAAATACCTTGACCTGAGAGGTATCCAGAGTCAAGCCCAGAAATGACCTTGCCAAAGACGGAGACAGTGAAGACTTAGGATAGTTGATCACCCAGCCGAAGGACTCGAGAGTGGAGGTCACCACCTGAGTATCCTTCTCGGCCTGATGAAGAGACTGAGCAGCAATTAGAATGTCGTCCAGATAAGGGAGGATGCGAATGCCCCGGTTCCTCAGAAGTGCCATTACGCCCGCCAGCACCTTGGTGAACACCCGAGGCGCCGAGGTGATACCGAATGGTAAGGCCACAAACTGGTAGTGCTGATCCTCCAGAGCGAACCTCAGAAATCTCTGATGACCCGGGAAGATTGGTACGTGAAGATAGGCATCCTTGATGTCCACAGTGGTCATGAAGTCGCCCGGCCAGAGGGTACTGACAGGAGAGCGTAGCGTATCCATGTGAAAGTGCTTAAACTGGACAAACCTGTTGAGACAGATCTTGTAACCGGGGGACACCACCTCCTGAATCCACCGTTCTGAGACGTGAAGCCTCCAGACACGAGCAAAGAGCCGAAGCCGTCCCCCCACCCGGACGGGTGAGGGCACCTCCTCATGTCTGAGGGGCCTTGGGAGGGGGTTTGGGCTTGGAACCCCATGAGAGACCGGGATGACCACGGGATCTGCCACGGCCCCAAGAATCTCTGCAGCTACCTGAGAAGAGGGAGCCACGACCTCCTCTGGAAGCACAAAAGGAGGGGAAGGAAGCGGAGGGCCCTGAAAGGGCCGAGTCTGCTTCCTACGCTGAGGTAACCTACCATCCTTGGTCAGAACATCCAGACGCTCACCAAAGAGACGAAACCCTGCAAAGGGAAGCCCGATGAGAGACTTCTTAGCAGCAGTGTCAGCTGCCCACTGACGCAACGAAACAGATCGGCGCATAGCCACCAAGAGGGCCGAAGCCCTACCGCCCAGCTGGACGGCATCATCCATGGCAGACAGCACAAATGCAACAAAATCAGAGCAAAGCAGGAGGGCCCTATAATCCTCCCTCCTCCTACCAGCCATGGCGCCATCCGCGAGACGCTTGATCTTATTCTGAAGGGCAATAGCCGTAATGGCTGCGGCACAAACAGGACGCAGGCCTGCCCCTACAAGGGTGAAAGCATGACAGGCCAGCTGATCCATACGGCGGTTCGCACCATCACGCAGTGTAGTAGTGTCTGGGGACGGCCCTTAGGGGGGGGCGATGTGCAAAGTCTCAAATATGGTCGACAACAGTCTATCTGCGTCAACAGGGAGCCCGGTATCCTCATCAGAGGCGGACCCTGGGTCACTGTCGTACCCTTCCTGATGGTCTTCAGATGAGTCTGAATCATGGAAAAGCTCCCCCTCCTCTAGGGAGTCACGGCCGCCAAACACATGAAGGCCCACATCCTCCTCGGCAAAGAGGGAAGGCGTGGTGTCAAGATGCCGCTTCTTGCCAGAGGCCTTGCCCATCACAGGTTGGGCCAGCTGCCTTTCAATGCTGGCCACGAGCAGTGCCAGATCAGATTGGGACCCCCTGCTAGTATCCCCCTCACTGGGGGCTAAATGCAGGCGCGGGGGAGTAGGAGATGCCTGAGGGAGCGCAGAACTGGGAAGAGAAGCGCGCATCCCAGCCTGGTCCGCAATAATACCTTGGGCGCATGGCACACAAACCGCGCCACCACCACTCAAAGGGGATGCCGCGTACATGACACACAGCCGGGATTGTCCCGAAGGACCCCCGAGCACGCTATCCCCAGAAGCCTCCATATAATGATTAACACAGGCGCAATAGGCCAATAAAGGGTAAGGGCTAATAAAAGCCACCCGGGATGCCCCCCAAGGGATGCCCACAGAGAGGGCCAGGAGGGGAGAGGTGGGAGGAGGGGGAGGAGCGGGACCGGGAGAAACCAAAATACAGTTATCCAGCCTGAAAGACATAAGCAAAAACACACATAAGCATCCCGCAGTACATGCCCCAAAAATAATTCTGTGATTACTCACCTGTAGAATTGGTATTATGAGTATACAGTACGTCCTGCTCCAGATAGATTACTTACACTTGGGTATTACTCCGCCAGATGGCGCTGGACTGCAGAGACATCGAAAATAGGCTCCTACCGGCCCCCCAAATACCCAGGGACCTCCCACAATCCCCAGCATTGAAAAGCAGTTAACGAGAAGCCGGGAGAATTAAAACAAACCCAAACTGGTAACTATAACAATGATAACAATCACCATACAATCACTCATCCAAGATAATGCAAAACCAAGGGTGGGGTGGAGCAGGACGTACTGTATACTCATAATACCAATTCTACAGGTGAGTAATCACAGAATTGTATTATTCTTAGTATACAGTACGTCCTGCTCCAGATTAGATTACTTACACTTGGGACATCCAATAGCAGTGTCCATAAAGTAGGGTGGGATCCCCAAAGGTAACAGCAGACAGGTCATACCACTGCCGCCTGCAGAACCTTACGGCCAAAGGCTTTGAAAAGGTATGAACAGAAGACCAAGTAGCGGCCTTGCAAACTTGTTCAACAGAAGCCTGGTGCTGAAAAGCCCAAGAGGCACCAATAGCACGAGTAGAATGAGCAGTAAGGCGGAAAGGAGGATTCTTCCCCTTAGCAGAGTAGGCCTGAATCACAGCCTGACGGATCCATTTGCTGATAGTAGACTTGGCAGGAGCCAAACCCTTCCTAGGAACAGAAGGGACCACAAAAAGAGCATCAGTTTTTCTGAAAGGTAGTACTCAGATAGTACTTCAGACACCTAACCAGATCCAAAGAATGCAAGACCCTCTCCTTAGCATTACTAGGATTAGGGCACAATGACGGAAGAACAATGTCCTGATTCAAATGAAAGGCAGACACAACCTTAGGCAGAAAGTCTGGCTTGAAGCGAAACACCACCTTGTCCTGGTGTCTCTCATAGTAGGGGGGCTGGATGGAGAGCGCCGCCAACTCAGACACACGCCTAACAGAGGTGATAGCCACCAAAAAGACAACTTTGAGAGTAAAAATGGCCAGGGCAGCCTCCTGCACAGGTTCAAAGGGAGCACCCTGCAAGGCTGACAAAACCAAGTTCAGATCCCAAACAGGCAACATAGGCTTACGTGGAGGACGCACATGAGTAACCCCCTGGAAAAAAGTCCTGATCAGAGAATACTGAGCAAAGGACTTCTGGAAGAAAACAGCCAGGGCAGAAACCTGATCCTTCAGAGTACTGAGTTGGAGCCCCATCTCCAACCCATGCTGCAGGAACTCCAGGATCCAGGGAATAGAGAACACACGACAGGGAAGAGACTTAGACTCACACCAGTCAATGTAGGCACGCCAAACCCTGTAATAAATGGAAGAAGAAGACTTCTTCCTAGCCTTTATCATGGTATCAACAACAGAGGTAGACAGCCCCTTCTCCATCAAGATGGAGGTTTCAGCAGCCAGGCCGTCAAAGCCAGAGTTTGTAAATTGGGATGGCGTCAGGGACCCTGAGTGAGCAGGTCTGGCCCCCTGGGCAGAACGTACTGATCTACTGCTAGCTGCACCACGTCTGCGAACCACACTCTTCTTGGCCACCAGAATTGCTGGCACCCCCTCCAGAGCAATCTTGCGCAGAACCCTGCCCAGCAGGGGGAATGGAGGAAAGACATACAGGAGCTGAAAGTCCTGCCATGACATTGCTAGGGCATTCGTGGCCAAGGCCAGAGGATCCTGGGACAGAGAGACAAAGGCCGGGAGCTTGTGATTGTGACGGGACGCAAACAGATCCACATCTGGTTGGCCCCAACGGTGACACAGAGATTGAAACACCCTGTTGCAGAGGGACCACTCTCCCTGGCGAGAGGTCCCCCTGCTCAGAGAGTCTGCCTGCAGATTTTCCATCCCCGGGATGTGCACCGCTGATATGCAGGGAACATTGGCCTCCGCCCAGGTCAGGAACAAAGACACTTCCTGGGAGGGCCCTCCTGCTCCGGGTCCCTCCCTGATGATTGATGTAGGCAACTGCCGTCTGGTTGTCCGAGCGCACCTGAACAGGCAGGCCCCAAAGGTGACGAGTCAACTGAGCCAGAACCAACCTGATCGCCCGTAGTACCAAGACGTTGATAGGTGTGTGGGCCTCCTGAGGGCCCCACCTCCCTTGGAACTGCAGGGACCTCCAGAAACCCCCCCAACCTGACAGACTGGCATCCATGGTGACCGTCTCCCAGGAGGGGGTCAGAAAGGATCTGGAGTCCAGCCACCACGAGAGGGACTGCCTGACCAGGGGGGAAAGCGCAAAGACCCGGTCCAGGGACGCAGGGTCCTTGTCCCATACTGACAAGAGGTGGATTTGCAGAGGCCTCAAGTGGAACTGAGGCTGGTGTAACCTGCCTCTCTTAGCAAAAAGGTCCAGGCGGTCTTCAAACAGACGCAGTCCTTTAAAGGGAAACCCAGTGAGGGCCTTCTTGGCAGCATTGTCAGCAGCCCACTGGCGCAGCCAAACCGAGTGGCGTATAGCCACCACGAGGGCAGAAGTTCTGGCACACATTCTGATGGTGTCATCCAATGCTGATAGGACAACATTTACAAAAACATCACAACTGGAGAGTGCATTAAACACCTCACAAGGCAAATCATCAGGGGCACTATCAAGCATATTTCTGATAAGGGTTCTGATAAGGGTTCTAGTGGCCACAGCAGTAATAGCAGAGGCACAGACCGGGCGCAGCGCCGTCCCCGCACATGCAAAGGCGTGAGAGGCCAGCTGGTCAATGCGCCGGTCCTCAGCATCCCGCAGGGTAGTAGAATCAGGGTAATGCATGACAGAGGTGTTAGATAGCCCTAGGATCGGGGCATCCACCTCGGGGGGGGGGGGGGGGGGGATGACCAACATTTAACCACCTCAGCAGGAAAGGGATACTTCCTATCCCAACTCTTTGGAACCCCGGGAAGTTTACTGGGGCGTTCCCATTCCTTGAGCACAAGGTTATGGAAATGTGCCTGCTCTGGAAATTCCAAACGTGATTTCGCTGTATGGAACAGCTCCCCTCTTTGCCTGGGAGCCTCAACAGGGAGAGAGATAGACAGAACCTCAAAAATCTGGGTCAATAATCTGTCAGTGTCATCCGGGGCCCAGGGGTCAGAGCCAGAATCGTCATGACCCCTTGGTCTCTCATCAGATGAGCCTGAATCAGAAAAGAGCTCCCCTTCGTCAGACGGGGTATAGCCACACAGATTCCAAAACTCCTCAGTTCCCATAGGGAAAACAGTAACATTAGGTGTCAAGTGCCGCTTCTTAGCAGGGGCCTTACACGCTAAAGACTTCGCAATAATCTGTTCAACAGTAGCCAGTCTAGAAGACACATCAGGCTGAGAATCCCCACTAGTATGCAACTCAGCAGGAGTGAGATTTAAGCTTGGGGGAGTAGGTGAAGTGAAACGAGGTGCAGCCACTGGCAGGCCAGATTGCAATGCAAGCACCTGCTCAGCGCAGGGTACACAGACCCGCGCCTTGTCAGCGTCAGCATGAGGCTGTCCACACACTACACACAGCCGGTCTTGTCCCAAAGGGACCCCGGTAACATTATCCTGAGATGCCTCCATATTATAGCGGCGCTATACTCCGATAGAGAATAACACTATATAGCAACCCTGGATGCCCCAATAACCCGCTAGGGACGTGGGAGTATAATTTTTACAAGGCCTACAATTAATATACTAAAAACAGGGCCAGGAGAAGCCAAGAAGGGTTCGTCCCGCCTGAAAGACATAAGCAGACAAGACCTTAAGTACATCGTAACAAAAGTGAAGCAGATAAAGCCGCCCGCAAGGGCACTTACGGACCGCGGTAGGTAGTAGTCCGTAGCGCATAGGCCCACCAAGTCATAAAAGATGGCGTTGGTATACCTCGAGGGGCGGGCCAGTAACAGCGATGACGCGGAAGGCGCCAAAGACGCCCCCCCCCCCCCCCCCGAAGAGCGCGAAGCCAGAAGGCCAACAGCCAATGATGGCGCACTAGCGCCTGAGGTAATGCCGCCGCCAAGCGCGGAACCAAGTCAGCACGCGGCGGCGGTAAATTTAAAAGCACTAAAGACAAGTCAGCGCGGCGGCTGACACAAGAATAGACATGTGAAAGGTGAAAGCACAGACTTCATAACCTACATATCTATACACATACACACCCCCCCCCTCTTTTTCCCCAAAGACTATAAGGAGGATGAGGGAGGACGGCGGCCACTTAAATAGGGCCCACCGATAGACAGGGGCAAGTGGCAATAGTGCGGGAGGGGCATCCTTAGAGGCCCACCATAAGCCGGTGGAGCAGGTGCCTACCTTCACCCGACCAGCGCAGCCAAGGCTGGGAGTCATATTACTAGTGGAACGGGTGGGAATAGTCCTACAGGGCTGCAGGTTAAAAACCCCGCTCACCTGCGAGTAGAGAGCCAATTTCTCGTCCTTCGCAGCCAGACTGCAGAGAAATTCTGGGGATTTGTGTGAGGTCCCTGGGTATTTGAGGGGCCAGGAGGAGCCTATTTTCGATGTCTCTGCAGTCCAGCGCCATCTGGCGGAGTATATCCCACGTGTAAGTATTAGATTTGGAGCAGGACGTACTGTATACTAAGAATAGAGTGACATCAGGCGTTAAGTGCTGCTTTTTTGCAGAGGCCTTACGCGCCAAGGTATTAGCAATCAACTTCTCAACACTAGCCAGTCTGGAAGACACATCAGGCTGAGAATCCCAACTTGTATGCAACTCAGTGGGAGTGAGATTTAAGCTTGGGGGAGTAGGTGAAGTTATACGAGGCGCAGGCCCAGCCACTGGAAAACCAGGCTGCAGCACAAGCACCTGCTGGGAGCAAGGTACACAGACCCGCACATTGTCAGCGCTAATAGGGGACACCCCACAAGCTACACACAGCCGGGCTTGTCCTGAAGGAACCCCAAGCACATTATCCTGAGACGCCTCCATATGGTGATTATAGAGGCACAATAGGCCGATAGAGATTGACGCTATAAAAGCAACCCGGGATGCCCCAATAACCCGTTAAGGAAGTGAGAGTAATTAACACTAGGCCTCACAAGTTAATTAACTAAATAGAGGTAGTAGGGCTGGGAGAAGCCAAGAGGGATCCGGCCCGTGTGAAAGACATAAGCAAAGGGGAGCCGTAAGTGACATGTAATGACAACGGTAAATAAAGCCGCCCGCGAGGGTACTCACGGACTGCGGTAGGTAGATGCCCGTCACGTAGCAGCGGAACCAAGAAAAATGGCGTTGGTTATACCTCGAGGGGCGGACCGCAGGGACAGTGACGCGGAACGCGCCAAAGGCGGGCCCCACCGAAGAGCGCGAAGCTGTACACGTGACAAGCAGCCAATACCAGCGCACCAGCGTCTGAGGTAACGCCGCCGCCAAGCGCGGAACACAGTGGAAGCGCGCGCGGTGGCAGCAAAATTTAAGAAGACAATCAGTGCAACCAAGTCAGCGCGGTGACTGACACCAATCATAATAAAAAAATACAGTGAAGCACAAAGTCAAGGCACATACACACACCCCCCCCTCCCCCGAGGGCTACAAGGGAAAGTGAGGGAGGACAGCGGCCACTTAACAGGACCAACCGATAGACAAGGGCAAGGGGCAATAGTGCGGGAGGGACATCCCATAGAGGCTCACCATATACCTATACCGCCTACCCTTTGGTGGGGAATTGCGGTGGAGCAGCACTCCTAAGCACCTGACAGTGGTGCTGCCTACCATCACCCGACCAGCGCAGCCAAGGCTGGGAGGCAAATTACTAATGGAACGGGTGGGAATAGTCCTACAGGGCCACAGGCTAATAGCCCCGCTCACCTGCAAGAAGAGAGAGCCATCTTCTTGTCCTTCTCAGTCCAGACTGCAGAGAAGATCTGGGGATTGTGGGAGGTCCCTGGGTATTTGAGGGATCGGGAGGAGACTATTTTCAATGTCTCTGCAGTCCAGCGCCATCTGGCGGAGTAATACCCAAGTGTAAGTAATCTATCTGGAGCAGGACATACTGTATAGAATAATCAACCCCCAAGGGGGACTCACGGACCAAAGAGATTTCCTCATCCCTCAGCAGGCTCACCATAAAGCCTATGGCCGGCTACCCTTTGTGGTACAGGGTCTGCGGCTTGGAGCAGCGCTCCCCCGAGGACCTGACCCTAGTGCTCCTCTACCCTCACCCGATCCGTCAGCCAAGGCTGGGAGGCACAGAGGGTCCGGAAGCGGGTGGAAATAGACATGCAGGGCCGCACAACATAGAGCGCCATCTCCTATCTTCGCAGTATCACTGCAGAGGAAACACTGGAGGTCTATGGGTGATTCCGGTTTTTATATGGGGCCAGGAGGAGCCACAATTCTTCTGCAGTACACTGTGCCACCTTCTGGCGGAATACCCATATGTAAGGACTTTATGAAACAGGGCGTGCTGTGCACTAGGAAAAAAGGCCCTAGTCAACCACATGAAAACCCTCATCTCCTAGTCCTCACATCGGCTGACTAGAGTGACGTTGGTTCTATTGGAAGCCTGGTTCAGTCCTGCCTTTGGGAGGAGTTACAGCTTTGCTCTAGTCACCACTGCAAACACTCACATTGGTGAATCAGTGTCTCTGGATGAACAACCTGACAAGGAAATTGACTTGAAGACTTTTTTTCTACTTAAAGGGCCACTCCAGCCCAGATTTCTATGTATCCCCCGCCCTGCCACTCTCCCTTCGTGCTGAAGCAGGGAGGAGGTAAACATAAGCAAAGACACTTACCTGAAACCCGAATCCAGTGGCGAAGTCGGGCAATGCCGCAGATTCCTGTGCAATTTTTGCCGTCCTCTTGTTAAAACATTTCAACAAGATGGAGACACACATTGGGTGAAATCTATGACATTGCCCGACTTCGCTGCTGGATTGCTTGGTGCAGTTAGGTGTCTTACCTTATGTTACCCCACCCCCGTGCTTCAGTGCTAAAGGAGGGTGGTGGCATTTCAAATTCACAAATCCTGGGCTGGAGTGGCCCTTTAAGTAAGGCAAAAACAAACTTAAGCTTCTGGGGGTGCCCTAACTATTGGAATATCAATAAGGATAACAGATCCAAGGGAGGTTTGTCTGGTTTGGGAATGTTGTCACCACAGGAAGCAGCACCTGTGATGCACTGAATTAGTTTTGACCAAGCTTTGGGGCTTCCAGTCTTACCTGTCACTACTGGCTGATCGGACAGTTCCATCATTCGTTTCCTCTTCTACCGCTTTTCTTGCAAACTTCTTCTGCCTCTGAGCCCCATCGGACCTCACATCACCAGAGAGACCTGAGCACAGGAGACAGAGGAGAAGGGCGCGGGTATTAGCTGCTAGATGCTAGAAGTATGTGGCCACCTGTGCCTGTGGCACACCCACTCAACTGCAATGGAGTGGGCGTGCTGAGCTTGGCAGGCAGGGAAAGTGCTGTGGACATAGACATGCCCCACCACAGCAGACAGGAACAGTGATCACATGTTCAGCTCTACTGGGTCTCTCTTATAAAATCGTAGCTACACTTATAAGGGACGGAAAGGGTCTGTGATTCCATTAAATCAGATTCCTTAAACTGGACCTTCAGCATAATTTATTGAATAACCCAAACCCTTAAAAAACTATTCCACAGCATCTAAAATAATGATATTTTAAGTTTTTAGTCACATATTATTTCCCCCATGTAGATGCAACTCTGTTCAGCACTCTGGGATACGAGCGCCATCATCTTGCCTCAGAAGTACATACTGAGGAGAGGAGAGGGGAGAAACTGCATGGGTGGGGTTATAGCTGTACTTTGCTCAGACAGATCAGGGTCAGGAAAAGGACAGTAATCCCAGAATGCAGAGCGGCACAGTCAGAAGGCACTTCCTGTTTGCAGGCAGCCTGAGGATCTATGGGCCGGCATCTTGCATGTTTAAAGCTCAGAAAATGCAGTAGATGCAGATAGGATGATTTTTAATGTAAGCAATCTGTATGTACAGGGTGGGGAAAACATATAATATATGCTCTTATTTAGGGTGAAGGTCCAGTTTAACGCTTTCTGCATGCAAGACCCAACAGTAAGCATTTTTATTACCTAACAACTCTTTCCGGGTGCGGCTGGCGATTTCCTTAATCTCCATGCGGGACAGCGACAGAGAGTGAGTGACAGGGATGCAGGCGATGCCGCTGGAGGTGGGTGTTGTAATGACCTTAGGAACCATCGGGGACTTAAGAGGTCGCTCAATGCTTCGGCCAACCAGATTACTTAGTGGGATCTTGTAGATGTGTTGGTATTGGACCTCACCTGGAACAAAAAGAGGATTTTAAAATACCAATAAACCCTTTATCTTGATATTAACCAAGGTACACAGCTTCTATTTAGTACAGATGGGGTTATAGCTCCACTTGGCTAAAGAACTCCTCTTGGCTTCATCATCGATTGGGATGGCCCATCTATCTAGCTGTAACATGCACTGAAGGAGAGGAGAACCTACAGAATAACCGTGAATGTAATTAACAGGCCCAAAGGAAAGGCAACACGGGAAAACAAAAATTGCCTCTACGGCAACGGCTTAAACAACCAACATGTTCAATCAGTAAAAACCCTATCAAGAGAAAATCTGATGCTTATACTGAAATCCTCTTTTCTCGGCTATTCACTGTTGTCTTCAGTTCACACAGGGATGTCCTAAAGCAGTCATAAAAAACAATGGCCATAAGAAAGAAGACTCCCCACACTCCAGCTGCCAAAAAATACCGTTTTGTGAGTACTCACCTTTAAAACGGGTATTATGAGTGTGCCATACACTCCACTTCGATCTTCATGACATTTGGGAAATCTCCAGTAGAGGGCGAACTTCTGCAGAGATGAATATGCAAAAAAAGAAAGCCCCTCCCGATCCATATATACCTGGGACCTCCCACCAATTTCCCAGTGTAAAAAAGCAGTAAGGGGACCAGGAAGAACCAATTATAACCTTAACAATCAAAACCAATGGTTCACCATATAAAAGCCCCAGAATACCTGAAAAAAAGGGGTGGGGCGAAGTGAAGTGTATGGCACACTCATAATACCCGTTTAAAGGTGAGTACTCACAAAATGGTATTATTCTAAGTGTGCCATACACTCCACTTCGATCTTCATGACATTTGGGACATCCAATAGCAGAGTCCGTCATGGGTGGGAACCAGAAACAGTAAAGAATGTACCAACTCAAACCACTGCAGCTTGCAGAACCTTGCGGCCAAAAACAGCATCCGCTGAAGCCCGTACATCAACCTTGTAAAACTTGGAAAAAGTATGAACGGAAGACCAAGTAGCAGCCTTGCAAACTTGTTCAACAGAAGCCTGGTGATGAAAAGTCCAGGACGCACCAACCGCATGAGTAGAGTGCGCAGTGACCCTAAAAGAAGGAGTCCTCCCCTTAGCAGAATAGGCCCCAACAATGGCCTGACGAATCCATTTGCTAATCGTAGACTTAGCAGGCGCCAAACCCTTCCTGGGTCTGTCTTGCGGAAGGAAGAAGTAGTCACCAAATAGTACTTCACAAAGCGAACAACATCCAAATTGTGCAGAACCCTCTCCTTGTCATTGATAGGCTTAGGACACAAGGAAGGGAGAACAATATCCTGATTGAGGTGGAAAGCAGACACCACCTTAGGAAGGAAATCCGGCTTAAAACGAAAAACCACCTTATCCTGGTGTCTCTCAAAGTAAGGGGCCTGAATCGATAGGGCCGCTAACTCAGAGACATGCCGAACAGAGGTAATAGCCACCAAGAAAGCCACCTTCTGAGTGAGAACCGAAAGAGCAATATCCTGTAACGGCTCAAAAGGAGGACCCTGCAGAGCCGAAAGAACCAAATTCAAATCCCAAACAGGAACTACAGCCTTCCGAGGGGGCCGCACATGCGCAACCCCTTGGAAAAAGGTCTTAACCAGCGGGTGTACGGCAAAAGACCTCTGGAAGAAAACCGACAGAGCAGAAACCTGTCCTTTCAAAGTACTAAGCTGGAACCCAAGATCCAGATTATGCTGAAGAAACTCCAAAATCCTGGGTATCAAAAAAAACCCTGCAAGGCAAGGCCCTAGCCTCACACCAATCAATATAGGACCTCCAAGTCCTATAGTAAATGCTTTTTGATTTTCTGCCATCCTTACGACGTCTGCGTACCAAACCCTTCTTGGCCATCTTGGAGCCCCCAGAATTGCTGGTGCCCTTTCTAGAACCAGTTTGCGAACTACCTTGCCCAGCATGGAGACGGGTGGAAACAGGTACAGAAAACCCAACTCCTTCCAAGCCAGTGACAAAGCATCCACTGCCAGAGACAGAGGATCCTGAGAAAGAGACACAAAGGCCGGAAGTTTGTGATTGTGCCTCTAGGCAAAGAGATCCACCTCCGGAGTCCCTCACTTGCGGCAAAGATCCAGAAAAACCTTGGGGTTGAGAGACCACCCTCCTTGGCGAGAGGATCCCCTGCTCAGGGAATCCACCTCCGTGTTCTCCACTCCCGGAATGTAGACTGCCGAAATGCAAGGAACATTGCTCTCCGCCCAGTGCAGGATCAGAAAGACTTCCCTGAGGGCACTCCTGCTGCGAGTCCCTCCTTGATGATTGATGTAAGCTACCGCCGTTCTGTTGTCCGAGCGAACCTGAAGCGGTAGACCCCGTAAATGTGAGGTCAGCCGAGCCAGAACCAGTCGGATGGCTCTGAGCTCCAAGACATTGATGGGGGTGTGAGCCTCCTGGGGACCCCACACCCCGCTGAACTGACGACTTTTCCAATAACCTCCCCAGCCCGACAGGCTGGCATCCGTGGTAACCGTCTCCCAACAAGGGACCAGAAAAGATCTGCCCTTCAACAGATTGCTCGATTCCAGCCACCACCGAAAGGACTGGCAAACCCTGGGAGACATCCTGAAAGGTTGATCCAATGACTGCGGACACCTGTCCCAATGCGTCAATAGGTGAAGTTGAAGAGATCTCATGTGAAACTGTGCAAACGGTACCGCCTCGAAGGAGGATGCCATCAAGCCCACCAGTTTCATCCCCTGTCGGATAGAGGGACAAGGATTGGCCAGAAGAAGGCGGATCAGGCCCTGAATCCCCAGATCCCCAGTATCCAGATTCATGCCCAGAAATGAAATCACACGAGACGGGGAGAGAGAAGACTTGGTGCGGTTGATCACCCACCCGAACCTCTCCAGGGTCGACACCACCTAGTGGGTGTCCAGCTCTGCCTGATGGAGGGAAGAAGCTGAGATCAACAGGTCGTCCAGATAAGGGTGAATGCCCTGAGCTCTGAGCAGAGCCATTATTCCCGCCAAGACCTTGGTGAAGACCCTCGGCGCCGAGGTCAGACCGAAGGGAAGAGCTACAAACTGATAATGTTGATTCTCCACCGCAAACTGGAGGAATCTCTGATGTGCCTGAAAAATCAGAACATGCAGATACGCATCCTTGATGTCTATGGATGTCATAAAATCCCCTTGGCGAAGGGAAATGATAGCCAAACGCAGAGTCTCCATGCGGAACCTTTTGGCTCTGATAAACCTGTTGAGAACCTCGAGATCTAGAATGGGTCTCACCAAACCCTCCTTTTTGGGAACCGTGAAAAGGTTGGAGTAGTAACCCCTGCCTCTCTCCGACAGAGGCACCGGACATATGACCCCCATGTCCAGAAGGTTTTTCACTGCTAACAGGAGCCCCTGTGCAGCCTGAGGGTCCGAGGGCACCCGAGACCTTAAGAATCTTGGGGACGGCCAGTACTCGAACTCTAGTTTTTACTAGGAGGAGACCACTTCCAAGATCCAATTGTCTGTGACCTCCCGGGCCCAGACTTGGGAGAAGAGCCACAGCCGTCCCCCTCCCTTGCGGGTGAGGGTGCCCCTTCATTGCTGAGCCGGTTTAACGGCAGGCTTGGGCTTGGAACCCCAGGCAGCTGCGGGACGTGCCGACCTCTGCCTCTGTTCCAGGACGAGCCCCTGACACCCGAGAAGGCCAAACCCCTAGCCGCTCTGGCCCCTTGAAAGGAAGGAGTGAACGAGCCCGCCCCCCGAAAGGGGCGGCGCTGTTTCCTCCGCTGAGGTAACTTACCTCCTTTAGCAACAGCATCCAATTTATCTCCAAACAACCGCGAACCCAAGAAGGGAAGAGCTGTGAGCGACTTCTTGGCCCCAACGTCCACTGTCCACTGGCGGAGCCAGACCAATCTGCGCATAGCCACCAGTAAGGCTGAAGTCCTGCTACACACGACAATAGAATCCTCCATCGCAGCCATGACAAAATCCATGCAATTCGCATCTCTTAAGGATAGCGAACTCAGCGCCAGCTGGATCAAACTGAGCGTTATTCAGCCAGTCCCTGATAAGAGACCTGGTAGCAAGCGACACTAGGGCAGATGCACAAACAGGCCGCAGGGCCGAGCCCACGTTGGCAAATGCGTGGCACGCCATCTGATCAAGGCGCTCATCCTCGCCATCCTTAAGGGAAGTGGCGTCAGGGGTGTTCAGCACAGAAGAGTTGGTCAAACCTAAAACTGGCGCGTCGACCTCGGGAGGAGAAGACCAGCGCTTAACCGCTTCCACCGGGAAAGGATACTTCTTATCCCATCCCTGAGGAAGACCAGGAAGCCGACTGGGCCTCTCCCATTCTCTAAGGATCAGCGCATCAAAGTGACCCTGGGTAGGGAATTCCAGACGGGGCTTGCAGGCCCCAAAAAACTCCCCCTTCTTGAGAGGGGGCGCCTCAGGCGGTTCAATATCCAACACCTCTAATAAATGTGACAAAACAGTGGCCGTATCTACGGCATCCCCCAGCGCGTGCCCGACATCGGCGTTCCCAGACTGAACATAGTCAGCCTCTGTTTCCTGATACAATTCCCCCTCCTCTAACGGGGAATAATCTGACAAATCAGCAGAATCGTCGTCAACATCCCTCAAGGGCTGGGCTGACGACAAATGTCTCTTTTTAGCCTGGACCTTCTTGCCCACCGTGCTAGCAATAATTTTCTCGATGCTGGCCAACCTAGCCCAAACATCAGAGAGCGACTCCCCGCTGGCACCAATGTCACTCGGGGTACGGATAAGGTGGGGAGGGGAAGGCGATGAAGCGGGAGGAGCCGACCCAGAAGGCTGGGTACCAGACTGCCGCGTTATGGCCTTTTGTGCGCATGGTATACAGATCAGCAAATTCGCCCCGTAAGGGATACCCCACACATGGCCCGGATTGTCCCAGAGGGAGCCCGAGCCCAGTATCCTGCGGAGCCTCCATATGGTGAATTTTTTGTGGTCAGTCGCAAGACCGCAGGAATTTACGCCTAAGCAACCCGGGATGCCCCTTAAAAGTCCCGGTGGGAGGATTTGAGGTGAACAAATTTTGACTAGGGACCCCAGGACCAGGAGGAACCCCTTAATTGCACATATACAATGCGATCTGTAACACACAAAACAGGCAACATCAGTGCAATCCTAAATAAATAAGGCAAAAACACATGCTTAATCGTATGTGTATATAAATATGTATATATATATATATATATATATATATATATATATATATATCTTATTCCAGCCAGACATGCGCAACCCACCACAAAAAAACACACATACACAAACATGCCCGCAATCAGTGGGGGCCCCCCGCTAGAGAGGGGCCCCCATACAAACTAAGGAAGTGGCCCTCCGGCCCTTACCACTCGGAGCGCAGGTCAAAATGGCCCCCGAGAAGTAGGAAGGCAGGAAGAGGGAGAGAAGGGGGAGGGGGCGGTCCAGCGCAGAACGCGCGCTCGCCAGGCCACGCCCCCTCCCAGCAACGCGGATGCCCTAGAAACGAGCCACAGAATCGCGCCACAGAAGGGGGCGGGGCTACCGCGGCTGCGCCGAGAGCCCGGCCCGCCCCCTTCCCGACCACAGCCTGAGGGGGAGGAGCTCCACCCGGCAGGTAACAGCACCTGTCATGCCCAAAAGTGAAAACACTCACTGTCCCACACACACGCACAGTGAATCACACACCGCACACACAGGGGGATATGTGGGAGGACGAAAAACGAACCACGACCAGGCCAGGCAACCGCCCCCCCCCCCGGAGGGGAATAAGGGACCCAGAAGGGGGGGGACCCTGCCAGGATCCGGCCATAGCCTAGAGGGACGGGGCATCCCACACCAGGATCACCAAAAAACCTGGATAACCGCCTACCCCATAGTGAGGTCTCACGGTAGAGCAGTGCTCCTTCAGCACCCATATGGTGCTGCCTGCCTTTACCAGGACCCGCAGCCTAATCTGGGAGGCTCAAACAGGGGCAATTTAGAAAAGGTCCTGGCAATAATAGGGACAATAGACGGCCGGGCGCGAGCCCGACTTACCTGTAAGTAAAGAAGTCTTCATCTTCTGTCTTGTCGCCTTCCCTGCAGAGAAGGAACTGGGAAATTGGTGGGAGGTCCCAGGTATATATGGACCGGGAGGGGCTTTCTTTTTTTGCATATTCATCTCTGCAGAAGTTCACCCTCTACTGGAGATTACCCAAATGTCATGAAGATCGAAGTGGAGTGTATGGCACACTTAGAATATCTCAGTAGGGTACGTTTTGCACTAAGGAGCCTTGGTGGCTGAAAGTAAAAGGGGATCTGACAACCCTGTGAGACTTCTATGAGAACCAGATTTAGGTTCCCTGAATACCATTCTTACATCAGCCACACTTTCATGAAAAGTATTCTCTTAGCTTCTGAAAAAGCATTGACGATATTGTGACCTGGTCCACCTGTACCAGCTTAAAATTGTGCCTACTACTAAGTATTTCAATTAAAATTGCCAGCTGAATTCTGGTCCCGGCTATGAGCATCCCCAAGCTTCTGTAGTGTATTGATACAAGCAAGTAAAAATACCATTTTGTGAATACTCACCTTGTAAAATGGGTATTATGAGTATGTCACACACCCCGCTTCAAGAATCCATAACATGTGGGTAATATCGTCCTGAAGAGGGCGTTCCTGCAGAGATGATAGCAAAAGAAAGCCCCTCCCTGATCCATAAATACCTGGGACCTCCCACTCACTACCCAGTATACAGAAGCAGTAAGGTAAGGGACCAGGAAGAGGCAAATATAAACAACAACCACGCAAAGTTCGCAATAAAGAGGATCCTGAATACAAAAGGGCGGGTTGAAGCGGGGTGTGTGACATACTCATAATACCCATTTTACAAGGTGAGTATTCACAAAATGGTATTATTCTTAGTATGTCACACACCCCGCTTCAAGAATCCATAACATGTGGGACATCCAACAGCAGTGTCCATAACAAGGGCGGGGATCCAAAACTAGGCAACAATGCACAACCTTAAACCACAACAGCTTGCAAAACTTTGCGGCCAAAAACAGCATCCGCTGATGCCCTAACATCAACCTTGTAAAACTTGGAAAAGGTGTGAACCGAAGACCAGGTAGCGGCCTTACAAACTTGTTCAACAGAAGCCTGGTGCTGAAAGGCCCAGGACGCACCAACTGCACGAATAGAATGAGCAGTAACACGAAAAGGGGGACTCCTCCCCTTGGCAGAATAGGCCCCAATGATGGCCTGACGAATCCATTTACTAATGGAAGATTTGGCAGGAGCCAAACCTTTCCTAGGCCCGCAGGGCACCACAAAGAAAGCATCAGTCTTACGAAAGGAAGACGTAACCTCCAGATAATGTTCCACAACACGAACTACATCCAAGGAATGCAATGCCCTTTCCTTGTCGTCGCTGGGATTTGGGCATAGAGAGGGCAAAACAATGTCCTGATTCAGATGAAACTCCGAGACCACTTTAGGAAGAAAATCCTGCTTGAAACGAAAGACAACCTTGTCCTGATGTTTCTCGAAGTACGGAGCTGTAATGGATAAAGCTGCCAACTCAGAAACACGCCTAACCGAAGTGATAGCCACCAAAAAGGCCACCTTTTGGGTAAGAGAAGACAAAGCTATCTCATTCAAGGGCTCAAACGGAGGGCCCTGGAGAGCAGAAAGAACCAGGTTCAAATCCCAAACTGGAACAAAAGGCTTCCTAGGAGGCCGAACATGTGTAACACCTTGGAAAAAGGTCTTGACTAAGGGATGAAGTGCAAAAAACCTTTGGAAGAACACCGCCAGGGCAGAAACCTGCCCTTTCAATGTACTAAGCTGGAGCCCCAGATCTAGACCATGTTGGAGAAACTCTAAAATTCTAGGAATGGAGAACTCTCGACAAGAGAAAGACCTACTTTCACACCAATCAATATAGGTCCTCCAAGTCCTGTAGTAAATAGAAGAGGAAGATCGCTTCCTGGCACAGATAAGAGTCTGAATCACTGCGTCAGAAAGACCTTCCTCCTTCAAGATGGCGGTTTCAGCAGCCATGCCGTCAAAGCCAGCGATGGTAAATTGGGATAGCGCAGCCGACCCTGGGTGAGCAGGTCCGGCAGCAGAGGCAGGGCGAACTGATCCTCTGCCAGTCTTACAAGATCTGCGAACCAAACTCGCCTTGGCCACCTTGGGGCCACCAGAATTGCCGACGCACCATCCAAGGCCAGTTTGCGCAGCACTCTGGCTAGCATTGGGAACGGAGGAAACAGGTAAAGGAGCCCCAGATCCCTCCAGCTTAGAGACATGGCATCCACTGTCAGAGCCAGAGGATCCTGCGAGAGAGACACAAAGACTGGAAGCTTGTGATTGTGACGAGAAGCAAAGAGGTCCACCGCTGGGACCCCCCACCTGAGACATATCGAACGAAACACCTTGGGACTGAGAGACCACTCCCCCTGACGAGAGGAGGCCCTGCTCAGCAAGTCCGCCTCCGTGTTCTCCACTCCCGGAATGTAGACTGCTGAGATACACGGGACGTGGGTCTCTGCCCAGTCCAGAATCAAAGACACTTCCCTGAGGGCACTCCTGCTGCGAGTCCCTCCTTGGTGATTGATGTAAGCAACCGCCGTTCTGTTGTCCGACCGGACCTGAACTGGCAGGCCTCTCAACTGATGAGTCAAGCGAAACAGAACCAACCTGATGGCTCTCAACTCCAGAACATTGATGGGCTCGTGAGCCTCCCGCGGGCCCCACAAACCCTGAAACTGGAAGTCCTTCCAAACACCCCCCCAACCTGACAGACTGGCATCCGTGGTGACTGTTTCCCAACACGGAGCCAGAAAAGATCTGCCCTTCAACAGATTGACCGACCCCAGCCACCATTGCAGGGATCGACGAACTCGGGGAGTCATCAGAAAGGACTGATCCAACGATAGAGGAGACTTGTCCCAAACCTTCAACAGATGAAGCTGAAGCGTCCTTGTGTGAAACTGCGCAAAGGGAACTGCCTCGAATGAGGCCACCATTAACCCCACCAGCCTCATCCCTAACCGGATGGTCGGATGAGGGGTAGACAAGAGAAGCCGAACTAACTCCTGAATCAAAAGAATCTTGGCCTGGGGTAGAAACACCCTGGCCTGTGAAGTGTCCAGAGACATTCCCAGAAAGGTCAGAATTCTGGACGGAGAAAGAGAAGACTTGGGGTGGTTGATCACCCAACCGAACCTCTCCAGAGTGGACACCACCGCTCTGGTGTCCAACTCCGCTTGGTTGAAGGAAGAGGCCATGATCAGTAGATCGTCCAAATAGGGCACGATGCGGATACCCTGGCCTCTGAGCAGAGCCATCACCCCCGCTAGCACCTTGGTGAACACCCGAGGAGCTGAGGTGAGACCGAAAGGAAGTGCCACAAACTGAAAGTGCCGATCCTCCACCACGAACCTGAGAAACCTCTGGTGTGCTGGAAAAACCGGAACGTGTAGATAAGCATCCTTGATGTCTATGGACGTCAGAAAATCTCCCTGACGAAGAGAGTGAATGGCCGAACGCAGCGTTTCCATGCGGAATTTCCTCGGCCGGATGAACCTGTTGAGAAACTTCAGATCCAAGATGGGTCGGACCAACCCGTCCTTCTTGGGTACCGTGAACAGATTGGAATAAAAGCCCCTGCCCCGATCTGAAGGGGGCACTGGGCAAATGACAGCCATGTCCAGAAGATTCTCCACTGCCACCAGGAGCCCCTGCGCCGCTAGAGGCTCCGACGGCATCCGAGACCTGACAAATCTGGATGGGGGGCGGAGCTCGAACTCCAGCTTGTAGCCGGAAGACACCACTTCCCGGATCCATCTGTCCGAGACCTCTTGATCCCAGATCTGAGAGAAGTGCTGCAGCCGTCCCCCCACCCGCATGGGTGAGGGCGCCCCCTCATTGCTGAGCCGGCTTAGCAGCCGGTTTGGGCTTAGAGCCCCAACTGTATCCAGAACGGGCACGTCCTCTGCCCCTGTTTCCGGAATCTCCTCTGGAAGAGGGAAATGCAGAACCCCTACCAGATCTGGCCCCCCGAAAGGAGGGGGTAAAGGCAGGCGCCCCCCGAAAAGGGCGGCGTTGTTTCTTACGTTGAGGTAACCTACCACCCTTGGTGACAGAGTCCAATGTCTCTCCAAAGAGCCGTAGACCAACAAAGGGTAAAGCCGTCAGTGATTTTTTGGACATAAAATCGGCCGCCCACTGGCGCAGCCACACCGACCGCCGAATAGCCACAAGCAGAGCCGACGTCCTACCACACATCATCAAAGTGTCATCCAAGGCAGTCAACACAAAGGATAGAAACAACTCACACCGTTTAAGGCTAAGGAACTCGTTACTACCAGGACGAAGCCCGGAAGAAGTCAACAGGTCCCTGACCACAGACCTGGTAGCCAACACCATTAGCTCCGAAGCGCACACAGGCCGGATGGCCGACCCAATGCAAGTAAAGCCATGAGAAGCCATCTGATCAATACGTTTATCCTCTCCATCTTTGAGAGTGGAACAATCAGGTCTGTTTAAAACCGAGGAGTTAGACAACCCCAAAACCGGTGCATCCACGTCGGGGGGAGATGCCCAGCGCTTGACCGCCTCAGAAGGAAAGGGATATTTCCTATCCCACCCCTGAGGGATGCCAGGGAGCCGAGCCGGCCTATCCCATTCCTTGTCAATGATTCTATCAAAATGGCGTTGCGTAGGAAACTCCAGGCGCGGCCTGGATTCCTCAAACAATTCTCCCTTCTGCTGTGACGCCTCCTCTGGAGGGGAAATGTTCAGAACTTCCAGCATGAGAGACAGAGCGTGAGGAGAGTCCAAGGATCTCCCTAAATCAGAAAGCTCGGCATCAGCGCCAGCAGACTGCTCATCATCCGAAAATTCTGAACCCTCATCAACTTCCCCCTCCTCTAGCTGAGGATAATCAGACCAATCCAGATTGTCTCTGTCAACAAGATCATCCACCGGCGGAGCCGGCGACAAATGCTTTCTCTTAGACGGAGCCTTACGGGCGACCGAGCTAGAGAGCATTTTCTCAAGGCTAGCCAATCTGGCACACATCTCGGATTGCAGATCCCTGCCCATGACCACGTCACACGGGGCACGAGTCAAGGCGGGAGGGGGAGTTGAGGTGGCCGGCTGTGCTGACCCCGCCGCTTGGGGTTCGGACTGCCGCGTAATAGTTTGCTGTGCACATGGTATACACAGTAACACATCATCCCCAGAAATGGAAATCCCACACAACATACACTTTTTGGGATGCCCCGAAGGGGTCCCAGTCCCAGTATCCGGGGATGCCTCCATAAGGTGAATTTTGAGTGGTCGCTATGACCCAGGGAATTACGCCAGTTAGACAACCCGGGATGCCCCTTTAATGTCCCGAGTGGGAGGATTTGTGATGCTAAAATGGACCCAGGATCAGGAGAGACCTTCCAATACTACAGAAGATCCTCCTGGATAACCTTCACCTAAAAGACAGAGAGAGACCCATAAGTCCCTACAATAAGACTTAACAGATAAAGAAAAGAAGAAATAAATGAGGCCCACAGGGCCACTCACAGACGCTGCGGTGAACGATCCGCCTCAGAACAATGGCGATTTCTGAGGTGAAGTGAAGAGAAGAAGAACTGCCTTGTCAGGGGCGTGGTCTGCGCAGCCCGCGCAAAGCTGATCTGTGCCCCCTAAGCTGCCTAGTAACAGGGAGCTGCCTAGTAACAGGGAGCTCAGCTCCGCAGCGGCACCAGTACAGAGGAGGGCGGAGCCGCGGCGACGCGCCGAAAGCCCGGCTCCGCCCCCCCTTCCAGTGTGAATGAAGCGCGAGGGAAGAAGTCCCTCACACACCAGCCCAGAGACCGGCGCCGCCGACAACCGCGGCGCCGGCTGCCATGACAGCGGGTGCTCCCGCTATCACTAGCGGAGCACCCGCCCCGCTCGCTGTGGCGAGGAATGAATGAGAGAACGGGGGCTGGCCGCGGCAGAGCGCCGAGTGCCAGCCCCGCCCCCCCAAAGCGTGTGAGGTAAAAAAATTACCTCACAGACTGAAAAACCCTGGCACCCGGCTGCAATGACAGCCGCGGTGCTGCAACATAGTAACAACAGTGCAACCAATTCATTGAGGGATTACTTCCAGACGCTCCACATCAACAAGAGAAAGTGATAAAGAGAAAGAGAATAAAGCTAACCCCTATGAGAGGAACCCCCAGCCCCCATAGTTGGTAAAGGGAAGGGCCCCCCCCCAGGGGAAAGTCAAGGGACGGGGCATCCCAAACCGGGATCACCTACCCGGTATGACCGCCTACCCTCTCTTTTAGGGTCTCACGGTGGAGCTCTGCTCCTCAGCACCAGAGGTGCCAATGTACCCTCGCTCGGGCCAGCAGCCAAGACTGTGGAGGCATGTAATCTGAGGTAAATTTTGGGACAAACAGGGGTCCGAGCGGAAATAGACAAAATAAAAGGCCGGGAGTTACCCCGGCTACCTGAAATCCCCCTGTGCAAGGAGGAGCCATCATCTTCTGACTTGCTCGCCGTCTGCAGAGATGGAAAACTGGGTAGTGAGTGGGAGGTCCCAGGTATTTATGGATCAGGGAGGGGCTTTCTTTTGCTATCATCTCTGCAGGAACGCCCTCTTCAGGACGATATTACCCACATGTTATGGATTCTTGAAGCGGGGTGTGTGACATACTAAGAATATCCTGGAAGCCCCTACTAGTTGTACATGTGGTGAAAGGTGTCTGGCACCACTGCCCACATGCCTGATACTGATACTTGTGACCATGCTCTTTTTGTGGACCATAACCTGGGACTGCTGGTGTCCATCACCAGCTTCCACTGAAGCAGTAGGAATAGGTTCCCGCTGTCAACATGGGTGATTTAAACTCCCAAAGAAAGCTGAAATTTAGTCTCTGGAATCTACAAATCCTGTCCAGAAACACTATGAAAGATGTTTCTTGGGGCTTCCTTCCTAAGAAGAACCACACTCTGGGGTGCCAGTGGGACTTCTTGTAAATAAGGATACATGTGAATGTTCCTGGGAGTGGTCACAACCTCTTTGGCATTGCAAAATACTAGGTCCTGTGTCTGATGAACAACACCCATGAGGGGTTTCTCCTCAGAGGCAAAGAGCTGCACAGGCGGTCATAGTCCTGCATATCTTCCTCGTATACTCCCTCGGCCTCTGGGGGGTATTATGACACTGAATGCAGTCTACTATCTCCTCTGCATACAATATGCACCACACTGATTGCAGACCACTAGTACCTCTGTGTACAACAGGGGTGATCAACCTTTTGACTAATGTGGGCCACTTAAATGATTTCAAACCAGGTCGTGGGTCACAATGAATAGGTCCTGAATTTTTTCATTTGGAATAGCATAATGAAGATTTTCTACAACTATCAACTGTCACAAACCAAACTCCACTCCACTCCCTCCACCAAACCCTTACATTACAGTCCCCACATGCTAGCAATGCACATGCTGTGCCGCTTACCTCTCTGAAAATATTGGTATGTTATTTATAGCCCTCCCCCATCAGTCCCACATCTTAACCATATTCCCAATACCCATCTAGGCTCCCACCAATGCTAAGCATACAATTATTATAGAAAAATACAATTCTGTGAGTACTCACCTGTAGAATTGGTATTATAAGTATATAGCACGTCCTGTTCCAGAATAATCCTTACACATGGGTTATACATCCACAAGATGGCGCTGGACTGCAGAAAAAAACTTGTGGCGACTCCCGGCCCCTTAAATAGCCAGGAACCTCCCACTAATTCCCAGTATTGACAAGCAGTTAACAAAAAGCCGGGAGAATCAAAAATGAATAAGTCCAAAATGGACAATCACCATACAGCGGTAACCAAGAACAATGATAACAAAGGGCGTGGTGGAACAGGACGTGCTGTATACATATAATTCTACAGGTGAGTACTCACAGAATTGTATTATTCCAAGTATACAGCACGTCCGCTGAGGCCCTAACATCAACCTTGTAAAACTTAGAAAAAGTATGAACAGAAGACCAAGTAGCAGCCTTGCAAACTTGTTCAACAGAAGCTTGGTGCTGAAAAGCCCAAGAGGCACCAATACCACGAGTAGAATGAGCAGTAGGGCGGAAGGGAGGCTCCTTCCCCTTAGCAGAATAGGCTTGTATCACCGCCTGACGAATCCACTTACTGATGGTGGATTTAGCCGGAGGCAAACCCTTCCTAGGACCAGAAGGAAGAACAGAAAGAGCATCAGTCTTCCTGAAGGATTCAGTAGCTACCAGATAAAATGTTAAAGCCCGAACCACGTCCAGATAATGTAATACCCTCTCTTTAGGGTTACTAGGCTTAGGACACAAGGAAGGCAAGACAATGTCCTGATTGAGATGAAATGCAGACACAACCTTAGGCAAGAAATCTGGCTTGAACCGAAACACCACCTTGTCCTGGTGTCTCTCAAAAAGTAAGGAGGTTTAATGGAAAGCCCGCCAACTCAGAAACACACCTTAAAATAGGCAAGGCAGCCTCATGAATAGGCTCAAAAGGAGAACCCTGCATGGCAGATAAAACCAAATTCAAATCCCAGACTGGTAACAAAGGCTTACGTGGCGGACGCACGTGAGTAACCCCCTGGAAAAAAGTCTTAACCAAACGGTGGTTGGCAAAAGACCTTTGGAAGAAAATAGCCAAGGCTGAAACATGGCTCTTGAGGGTACTAAGTTGAAGGCCCAAATCCAAACCATGCTGCAAGAATTCCAGAATCCTGGGAATAGTAAACACCCTAAAGGAAAAAACTTAGACTCACACCATGCAATGTAAGCATGCCAGACCCTGTAATAGATAAAGGATGAGGACTTCTTCCTAGCCCTAAACATGGTGTCAACCACAGAGGCAGGTAACCCCTTTTCCATCAAGATGGAGGTTTCAGCAGCCAAGCCGTCAAAGCTTGTGGGCAGCTACAGTCTCCTGGTATTACTTCACCAAGCTTGGGCGGTATTCACTTCTTATTTGTTCTTTTGATTGATGTATATATTCTTTTTCTGGGCACTTTGCAATCATTGACTCATTGGATACTTTTGTGTATGACTCATGGTTGCTACACATCCACTTTTTACAATGTATCATTGTGTTAGCTCACACGTGAGCTGCCAGCACGTTTGCATCTTTTGTCTACTTACTAGCAGCCTTTGCTTCCATTTCTCAGGGTTGTTGATTTGGCACTACTCGTGCATATTTATCCCATACACATAGTTTTTTCTGCATTAGGGCAGTGGCACCATGTATGTTTTTTTGCACATATCTTTGTAGGTCAACCACAATCACTATTATCACCTCATGGTAGGTAAAAATGTATTTGTTTATTTAGTCCTACACACTTGCTTCCCTTTATAGCACGGGCCCTTTTCATTATATAGCTCTATAGTATTATATTTCTGATCAGATTCACGTAGTATAGTTTTTTTTTTAATTGTTACCGCCCTCACTTGGTATCTTTAATCATATAGTCATTTATTTATTATTTATATTTATATTGGGGTTAGGATTAATTTATTTACCCATTGTATTGTTGATTATAGGATCAATCCAGCACAGTTTGGTGTTAGTGCTGGTAGTTGCATAATTTATAGGATATTTTCACCAGGAGACTGCTGTTTTAACTTTGTCTTGTCTTTTTTGTGTAGTTTTTAATTTTCATATGCCAGTAATAAAATTACATTTTCTACTTCTCATATACCTGCTGGTGTGCCTTTTCCTTTAGTTCCATTTTTTTCTTTTTGGATGGTGTACTAAGCCATCAAAGCCAGCGTTTGTAAATTGGGAAGGCACAGCTGCCCCTGAGTGAGCAGGTCTGGGTCCTCGTGCAGGACGTACTGATCTACTGCCAACTGCACGATGTCTGCGAACCACACACTTCTTGGCCAACAGGGGGCCACCAGGATGGTTGGCACCCCCTCCTAGGCTATCTTGCGCAGCACCCTGCCCAGCAGAGGAAACGGAGGGAACACATAGAGGAGCTGAAAGCTCTTCCAAGACAATGCTAGTGCATCCATGACCAAGGCCAGAGGATCCTGGGACAGAGAGACAAAGACTGGAAGTTTGTGATTGTGACAGGACGCAAACAGATCCACATCCAGCTGACCCCAGTGGTGACACAGAGAGCGAAACACCCTCCTGCTGAGGGACCATTCTCCCAGACGAGAAATCCCCCTGGTCAGGGAGTCCGCCTCCAGATTTTCCACCCCCGGGATGTACACTGCCGAGATGCAGGGAACAGTCTCCTCCGCCCATGACAGTATCAGAGACACTTCCTTGAGGGCCCTCTTGCTCCGGGTCCCTCCCTGATGATTGATATAGGCAACCGCCGTCTGGTTGTCCGAGCAGATCTGAACAGCCCGACCCCGAAGGTGAGGGGTCAATTGGGCGAGAACCAACCTTACCGCCCTCAGTTCCAGAATGTTAATAGGAGTATGGGCCTCCTGGGGGCCCCACTGACCCTGGAATTTCAAGGACTTCCAGAAACCCCCCCAACCTGTCAGACTGGAATCTGTTGTTACAGTCTCCCAGCAAGGAGACAGAAAGGTTCTGCCCACCAAGAGGTTCCTTGAGTCCAGCCACCACGAGAGGGACCGTCTGGCCAGGGGGGACAGAGCAAACACCTGATCCAGGGACACAGGGTCCCGATCCCACACTGATAAGAGGTGCAGCTGCAGAGGTCTCATGTGAAACTGAGCATAGGGTACTGCCTCGAAGCAAGACACCATCAGGCCCACCAGTTGCATCCCCTGCCGGATGGAAGGATGAGGACAAGAAAGAAGAAACTGGGCCTGAGCTTGAAGACTCTCCACCTTCTGTTGGGGGAGAAAAACCTTGAGCTGAGATGTATCCAGAGTCATACCCAGAAAGGACCTCACCAGAGACGGTAACAGAGAAGACTTGGGATGGTTGATCACCCAGCCGAATGACTCTAGTGTGGGTATCCAGCCCTGCCTGATGGAAGGACTGGGACGAGATCAGAATGTCGTCCAAATAAGGGAGAATGCGAATGCCCTGAGCTCTCAGCAGAGCCATCACACCCGCCAGCACCTTGGTGAATACCCTGGGGGCCGAGGTGATACCGAAAGGCAGTGCCACAAATTGATAATGCTGATCTCCCAGAGCAAACCTGAGGAATTTCTGATGACCTGGAAAGATTGGTACATGAAGGTAAGCGTCCTTGATGTTTACTGAGGTCATGAAGTCGCCTGGGCGCAGTGAGTTGACAGCTGAGCGCAGTGTCTCCATGCGAAAATGCTACAGGGTAGAAAATGGTACAGGGTAGATGACCCCCAACTCCAGAATGTTTTGGACCGCAAGGCGCAAGCCCTGACCGGGGGTTCTGAGCCATCCGGGATCTGAGGAATCTTGGGGGCGGCGAGGCTGCAAACTCTATCTTGTAACCGGAGAAAAACACCTCCTGGATCCATCTGTCTGCTACACGTCGCCTCCAGACGTGAGCAAAGAGCCAAAGCCGTCCCCCCACCCAGATGGGTGAGGGCACCTCCTCATGCCTGAGGGAGGATTTGGAGAGGCCGGGGCGGCCACATCCTCTGCCCCTGCCCCAATAATCTCCACATGCTCCAGCAAAGGAAGCTCCTCGACCAGCCCTGGAAACGGGGAGGGGAGAGAGGCACCAGTACCCCGAAAGGGCCGAGAAGGCCTCCTATGTTGAGGTAACCTACCACCCCTGGCAAACAAGTCCAAGCGTTCACCAAAGAGGCGCAGCCCCTTAAAGGGAAAACCAGTGAGAGCCTTCTTAGCAGCGTTATCAGCTACCCACTGACGCAGCCAGACAGAGCGACGTATAGCCACTAACAAAGCAGACGTCCTCCCACACATTATAATGGCATCATCCATAGCAGATAGAACATATGAAACAAATTCATAGCAAAGCAGGAGAGATCTATACTCATCTGCTCCCGCAACATCAGAAGCCCCATCTAAGAGACTCTTAAGCAGCCCTTTAATAGCAATAGCTGTAATGGCAGAGGCACAAACCGGGCGCAGCGCAGTCCCCACACAGGCAAAGGCATGACAAGCCAGCTGGTCCATGTGCCGGTCCTCACCATCCCGCAGGGTAGTAGTGTCAGGAGAATGCATGACAGATGTATTTGACAACCCCAGAACGGGCGCGTCGACCTCGGGAGGACATGACCAATGATTAATCACATCAGCAGGAAAAGGATACCTCTTGTCCCAACTCTGGGGCACCCCAGGTAGCTTGCTAGGCCGTTCCCATTCCTTGAGCACCAGATTATTAAAGTGAGTCTGCTCAGGGAACTCCAAGCGTGGCTTCACTGTATGAAAAAGCTCACCCTGCTGCTGCGGAGCCACGGCATAAGGGGAAATACAAAGCACCTCAAAAATGTGAGACAACAACCTATCAGTGTCATCTGAGGACCATTGGTCTTCTCCAAAAGGAGACCCGGTATCACCATACACCCTAGGTTGTTCCTCAGATGATTCTGAATCAGAGAATAGTTCCCCCTCCTCAAGGGGACCATAACCCGAGATGTCAAAAAATTCCTCAACCTCAACAGGGAAGAGGGAAACAGCGGGGGATAGATGCCGCTTCTTGGCAGAAGCCTTACGCGGGCCCGACCCAGCAATATGCTTTTCAATGCTGGCCACCCGTGCAGCCAAATCCGATTGAGACTCACCGCTAGTCTGCCCCTCGCTGGGGGTCAAATGCAAACGTGGGGGGTAGGTGAAGCCAGAGGGGGCGCCGCACCAGGGCCCGTAGCAGGCGACCCAGACTGCAGCTCAAACACCTGCTGGGCGCAGATTTCACATACCCTGACATCTTCACTAACAGGGGAAACCCCACACGCAACACACAGCCGGGCTTGTCCTGAAGGAACCCCAAGCACATTATCCCCAGAAGCCTCCATATGGTGATTTTTACAAAAGTATGCACAATAATCAGAGCAGGGACACGGCTAGACAGCCACCCTATTTGAGATGCCCCCCGAAGCCCGCTAGGGAAGTGGGAGATTGGCAATAAGCGGGGCCGAGAGAACCACAGTTGAGGGACCCGCCTGCAAGACACAATAATGTACATCATAAGCATCCCTAGCCATACAATAATAACCAAGATAAAAAAACGCAATGGAAGGCCACAAAATGGCGCCGACAGCAGTACCTAGAGGGGCGGGCCACGGGCGCATGACGCGGAACTCATCAACCGCGGTACCCGCCCCCCCGAAGACAAGACCACGTGACGCGCCAGCGCCATGACAGTTAAACAAAAAAAAAAAAAAAACACAGTAAAAGCGCCGTACAACGGCCTCCACACACACCAAACACAAGTGACAACACACACAGTAGTAAAAACACCAGAGTATACTCCCCGGGCGTCCCCTGCCGATCACGCGGAATGCAATGAGGGGGTCCTGCACAACCAACAGTGTGAAAAGGGAGGGGGGGGGGGAGAAGGGATAAATATCCCGAGATAAAGGGGGCTGGGGGCATCCCAATGAGGCTCACCATAAAAAGCCTGTCGCCAACTACCCTTTGGTACAGGGTCTTGCGGCCCTGACCCAAGTGCTGTCCTACCTTCACCCGAACCGTCAGCCGTAGCTGGGAGGCAGTGGGTCCAGAACGGGTGGAAATAAGCCTGCAGGGCCCTAGGCAAAGCCCACTCCCTGCGCAGAAGAGAGCCATCTTCATCTTCGCAGTCCAGACTGCAGAAAGAATCTGGGAATTAGTGGGAGGTTCCTGGCTATTTAAGGGGCTGGGAGTGGCCACAAATCTTTTTCTGCAGCCCAGCGCCATCTTGTGGATGTATAACCCATGTGTAAGGATTATTCTGGAAAAGGAGGTGCTGTATACTTGGAATAACATTTTTACCAAATTATTGTGACAAAGTTTGTTGCACAGTCAATGTCACAGTGTCCCTCAATGCCGCTGTTGTCACCTCCATTTTCCATTTTCTTGATTCCACTCTGGGGTGACAGATACTCATGGGCTAACTCCAGCCAGCACTGCAAGACATCTAAAACTAAACCTCCTCCATGCAATGTATACACAGGCTGAGTCCATCTACCTCCCAGTTTCTCTCTTGATTCCACTCTGGAGTGCCAGTTACTTACGGGTTAACTCCAGCTGGAAGGCGATTCTGCAAGACATCTAAAACTAAACCTCCTCCCTGAAGTGGATACACAGACTGAGTCTGTCTACCTCCTAGCTATTACAAAACTGTGCAGACACAGCCCTGGGATGAACAACAATAACCACTTCTCAACAAACCCAGACTAAGGCATCAAACGCAACCAATGCAGTCACAACAAAACAAAAGGGCGGCAATGGTGTTCCCAAGTGTAAACAACAGCGAAGAAAACTTAACCGGAACAGCACCCAAAATAGGTGTTGTTCCGGGCGCAGGGAGGCATCCCTATTCCAGATGCCTCTGTGCGCATTAACGGCGACAAACAAGAGAAATCTTACCCTCCTCGTTCCCCCGGAAAAATCCAGCAACCATGTGATTGTGGTGGCCAATCACAGCACTGGATTTTGCAGGGTGAAATGTGCGTGCAAATGGGTTTTGATAAGCTGTCAATGGACAGGGAAAGTGTTAGTCTATTCAGATTAATAAAGTAGTTTTTCATTTTTTTTTTAAACTTTCACTCTACTTTTGAACTGGTAAAGGGGTCACAAAGACCCCAATACCAGTTCAAAGGGCAGGGGAACTACAAGCCACCTGCCCGACATCCTGGTGGGGACATGCTTCTTTTTTTTATTTTTTTTTTAGAAATACAGTAAACAACAATGCCGGCTGTCCTTTTCATTGATAAAAAATGTGCCAGCTATAACGGCGTGGCTTTTATCTATGCGGTAAATCAGCAAACATTGGCACATGAAGAGAAAATGTACTCATGGCTTTGGGTGAACATACGTTATTGTGATGCATGTGTCCCTGAATCATGTGCCCATGAGTACATTTCCACTCCCTTCAGCGCGCTCGGATCCGCTTGTATTAGAGATGCGTCGTAGAACCGGGAAGAAGTGAGTTTGTTTGGGCGACCTGGGGGATTTCACACAGGAGGCACAACCGATCGGGATGCCCCAGGGTCAAGAACCAAAACCCAAGATAGTCAAAATACAATTCTGTGATTAGTCACCTGTAGAATTGTTTTTACTGTGTACAGCACGGCTTGCCTCAGTTCAATTCTTAACGATTGGGTATTCCGCCACAAGGTGGCGCAGTTGACTGCAGAAAGACTTGTGGCTCCTCCCGTCCCCTATAAAGGGCAGGAATAACCCAGAGAACCCCAGTTTTTTTGAAAGCAGTAAACAAGAAGCTGGGAGGCAAGACCATGTTAACAAAAACACAGCCCACTAAGATAACCCTCACTCAAGAAAATCACCATAAAAAGGCAAATAGGATGACAATAACAAGGGAGGGATGAGGCAAGCCGTGCTGTACACAGTAAAAACAATTCTACAGGTGAGTAATCACAGAATTGTATTTTTCCTTGTGTACAGCACGGCTTGCCTCAGTTCAATTCTTAACGATTGGGACATCCAACAGCAGTGTCCAAGAACAAAAGGGTGGGATCCCCAGTGAGCAGCAAAAGGCAGTTTAAGACACTACCGCCTGAAGCACCTTGCGACCAAAAATACAATTCTGTGAAATACTCACCTGTAGAATTGATATTATACGCATACAGTACGTCCTGCTCCATCTATAATACTTACACGTGGGTAATCCTCCGCCAGATGGCGCTGTTCACTGCAGACATGCAAAAACAGGCTCCTCCCGGCCCTTCATATACCCAGGGACCTCCCACAAATCCCCAGCATTGAAAAGCAGTGAGAAAAAGAAGCCGGGAGAAACTAACCACCAAACTGGTAACGATAACAATGATAACAATCACCATACAGGGGATCCAGAACAAGGTGAAACCAGGGTGGGGTGGAGCAGGACGTACTGTATGCGTATAATATCAATTCTACAGGTGAGTATTTCACAGAATTGTATTATTCTAAGCATACAGTACGTCCTGCTCCATCTATAATACTTACACGTGGGACATCCAATAGCAGTGTCCATAAAGTAGGGTGGGATCCCCAACAACAAAGGCAACGGCACGTAGCTCAAACTACAACCGCCTGCAAAACCTTACGGCCAAAAGCAGCATCAGCTGAGGCCCGAACATCAACCTTGTAAAACTTTGAAAAGGTGTGAACAGAAGATCAAGAAGCGGCCTTGCAAACTTGTTCAACAGAGGCCTGTTGCTGAAAAGCCCAAGAGGCACCAATAGCACGAGTGGAATGAGCCGTAAGACGGAAAGGGCGAGTCCTCCCCTTAGTAGAATAGGCCTGAATCACAGCCTGACGAATCCATTTACTGATAGTAGACTTGGCGGGAGCCAAACCCTTCCTAGGCCCCGAAGGCACAACAAAGAGAGCATCAGTCTTCCTGAAGGCCTTAGTGACAACCAGGTAATACTTCAAGCACCTGACTACGCTCCGACACACGCCTAACCGAAGTAATAGCCACCAAGAAGACAACCTTGAGAGTGAGAACGACCAGAGCACGACCAGAGCAGCATCTTGAATAGGCTCAAAGGGAGCACCCTGCAAGGCAGACAAAACCAAGTTCAAATCACAGACAGGGACCATAGGCTTTCGAGGGGGACGCACGTGAGTGACCCCCTGAAAGAAAGTCTGTCATCATCAGGTGATGTTGAGCAAAGGTCTTCTGAAAGAAGATAGACAGGGCAGAAACCTGACATTTCAGAGTACTAAGTTTGAGACCTAAGTCCAGACCATGCTGTAAAAACTCCAGAACCCTAGGGACGGAGAATTCCCGGCAGGGAAAAGACCTGGACTCACACCAGTCAATGTAGGAACGCCATACTCTATAATAGATAGCAGAAGAAGTCTTCTTCCTGGCCTGCACCATAGTAGCCACCACAACCCCTTCTCCATCAAGATGGAGGTTTCAGCAGCCAGGCCGTCAAAGCCAGAGTTTGTAAATTGGGATGGCGTAAGGACCCTTGAGTTAGCAGATCTGGCACGCTTGGCAGATCGTACTGATCTACTGCCATTTGAACCACGTCTGCGAACCACACTCTTCTTGGCCACCTGGGGGCCACTAGAATCACAGGTACCCCTTCCAGAGCAATCTTGCGTAGAACCCTGCCCAGAAGGGGAAACGGTGAAAACACATACAGGAGTCGAAACTCCCTCCAAGACATGGACAGGGCATCCGTGGCCATGGCCAGAGGATCCTGGGACAGTGAGACGAAGGCCGGGAGCTTGTGATTGTGACGGGAAGCAAACAGATCCACATCCGGTAGGCCCCAACGGTGACACAGGGACTGAAATACCTTGTTGCAGAGGGACCACTCCCCCTGACGGGACATCCCCCTGCTCAGGGCGTCCGCCAGCAGGTTCTCCGCCCCCGGAATGTAAACAGCCGAAATGCATTGAACATTGGCCTCCGCCCATGTCAGAATCTGAGACACCTCTTGGAGAGCACCCTTGCTCCGGGTCCCTCCCTGATGATTGATGTAGGCAACCGCCGTTCAGTTGTCTGACGTACCTGGACCGACAGACCCCTCAGGTGCTGGGTCAAATGCTCCAGTACCAACCTGACTGCCCGTAATTCCAGAATGTTGATGGGTAAATGGGCCTCCTGAGGACCCCACGTCCCCTGGAAGCGCAGGGACTTCCAGAATCCCCCCCAACCTGACAGACTGGCATTCGTTGTGACCGTCTCCCAGGAAGGGGTGAGAAAAGACCTGCCCCCTGTCAAGTTCCTGTGGTCCAGCCACCACGCAAGGGACTGTCTGACCGAGGGGGGAAGCACACAGAACCCGTCCAAGGACGCTGGGTTCTTGTCCCAAACTGACAGAAGGTGAAGCTGCAGAGGTCTCAAATGGAACTGGGCAAAGGGCACCGCCTCGAAGCTCGCCACCATCAGGCCCACCAACTGCATTCCCTGCCGGATGGAGAGCTGTGGGCTGGAAAGCAGGAACCTCGCCTGCGCTGTCAGAGCTTCCACCTTCTGTTGAGGAAGGAATATCCTTGACTGAACCGTATCCAGAATCATTCCCAGGAATGGAGTCACCAAGGAGGGGGACAGGGATGACTTGGGGTAATTGATCACCCAGCCAAAGGACTCCAGGGTGGACACTACCAGCCGAGTGTCCAACTTTGCCTGCCGCAGAGACCGAGAGGTAATGAGAATATCATCCAGGTAGGGCAGCACGCGTATGCCCCTTAGCCTTATCAGGGACATCACCCCTGCCAGCACCTTGGTGAACACCCTGGGAGCCGACGTTAGGCCGAATGGCAGGGCCACAAATTGGTAATGCTGATCTTTTAGCGCAAATCTGAGAAACCTTTGGTGTCCCGGAAATACCGGGACGTGCAGGTAAGCATCCTTGATGTCTACTGACGTCATGAAGTCCCCTGGGCGCAGTGAGCCAATGGCCAAGCGCATAGTTTCCATGCGAAAGTGCCTGTTCTTGACAAATTTGTTGAGGATTTTTAAATCTAGAATGGGCCTGACTGACCCATCCTTCTTGGGTACTGTGAAAAGGTTTGAGTAGAACCCCGTGCCCCTGTCTCCAGGGGCGACTTCCTGAATCCACCGGTCTGAGACGTGGCGAAGTGCTCGAAGTGCTGTAGACGTCCCCCCACCCTGACGGGTGAGGGCGCCCCCTCATGCCTGGGGGGCCTTGGGAGGGGCTTTGGGCTTGGTTCCCCAGGAGGAACCTGGATGGCGTCCTCTGTTCCTGTGCCAGGAATCAGCGCGGGCCCCAGCGAAGGACGCCCCTCTACCCTGTTTGGCCCCCCGGTAGGGGGTTGATAGGGAGCCTTGGCCACGAAAAGGCCGAGTCTGCCGCCTGCGCTGGGGTAACTTGCCTCCCTTGGCAAAGAGGTCTAATCGATCCCCAAACAAGCGCAGCCCTTTAAATGGAAGCCCCGTGAGGGCTTTCTTGGCGGCATTGTCTGCGGCCCACTGGCGCAACTAGACCGCGCGTCGTATAGCAACCACCAGGGCAGATGATCTGGCACACATCTTAATAGCATCGTCCGATGCAGACAGCATAAAGTTCACAAACGCATCACAGCTGGACAGAGCATTGACAGTATCAGGAGGCAACTCATCTGTGCCATCGAGAGCACTCCTAACCACGGCCCTGAGCGCTACCGCCGTAATGGCTAAGGTGCAAACCGGGCGCAGAGTCGCTCCCCCAAATGCAAAGGCATGACATGCCAGTTGGTCGACACGCCGGTCCTCACGAGTCCCGTAGCGTAGTAGTGTCGGGAGAGTGCATAATAGAGGTGTTGGACAACCCTAGAATAGGAGCATCGACCTCAGGCAGCGATGACCAGCACTTAACCAAATCAGCAGGAAAGGGATATTTCCTATCCACGCTCTTAGGGACCCCTTGAAGTCTGCTGGGATGTTCCCATTCTTTAAGCACGAGGCTATTGAAATGGGTCTGCTCGGGAAATTCCAAGCGAGCTTTAGCAGTATGAAAAAGGTCACCCCTTTGCCGAGCAGCCGCAGCAGGGGGAGAGAGGGACAGAACCTCAAAGATCTGAAGCAGCAGTCTATCAATATCATCCGAGGACCAATGCTCGGAGCCAGACTCTTCCTGACCCCTAGACTCATCGTCATAAGACCCTGAGTCAGAGAACAGTTCCCCTTCGTCCGAGGGGATATGGGCATAAGAGTGCAAATCATCAGGTTCTATGGGGAAGAGGGCCGATTCAGGGTTCAAGTGCCGCCTCTCGGCGGTGGCTTTACGCGCTAAGGAATTAGCAAGCAAGTTTTCAACACTAGCCAGCCTCGTGGCCAGATCAGGATGAGAATCCCCACTGGTATTGGGGGTTAGACTCAGGCTTGGGGGAGTAGGTGAAGTGCGGCGGGGTGCAGGCCCAGCCTCAGAGGAGACGGGAAGCACCGATAGCGCCTGCTGTGCACAAGGAACACAGACCTGTGCATTGTCACCACTGCTAGGTAAGATCCCACAAGCTACACACAGCCGGGCTTGTCCCGAAGGAACCCCGTTCACAATATCCTGAGATGCCTCCATATGGTGATTTAATCGGCACAGTATGCCAGTAGGGATTGACGCTGTAAGCTACCCTGGATGCCCCAATAACCCGCGGGGAAGTGGGAGTAAATTTTTTATGGTCACGACCAGGAGCTACGCTGGGCCGGGAGAAGCCACTGAAATCCGCGGTCTGAAAGACATAAGAGGGGACAAGGATGTCAGAGCCATGTGCAATGGAAGATAGAAAGCAAAGAAGAGTCGCCTGCGAGGGCACTTACAGACAGAGGGGAGAGGACGATCTTCACCACGCGCGCGAGAGAAGAAAATGGCGCCAAGCGAACCTCGGAGGGCGGGCCTGAGCCGACCGCGACGCGGAGCGCGCCAAGCCGGAACCACGCCCCTCCTCAGCGAGCGCGAAGCTCGTAAGGTGTCTAGCCAATGACAGACATTAAGGCAATAACGTCTATTAAAAAATGGCGCTCGGAGCCTGTAAGGTACGGCCGAGGTAAGTACTCGGCTCTGCTGTGGCTCTCCGTCGGGGAACGAACCCCATCTGCCGTGACAAGGCGTACTGTATTGGACAGGCGCTCAAGCCAGCGCCACCTAGGCAGAGCCACAAGGCTAAGAAGGTGAAGGAGAAGAAAGACGGCGAGGCGTCCGCGAGTCGCCGCCGTACGTGCGGAGCGAGCAGAAGGAAGATACTAAAGGTGCTGCGTTAACAGTAAGGTAAGAGCGCGGCTCTGATCCCCGTTCCCAGTAAGGCACAGCCGAGCCATAAGCGTGTAAGGATGCATTGAGGCCGCCATACACACAACCCCTCCCCCTCCCTTTCTTTTCCCCCTGGCTAAGGGGGGAACGAGGGAGGAAGGCGACCCGTTACATAGGGTCCACCGCTACATGGGGCGTGGGGCAACGATGCGGGAGGGGCATCCCCCGAAGGCTCACCATCAGCCTTGACCGCCTACCCTATGGTGGGGGATTGCGGTGGAGCGTAGCTCCGTAAGCACACATGGTGCTGCCTACCTTCACCCGACCAGCGCAGCCCAGGCTGGGGAGGCATATTCACAAAGAGGAGGGGTGGAAATAGTCCCACAGGGCCGCAGGCTTTAATAGCCCCGCTCACCTGCGAGAGAGTGATACTTCATGTCTTCGCAGTCAGCACTGCAGAGAAATCTGGGGATTTGTGGGAGGTCCCTGGGTATATGAAGGGCCGGGAGGAGCCTGTTTTTGCATGTCTGCAGTGAACAGCGCCATCTGGCGGAGGATTACCCACGTGTAAGTATTATAGATGGAGCAGGATGTACTGTATGCTTAGAATAGCAGCGTCAGCTGAGGCCCTAACATCAACCTTGTAAAACTTAGTAAGGTATCAACACTCGACCAAGTAGCGGCCTTACAAACTTGTTCAACAGACGCCTGGTGCTGAAAAGCCCAAGAAGCACCAATAGCTCTAGTGGAATGAGCTGTAACACGAAAAGGAGGCTCCTTCCCCTTGGCAGCGTAAGCTTGCCCCACTGCCTGTTGGATCCACTTGCTGATAGTGGACTTGACCGGAGGCAAACCCTTCCTAGGTCCAGAAGGAAGGACAAACAGAGAATCCGACTTACGAAAAGAAGCAGTGGCGGTCAAATAGAATTTGAGCGCCCTGACCACATCCAGAGAATGAAGATTTCGTTCCTTATGATTAGAAGGCGCAGGACATAAGGACGGCAAGATAATGTCCTCATTCAGATAAAAGGCAGAAACGACCTTAGGTAAAAATTCAGGCTTGAGACGGAAAAACACCTTATCCTGATGCTGTTCAAAATAAGGAGGCTTAATAGATAGCGCCGCCAGCTCAGAAACACAACATACAGAAGTAATAGCCACCAAAAAGACCACCTTAAGAGTCATAATGGGCAGTGCAGCATTGTTCAACGGCTTAAAGAGGGAACCCTGGAGAGCCGACAGCACCAAGTTCAAATCCCACACTGGCAGCAGAGGCTTACGCGATGGACGTACATGAGTAACTCCTTGGAAAAAAAGTCTTGACCAGTCTATGATTGGCGAAAGATCTTTGGAAAAAGATTGCCAGGGCCGAAACCTGGCCTTTGAGAGTACTCAGTTGCAAACCCGACTCCAAACCATGTTGCAAAAACTCCAAAATCCTAGAAATGGAGAAGGTGTGAGAAGGAAAGGATTTAGACTCGCACAAAGCAATGTAAGCATGCCAGACCCTGTAATAGATAATGGACGAGGATTTCTTTCGCGCCCGAATCATAGTACTGACTACCGAAGCCGGTAGTCCCTTATCCATCAGGATGGAGGTTTCAGCAGCCAAGCCGTCAAAGCCAGCACTTGTAAATTGGGGTGGCACAACTGACCCTGAGTTAGACGAAGTGATCCACTGCCATCTGAACGAAGTCCGCGAACCATACTCTCCGCGGCCAGCGGGGGGCCACCAGAATGGTCGGTACCCCCTCCTGGGAGTATCCCTTTCGGCCTGAAGAAAAGATTGAGCAGCAATCAACAGGTCATCCAAGTAAGGAAGAATGCAAATGCCCTGGCTCCTCAGGAGGTCCATGACACCCGCCAGCACCTTGGTGAACACCCGAGGGGCCAAGGTGATACCGAACGGCAAGGCCACAAACTGTTAGTGCTGATCCTCCAGGGCGAACCTCAGAAACTTCTGATGCCCCGGGAAGATAGGAACGTGCAGGTAAGCATCCTTGATGTCCACAGTGGTCATAAAGTCCCCTGGCCGAAGAGAGCTCACCGCCGACCATAAGGTCTCCATTCGGAAGTGTTTGAACCTGACAAAACGGTTGAGCCCCTTTAGATCCAGGATGGGTCTCAGAGAGCCGTCCTTCTTGGGAACCGTGAACAGATTGGAGTAGAACCCCCGACCCTGTTCCTGAAGAGGCACAGGACAAACCACTCCGGAGCATAGAAGACGTTGGATGGCCAACTTCAGGCCCTGCGCGGGATTTTGGGAGATCCGGGACTGGAGGAATCTTGGGGGCGGTAAAGCTGCTAGCTCTATTTTGTAACCGGAAGACACCACCTCCTGGATCCACCGATCCGAGACGAGTTGTCTCCAGACGTGAGCAAAGAGCCGGAGCCGTCCCCTCACCCAGATGGGCTGGGGCCTTGGCAGGGGGCTTGGGCTTATCACCCCAGGAGAGACCGGGGCAACCACAGGATCTGCCGTGTCCCCAAGAGTCTCTGCGGCTACCTGCGAAGACAGCTCCGTGCCCCCCACGGGAAGGACGAAATGAGAAGGACCCCCGAAAGGGCCGAGGATGCTTCCTACGCTGAGGAAGACGACCATCCTTGGTCGAAACATCAAGATGTTCCCCAGAGACGTAGTCCCGTAAAAGGGAGCCCAGTGAGGGACTTCTTAGCAGCAGCGTCAGCCGCCCACTGACGCAGCCAAACGGACCTACACATGGCAACCAACAGGGCAGAGGCCCTACCACCGAGTCGGATGGCATCGTCCATAGCAGCTAGCACAAAAGCAATAAAATCAGAGCAAAGCATAAGGTCCTTGTAGTAATCCTCTCGCTTGCGAGATCTGGCAGCTTCGGCAAGGTGCCTAACTGTCTTTTTAAGTGCAATGGCAACAAAAACCGCGGCACAGACCGGACGTAAGCCCGTTCCCACGAAGGTGAAAGCATGACAGGCTAGTTGATCCATATGCCGGTCGGCATTATCCCGCAAGGTAGTGGTGTCAGGAAACGGCATAATAGAAGTGGTGGAGAGCCCCAGGACGGGGGAGTCCACCTCGGGGGGCCAAGACCAGCAGCGAACCAAGTCGGCCGAAAAGGGATACGTTCTGTCCATTCCCTTGGGTACCTGTTAGGGCGTTCCCATTTCTTGAGGACCATGTTGGAGAAAAGTCCCTGCTCTGGGAACTCTAGGCGTTGCTTGTCCGGGCGGAAAAGCTCCCCCTGTTTTCTCTTTACCGCCTTAGGGGGATCGATGTGTATTTAATTTGTACACCTGGTGGACTTTCAGAGCTAGCCCACCTTCATGTCCCCATATAGCAGGCTGCACACAATTTACAAAAATAGATGAAACTTTATTATTAACCAAATGCTGTCAGTACATAACATACATCACACGACATCACACTTTAAAAAACATATACATAAAAATCCAATTGGGGAGGAACTTTTTGGGGCTAATATATAAGACACTCACAATGTGTGTCTAACCATTCATATAATATAATTTAATATACCTCTAACTTTAGAGTGTTAATGGCATACATATACATAAACAGACGCCCGCATGATGAGATACTACATAAGTGAATCCATATGAAACTAAAATTACTAGTGATCTGTGCTCCTTCATCAGGGCTATATGCAGCCTTTGATACTACTAAAATATGTGCAAACTAAGCAATAAAGTGCAATAATTCAGTTCATAAGTGCCTAAAGTGCTGTGAGTGCTAGTTCTACCAACTAATAGTGCTCCTACTCATCTCTGCAAGCATCCGCCATGTCATGTTGCCAAATATCAATTTAGATCAGACTCTGATTGTATCTACCAATCCAACGCCCCTAGTCCTCCCCACTTAAGGGGATCGATGTGTAAGGCATCAAAAACGTCCGACAAGAGTCTGTCGTAATCACCCGGGAGCCCGGAATCCTTGTCAGAGGAGGACCCTGGTTCACTATCGTACTCGCCATGATGATCCCAAGAAGAATCGGAATCGTGGAACAATTCCCCCTTCTCCAAGGACTCACGGTCGCCATAGGAATCATACAAATAATCATCATCATCGGCAAAGAGGGACAGACCCGTAGCCAGGTGCCTCTTTTTACTAGTGGCCTTGCTGGCAGACGGACGGGCCAGTTGCCGCTCGATGCTGGCAACCTGCAGAGCCAAGTCAGACTGGGATCCCCTGCTGGCTTCCCCTTCACTGGGGGCTAAATGCAGGCGTGGGGGAGTAGGCGAAGATACAGGGAGAACAGGACTGGGTGAGGAGGCGCTCGGCCCAGTCTGTTCTGCAATGACGCTATTGGCGCACATAACACAAACCGCGCTGCGACCACTCAAAAGGGATGTCCCGCACATAACACACAGCCGAGCCTGTCCCGAAGGACCCCCAAGCTCGCCATCCCCAGAAGCCTCCATATGGTGATTAATTAGGAGTGCGGCCAATATAACGGACGCTGGACCCCAGACCCAGGATACCCCACAGCTGCAGGAGGGTGTAGGGGGGGGGGGTGAAAGAGAACTGGAAGAAACCACAAGTACAATGTCCCCTACCTGAAAAACACAACATAGACAAAGATTGAGCATCCCATGAAGCATGCACCCATAAAATAAATGAAGTAGGATCAGACTCACGGACTGTATAAGATCTGGCATGAGCAGGTACAGACAGATGCACCGCAGAGGCAGCAGCATGGGCAGGATCCAATGGAGCACCACAGAAGCGTGAGTGAGCGAAGACTTGCCCACCCGGAGATCCGGACAGCCACCAGGGCTGTTAGTCAGTGCCCCAAGGAGAAGCCAACGGAACCCACACAGCGACGGGGGGCGGTTCCGCCCGCAGCAGCGCGCACTGAAAAATGGCGCCGGTACAGCGGAGCCTAGAGGGGGCGGGCCGCGCGACAATGGCGCGCAACGCGTCATCGCGCGCGAAGTGCTGAGGCGTCGCGCTCAATCCCTCCCGACCAGCAGAGACTGGCCGTGAGCGGAGGGGAAGGGGAGAGAGAGAGAGAGACAGGGGAAAAAGGGCCAGAACGGAGGGAGTAACGGAGGGAAGGTGAGACCCCGAGAACGACAAGAAAAATAAAAATGCACAGTGAAAAAGCACATACAGGGACCTAGTGTGGTTTCTCCCCTCCCCGCTCACCATAGCCTCGGCCGGCTACACTTTACAGTTAGGGTCTGCAGCCCAGAGCAGAGGTCTGCGTGCACCAGAACCAGGTGCTCCCCTACCATCACCTGACCCTGCAGCAGTGCAGCAGTGCTTTAACGGAGGTGTCCTCGAGCTGCCTTACCAATGCGGAGCCTCCAAAAAATACAATTCTGTGATTACTCACCTGTAGAATTGATTATACTGTGTACAGCACGGCCTGTTTCATTTCAATCATTACTTCTGGGTATTCCGCCACAAGGTGGCGCAGTTGACTGCAGAAGACTTGTGGCTGCTCCTGGCCCTATAAAAAGCCAGGAATCACCCATAGACCCCCAGTGTTGAAAAGCAGTTATGCAAGAACCCGGGAGATAAACCATGATAAAAAATACACAGCCTCACAAAAAATAACTTTTGAACAAATCACCATAAAGAGGCAACCAAGGACAACGATAACAAGGAAGGGATGAAACAGGCCGTGCTGTACACAGTAAAATCAATTCTACAGGTGAGTAATCACAGAATTGTATTTTTCCAAGTGTACAGCATGGCCTGTTTCATTTCAATCATTACTTCTGGGACATCCAATAGCAGTGTCCTTAAAGTAGGGTGGGATCCCCAATGAGTAACGGCAGGCAGTTCAAGCCACTACTGCCTGAAGCACCTTGCGGCCAAAAAAACAGCATCCGCTGAGGCCCTAACATCAACCTTGTAAAACTTAGAAAAAGTATGAACAGAAGACCACGTAGCGGCCTTACAAACTTGTTCAACAGAAGCCCTAGTAGAGTGAGCAGTAACGCGGAAGGGAAGTTCCTTCCCTTTGGCACCACCTGTCTAATCCACTTGCTGATAGTGGATTTGGCTGGAGTCAAACCCTTCCTAGGTCCAGAAGGAAGAACAAAAAGAGAGTCAGACTTCCTAAAAGGCTCAGTAGCAACCAGATAATACTTGAGCGCCCTGACCACATCCAGAGAATGAAGGTTCCGTTCCTTGGAATTAGCAGGGGCAGGACAATAGGTAAGACAATGTCCTCATTGAGATGAAAGGCAGATACCACCTTGGGCAAAAATTCCGGGTTAAGACGGAACACCACCTTATCCTGATGCCGCTAAAAATAAGGAGGTTTCATGGAAAGCGCCGCCAGCTCAGAGACTTGACACACCAAAGTAATAGCGACCAAAAAGGCTACTTTAAGAGTCAGAATGGACAGAGTGGCCTTACACAGAGGCTTGAAGGGAGGACCCTGTAGAGCAGAAAGCACCAAGTTTAAATCCCAAACCGGTAACAGAGGCTTACGCGGCAGACGCACATGGGTAACTCCCTGGAAAAAAAGTCTTGACAAGCCTATGATTGGAAAAAGATCTTTGAAAAAAGATTGCCAGAGCCGAAACCTGTCACTTGAGGGTACTAAGTTGTAGACCCGAATCCAGACCATGCTGCAAAAACTCCAGAATCCTGGGAATGGAAAATTCACGACAAGACAGAGACTTGGACTAACACCAAGCAATATAAGCATGCCAGAGCCTTTAGTAAATAGTGGACGAAGATTTCTTCCGAGTCTGAATCAAAGTATCAACAACGGAGGCCGGCAAACCCTTGCCCATCAAGATGGAGGTTTCAGCAGCCGTTAAAGCCAGCGTTTCTAAATTGGGATGGAGCAGCTGCTCCTGAGTGAGAAGCTCTGGATCGTCGGGCAAGACGTACCGATCCACCGTCATCTGGACGACGTCCGCGAACCATACCCTCCTCGGCCAGCGGGGGGCCACTAGAAGGTACCCCCTCCTGGGCTATCTTGCGCAGCACACGACCCAGCAGAGGAAATGGAGGGAATACATAAAGGAGCCGAAACTCCATCCAGGGAATCCCTAGCGCGTCCGTGGCGAAGGCCAGAGGATCCTTTGACAGGGAAACGAATCTTGGAAGCTTGTGATTGTGACGGGACGCAAACAGGTCCACATCCTGCTGACCCCACCGGCGACACAGGGCATGAAATACCTTGTTGCTGAGACACCAGACGAGACATCCCCCTGCTTAGGGAGTCCACCTCCTGGTTCTCCACCCCCGGAATGTAAACCGCCGAGAGGCAGGGAACAGTCTCCTCCACCCATGATAAGATCAGAGACACTTCCTTGAGGGCTCGCTTGCTTCGGGTCCCTCCCTGATGGTTGATATAGGCCACCGCCGTCTGATTGTCCGAGCGGACTTGTACGACACGAAGATGGGGAGTCAACTGGGAGAGCACCAACCTGATCGCCCTCAGCTCTAGGATGTTGCTGGGCGTGTGGGCCTCCTGGGGACCCCACTGACCCTGGAACTTCAGTGACTGCCAAACTCCCCCCCCCAGCCGGTCAGACTGGCGTCCGTGGTGACAATCTCCCATCGCGGAGGCAGAAAGTACCTGCCCACTAGACGATTCCTCCAATCCAACCACCACGCGAGGGACTGTCTGACCAGAGGGGACAGAGCAAACTCCTGATCTATGGACTCCTGAGTCCGATCCCAAGCCGACAAGAGATGTAACTGAAGAGGTCTCATGTGGAACTGAGCAAAGGGAACCGCCTCGAAGCAGGACACCATTAGCCACACCAACTGCATCCCCAGACGGATGGAGGGGTGAGGACTCGACAGCAGGGCCCGCGCCTGCAACTGAAGGCCCTCCACCTTCTGCTGAGGGAGAAAAACCTTGACCTGAGAAGTATCCAGTGTCATGCCCAGGAAGGACCTCGCCAAAGGCGGAGATAACGAAGACTTGGGATAGTTGATCACCCAGCTGAAGGACTCGAGAGTGGACGTCACCACCTGAGTATCCATCTCGGCCTGATGAAGAGACTGAGCAGCAATCAGAATGTCGTCCAGGTAAGGGAGGATGCGGATGCCCTGGTTCCTCAGGAAAGCCATAACACTGGCCAGCGCCTTGGTGAAAACCCGAGGAGCCGAGGTGATACGGAACGGCAAGGCCACAATCTGGTAGTGTTGATCCCCCCAGAGCGAACCTCAGGAACCTCTGGTGACCTGGGAAGATCGGAACCTGAAGGTAGGCATCCTTGATGTCCACCGTGGTCATGAAATCGCCCAGCCGAAGGGAACTTACGGGTGAGCGTAAGGTCTCCATGCGAAAGTGCTTGAACCTGACAAATTTGTTGAGGCCTTTAAGTCCAGGATGGGCCTCAGGGAGCAGTCCTTCTTGGGCACCGTGAACAGGCTGGAGTAGTATATGTCAATGAATAAAGGACAATACTCCGCACCACTATAATCCCTATAAAGTAAATAGAATAAGAAGGGGTGCAGGACGTAAAGGCCCCTTACTCACAGAGGAGTAAAGCAAAGCACTAAATCGACCGGACCACCAGAAGGTCCCTAATGGGGCCAATTATACGACCGCACACCCACCACGGTAATATGTAGTCAAATTTATTCAAAAAATAGAAAAACTATACATATATACAATTCAATTGGCCCACATACATACAATTAAACAGACATTTAAAACCAATTAAAACAAAACGACAGGTGCTGGTGGGTGAGCTGAAAATAGCTCTAAATATGAATATTAGTCAATTGTACTCTGATATTATAGGAATCATGTGAGAAAACATGTATAGCACCCCTAACTAAGAGGATAAATATCCCCTATGTTTCAATAAATTACTGTGTGGATATAGACCAACAGAATCATAATAGTGTCACCACAACAAAAAATGAAAGTGACTAATACTACAACCACCATTTAATTGTGAATGTGCCTAAAAATAGACATGGGGAATACTAATAAAGTGAAAAAGTGTGTATGAGAAATACAATTATCAAACTAAGTGAGACTACCTAAAGCCAAATATATGTATGTGCAGGTAAACTCAGGGTAAATAGTACGCTGAGAATATTCTCAAATACAAAAACGTGCTGGGTATAATGTAACCCAAAAAATAACTAAACCATCAAACCCCACACCATAAAGGAAACCCAAAGTAATCAAACACCAACGTGAGGGAAAGTGCGGCAACCAGTAATACTGATAGTAAATAGATAATATGGGGGGCAAAGATAAGCAATGAATAATTAAATACAAAATAACATCACCAATATATATGTGAGCTCAGCATCACGTCCCCACCAGACCCGCAGCACCGACGCGTTGCGTGGTCTTACTCCAACAACCACTTCATCAGGGTGCGCTAAATCACTCGCCATTCTGCTTAAATACCTCCTTAATTGGTCATCATACGATCGCCTGTGTAATAACCAACGAGGTGAGACCAGCGTGGAGCCTCCATTGCGGTCGCGCCTGTGTTGTGCGTCATCGCATCAGTATCACAGTGCGCGCCGCAAGTAACGTTGGTGCGCATGCGTCAGTCGCGGTCAAAGCGCGCACGCGCGCACACGTCCCCCGGCGCCCACCGCGCAGGCGCACTCCCCTGCAGTAGGAGGCGTCAACGCGATGGGCGCCGGGAGACGCGCGCGCGCCCCCGCACAGCCGCAGCCGAGGCAACAATCCCACCAGGGGGCAGCAGTTCAGCGAGTGATTGCAAAGTGACCATATAACACTACTATACTTATGCATGTGGCCAAGACCTTCTATAATAGTAGCTCATATCATTAGATTATTCTACAATACTTTAGTTATTATGATATTAGGGCACAGCCACCCCTCAGTACATCTACATATGGTTATGGAATTATTATCTCTTTTTCCCTTTGTATATAGTTCTTATGTAGATGTACTGAGGGGTGGCTGTGCCCTAATATCATAATAACTAAAGTATTGTAGAATAATCTAATGATATGAGCTACTATTATAGAAGGTCTTGGCCACATGCATAAGTATAGTAGTGTTATATGGTCACTTTGCAATCACTCGCTGAACTGCTGCCCCCTGGTGGGATTGTTGCCTCGGCTGCGGCTGTGCGGGGGCGCGCGCGCGTCTCCCGGCGCCCATCGCGTTGACGCCTCCTACTGCAGGGGAGTGCGCCTGCGCGGTGGGCGCCGGGGGACGTGTGCGCGCGTGCGCGCTTTGACCGCGACTGACGCATGCGCACCAACGTTACTTGCGGCGCGCACTGTGATACTGATGCGATGACGCACAACACAGGCGCGACCGCAATGGAGGCTCCACGCTGGTCTCACCTCGTTGGTTATTACACAGGCGATCGTATGATGACCAATTAAGGAGGTATTTAAGCAGAATGGCGAGTGATTTAGCGCACCCTGATGAAGTGGTTGTTGGAGTAAGACCACGCAACGCGTCGGTGCTGCGGGTCTGGTGGGGACGTGATGCTGAGCTCACATATATATTGGTGATGTTATTTTGTATTTAATTAATTATTGCTTATCTTTGCCCCCCATATTATCTATTTACTATCAGTATTACTGGTTGCCGCACTTTCCCTCACGTTGGTGTTTGATTACTTTGGGTTTCCTTTATGGTGTGGGGTTTGATGGTTTAGTTATTTTTTGGGTTACATTATACCCAGCACGTTTTTGTATTTGAGAATATTCTCAGCGTACTATTTACCCTGAGTTTACCTGCACATACATATATTTGGCTTTAGGTAGTCTCACTTAGTTTGATAATTGTATTTCTCATACACACTTTTTCACTTTATTAGTATTCCCCATGTCTATTTTTAGGCACATTCACAATTAAATGGTGGTTGTAGTATTAGTCACTTTCATTTTTTGTTGTGGTGACACTATTATGATTCTGTTGGTCTATATCCACACAGTAATTTATTGAAACATAGGGGATATTTATCCTCTTAGTTAGGGGTGCTATACATGTTTTCTCACATGATTCCTATAATATCAGAGTACAATTGACTAATATTCATATTTAGAGCTATTTTCAGCTCACCCACCAGCACCTGTCGTTTTGTTTTAATTGGTTTTAAATGTCTGTTTAATTGTATGTATGTGGGCCAATTGAATTGTATATATGTATAGTTTTTCTATTTTTTGAATAAATTTGACTACATATTACCGTGGTGGGTGTGCGGTCGTATAATTGGCCCCATTAGGGACCTTCTGGTGGTCCGGTCGATTTAGTGCAGGCTGGAGTAGTACCCCCGACCCTGTTCCTGAAGAGGTACCTGACAAACGACTCCGGACGCCAGAAGACGTTGTACGGCCAAACGCAGTCCCTGAGCCGACACGGGGTTTAGAGATATCCGGGACCGGAGGAATCTTGGGGGCGGCCAGGCTGCAAACTCTTCATCTTGTATCCGGAGGAAACCACCTCCTGAATCCACCGGTCTGAGACGCGCAGTCTCCAGACGTGAGCAAAAAGCTGAAGCCGTCCCCCACACCCGTCAAGACGCTCACCGAAGAGACGTAGACCAGTGAAAGGGAGCCCAGTGAGAGACTATTAGCGGCAGTGTCAGCCGCCCACTGACACAACCAGATGGACCTACGCATAGCAACCAGCAAGGCCGAGGCCCTACCGCCAAGCCGGGCGGCGTCATTTATAGCAGACAGCACAAAGGCAACAAAGTCAGAGCAAAGCAAAAGGTCCTTATAATCCTCCATGATCTTGTGAGATCGGGCGGCCTCAGCAAGGCGCTTGACCTTCTTTTTAATAGCAATGGCCACAATAGCTGCGGCGCAGACCGGACATAAATCGGCCCCTACAAAGGTGAAGGCATGACAAGCCAGCTGATCCATGTGTCGGTCCGCGCTATCACGCAAGGTGGTAGTGTCGGGGGACGGCATGACCGTAGTATTGGATAGCCCCAGGACCGGGGCGTCCACCTCAGGTGGGCACGACCAGCGCCTAACCAAATCGGCCGAGAAGGGATACCTTCTATCCAACTCCTTGGGCACCGAAGGTAACCTGTTAGGGCGTTCCCACTCCTTGAGGACAATATTAGAAAAATGGCCCTGTTCTGGGAACTCCAGGCGTTGCTTGCCACGGCGGAAGAGCTCGCCTTGCTTCTTCCTCGCCACCTTAGGGGGGGGGGGGGCGATGTGTAATGTATCAAAAACAGCCGACAGTCGGTATCATCCGGGAGACAGGTATCCTCATCCGAGGAGGACCCTAAATCACTATCGTACTCGCCTAGACGGTCCCCAGAGGAGTCCGAGTCAGGGAACAACTCCCCCTCCTCCAGGGAGTCATGGCCGCCGTACAGGTCAAGGCCCTCGTCCTCATCAGCAAAGAGGGACAATTCGGCGTCTAGATGTCCCCGTTTGCTAGAGGCCTTGCCCGCCGCCGGTCGGGCTAGCTGTCGCTCAATGCTGGCCACGCGCAGCGCCAGATCTGATTGTGACCTCCTGCTAGCTTCCCTGGGGGCTAAATGCAGACTCGGGGGAGTAGGGGATGCAGTAGGGAGGACAGGACTGGAAAGAGAGGCACTCAGCCCAACCTGTTAATAATACTTTGGGCGCACGGGACACAGACCGCGCCACCACCACTCAAAGGGGATGCCCCGCACATGACACACAGCCGAGCCTGCCCCGAGGGCCCCCCAAGCTCGCTATCCCCAGAAGCCTCCATATGGTGATTATCAACAAGGCACAATAGGCCAACACGGAGTAAAGGCTAAGAAAGCCACCCGGGATGCCCCCAAGGGATGCCCAACGGAGAGGGGACAGGGGGAGGGGGGGGTATTGGACCGGGAGAAGCCGCAATACTGTTATCCCGCCTGTAAGACATAAACATGAAAACACTATGAACATCCCACAGCACATGCACCAAAAAATGTATAAAGCCCTGCAGAAAGACTCACGGACCAGCTGCGATGGTGATCTCCGTGAGCGCAGGAGATACAGGCAGTCACACCGGGCGATGCAGACAGCGTGGTTAGGGACCCGCAGCCAGCTCACCGGACGAGCAGCAAGATGGCGCCGCCGAAGAAGGGGGCGGGCCGCGGGAAGTTGACGCGATATGCGTCATCCCTTGGCGTCGCCCCCATCGAAGGGCGCAAAGCCGCCCTCACAGCTTTAGAATGGCGACACGAGAGGGGAAACAACCCGCGCAGCACCTCCCGGCGGCGTGGAATGAGGCTGGCAGACACGTGCAGGTCGTCACCCGACCAAACCCCCCGAAATATGAAAAAACAAGGGCAGAAGGGAAAAAAGAGAGGAGCACGGGAACAAGTAAATCACAACCCCCAAAAACAAACACAACTCACCCCAGAACCCGGGGACACACAGGCAGCAGTGGTATCTCCCATCCCCCTATAGGCTCACCATATGGCTATGGTCGGCTACCCTTCGATACATCCGAGCAGCCGAGGCTGGGAGGCAAGAGGGTCCAGAAACGGGTGGGAATAGGCTTACAGGGCCACAGGCTTGGTTGCCCCGCTCGCCTGCGAATAACATAGAGAGCCATCTTCTGGTCTTCGCAGTCATGACTGCAGAGAAAACACTGGGGGTCTATGGGTGATTCCTGGCTTTTTATAGGGCCTGGGAGGAGCCACAAGTCTTCTGCAGTCAACTGCGCCACCTTGTGGCGCAATACCCAGAAGTAATGATTGAAATGAAACAGGCCGTGCTGTACACTTGGAAAAAAGACGGAGGCAAGGGTGAAGTACAGAGGTGTGTGCATCCAGCGCAGTCTACCGCTAACATGTCCCCGCCGAGTAGAATGGGGGGAAATACAAAGTACCCGGGGCACACACTGCTGCTCAGGCACCAAACTAATCACACAGATTATGGCAGAAGCCCCAGCCCACATCTTGTGAGAGTCTGGAAGACAATGGATTAGGTCCCCTAGCCTAATGGTAAAAAGCTGTTTTGCAGGTTACAAGAGATTACTGGGAGGTAGGTAGCCTGTGTATATATAGCCAGGAGGAGTTTTAGCTTTAAATATCTTGCCGTCCCTTCTGCCGGCTGGAGAAATACCACAAGTATCTTGCTCCCTGGAGTGGGATGAGAGAGAAACATGGTCAGCCTGTGTAGCCAGAAAAACAATGTGTATTAAGACTAAAGGAAGGACAGATGTTAAAAAAGGCCCAGCACATGTGCAGGCTTTTCACTGTTCCCCTCCCTTGTATGTCCCCTTGCTTACCGAAGATAAGCTGTGTATCTAACATACTGATTGTGAATGATGACCCCAGCACCTCTGCTGCTTGTAAAGCTTGCACATTAATATTAATTAGGAAAGGCTGCAAGCTGACAGGCTTCAGAGGCTCATTTTACTCTAAAAACTCAGTGGAAAGACAGACATATTCTTATACGCAGGGGTGTCAAACACCCTCCTCATAAACAGCTCTGTAGCTTTGTCTGTGTAAGTAAGTTATCTCACCTTTGCGGATATTGCAAAACATTGTCTGTTGGTAGCCATTGAGGAGGTGGTTTGATACCCTTGTAAAAGTCATGCTGGACAAGTTGAATATAACGTAATGACTCTTCAGATGAGGGTGTGTGTTTACCTTCTGATGGTGATGATGGGAAGACTGGCAACTCATAGCCGGTGGGGGTCTGTGGGGAGCTGTGCGTACTTGTGTCCTTTGAGCTGCTGTTAGATGACGTGCTGACTGCAGCTGAGGCTTTAAAGTAAACATCTGACTACAGAAGGGAGACAATAAATCAGAAGAAGGGGTGATAATCTGAAGCAATGTTACATGTTTACTGCAGCGGCAGTGTGGCTTCCACATGTATCTACAGATATATGCAACCAAATCTCTGTCTTTCCACATAGCTAGACGTGTGTGTTGCTTGATATTTAGCTGATGAGCGGGTTAAACTGGGCGGTAAATTAGTTCCCAGGCCCTGAATAATAATAATAATTTTGTATAAATAATAGTGATTGAGCTGCTCCCACCCCCCTTTATTCATTTGAATTGCCATGAGCACAAGCAGGGAGGAATTCAGTCAATATGGATTTCTCCCTGTGAAGTGTTCTAAAGGGAGGCTGGCAGCTTCCCAGGTGAGTAGCTCTCAAATATTTGTCTGCATTGCATGTCCCAACTTTGGGGACTCAAAATTAAGAGTAGGGACCACACTAAACACAGAGTGCCTTGTCGGGGCAGTGTGACTTCCACATGTATCTGCAGATATATGCAACCAAATCTCTGTCTTTCCACATAGCTAGACATGTTTGTTGCTTGATATTTAGTTGATGAGAGGGTTAAACTGGGCGGTAAATTAGTTCCCAGGCCCTGAATAATAATAATAATTTTGTATAAATAATAGTGATTGAGCTGCTCCCACCCCCCTTTATTTTACTGCAGGGGCACTAAATGAAATAGGTGCAGCCCCCTCTGATTCTAGCCCCTTCCTCACCCTTCCACCAAGCTCTGCTTCACCTACATGCCTTTGCCTGGAATACTTCAGATCACTGCCTGGCACTTACATTACACCTTTGCAGAAAACAAATCGGTAATTGGAATACCCCTTCCCCATGCTGCTTACCCGGGATGCCACTAGCTGCAGCTCCGGAAGCACCGCTGTATGCACCAAGTTTCCATTGACGACCAGTCGGATCTCTATGGAGTCTGTGGTGAAAGCCAAAATGTAGGGAAACGCGCACACTGCCAGGAAAAAGATGACTGAATGTCACTTGGACACACCAACCACATATAGCAAGCTTAGTTATTTATGCAAGCCATCACTCCAGACAATTCAATAGTATTCTTATATTGTGTATGTTTGATCCAAAAAGCATCCAAAGGCATCAAATATGTTCATATTTCCAACATTTTGGGCTTCACCAGGGAAACAACAATGTTATTTGGAAATAATATTACTTGGAAATATGGCACCACCGTTGGCACTAGCACCCAAACACCTAAATATATGATAAAATGTATAACTATCACGGAACTTGCCTATTCCTTTACTGACCCCTACTTATCCTCACTATCCTATTATGTGAAGAAATGGTCTCACCAACAGCATTGGGCACCTGATTCCAGCTGAAGTGGAAGTCAGAGGTGGATGGCTGGATGAGTGGCGATCCTCCATTGAACGGTGAGACCTTTTTGTAGTAGCAGATGTCTGCAGTGAGAGAAGACAATGTAAGTAGCAGGTAAGCTCATATGTATGTGTGTTTCGCAATATATGCTGCACTATAACGCTCTCTTGTATCATTCTCTGGTGTCAGCACTGTGAGTGGGATCAGTGCAACATCTTGTGTTTTCAGTAGTTGCTAATAATTACCCACCAAGCAATCTGCTCTGCTGTAAACATTCCCTCTCCCACGCTCCAATAAAAAAAAAAGTGCAATGTGGCGAGTCCCTGTCACAAAGCAGCAAGGAGAGGGGGGTGCTTTTCCAAACTAGCACAAAGCACTGCTGTAATACTGCAGACTGCAGGGTGCTTACCACAGCTAAGAGAAATTGGGTAAGGGAATCTACATAACTGCATGATTAATTCTAATCCCACCTCCCCTGCCCTCAAATAGTCACTCACAGTTGTAGCAGAGTAGAAGACCGGCCTCCCCGTCTTCATAAACATCGATTGCTGCAACAAAATGTACCTGAAACGAGAACATGGGAGACTTGTGGATGTGCTGGATGCTGGAGTGCACTTTTACTTTACAAAATAGCAGAGCCCTCTTTACAATCTCCTAAGCTGCCTCCTCCTCCCTGGGTGGGCCCTTTGCTTTCAAGTCAAATAGGAAAAAAATCTGGACCTGCCCACAGCCAGCCAAGTTATCAGAGAGGTGGGTGCTGTAGAATCCCCATACAGATCAACTCACCCTACTTGCATCAACCTGATGCAGCCGGCAGGACTCTCCAGTGCTTTCATTCACCAGGTCAAACTGGTGTCTGTAGGCAACACAGATCGTGTTGTCATTGTCACCAGTTGGCCCATCCACCAGAGTCATCACTACAGGAGCGTCAGACAGGCAGATCTCCTGTAAGATAGGCAGTGTGACACAGACAGAGAAAAGTAAGGCAGATGAAATGACAATGAGCAGGATATTACAGACAGCATGGCACAGATACTGCATAGGGTAATACAAACTACTTGACACTAACCCCGAGTCAAATAAAACAAACAGCATTACACTGTGAGTAGAATAATATAGATTACATTACACTGACCCTATGGAGAGAAAAACAGATAAAATTACACCAACACGGAGAAGAGAAAAACAGACTGTATTATTGCAGGACACAGAAGAGAAGAAAGCATGACAGAGGACAGTAAGAGAGAAGACATGAGGAAAGTAAGACAGATAGCATGCAAGGGAAAGTAATAAGACATTTTAGTATATTCTACTATTTTTAGGAGGGTCATAATGGACTAGAAGAAGTTAAATCCAAAATATCGCCTCCATGTCGGCTCTTCTCTCAGAGAGGTCCAAACCAATTCAGGTGGTAACAAGCAGCCAGTAAGCATAACCCAGGAAGGGCAGAAACCATTTAACTTTGTAACTCTAAACATGTCCAAGAAATAACACGTTTTTTAATCCATAGCTCAGCATTCAGTCAAAAAACAAACCACGCAGTCACCCAGTGGGCAGGTGCAGTGTGACTGATTAAAGATAAAGGAACCTTATGGCTACTATTATTAAAAATGTTTTTTCTGTTCCTTCACTCAGTGACACATGAAAGTCCTTACCACAGGAATGTTCCAAGGCAGCGAACAAATAAGGTGAGCAAAATACATAATTGCCTGCTTTACAACAAGGTAAAGAACCAGGAGTTGATTACTATCCTCCTATCAGCCTCAGCCGCTGGGAGATACTAGTGGCCAAATGCAGACAACAATGGATCTGCCTTACGGATTTGTTCGGTCATTGCTTGATGCCAAAAATCCCAGGCTGAGCCTATGGCCCTGGTAGAGCCTTGGCCAGAAGGGTGGCATTTTTCACGGAGATTGGTAAGCACTGAAGACAACCTGGCGTATTGAATTACAAATATTTGACTTAGACGGGTGGAGGCCCTTCCGAGAACCTGCCAAAACAAAAGTTTTTCTACAGGAAACTCAAAGATAGTATTTTAGAGCCCTTAACATGTTCTCTCACTAGGGTGAGAAGGATTGGGACACAAGGATAGTGCCATTAACACTTGACACTTTGCATGAAACTCCAACACACTGATCGAAATCTTGGATTCCGTCTTGCTCCAGCAACTCTGAATTGTCTTCTCTTCCTCTCTAGCCTGTCAAACTAGCATTCATTGTCACCACCATTTAATGCATTGGCAGGAAAAGCTTACCTTGCCGGACTTGTGGAGACTTCAGCCAAAGTAGTCTGGTCCTGACTTGCTCTGGTACCTGTAATCCAAGGGGCCCTGGGACTTGAGAAAATGGGCAAAGGGAACCACCTCCATCACTGAGATCATCAGCCCTGTCAGCCTCATGCCCTGCCAAAACGTGGGGGACAGCAAGGAAATAATGGAGTTGAATGTGTGACACAGACTGACCAATCTTTCTTCCAAAAGACTTGTGCTACTTCCATATGCAGGCCCAACCCCAGAAAGGTTAGTGCTCTAGCTGGAGTTATCCGGGACTTCTCCTGATTGATAAATCAGACAAATGCCTCAAATGCAACAATTTAATCACTTGCCGAGGTCTCGTTACACCTGCTGAAAAAGCAGAGCTCATACTAGGAGGTAGTCAAGATAAGGAAGAATCTGGATGCCTTCTTGGCGAAGCATTGACATGACCATCACTAGAATCTTGGTGTAGACCATGGAAGCTGTGATCAGAATGAAAAATAGGGCTACAGATTGAAGGTTCGGTTCCCCTATTGCAAATCTGAGAAATCTTTGGTGGGGTGAAAACATAGGAACTTGAAGGTACACATCCTAAATATCCACGGAGGTTAGGAAATCCCTTGATCTAGGGACCCTACTACCAATCGAATGGACTCCATCCAAAATCGATTGGTCTGAATGAAGGAGTTGAGTGGTTTGGGATTGGCCTTTTGCTTGTTAGACCAAGGTGTGTTTGATTTTCTTTGAAAAGGTCGCCTTGGTGCCATATCCACTCGGGCTTTCTTTGTCTCGCATGGACTGTGCCAACCTACAAAAAGGATGAAACGATATAGAATTCTTGAAGGATGGCCTATCATGCCATCTTTGTAGGAGTTTTGTAGATTTACCTCAGGTTATCTTTTTTACTATGTTGTCCAGAGGCTCTTTGAACAACTATTTTACCATGAAGGTATGAATGATTCATTTTTTCTTGCAAATTATATCTCCCACTCATTGCTTCAGCCAGATTTTACACAATAGTAGACGTATGGCCTGCTTTTGAAATTACATACCATAGCAAAGGAACTGCAAATAGTTAATTCAGGGATAGCACTGAGCGGGGGGGGGGGGGGGGGGGGAGGGAGGGCATCGCCCATCTTAAGAGAATCTTTCTAAAATCGATAGAAAGTATCCAAGCATATTGGGATATGATCCCACACCTCCATGAGCTGTTCTTTGGACTGTTCATGAAAAGGAAAACATATTTTTTATCTTTTCCTTTTCAGGACAAGAATAGCTCTTGAAGTGGAACCTGGTTTGTCACTACCCATACTGTGTGTAGCTGTGATGTTTTCTATGAATGTTCTTCTGTCTTAGTTTAACTTTACTGGGGTCCTGGGAAACAGAGATCTCCTGCTGTAGACCCCTTGGCAGTTTCCACGTTTGACTCAGATGCCCCAAAATCGCACCTGTCCAGAAAAGGAATTTCTTGGTCCTCAGGGTTTGATGTTTGAGAAACTTTCAGTGGGAGAAAGATTTGTGGGTGCCCTGCTTTTCATCTAGTATGTGCCCCCTTACTGGCAGAATAGCCTAATGCTGGATAGGAGTGGCATGGCCAGGACATACCGCTGCATGCGTTGGAGGTTTCCGATAAGCAAAGAAAAAGATATTATAGATAGATGGAGAGTAAAATGTCATTATTAAGAGGAGGTGTATGAGCAAAGAGTGTTCCTACCTCAAGTGGACCTAAAGGATTTGTTAACATACAGAAAGCCCATTATCAATTGGCGCGGTTGTACACAATCTTTTTTGATCATATTACTAATTTGTTTCCGATGATCAACTGATCTGGTGGGCTGACATGGCGCTCGAATGTGTTGGAGATTTTTGTTGATGAGCTGAGCTGGCAGGTATCGACACACCGCCACACATGTCAGTGGTTTGCTGTTCGGTCTGTGAAGTCTTTATAATGCACATCCCACAGCAGCTGCGGTGCTAACACAATCTGAGGGGGCTACAGTATAAAGTCAGCCCCTCCTGTCTCCATCCCACTAGCAAAAACGCACAAAACATAGAAAATATATAGTCCCTGCTGACAGGTCCCAGCTTCTCTGCTATACCACATAACCCTTTGAGCATGTGGTATGCATATACATAGGTATACATAAGGGAAGGACCTCTTTTGCCCGTGTCTGTATTGGCTGCACATTTCACTCTTGCCAGCCAACAGGACGGTGCATTCTTTGTCCGGGTCCTGAGCGGGGCGGGAACTAGAGAGCTCACATTACCTCTTGTGTTAAAACAAATATATGACATAAGAAAAAAAATGCAGCTAGCAGGAGCTCAAGGTAACATGTCTGACTCTCTTGAATGGAGGAAAAAACTGAATTGTGATGGACTTCTTCAATACCTCATCCGACAAGGATGAGTTATTTTGAATTTAACTTCTTCCAGTTGAGTCTAACAATAAAGGTATATAACCTTATTGAAAGGACTTTCTTGTATAACTGAGTGAACAGAAAACAGACATCATGACCAGGTGAGGAAAAGACAGTGTGACATGTGGTGGTAGGGCCTCGGCCTCCTCACCCTGATGTACTGGAATTCCTCCACAGGCGAGTAGCCACTGCAGCAGTTGGGTGGGTGGTGTTTTCGTGTGATGAGCAGCAGTTTGTTCCTGATAGCAGCTACAATCCTCAGCTCCTGACTGTGATGAGCATTGATAGCATACAGGTGGCACCCTGTGTATAAATATCCTTGTGTTAGCCATGGCTGAAGGGAGGGCACAGAGAAAAGAGAGATGGATAAAACCTACCTTTCGTTTTTTCTAGTTTGTTTTCCCGGCACTCAAACTTGCTACGGGGGATCTGCTTGTCTTCCAAACCCTTTCGGATGACGCTGAGCCGGAAGACGTAGAGTCGGGCATCCTTCCCTGGAAGGATAGGAGGACAGTGTAGATATTTTAATGATTTCCTAGGCCCTTTCACTTTATTATGCATGGAACAAGATTGTAACAACTCTCTCTGACTGTCTCTTGTTCTACGCAGACTGGGTTAGGGCTGTGCCACTTAAAAATACAATTCTGTGAGTACTCACCTGTAGAATTAGTATTATAAGTATACAGCACGTCCTGTTCCAGAATAATCCTTACACATGGGTTATACATCCACAAGATGGCGCTGGACTGCAGAAAAAGACTTGTGGCCACTCCCGACACCTTAAATAGCCAGGAACCTCCCACTAATCCCCAGTGTTGACAAGCAGTTATACAAGAAGCCGGGAGAATCAATAACATAAACTGAACAATCACCATACAGAGGTAACCAAGAATAATGATAACAGGACGTGCTGTATACTTATAATACCAATTCTACAGGTGAGTACTCACAGAATTGTATTATTCCAAGTATACAGCACGTCCTGTTCCAGAATAATCCTTACACATGGGACATCCAATAGCAGTGTCCGTAAGGTAGGGTGGGATCCCCAAAGAGCAACGGCAAGCAGTTCAAACCACTGCCGCCTGTAGAACTTTGCGGCCAAAAGCAGCATCAGCTGAGGCCCTAACATCAACTTTGTAAAACTTGGAAAAAGTAAGAACAGAAGACCAAGTAGCGGCCTTGCAAACTTGTTCAACAGAAGCTTGGTGCTGAAAAGCCCAAGAGGCACCAATAGCACGAGTAGAATGAGCAGTAAGGCAGAAGGGAGGCTCCTTCCCCTTAGCAGAATAGGCTCGTACCACAGCCTGACGGATCCACTTACTGATAGTGGACTTAGCCGGAGGCAGACCCTTCCTAGGTCCAGAAGGGATAACAAAAAGAGCATCAGTCTTCCTAAAAGCCTCAGCAGCTACCAAATAGAACTTCAAGGTCCTGACAACATCCAAAGAGTGTAAGACCCGCTCCTTAGAGTTAATAGGATTAGGACACAGAGAAGGCAAAACAATTGGGTTGATTCAAAGAAACATGTAACAGCTTGGATTTGGCTCACGATCATCCTATTTTTCACGTCCGCTCGTGCGTTCGTATGAACTTGCGAGTGATTCAATAAGCAAATACGTTTCTATCCTAAAATATACGTCCGTTCGTATGGCAGTTCGGGAATCAGACCTATGTCAGTTTCCATCCTGAATTTTCCGTTTCATTTCTCAGGTTGCAACATTGGTTTTGCCCTTTTTCCTTTTTTGTCTGGACGTAAATCCTTCTGATCTTGCGGCTGCGCACTACAAACTTACCTCATTAAAGTGCATTCTAAATATTTGGTCTTTTATTTTTCTTTATTTCATTCATTTTGTAGTAACCAACCATTAATGAATGCATTTGCATAAGTAAATCTTACTTTGTTTAATTTTTAGTTAACTTGCATTTTTTACTTGTGGATTTAATTTTAATATTTATGCTTCAAATGGTACAACTTTAAATTTTGTGTGTGGTTACCCACACCCTCTACATACAGATTGCTCACAAATATTAAAAAACACCCAGCAACTTCTGCATGTTATGAGCCTAGAAACAGCCAAGATGGCGGCTCAGGTATTATCGGGCAGCCTGCAAACAGAAAGGGCCTTGTGACTGTGTTGCTCTGGATTCTTTGATTTCTGACCTTTCCATGCCCCCAGCTCTGCTGTGTCTGTGCAAAATACAGCAGTAACCCACATCCTGCACTTTATCCCGCTCTCCTCTCCTCAGTAAGTGTGATGCATCTGACCAAAGATGTGCTTAAATAATTAAACAAAGCAAAGGTAAACAACTACACCAATAAATGCAATCTAAAAATATTATTCTAGTACCTCAATTTTAACATAAATAACAAAGGACATAAGTTTCTTTAATTAACGCAAATATATTGCAAAATAAAGGTTTACATGCAAAGGACTAATTAAGGTCCACATTAAAATGCTTTTATAAGGCATACATGAATCAGGTATGCATTGCCATACAATTTATGGCCTCGGCCATGCTGATACATGCAGTTCATTGGAGCTCAAGACGCGCAGACTCCTCCACATAGCCAAAAAACCTGTTCACGAACAGCAATCCGGCTGCTAAAAGGTGTCGGCTGTGGCTTTCTTTTAAAACGCGTTTAGAGGTTTCTCTGAATCACACCTAAACACATCCAATTAACCTAAGTTTTACGTTTTGATCCTAAGTTTTAGGATTTGATCCTAAGTTTTACGTTTTGATCCTAAGTTTTACGTTTTGATCCTAAAATTTAGGAACGGACTTCCGCTGATCGTAAGAGCATATACGCATTCGTACGTAGGCTCGTGCGAGTCGGAAATGGCCAAAAAAACAGGAAAAAATGACTAACACCCACCCAAACTTACGATTCTCGATACGAAATCAATTAACTTTTGCTCTTTGAATCGAGGGGAATGTCTTGATTGAGATGAAAAGCAGACACAACCTTAGGCAAGAAATCTGGCTTGAACCGAAACACCACCTTGTCCTGGTGTCTCTCAAAGTAAGGAGGTTTAATGGAAAGCGCTGCCAACTCAGAAACACGCCTAACAGAAGTGATAGCCACCAAAAAGGCTACCTTAAGAGTCAAAATAGGCAAAGCAGCCTCACGAATAGGCTCAAAAGGAGAACCCTGCATGGCAGATAAAACCAAATTCAAATCCCAGACTGGTAACAAAGGCTTACTTGGCAGGCGCACGTGAGTAACCCCCTGGAAAAAAAGTCCTAACCAAACGGTGGTTGGCAAAAGACCTTTGGAAGAAAATAGCCAAGGCTGAAACATGGCCCTTGAGGGTACTAAGTTGAAGGCCCAAATCCAAACCATGCTGCAAGAACTACAGAATCCTGGGAATAGAAAACACCCGACAGGGAAAAGACTTAGACTCACACCAGGCAATGTAAGCATGCCAGACCCTGTAATAGATAAAGGACGAGGACTTCTTCCTAGCCCTAATCATGGTATCAACAGAGGCAGGCAACCCCTTTTCCATCAAGATGGAGGTTTTAGCAGCCAAGCCGTCAAAGCCAGCGTTTGTAAAGTGGGATGGCACAGCTGCGCCTGAGTGAGCAGATCTGGGTTCTTGGGCAGGGCGTAATGATCTACTGCCAACTGCACGATGTCTGTGAACCACACCCTTCTTGGCCAACAGGGGGCCACCAGGATGGCTGGCACCCCCTCCTGGCCTATCTTGCGCTGCGCCCTGCCCAGCAGAAGAAACGGTGGGAACACATAGAGGAGCTGAAAGCCAAGGCCAGATGATCCTGGGACAGAGAAACAAAGACTGGAAGCTTGTGATTGTGACGGGACGCAAACAGATCCACATCCGGCTGACCCCAGCGGTGACACAGAGAGCAAAACACCCTGCTGCTGAGGGACCATTCTCCCAGACAAGAAGTCCCCCTGCTCAGGGAGTCCGCCTCCAGATTTTCCACCCCCGGGATGTACACTGCCGAGATGCAGGGAACATTCTCCTCCGCCCAGGACAGAATCAGAGACACTTCCTTGAGGGCCCTCTTGTTCCGGGTCCCTCCCTGATGATTGATGTAGGCAACCGCCGTCTGGTTGTCCGAGCGGATCTGAACAGCCCAACCCCGAAGGTGTAGGGTCAATTGTGTGAGAACCAACCTCACCGCTCTCAGTTCCAGAATGTTGATAGGGGCATGGGTCTCCTGAGGGCCCCACTGACCCTGGAATTTCAAGGACTTCCAGAAGCCCCCCCAACCTGTCAGACTGGCATCTGTGGTGACAGTCTCCCAGCAAGGTGACAGAAAGGTCCTGCCCACCAAGAGATTCCTTGAGTCCAGCCACCACAAGAGGGACCGCCTGGTCTGGGGGACAGAACAAACTCCTGATCCAGGTCTCATGTGAAACTGAGCATAGGGAACCGCTTCGACACTGGACACCATCAGGCCCACCAGCTGCATTCCCTGCCGAATGGAGGGATGCGGACAAGACAGTAGAAATTGGGCCTGAGCTTAAAGATTCTCCATCTTCTGCTGCGGGAGAAACACCTTGACCTGAGATGTATCCAGAGTCATGCCCAGAAAGGACCTCACCAGAGACGGGAACAGAAAAGACTTGGGATGGTTGATCACCCACCCGAATGACTCCAGTGTGGTCACCACCACCTAGGTATCCAGCCCGGCCTGATGGAAGGCCCGGGACGAGATCAGAATGTCGTCCAAATAAGGGAGAATGCGAATGCCCTGAGCTCTCAGCAGAGCCATCACACCCGCCAGCACCTTGGTGAATACCCTGGGAGCCGAGGTGATACCAAAAGGCAGTGCCACAAATCGATAATGCTGATCTCTCAAAGCAAACCTGAGGAATTTCTGATGACCTGGAAAGATTGGAACATGAAGGTAAGCGTCCTTGATGTCTACGGAGGCCATGAAGTCGCCTGGGTGCAGTGAATTGACTGCTGAGTGCAGCGTCTCCATGCGAAAATGCTTGAATCTGACAAACTTGTTGAGACACTTTAAATCCAAGATGGGCCTGAGGGACCCATCCTTTTTGGGGACCGTGAAGAGATTGGAATAGAAGCCTCTGCCCCTTTCCCTGAAAGGTACAGGGCAGATGACCCCCAACTCCAGAAGGTTTTGGACCGCAAGACACAAGCCCCGAGCTGACAGGGGGTTCTGAGCCATCCGGGATCTGATGAATCTTGGGGGTGGCCAGGCTGCAAACTCTATCTTGTAAGCGGAGGAAACCACCTCCTGGATCCATCTGTCTGCTACACGTCGCCTCCAGACGTGAGCAAAGAGCCGAAGCCGGCCCCCCACCCGGATGGGTGAGGGCGCCTCCTCATGCCTGAGTGGAGGATTTGGGCTTGGGACCCCAGGAGAGGCCGGGACGGCCACGTCCTCTGCCCCTGCCCCAATAGTCTCCACGTGCTCCAGCAAAGGAAGCTCCTCGACCAGCTCTGGAAGGAGGGGAGAGAGGCACCAGTCCCCCGAAAGGGCTGAAACGGCCTCCTATGTTGAGGTAACCTACCACCCCTGGCAAACAAGTCCAAGCGTTCACCGCTTGCCCCTTAAAGGGAAACCCAGTGAGAGCCTTCTTAGCAGCGTTATCAGCTACCCACTGACACAGCCAGACAGAGCGGCGTATGGCCACCAACAGAGCAGAAGTCCTCCCACACATTCTAATGGCATCATCCATAGCAGAAAGAACATATGCAACAAATTCATGGCAAAGCAGGAGAGATCTATACTCCTCTCCTCCCGCAACATCAGAGGCCCTGTCAAAGAGACTCTAAAGCAGTCCCTAAATAGCAATAGCTGTAAAGGAACAAACCGGGGCAGCGCGGTCCCCACACAGGCAAAGGCATGACAAGCCAGCTGGTCCATGCGCCGGTCCTCACCATCCCGCAGGGTAGTAGTGTCAGGAGAATGCATGACAGATGTATTTGACAACCCCAGAACGGGCGTGTCCACCTCGGAAAGGCCATGACCAACGCTTAATCACATCAGCAGGAAAGGGATACCTCTTGTCCCAACTCTTGGGCACCCCAGGTAGCTTGCTAGGCCGTTCCCATTCTTTGAGCACCAGATTATTAAAGTGAGTCTGCTCAGGGAACTCCAAGCGTGGCTTCACTGTATGAAAAAATACCATTTTGTGATTACTCACCTGTAAAATGGGTATTATAAGTATGTCACACACTCCGCTTCCAATATTCATGACATGTGGGTTATAACCAGTAGAGGGCGAACTTCTGCAGAGATGACAGGAAAAAAGAAGCCCCTCCCGGTCCATAAATACCTGGGACCTCCCACACATTCCCCAGTATAGGACAGCAGTAAGGGGACCAGGAAGAGCCAATTATAACAAACTTAACAATAAAAGGTTCACCATATAAAGGATCCAGAATACAAAAGGGCGGGATGAAGCTGGGTGTGTGACATACTTATAATACCCATTTTACAGGTGAGTAATCACAAAATGGTATTATTCTAAGTGTGTCACACACCCCGCTTCCAATATTCATGACATGTGGGACATCCAATAGCAGTGTCCATCAAGGGTGGGGATCCCGATACCCCAAAAATGCACAAATTTAAACCACTGCCGCTTGCAGAACCTTGCGGCCAAAAACATCATCCGCTGAGGCCCGCACATCAACCTTATAAAACTTGGAAAAAGTATGAACGGAAGACCAAGTAGCAACCTTACAAACTTGTTTAACGGAAGCCTGGTGCTGAAAAGCCCAAGAAGCCCCAACAGCACGAGAAGAATGAGCAGTGATCTAGGCCCCAACAATGGCCAGGCATATCCATCTATTAATGGTAGACTTGGCGGGCGCCAAACCTTTCCTGGGCCCGGAGGGCACCACGAATAAGGCATCCGTCTTACGAAAGGGAGAAGAAGCCACCAAATAGTACTTCACACAACGAACCACATCCAAAGAGTGCAAAACCCTCTCCTTGTCATTGCTAGGCTTAAGACACAAGGAAGGGAGAACTACAACCTGATTGAGGTGGTAGGCAGAAACCACCTTAGGAAGGAAATCTGGCTTAAAGCGAAATACCACCCTGTCCTGGTGTCAGATATGACTGATCCAATGACTGCGGACATATGTCCCAAGCCAACAGTAAATGGAGCTGAAGCGACCTCATGTGGAACTGAGCAAAGGGAACTGCCTCTAAGGAAGCCACCATCAAACCCACCAGTCTCATCCCTAGCCGGATAGACGGGTGAGGGTTGGACAGGAGAAGACGTATCAGATCTTGAACCATCTGCACCTTCGACTGAGGTAGGAACACCCTGGTCTGAACGGTATCAGATTCATGCCCAGAAACGAAATCCCCCTTGACGGGGATAGAGAAGACTTGGGATGGTTCATCACCCAGCCAAACCTCTCCAGCGTCGTCACCACCGTCCTGGTGTCTAGCTCCGCCTGTCTGAGAGAGGATGCCGTAATGAGGATGTCGTCCAGATACGGAACAATGCGAATGCCCTGGGCTCTGAGGAGGGCCATTATGCCCGCCAGCACCTTGGTGAACACCCTTGGTGCCGAGGTCAGCCCCAGAGGGAGGGCAACAAACTGAAAATACTGATCTCCCACCACAAACCTGAGAACTCTCCAGTGTGCTGGGAAGATAGGTACATGAAGGTAAGCATCCTTGATGTCTATGGACGTCATGACGTCCCCCTGACGAAGAGAAAGGATGGCTGAGCGCAAAGTCTCCATGCGGAACTTCTTGGTTCGAATGAACCTGTTGAGAAGCTTCAAATCCAGAATGGGTCTTATGGATCCATCCTTTTTGGGCACAGTGAAGAGGTTGGAATAATAGCCCCGGCCTCTCTCCGAGAAAGGCACCGGGCATATGACTTTCATGTCCAGAAGATTTTGTACTGCCAACAGGAGCCCCTGCGCAGCCCGGGGATCTAAGGGCACCCGAGACCTGAGGAATCTGTGAGGAGGCCGGTACTCGAACTCCAAGATCCATTTGTCTGTGACCTCCCAGGCCCAAACCTGGAAAAAAGTGTCGCAGCTGTCCCCACACCCGCAAGGGTGAGGGCGCCCCCTCATTGCTGAGCTGGCTTGGCAGCGGGCTTGGGCTTGGAACCCCAGGCAGGTCCAGGACGAGCACGTCCTCTGCCTCTGTTCCAGGAATCACCTCTGAAGGTAGAGTAGGCAAAACCTCTGCCTGTTCTGGCACCGCGAAAGGAGGGATTAAAGGAGCCTGCCCCCCGAAAGGAGCGACGCTGCTTCATACGTTGTGGTAACTTTCCCCCTTTCGCCACCGAATACAACTTATCTCCAAACAGCCGCATACCCAGGAAGGGTAGCCCTGTAAGCGATTTCTTAGCCGCAATGTCAGCCGCCCATTGGCGCAACCAGACCGATCGGCGAATAGCCACTGGCAACGCCGAAGTTCTACTACACATGCCTATTGTGTCATCCAAGGCGGATAAAACAAAAGAGATGAACAATTCGCACCACTTAATGGCTGCGAATTCATCACTGGCTGGGTTTAGCTGGGAACCACTCAACAGGTCCCTAACCACAGACCTGGTAGCCACAGCCGTGAGCGCAGACGCACCAACAGACCGCAAGGCTGAACCCACACTAGCGAAGGCATGGCAGGCCATTTGGTAAAGGCACTTGTCCTCACCATCTTTTAGAGTGGTGGCGTCTGGAGAATGTACAACAGAGGTGTTGGACAATCCCAGAACGAGCGCATCGACCTCAGGAGGGGACGACCAGCGCTTCACCGCGTCCACCGGAAAGGGATACTTCCTACCCCATCCCTGAGGAACACCGGGAAGCCGGCTAGATCTCTCCCATTCCTTAAGAATCATGCTTTCAAAATGATTCTGATTTGGAAACTCCAAGCGAGGCTTAGAAGTCCCAAAGAATTCCCCCTTCAGCGGAGGGAGAAATATCCATCACCTCAAATGAACGGGTCAGGACCCTGGGGGTATCAACGGCATCCCCCTGCGCCTGCCCCAAACAATTCCCCCTCCTCAAGCGGGGAACAATCAGACCAGTCAAGGGAAACATAGTCATCAACATTAAGAACCGGCGCGGCCGGTGACAAATGTCTTCTCTTAGCTGGGGCCTTTCTGGCCGCAGAGCTAGAAATCAATTTCTCGATGTTGGCCAATCTAGCACATACATCAGATTGCGACTACCCGCTAATGACAGTGTCACTTGGGGTACGGATAAGGTGTGGGGTAGGAGATGAGGCCGGAGGCACGGACCCAGACGCCTGGGACCCCGACAACCGCATTATGGCCTGCTGAGCACATGGTATGCAAATCAGTACATTATCCCCCGTAAGGGATACCCCACAACCCACACACTGCCGGGATTGTCCCGAAGGGAGCCAGAGCCCGGTATCCTGGGGAGCCTCCAAATGGTGATTTTAAGTTAGTCGCAAGGACCAGAGGGAATTACACTACTTGAGCTACCCGGGATGCCCCTTCAAGTCCCAAGTTGGAGGATTTTTAGGACCCCAATTTAAACTCCAAGGGACCCTCGGACCGGGAGAACCCCCTTTTAAAAGGAGTCCTCCTGAAAGACACAATCGAATCATGCACACACCATACTCATATGTTGTATACAAAACAATATATGCAAATACATATAAATATATAATTTTAAACTAAAGGCCTAGGAAGCTGCTCCAAGCGCTATAAAGCGGGGCGCAGCGCAATAAGTAAGGGGCCCACAGGGCACTCACAACCAAAAAGGCAATGGCGTCCGGCCAGCAGCTCCAGAAGAGAGAGGGAGAAGAAGGGCGGGCCAGCACGGATCGCGCTCCGCGCCTGGCCCTACCCCCTCCCCTCAGCGAGGAACGCCCTTCTTCTCCCCCACCGATAATGGCCGTCGCATACGGCAGGTGCCGGATAGCTAATGACTGGCCAGTTAAGGAGAGACAGTAAAAACACGCACAACACCCACACACACAATACACAATTAAAAGTTATGGGAAGAGAATGGACCGGGAGGGGCTTCTTTTTTCCTGTCATCTCTGCAGAAGTTCGCCCTCTACTGGTTATAACCCACATGTCATGAATATTGGAAACGGGGTATGTGGCATACTTAGAATAGCTCACCCTGCTGTTGCGGAGCCACTGCAGGAGGGATAATACAAAGCACCTCAAAAATGTGAGACAACAACCTATCAGTGTCATCTGAGGACCATTGGTCTTCTCCAAAAGGAGACCTGGTATCACCATAAATCCTAGGTTGTTCCTTAGACGATTCTGAATCAGAGAATAGTTCCCTCTCCTCAAGGTGACCATAACCCGAGATGTCAAAAAAATACAGTTTTGTGAGTACTCACCTTTAAAACGGGTATTATGAGTGTCATACACTCCACTTCGATCTTCATGACATGTGGGTAATCTCCAGTAGAGGGCGAACTTCTGCAGAGATGAATATGCAAAAAAGAAAGCCCCTCCCGGTCCATATATACCTGGGACCTCCCACCAATTTCCCAGTGTAAAAAAGCAGTAAGGGGACCAGGAAGAACCAATTATAACCTTAACAATCAAAACCAATGGTTCACCATATAAAAACCCCAGAATACCTGAAAAACGGGTGGGGGCGAAGTGGAGTGTATGGCACACTCATAATACCCATTTTAAAGGTGAGTACTCACATAACGGTATTATTCTAAGTGTGCCATACACTCCACTTCGATCTTCATGACATGTGGGACATACAATAGCAGTGTCCGTCATGGGTGGGAACCAGAAACAGTAAAGAATGTACCAACTCAAACCACTGCAGCCTGCAGAACCTTGCGGCCAAAAACAGCATCCGCTGAAGCCCGCACATCAACCTTGTAAAACTTGGAAAAAGTATGAACGGAAGACCAAGTAGCAGCCTTACAAACTTGTTCAACAGAAGCCTGGTGCTGAAAAGCCCAGGACGCACCAACCGCACAAGTAGAGTGCGCTTTGACCCTAAAAGGGGGAGTCCTCCCCTTAGCAGAATAGGCCCCAACAATGGCCTGACAAATCCATTTGCTAATCGTCGACTTAGCAGGCGCCAAACCTTTCCTGGGCCCGCAGGGCATCAGGATAAAAAAGGGCCCGTCTTGCGGAAGGAAGAAGTAGTCACCAAATAGTACTTCACACAGCGAACAACATCCAAATTGTGCAGAACCCTTTCCTTGTCATTGTTAGGCTTAGGACACAAGGAAGAGAGAACAATATCCTGATTGAGGTGGAAAGCAGACACCACCTTAGGAAGGAAATCCGGCTTAATACGAAAAACCACCTTATCCTGGTGTCTCTCAAAGTAAGGGGCCTGACAAAGCCGCCAACTCAGGTAATAGCCACCAAGAAAGCAACCTTCTGAGTGAGAACCGAAAGAGCAATATCCTGTAGTGGCTCAAAAGGAGGACCCTGGAGAGCCGAAAGACCCAAATTCAAATCCCAAACAGGAACCACAGCCTTCCGAGGGGGCCGCACATGCGCGACCCCTTGGAAAAAGGTCTTAACCAGCGGGTGTAAGGCAAAAGACCTCTGGAAGAAAACCAACAGAGCAGAAACCTGTCCTTTCCAAGTACTAAGCTGGAACCCAAGATCCAGATTATGCTGAAGAAACTCCAAAATCCTGGGAATCGGAAATACCCTGCAAGGCAAGGCCCTTGCCTCACACCAAGCAATATAGGACCTCCAAGTCCTATAGTAAATGCCAGAAGAGGACTACTTCCTAGCCCTAATCAAGGTCTGAACAACAGCCACAGACAAACCTTCCTCCTTCAAAATGAAGGTTTCAGCAGCCAAGCCGTCAAAGCCAGCGTTTGTAAATTGGGGTAAAGAAATTGACCCTGAGATAGCAGATCCGGCAACAAGGGAAGCCGGTAATGATCTACGGCCAGCCTTACAACGTCTGCGTACCAAACCCTTCTTGGCCACCTTGGAGCCACCAGAATCGCTGGTGCCCCTTCTAGAACCAGTTTGCGAACTACCTTGCCCAGCATGGAGACGGGCGGAAACAGGTACAGAAAACCCAGATCCTTCCAAGCAAGGGATCCACTGCCAGAGACCAGAAGTTTGTGATTGTGCATCGAGGCAAAGAGATCCACCTCCGGAGTCCCCCACTTGCGGCAAAGATCCAGAAAAACCTCGGGGTTGAGAGACCACTCTCCTTGGCGAGAGGATCCCTTGCTCAGGGAATCCGCCTCCGTGTTCTCCACTCCCGGAATGTAGACTGCCGAAATGCAAGGAACATTGCTCTCCGCCCAGTGCAGGATCAGAGAGACTTCCCGGAGGGCACTCCTGCTGCGAGTCCCTCCTTGGTGATTGATGTAAGCTACCGCCGTTCGGTTGTCTGAACGAACTTGAAGTAGGGGTAGACCCTGTAAATGTGAGGTCAGCTGAGCCAGAACCAGTCGGATGGCTCTGAGCTCCAAGACATTGATGGGGGTGTGAGCCTCCTGAGGACCCCGCACCCCGTTGAACTGATGACTTTTCCAATAACCTCCCCAGCCCGACAGGCTGGCATCCGTGGTAACCGTCTCCCAACAAGGGACCAGAAAGGATCTGCCCTTCAACAGGTTGCTCGATTTCAGCCACCACCGAAGGGACTGCCGAACCCTGGGAGACATCCTGAAAGGTTGATCCAATGACTGCAGACACCTGTCCTTATGCGTCAATAGGTGAAGTTGAAGAGATCTCATGTGAAACTGTGCAAACGGTACCGCCTCGAAGGAGGATACCATCAAGTCCACCAGTTTCATCCCCTGTCGGATAGAGGGACAAGGATCAGAAGGGTCAGAAGAAGGCGGATCAGACCCTGAATCCCCTGCACCTTGGTCTGGGGCAGAAAGACTCTGGCCAGAATGGTATCCAGATTCATGCCCGGAAATGAAATCACACGAGACGGAGAGAGAGAAGACTTGTGGCGGTTGGATGGATGTCATAAAATCCCCTTGGCGAAGGGAATTGATAGCCGAGCGCAGAGTCTCCATGCAGAACTTTTTGGCTCTGATAAACCTGTTGAGAACCTTGAGATCTAGAATGGGTCTCACCGAACCTCCTTTTTGGGAACCGTGAAAAGGTTGTAGTAACCCCTGCCACTCTCCGAGAGAGGCACCGGGCATATAACTCCAATGTCCATAAGGTTTTTCACTGCCAACAGGAGCCCCTGTGCAGCCTGAGGCCTGAGGGTCCGAGGGCACCCGAGACCTTAAGAATCTTGGAGGCGGCCAGTACTCGAACTCCAGTTTGTACCCTGAGGAGACCACTTCCAAGATCCAATTGTCTATGACCTTCCGGGCCCAGGCCTGGAAGAAGAGCCGCAGCCGTCCCCCCACCCTTGCGGGTGAGGGCGCCCCTTCATTGCTGAGCCGGTTTAACGGCAGGCTTGGGCTTGGAACCCCAGGCAGGCGCGGGACTTGCCCGACCTCTGCCCCTGTTCCAGAACGAGCCCCTGACACCCGAGAAGGCCAAACCCCAGCCGCTCTGGCCCCTCGAAAGGAAGGAGTGAACGAGCCAGCCCCCCGAAAGGGACGGCGCTGTTTCTTCCGCTGAGGTAATTTACCTCCTTTAGCAACAGCATCCAATTTATCTCCAAACAGCCACGTACCCAAGAAGGGAAGAGCTGTGAGCGACTTCTTGGCCCCAAAGTCCGCCGTCCACTGGCGGAGCCAGACCGATCTACGCATAGCCACCAGTAAGGCTGAGGTCCTACTACACACGACAATAGAATCTTCCATAGCAGCCAAGACAAAATCCATGAACAATTCACATCTATTAAAGGTAGCAAACTCAGCGCTAGCTGGATCAAACTGAGCGTCATTCAGCCAGTCCCTGATAAGAGACCTGGTAGCAAGCGACACCAGGGCAGATGCACAAACAGGCCGCAGGGCCGAGCCCACACTGGCAAATGCATGGCACGCCATCTGATCAAGGCGCTTATCCTCGCCATCCTTAAGGGAAGTGGCGCCAGGGGTGTTCAACACAGAAGAGTTGGTCACACCTAAAACTGGCGCGTCGACCTGGGGAGGAGAAGACCAGCGCTTAACCGCCTCCACTGGGAAAGGATACTTCTTATCCGATCCCTGAGGAACACCAGGAAGCCGACTGGGCCTCTCCCATTCTCTAAGGATCAGCGCATCAAAGTGACCCTGGGTAGGGAATTCCAGACGGGGCTTGCGGACCCCAAAAATACAATTCTGTGAAATACTCACCTGTAGAATTGGTATTATAAGTATACAGTACGTCCTGCTCCAGATAGATTACTTACACTTGGGTTATCCTCCGCCAGATGGCGCTGCACTGCAGAGACATGTAAAACAGGCTCCTCCCAGCCCCTCAAATACCCGGGGACCTCCCACAAATCCCCAGCATTGAAAAGCAGTGAACAAGAAGCCGGGAGAATTTAACCACCCAAAAACTGGTAACTATAACAATGACAACAATCACCATACAGGGGATCCAGAATAATGCAAAAACCAGGGTGGGGTGGAGCAGGACGTGCTGTATACTTATAATACCAATTCTACAGGTGAGTATTTCACAGAATTGTATTATTCTTAGTATACAGTACGTCCTGCTCCAGATAGATTACTTACACTTGGGACATCCAATAGCAGTGTCCATAAAGTAGGGTGGGATCCCCAATAAAAAAGGTAACAGCAGACAGTTTAAACCACTGCCGCCTGCAAAACCTTGCGGCCAAAAACAGCATCAGCTGAGGCCCTAACATCAACCTTGTAAAACTTTGAAAAGGTATGAACAGAGGACCAAGTAGCTGCCTTGCAAACTTGTTCAACAGAAGCCTGGTGCTGGAAGGCCCAAGAGGCACCAATAGCACGAGTAGAATGAGCAGTAAGGCGGAAGGGAGGATTCTTCCCCTTAGCAGAATAGGCCTGAATCACAGCCTGACGGATCCATTTGCTGATAGTAGACTTGGCAGGAGCCAAACCCTTCCTAGGACCAGAAGGGACCACAAAAAGAGCATCAGTTTTCCTGAAGGACGCAGTGACTACTAGGTAATACTTCAGACACCTGACCACATCCAAGGAATGCAAAACCCTTTCCTTAGTATTGCTAGGATTAGGGCACAATGAAGGAAGAACAATATCTTGATTCAAATGAAAAGCAGACACCACCTTAGGCCGGAAATCCGGCTAAAAGCGGAACACCACCTTATCCTGGTGTCTCTCAAAGTATGGGGGCTGGATGGACAGAGCCGCCAGCTCAGACACACGCCTGACCGAAGTAATAGCCACCAGAAAGACAACCTTGAGGGTAAGTACAGCCGGAGCAGCATCCTGAATAGATTCAAAGGGAGCATCCTGCAAGGCAGACAAATCCAAGTTCAAATCCCAAACAGGGACCACATGAGTAAACCCCTGAAAGAAAATCTTAACCAAAGAATGCTGAGCAAAAGACTTCTGAAAGAAGACAGACAGGGCAGAAACCTGACCCTTCAAAGTACTGAGTTGGAGACCCGACTCCAACCCATGCTGTAAAAACTCCAGAACCCTGTGAACTGAGAACACCCGACAGGGAAGAGACCTAGACTCACACCAGTCAATGTAGGCACGCAATACACTATAATAGATGGAAGAAGAAGTTTTCTTCCTAGCCTTCACCATGGTCTCAACCACCGAGGCAGACAAGCCTTTCTCCATCAAGATGGAGGTTTCAGCAGCCAGGCTGTCAAAGCCAGAGTTTGTAAACTGGGATGGCGTAAGGGGCCCTGAGTGAGCAGATCTGGCACTCCTGGCAGAACGTACTGGTCTACTGCCATCTGCACCACGTCTGCGAACCACACTCTTCTTGGCCACCTGGGGGACACCAGAATCACTGGCACCCCTTCCAGAGCAATCTTGCGCAGGACCCTGCCCAGCAGGGGTAATGGAGGAAAGACATACAGGAGCCGAAATTCCTGCCATGACATGGACAGAGCATCTGTGGCCAAGGCCAGAGGATCCTGAGACAGGGAGACAAAAGCCTGGAGCTTGTGATTGTGACGGGATGCAAACAGATCCACATCCAGTAGACCTCAACGGTGACACAGGGACTGGAATACCCTGTTGCAGAGGGACCATTCTCCCTGACGAGAGGTCCCCCTGCTCAGAGAGTCTGCCAGTAGATTCTCTGCCCCCGGGATGTACACAGCCGAAATGCATTGAACATTGGCCTCCGCCCATGTCAGAATCCGCGACACCACCTGGAGGGCCCCCCTGCTCCGGGTCCCTCCCTGATGGTTGATGTAGGCAACCGCCGTCCTGTTGTCTGAGCGCACTGCACAGACAGACCCCTCAGGAGATTGGTCAACTGCTCCAGTACCAACCTGATCGCCCTTAGTTCCAGAATGTTTATGGGTAAGTGGGCCTCCTGAGGGCCCCACCTCCCCTGGAACCGCAGGGACTTCCAGAACCCCCCCATCCTGACAGACTGGCATCTGTGGTGACCGTCTCCCAGGAGGGGGCCAGAAAGGCCTGCCCCCCAGCAAGTTCCTGTGGTCCAGCCATCACGAAAGGGACCGCCTGTCCAAGGGGGGAAGCACACAGACCCCGTCCAAGGACGTTGGGTCCTTGTCCCATACTGACAGAAGGTGAAGTTGTAGGGGCCTCAAATGGAACTGAGCAAAAGGCACCGCCTCGAAGCACGCCACCATCAGGCCCACCAACTGCATTTCCTGCCTGAGGGAGGGCTGGGGACACGACAGCAGGAACCTCACCTGCGCAGTCAGAGCTTCCACCTTCTGTTGAGGAAGGAATATCCTTGACTTAACCGTATCCAGAATCATTCCCAGGAACGGGGTCACCGAGGAAGGGGCCCGAGAGGACTTGGGGTGATTGATCACCCAGCCGAAGGACTCCAGGGTGGACACCACCAGCTGAGTGTCCAACTCTGCCTGCTGTAGAAACTGAGAGGTATGTCGTCCAGGTAGGGCAGCACGCGGATGCCCCTTGACCTCATCAGAAACATCACCCCCGCCAGCACCTTGGTGAACACTCTGGGAGCTGAATTGAGGCCAAATGGCAAGGCCACAATTGGTAATGTTGATCTTCCAACGTGAATCCGAGGAACCTTGGTGTCCTGAAAACACAGGGATGTGAAGGTAAGCGTCTCTGATGTCCACAGACGTCATGAAATCCCCGGGGCGCAAGGAGCTGATGGCTGAGCGCAGTTTCCATGCGAAAACGCCTGTTCTTGACAAATTTGTTGAAGATCTTTAAATCCAGAATGGTCCTGACTGACCCCAACTGTGAAGAGGTTGGAGTAGAACCCCTTGCCTCTCTTAAGGGGAATCTGCAAATGACCCCCAGACCCAGAAGGCCTTGCACGGCCTGCGCCAACACCTGAGCTGATACAGGGTCCTGGTGAATCCGGGACCTGTTGAATCTTGAACCTCCTGAATCCACCGGTCTGAGGCGTGATGCCTCCAGACTTGAGCAAAGTGCTGCAGTCATCCCCCCCCCTGACGGGCGAGGGCGCCCCATCATGCCTGAGGGGGCTTGGGAGAGGATTTGGGCTTAGCCCACCAGGAGGAGCCAGGACGTCGTCCTCTGCTCCTGTGCAAGGAATCTGCACGATCCCCCGTGAAGGACACCCCTTTAACTTGTTTAGCACCACGGTAGGGGAGTGAAGGGGAGCCCTGGCCCCGAAAGGGCCGAGACTGCCGTCTGCGCTGGGGTAACTTACCTTCCTTAGCAAAAAGGTCTAGACGGTCCCCAAACAGGCGTAGCCCCTTAAGTGGAAGCCCAGTGAGGGCCTTCTTTGCAGCATTGTCAGCAACCCACTGTCGCAGCCAAACCAAGCGGCGTATAGCCACCACGAGGGCAGATGTTCTGGCACACATTCTGATGGTGTCATCCAATGCTAATAGGACAAAATTTACAAAAACATCACAACTGGAGAGTGCATTAAACACCTCACAAGGGAGATCATCAGGGGCACTATCAAGCATATTTCTGATAAGGGTTCTAGTGGCCACAGCAGTAATAGCAGAGGCACAGACCGGGCGCAGCGCCGTCCCCGCACATGCAAAGGCATGGGAGGCCAGCTGGTCAATGCGCCGGTCCTCAGCATCCCGCAGGGTAGTAGAATCAGGGGAATGCATGACAGGGGTGTTAGATAGCCCTGGGATCGGGGCATCCACCTCGGGGGGGCGGGGGGGGATGACCAACATTTAACCACCTCAGCATGAAAGGGATACTTCCTATCCCAACTCCTTGGAACCCCGGGAAGTTTACTGGGGCGCTCCCATTCCTTGAGCACAAGGGAATGGAAATGTGCCTGCTCTGGAAATTCCAAACGTGATTTTGCTGTATGGAAGAGCTCCCCCTTTTGCCTGGGAGCCTCACCAGGGAGAGAGATAGACAGAACCTCAAAGATCTGGGTCAATAATCTGTCAGTGTCATCTGGGGCCCAGGGGTCAGAGCCAGAATTGTCATGACCCCTCATCAGATGAGCCTGAATCATAAAAGAGCTCTCCGTCATCAGATGGGGTATAGCCACACAGATTCATAAACTCCTCAGTTCCCATAGGGAAAACAGTAACATTAGGCGTCAAGTGCCACTTCTTACCAGGGCCCTTATGCGCTAAAGACCTTGCAATAATCTGTTCAGCAGTAGGCAGTCTAGAAGACACATCAGGCTGAGAATCCCCACAAGTATGCAACTCAACAGGAGTGGGATTTAAGCTGGGGGGAATAGGTGAAGTGAAACGAGGTGCAGCCACTGGCAGGCCAGATTTCAATGCAAGCACCTGCACAGCACAGGGTACACAGACCCGTGCCTTGTCAGCGTGAGCATGAGGCTGTCCACACGCTACACACAGCCGGTCTTGTCCCAAAGGGACCCCGGTAACACTGTCCTGGGATGCCTCCATATGGTGATTATTAGGCACAATATGCCAGTAGGGATTGACGCTATAAAGCAACCCTGGATGCCCCAATGACCCGCTAGGGAAGTGGGAGTAATTATACAAGGCCCAACTATCAATTACACCGGGCCGGGAGAAGCCAATGGATTCACCCTCTGAAAGACACAATGGGAAGAAGGGGTGTCAGAACCAAACACACTACAATGAGTATAAAGCCGCCTGTGAGGGCACTTATGGACCGCGGTAAGTAAAAACCGTCACACGCGCGCGCGACCTGCCAACATGGCGCCGAGAGTACCTCGAAGGGCGGGCCAGAGCGAGTTGTGACGCAGGGCGCGCCAAGCCAGGCCCCGCCCCCCAAAGAGCGCGAAGTCCACCGACAAGCAGCCAATGAGAACGCAGAAGCGTCTGAGGTAACACCGCCCGGCACGGAACATCCAAATGAAGGAAAAGCCGCACGCGGCTGCGGCGGCATTTGCAATAGTAAGAAAAAAAAAACCAAGTCAGCGCGGCGGCTGACACCACATATACTAGTCAAAAGACATGAGAAAACGCCGTATGCGCGAATCACGATACACGCTCACCCACACATCCCCCCCACCTTCTTTCCTTCCCGAAGGCTACAGGGAGAATGAGGGAGGATGGCGGCCCTCTGTACAGGACCCACCGCTACACGGGGCATGGGACAATAATGCAGGAGGGGCATCCACTATAAGGCTCACCATCAGCCTATACCGCCTACCCTTTAGTGGGGGATTGCGGTGGAGCAGGGCTCCTTAAGCACACATGGTGCTGCCTACCTTCACCCGACCAGCGCAGCCCAGGCTGGGAGGCACATCACACGAGGGACGGGTGGGAATAGTCCAACAGGGCCGCAGGCTAATAGCCCCACTCACCTGCGAGAGAGTGATAATTTCATGTCTTCGCAGTAAGCACTGCAGAGAAATCTGGGGATTTGTGGGAGGTCCCCGGGTGCAGCGCCATCTGGCGGAGGATAACCCAAGTGTAAGTAATCTATCTGGAGCAGGACGTACTGTATACTAAGAATAAATTCCCCCTTCTTGAGAGGGGGCGCCTCAGGCGGTTCAATATCCAACACCTCCAATAGATGTGACAAAACAGTGGCCGTATCTACGGCATCCCCCAGCGCCTGCCCGACATCGGCATCACCAGACTGAACATAGTCAGCCTCTGTTTCCTCATACAATTCCCCCTCCTCTAACGGGGAATAATCTGACAAATCAACGGAATCGTCGTCAACATCCCACAAGGGCTGGGCCAACAACAAATATCTCTTTTTAGCCTGGGCCTTCTTGCCCACCGTGCTAGCAATACATTTCTCGATGCTGGCCAACCTAGCACAAACATCAGAGTGCGACTCCCCGCTGGCACCAATGTCACTTGGGGTACGGATAAGACGGGGAGGGGAAGGCGATAAAGCGGGAGGAGCCGACCCAGAAGGCTGGGTACCAGACTGCCACGTTATGGCCTTTTGTGCGCTTGGTATACAGATCAGCACATTCTCCCCTGTAAGGGATACCCCACACATGGCCCGGATTGTCCCAGAGGGAGCCCGAGCCCAGTAGCCTGCGGAGCCTCCATATGGTGATTTTTGTGGTCAGTCACAAGACCGCAGGGAATTTACGCTTAAGCAACCCGGGATGCCCCTTAAAAGTCCCGGTGGGAGGATTTGAGGTGATCAATTTTACACTAGGGACCCCAGAACCAGGAGGAACCCCTTAATATGCACAAATACAATGCAATCTGTAACACACAAACAGGCATCATAAGTGCAATCCCCTATATATATATAAGACAATAACACATACATAATTATATATATAAATATATATATATATATATCCCAGCTCCAGACATGCGATAACTAAAAGCAAATAGACACACACACATGCCCACAAATCAGTGGGGGCCCCCCGCTAGAGAGGGGCCCCCACATAAGCTAAGGAAGTGGCCATCCGGCCCTTACCACCAGGAGCGCAGCTCAGCAACAGCAATCCAAAATGGCCCCCGAGAAGTACCTCATGCAGAAAGACAGGAAGAGAAGGGGGAGGGCGGGCCAGCGCAGAACGCGCGCTCGCCAGGCCACGCCCCCCCTCCCAGCAATGCCGATCCCAAGGGTTGAGCCACAGAATCGCGCCAAAGAAGGGGGTGGGGCTACCACAGCCGCACCAAAAGCCCGGCCCCGCCCCCTCCCTGAACACAGCCTGAGGGGGAGAAGCTACCCAGGCTAAATCAAAGGCACCAGATAGGCAACAATGAAAACTATGGCCCTCAGAAGTGAAAACATCCTGTCAGTCAACACACACACAGTGAAACTCACACACACAGGGGCATAGGAGAACGAAACCGAAAATACTGGAGGGGAGTAAGGGACCCAGAAGGGGGGGAACCCTGCCAGAATCCGTCCATAAGCATAGAGGGACGGGGCATCCCACACCAGGATCACCAAAACCTGGGTAACCGCCTACCTCTGAATGAGGTCTCACGGTGCTGCTTGCCTTCACCAGGACCCGCAGCCTAAGCTGGGAGGCTCAAATAGGGGCAATTTAGAAAGGGTCCAGGCAGCAATAGGGACAATAAACGGCCGGGCGCGGGCCGGGCTTACCTGTAAGTAAAGAAGTCTTCATCTTCTGTCTTGTCGCCTTCACTGCAGAGAAGGAACTGGGAAATTGGTGGGAGGTTCCAGGTATATATGGACAGGGAGGGGCTTTCTTTTGTGCATATTCATCTCTGCAGAAGTTCGCCCTCTACTGGAGATTACCCACATATCATGAAGATCGAAGTGGAGTGTATGGCACACTTAGAATACCTGTATTCCTCAGCCTCAACAGGGAAGAGGGAAACAGCGGGGGATAGATGCCGCTTCTTAGCAGAAGCCTTACGCGTGCCCGACCCAGCAATATGCTTTTCAATGCTGCCCACCCGTGCAGCCAAATCCGATTGAGACTCACCGGTAGTATTCCCCTCGCTGGGGGTCAGATGCAAGTGTGGGGGGGTAGGTGAAGCCAAAGGGGGCACCGCACCAGGGCCCGTAGCAGGCGACCCAGAATGCAGCGCAAGTACCTGCTGGGTGCAGGTTACACATACCCTGACATCTTCACTTGTAGGGGAAACCCCACACGCAACACACAGCCGGGCTTGTTCCAATGAGGCTCACCATAAAAAGCCTGTCGCCGGCTACCCTTTGGTACAGGGTCTTGCGGCCCGGAGCAACGCTCCTTCAGCACCTGATCCTAGTGCTGTCCTACCTTCACCCGAACTGTCAGCCGTGGCTGGGAGGCAATGGGTCCAGAACGGGTGGAAATAAGCCTGCAGGGCCCTAGGCAAAGCCCACTCCCTGCGCAGAAGAAAGCCATCTTCATCTTCGCAGTCCAGACTGCAGAAAGACTCTGCGAATTAGTGGGAGGTTCCTGGCTATTTAAGGGGCCGGGAGTGGCCACAAGTCTTTTTCTGCAGTCCAGCGCCATCTTGTGGATGTATTACCCATGTGTAAGGATTATTCTGGAACAGGACGTGCTGTATACTTGGAATAACACAGAAGTTGCACCTTATCACAGCATTTCACCTGATCCCAGCCCCAGTGTAACCCTCACAGGCTACTTCCCAGGCCATTACTAAGCATTGGGCATTTGCATGGGAGTCGTCCTATGCCGTGAATGAGCCCTGACTGCACGTTCACAATGGTCTAAGCTGCACAGGTTGGGTGCAGTTCCTGCAGACTGTATTGCTCCCCCAGAGGGCAGATTATGCTCTGAATATGTTTAAAGGATCACTGACTATACTATTTGCCTGACCAGGGTACCTTATTGCATTCTACAGCTGAGTCTCCAGGCCTAGGGTATCCATGCAGGGACCCGTGTAGGGAATAGTGCCCCAGCATTGAGTATAGGCAGCATTGTCTCTCATGAGACCCAGATGCGATTTCCATCCTCAAGGGAGAGTGGATATGCAGCTTAGGTACATGTGTCAGTGGCCCGCTATACCTTTTATAGGGGAGGGCTCTGGTTTAATGTGCCAGTGGCCTGTTATATCTGATGAGGGTGGTGCTCTGGTATGATGCATCTGTATCCTGTTATACCCCTAAAGGGTTACCAAACCCACAGAAAACAAAAAACAGACACTCTCCCTTACTCCTGCGCAGCTCATCTGGGCTGCTCCGACAGTCCTAAACCTTCCTTGTTTCAGAGAACGGAGCTCCTGATGTCTCGCCCTGCCCCTCCTATCAGTCAAACAGTGCCGTCCATTCATTGCAATCTGACGGAAATGATGCTCGCTGTTAGTCGGGTATCGGAGGGTTGCCCTTCCTCCCTGGGTCTCGGAAACCAGGAGCTGGGCTTCAAGGTGAGGCCGCAGACCCTCTCCCAAAGGGTAGCCGGCCATAGGCAATGGTGAGCCTATCGGGGGGGGGGGGGGCACCTAGGGACCACTTGTCTCCCTCATGTTGCCCACAAGCTTTATTGGACTGTGTGTATGTGTTTTTGACTGTCTTGTCTTTTACTTGTACTCACCTTCCTCGCTCCTGCTCCTCCTCGCCTCTCCTCCTGTTCGGCGCTGTGAGGGAGGGGCCGTCTGCCCCAGCGAGAGCCATCTCGCTGTCAGATGCACTGTTACCCGCCTCACTGTGCGGGCGCGTGCTGCGCTCCGCGGCGGGGGGAGGGGAAGGGCCCTCTCAGGCTGCCTCCTTCTGCCTCGTCTACTTTTCGCTCCTTTCGAGGAGGAAGAGGCTCTTCCTTTTCAGGTGGCCGCAGAGATTCCTGGGGATGAGGTAGGTCCCCTGGCCGACCCAATCCCTCTTGGGGATCCAAGTCAAGCCCCCTGCCAAGACCCCCTCAGGCATGAGGAGGTGCCCTCACCCATTCGGGTGGGGGGACGGCTTCTGATATTTGCTGACGTCTGGAGACTGCACGTCTCGGATCGGTGGATTCAGGAGGTGGTGTCCTCCGGTTACAAAATAGAGCTGTCAGCCCCCAAGATTTCTTCAGTCGCGGATATCCCAGAACCCATTGACAGCGCAGGGTCTAAGAATGACTGTTCAACGCCTTCTGCTGTCCGGGGTGATTTGTCCGGTACCGCACCCGGAGCGAGGTCGAGGGTTCTATTCTAATCTTTTCACGGTACCCAAGAAGGACGATACTCTGAGGCCTATCCTGGACCTGAAGGGTCTCAACAAGTTTGTCAGAGTCAGACATTTTCACATGGAGACCTTGCGGTCGCGGTGAATTCGCTTCGGCCGGGCGACTTCATGACCACGGTGGATATCAGACATCCCTATATTCCAGGGACATCAGAAGTTCCTGAGGTTTGCGCTGGAGGATCAGCACTACCAGTTTGTGTCATTGACATTTGGGATTTCCTCAGCCCCCCGGGTGTTCACCAAGGTTCTGGCGGGCGTTATGGCCTTTCTGCGGAGTCAGGGCATCCGTGTTCTTCCTTACCTGGACGACTTGCTGCTCAATCTCTTCAACAGGCCAAGAGCGACACCCAGACGGTGTTGTCCCCTCTCGAGGATTTCGGCTGGGTGATCAATTACCCCAAGTCTTCGATCACTCCCTCATTGGTGAGGTCCTTCCTGGGCATGACTTTGGACACCTCTCAGGTCAAGGTTTTCCTCCCCCAGCAGAAGGTGGAGGGTCTTCAGACGCAGACGTGGACCTTACTATCGTGCCAGCGACCATCCATCCTTCTGGGGATGAAGCTGGTGGGTCTAATGGTGTCATGTTTCGAGGCTGAACCCTTCGCTCAGTTACACATTAGGCCTCTTCAATTGAATCTTTTGACCGTTTGGGATCGGACACAGGAGTCTCTGGAGCGAGAATTCTCTTTGATACCTCTGGCCAGGCGGTCCCTTGCGTGGTGGTTGGACTCCGGAAATCTTCTTGTGGGCAGGTCCTTTCTGACTCCTTGTTGAGAGATTGTCACCACGGACGCCAGTCTGACCTGCTGGGGAGGTTTTTGGCAATCGCTGAAGTTCCAGGGCCAGTGGGGCCCACAGGAGGCTCACGTGCCTATCAATCTCCTGGAGCTGAGAGCGATCCGGTTGGTCCCGTTTCATTTGACCCCCCATCTACCGGGTCGTGCGGTCTAGGTCCGCTCGGACAATCAGACGGCGGTCGCCTACATCAATCAACAGGGCAAGTTAGCCCTCAAGGAGGTGACCCAGATCCTGACTTGGGCGGAGGACAATGTTCCCTGCATCTCGGCGGTTTACATTCCCGGAGTGGAGAACCAGGAGGCAGACTCCCTGACCAGGGGGGGGGTCTCTCGTCTGGGGGAATGGTCTCTCAGCAACAAGATCTTTCACGCTTTGTCGCGGCTGGGGTCAGCCGGACGTGGACCTGTTTGCATCCCGACACAATCACAAGCTTCCAAGTTTCATCTCCCTGTCAGGAGATCCTCTGGCCTTCGCCACGGACACTCTGGCAATTCCTTGGATGGAGTTTCGGCTCCTTTACGCCTTTCCTCCATTTCCACTCCTGGGTCAAGTGCTGCTCAAGATAGCCCAGGAGGGGGTGCCAAACATTCTGGTGGCCCCTCGTTGGCTGAGGCGGTGTTTGTTCACGGACATAGTTCAGATGTCAGTGGATCGCTACGTCATGCCCAACGATCCAGGGCTTCTCACTCAGGGGCTGCTATGCCACCCCAGGGTTTACAAACGCTGGCTTTGACGGCTTGGCTGCTGAAACCTCCATTCTGATGGAGAAAGGGCTGTCTGCCCCGGTCATGCGTACCATGATTCAGGCTCGGAAGAAATCTTCTTCCATGATTTATTACAGAGTCTGGCACTCTTACATTGTCTGGTGTGAGTCCAGGGGTCTTCCCTGTCACACATTCTCCTTTTCTAGGATTTTGGAGTTCTTACAACATGGATTGGATTTGGGTCTCCAGCTGAGTACCCTCAATCGTCAGGTTTCGGCCTTGGCTATTTTTTTCCAAAGATCTTTCGCCAATCATAGACTTATCAAGACTTTTTTCCAAGGAGTTACTCATGTACGTCCACCGCAAAAGCCTATGTTACCGGTGTGGGATTTGAACTTGGTGCTTTCTGCTCTCCAGGGTCCTCCCTTTGAGCCCTTGTGCGATGTGGCTTTATCCATTCCGACTCTAAAGGTGGTCTTTTTGGTAGCTATCCCTACGGTGCGTCGCGTTTCAGAGCTAGCGGCGCTTTGTATGAAGCCTCCTTACTTTGAGCGGCATCAGGATAAGGTGGTGTTTCGACTTAAACCGGATTTTCTACCTAAGGTTGTTTCTGCCTTTCATCTCAATGAGGACATTGTCTTGCCTTCATTGTGTCCCGTGCCTTCCAATTCTAAGGAGAGGACCCCCCATGCCTTGGATGTGGTTAGAGCCCTTAAGTACTACCTGGTTGCTACGGAACCTTTCAGGAAATCGGATTCTCTTTTTGTCCTCACTGACGGGCCTAGGAGGGGCTTGCCTCCAGCCAAATCTACTCTCAGCAGGTGGATCAGACAGGCAGTGGTGCAAGCGTACTCTGCCAAGGGGAAGGAACCCCCTTTTCGAATCACAGCTCACTCTACCAGAGCTAATGGAGCCTCTTGGGCTTTTCAGCACCAGGCTTCGGTTGAACAGGTTTGTAAGGCCGCTACTTGGTCTTCAGTTCATACTTTTTCAAAGTTTTACAAGGTTGATGTTAGGGCCTCAGCTGTTTTTGGCCGTAAGGTGCTTCAGGTGGTAGTGTCATGTACTACGTACTGTTGCTCACTGGGGATCCCACCCTTCTTTTGGACACTGCTTTTGGATGTCCCATATGTCAGTAATGGAGCAACCTGAACAGGACACTGGGAAAAAATACAATTCTGTGATTACTCACCTGTAGAATTGATATTATGAGTATACAGTACGTCCTGCTCCAGATATAATACTTACTATCGGGTATTACTCCACACCATACAGGGGATCCAAGATAATGCAAAACCAAGGGTGGGGTGGAGCAGGACATACTGTATACTCATAATACCAATTCTACAGGTGAGCAATCACAGAATTGTATTATTCTTAGTATACAGTACGTCCTGCTCCAGATATAATACTTACTATCGGGACATCCAATAGCAGTGTCCATAAAGTAGGGTGGGATCCCCAAAGGTAACAGCAGACAGTTTAAACCACTGCCGCCTGCAAAACCTTGCGGCCAAAAACAGCATCAGCTGAGGCCCTAACATCAACCTTGTAAAACTTTGAAAAGGTATGAACAGAAGACCAAGTAGCGGCCTTGCAATCTTGTTCAACAGAAGCTTGGTGCTGAAAAGCCCAAGAGGAACCAATAGCACGCGTAGAATGAGCAGTAAGGTGGAAGGGAGGATTCTTCCCCTTAGCAGAGTAGGCCTGAATCACAGCCTGACGGATCCATTTGCTGATGGTAGACTTGGCAGGAGCCAAACCCTTCCTAGGACCAGAAGGGACCTCAAAAAGAGCATCAGTTTTTCTGAAAGGTGCAGTAGCCACCAGATAGTACTTCAGACACCTAACCACATCCAAGGAATGCAAAACCCTCTCCTTAGCATTACTAGGATTAGGGCACAATGAAGGAAGAACAATGTCCTGATTCAAATGAAAGGCAGACACCACCTTAGGCAGAAAATCAGGCTTGAAACGAAACACCACCTTGTCCTGGTGTCTCTCATAGTAGGGGGGCTGAATGGAAAGCGCCACCAACTCAGATACACGCCTAACAGAAGTGATAGCCACCAGAAAGACTACCTTGAGAGTAAGGATGGCCAGGGGAGCATCCTGCACAGGTTCAAAGGGAGCACCCTGCAAGGCTGACAAAACCAAGTTCAAATCCCAAACAGGCACCATAGGCTTACTTGGGGGAAGCACATGAGTGACCCCCTGGAAAAAAGTCCTGATCAGAGGGTGCTGAGCAAAGGACTTCTGGAAGAAAACAGCCAGACAGAGACCTGCCCCTTCAGAGTACTTAGTTGGAGCCCCATGCCCAACCCATGCTGAAGGAACTCCAGGATCCTGGGAATAGAGAACACACGACAGGGAAGAGACTTAGACTCACACCAGTCAATGTAGGCACGCCAAACCCTGTAGTAAATGGAAGAAGAAGACTTCTTCCTAGCCTTTATCATGGTATCAACCACTGAGGTAGACAGCCCCTTCTCCATCAAGATGGAGGTTTCAGCAGCCAGGCCGTCAAAGCCAGAGTTTATAAATTGGGATGGCGTAGGGGGCCCTGAGTGAGCAGGTCTGGCACCATGGGTAGAACGTACTGATCCACTGCCAGCTGCACCACGTCTGCGAACCACACTCTTCTTGGCCACCTGGGGGCCACCAGAATTGCTAGTACCCCTTCCAGAGCAATCTTGCGCAGAACCCTGCCCAACAGAGGGAATGGAGGAAAGACATACAAGAACTGAAAGTCCTGCCATGACATTGCTAGGGCATCCACGGTCAAGGCCAGGGGATCCTGGGACAGGGAGACAAAGGCCGGGAACTTGTGGTTGTGACAGGATGCAAACAGATCCACATCTGGGTGGCCCCAACGGTGACAAAGAGATTGAAACACCCTGTTGCACAGGGACCACTCTCCCTGGCGAGAAGTCCCCCTGCTCAGAGAGTCTGCCAGGAGATTTTCCACCCCCGGGATGTACACAGCTGAAATGCAGGGGACATTGGACTCCGCCCACGTCAGGATTAGAGAAACTTCCTGGAGGGCCCCCTTGCTCCAGGTCCCTCCTTGATGATTGATGTAGGCAACTGCCGTCTGGTTGTCTTCCCCCCACCCGGCCTTCCCCCTTCCAGAGCAATCTTGCGCAGAACCCTGCCTAACAGAGGGAATGGAGGAAAGACATACAAGAACTGAAAGTCCTGCCATGACATTGCTAGGGCATCCACGGTCAAGGCCAGGGGATCCTGGGACAGGGAGACAAAGGCCGGGAACTTGTGGTTGTGACAGGATGCAAACAGATCCACATCTGGGTGGCCCCAACGGTGACAAAGAGATTGAAACACCCTGTTGCACAGGGACCACTCTCCCTGGCGAGAAGTCCCCCTGCTCAGAGAGTCTGCCAGGAGATTTTCCACCCCCGGGATGTACACAGCTGAAATGCAGGGGACATTGGACTCCGCCCACGTCAGGATTAGAGAAACTTCCTGGAGGGCCCCCTTGCTCCGGGTCCCTCCTTGATGATTGATGTAGGCAACTGCCGTCTGGTTGTCTTCCCCCCACCCGGCCTTCCCCCCACCCGGATGGGTGAGGGCGCCCCATCATGCCTGAGGGGGCTTGGGAGACGACTTAATCTTGGGGACCCAGGAGGAGCCAGGACGACCACGTCCTCTGCCCCTACCCCAGAAGTCTCCCCGGGCCCCAGTAAAGGAAACCCCCCTCCTTGTCTAGCACCACAGTAGGGGGAGGAGAAGGAGCCCTGACCCAGAAAGGGCCGAGACTGCCGCCTGCGCTGGGGTAACCTGCCTCCCTTAGCAAAAAGGTCCAGGCGGTCCCCAAACAGGCGTAGTCCTTTGAAGGGAAACCCAATGAGGGCCTTCTTGGCAGTGTTGTCAGCAGCCCACTGGCGTAGCCAAACCGAGCGGCGTATAGCCACAACCAGGGCAGATGTTCTAGCACACACTCTAATGGTGTCATCCAAAGCAGAGAGGACAAAATTTACAAAAACATCACAACTAGAGAGTGCATTAAACACCTCACAAGGCAAATCATCAGGGGCACTATCAAGCATATTTCTGATAAGGGTTCTAGTGGCCACAGCAGTAATGGCAGAGGCACAGACCGGCCGCCGCGGTCCCCGCACATGGCGTGGGATGCCAGCTGGTCAATGCACCAGTCCTCAGCATCCCGCAGGGTAGTGGAGTCAGGGGAATGCATGACAGAGGTGTTAGATAGCCCTAGGATCGGGGGGGCATCCACCTCGGGGGGGGGGGGGGGGATGACCAACATTTAACCACCTCAGCAGGAAAGGGATACTTCCTATCCCAACTTTTTTGAACCCCGGGAAGTTTACTGGGGCGCTCCCATTCCTTGAGTCGGGAAATTCCAAACGTGATTTGCTGTATGGAAAAGCTCCCCTCTTTGCCTGGGAGCCGCAACAGGGAGAGAGATGGACAGAACCTCAAAAATCTGGGTCAATAATCTGTCAGTGTCATCCGGGGCCCAGGGTTCAGAGCCAGACTCGTCATGACCCCTTGGTCTCTCATCAGATGAGCCTGAATCAGAAAACAGCTCCCCTTCATCAGGGGGGATGACCAACATTTAACCACCTCAGCAGGAATGGGATACTTCCTATCCCAACTTTTTTGAACCCCGGGAAGTTTACTGGAGCGCTCCCGTTCCTTGAGCACAAGGTTATGGAAATGTGCCTGCTCGGGAAATTCCAAACGTGATTTGCTGTATGGAAAAGCTCCCCTCTTTGCCTGGGAGCCGCAACAGGGAGAGAGATGGACAGAACCTCAAAAATCTGGGTCAATAATCTGTCAGTGTCATCCGGGGCCCAGGGGTCAGAGCCAGAATCGTCATGACCCCTTGGTCTCTCATCAGATGAGCCTGAATCAGAAAACAGCTCCCCTTCATCAGACGGGGTATAGCCACAAAGATTTCAAAACTCCTCAGTTCCCATAGGGAAAACAGTGACATTAGGCGTCAAGTGCCGCTTCTTAGCAGGGGCCTTACGTGATAAGGACTTAGCAATCAACTGCTCAACAGTAGTCAGTCTAGAAGACACATCAGGCTGAGAATCCCCACTTGTATGCAACACAGTAGGAGTGAGATTTAAGCTTGGGGGAGTAGGTGAAGCAAAACGAGGTGCAGCCACTGGTAGACCAGATTGCAATGCAAGCACCTGCTCAGCACAGGTTACACAGACCCTCACCTTGTCAGCATGAGGCTGCCCACACGCTACACACAGCCGGTCTTGTCCCGAAGGGACCCCGGTCACATTATCCTGGGATGCCTCCATATGGTGATTATACCGGCGCTATACGCCGATAGGGAATAACGCTATATAGCAACCCCGGATGCCCCAATAACCCGCTAGGGAAGTGGGAGTATTAGCAAGGCCTACAAGTTATATACTAATACAGGGCCAGGAGAAGCCAAAAGGGTTCGCCCCGCCTGAAAGACATAAGCATACAAGACCGTAAGCACACAGTAACAAAAGTGAAAAATATAAAGCCGCCCGCGAGGGCACATACGGACCGCGGTAGGTAGGGGTCTGTCACGCATGGGCCAACCAAGCAGGTTAAAGATGGCGTTGGTATACCTCGAGGGGCGGGCCAATAATAGCGATGACGCGGAATGCGCCAAAGAAGGCCCCCCCCAAAGAGCGCGAAGCCAGAAAGGTCAACAGCCAATGATGGCGCACCAGCGCCTGAGGTAATGCCACTGCCAAGCACGGAACAAAGTCAGCGCGCGACGGCGGTAATTTTAAAAGACAAGTCAGCACGGCGGCTGACACAAGAATAAAGACATGTGAAAAGTGAAAGCACAGACTGCATAACATACATATCCATAGACAGAACCCCCCCCCCCCCCCCGAAGAGCGCGAAGCCAGAACGTGCAAGCAGCCAATGACGGCGCACCAGCGTCTGAGGTAATGCCGCCGCCGCCAAGCGTCGAACAAAGTCAGCACGCGGCGGCGGCGGCAATTTTAAAAAGAACAGTAATGTCAAGTCAGCGTGGTGGCTGACACAAGACTAAACAGAATAGAAATAGAGTGTAAAACACAGAATGCAGAGCATACACATTTACACCCCCCCCCCTCTTTTCCCCCGAAGGCTACAAGGAGAATGAGGGAGGACAGCAGCCACTTAAACAGGGCCCACCGATGGGCAGGGCACTAGTGCGGGAGGGGCATCCCATAGAGGCTCACCATAAGTCTGAACCGCCTACCCTTTGGTGGGGGATTGCGGTGGAGCAGCGCTCCTAAGCACCTAACAGCGGTAGTAGCTGCCTACCTTCACCTGACCAGCGCAGCCAAGGCTGGGAGGCATATTAATAGTGGAACGGGTGGGAATAGTCCTACAGGGCCGCAGGCTAATAGCCCCGCTCACCTGCGAGTAGAGAGCCATTTCTCATCCTTCGCAGCCAGACTGCAGAAAAATTCTGGGGATTTGTGGGAGGTCCCCGGGTATTTGAGGGGTGGGAGGAGCCTATTTTCGATGTCTCTGCAGTCCAGCGCCATCTGGCGGAGTATATCCCACGTGTAAGTATTATATTTGGAGCAGGACGTACTGTATACAAAGAATAAATAGGTCAGTGGCCTGTTCTAACTTTTAAGGGTGGTTTTCTGGTAATGTCAGTGGCCTTTTATAACTTACAGTATGAGGGTAGCACCATATTATAAGGTGTCAGTGGGCTGCCGAAACCCACAGTATGAGGCCAGCACTCTGGTATAATGTATCAGTGGCCTGTTAAACCTACAGTATGAAGGAAGAACCCTGGTATAATGTGTTAATGACAGTGGTCAGTGGACTAACTTACAATGCCCAAGTTCAATATGTCAATACAATGAGGGAAGTGACCAGGTATACTATGCATGTGGTCTGTTATAACTTACAGTATGAGGCCAGTGCTCTCGTGTTATGTGTTAATGGGCAGCATGAGACTTTGTTATTATGTGTTAGTGGCCTGTTATAACTTATGAGGTTGGTGCTCTGCTAGAAAAGGCTCGATTCAGAGCCAGGTGAGAAAAATACCGTTTTGTGAGTACTCACCTTTAAAACGGGTATTATGAGTGTGCCATACACTCCACTTCGATCTTCATGAAATCTGGGTTATTCTCCAGTAGAGGGCGAACTTCTGCAGAGATGAATATGCAAAAAAGAAAGCCCCTCCCGGTCCATATATACCTGGGACCTCCCACCAATTACCCAGTGTACAAAAGCAGTAAAGGGACCAGGAAGAACCAAATATAAACGTAACAAACAAAACCAATGGTTCACCATATACATACAGATTGGCCACATTAAAAATCATCCTACCTGCATCTACTGCATGTTATGAGCCTTTAAACATCCAAGATGGCGTGCTGCTCTGCATTCTGGGACTGCTGACCTTTACCTGACCCCAGCTATGCTCTGTCTGAGCAAAGCACAGCTATAACCTGCCCCCCTGTACCTTATCCCACTCTCCTCTCCTCAGTAAGTGTGATGCTTCTGAGTCAAGATGGCGGCGCCCGTATCCTAAATTCCTGAACAGAGTTGCAGCCCAGTGGGGGAAAGAATAATAAGTTGGTGACTAAAAACGTAAAATATATTAATTTTAGATGCTGGGGAACCGTTTTTTAAGAGTTTGGGCTTTTCATTAAATCACGCTGAAGGTCCGGTTTAAAGGTGAGTACTCACAAAACGCAACAACAAATGAAAAGACAGGGGTTATTGGGTACACCCCAAAAAAAGAAACAGCGACAGAGCTCCGGTAAGCTACACCACGCCACAAAAAAGACTTGAATACATTACAATACCATTTAACCTACCTTTTTTTGTTGTTGTGCGACCCCTGTCTTTTCTTTTGTTGTTGCATTAGGCTTCGAGCCCGGTACCACACCAGCCCATTCCGTACAGGTCTCCTGGGTACCCCAGGCGTCCTTATTTTTGGACAATTATTGTTTTTTGTTTTTTTTTTTCTCCCATTTTTTTCCAGTTTTACATTGTTTGGTAGGGTTGTATATTGTGGGTTCACCTGAACCTTTTCGTTTGGTATTACTCACAAAACGGTATTATTCTAAGTGTGCCATACACTCCACTTCCTTCTTCATGACATCTGGGACATCCAATAGCAGTGTCCGTCATGGGTGGGAACCAGAAACAGTAAAGAATGTACCAACTCAAACCACTGCAGCTTGCAGAACCATGTGGCCAAAAACAGCATCCGCTGAGGCCCGCACATCAACCTTGTAAAACTTGGAAAAGGTATGAACGGAAGACCAATTAGCAGCCTTACAAACTTGCTCAACAGAATCCTGGTGCTGAAAAGCCCAGGATGCACCAACAGCACGAGTAGAGTGCGCAGTAACCCTAAAAGTAAACCCTAAACCCTTAGCAGAATAGGCCCCAACAATGGCCTGACGAATCCACTTGTTAATCGTAGATTTAGCAGGTGCCCAACCTTTCCTGGGCCCGCAGGGCACCACGAAAAAAGCGTCCGTCTTGCGGAAGGAAGAAGTAATCACCAAATAGTACTTCACACAGTGAACAACATCCAAATTGCGCAAAACCCTCTCCTTGTCATTGCTAGGCTTAGGACACAAGGAAGGGAGAACAATGTCCTGATTGAGGTGGAAGGCAGACACCACTTTAGGAAGGAAATCCGGCTTAAAAAGAAAAACCACCTTATCCTGGTGTCTCTCAAAATAAGGGGCCTGTATCGACAGGGCCGCCAACTCAGAGACTCGCCGGACAGAGGTAATAGCCATTAGAAAGCAACTTTCTGAGTGAGAACCGAAAGAGCAATATCCTGTAACGGCTCAAAAGGAGGACCCTGCAGAGCCGAAAGAACCAAATTCAAATCCCAAACAGGAACTACAGCCTTCCGAGGGGGCCGCACATGCACGACCCCTTGGAAAAAAGTGGGTGTAAAGCAAAAGACCTCTGGAAGAAAACCGACAGAGCAGAAACCTGTCCTTTCAAAGTACTAAGCTGGAACCCAAGATCCAGATTATGCTGAAGAAACTCCAAAATCCTGGGTATAGAAAAAACCCTTCAAGGCAAAGTTCTAGCCTCACACCAATCAATGTAGGACCTCCAAGTCCTATAGTAAATGCAAGAAGAGGACCGCTTCCTAGACCTAATCAGGGTCTGAACAACAGCCTCAGACAAACCTTCCTCTTTCAAGATGAAGGTTTCAGCAGCCAAGCCGTCAAAGCCAGCGTTTGTAAATTGGGGTAAAACAGATGACCCTGAGATAGCAGGTCCGGCAGCAAGGGAAGCCGGTACTGGTCCACGGCCACCCTTTAAACGTCTGCATATCAAACTCTTCTTGGCCACCTTGGAGCCACCAGAATCGCTGGTGCACCTTCTAGAACCAGTTTGCGAATTACCTTGCCCAGCATGGAGACAGGTGGAAACAGGTACAGAAAGCCCAGGTCCTTCCAAGCCAGTGACAAGGCATCCACTGCCAAAGCCAGGGGATCCTGAGAAAGAGACACAAAGGCTGGAACTTTGTGATTGTGCCCCGAGGCAAAGAGATCCACCTTCGGAGTCCCCCACCTGCGGCAAAGATCCAGAAAAACCTCGGGGTTGAGAGACCACTCTCCGTGGCGAGAGGATCCCCTGCTCAGGGAATCCGCCTCCGTAGTCTCCACTCCCGGAATGTAAACTGCCGAAAGGCAAGGAACATTGCTCTCCGCCCAGTGCAGGATCAGAGAGACTTCCCTGAGGGCACTCCTGCTGTGAGTCCCTCCTTGGTGATTTATGTAAGCCACCGCCGTTCGGTTGTCCGAACGCACCTGAACCGGAAGACCCCGCAACTGTGTGGTCATCCGAGCCAGAACCAGTCGAATGGCTCTGAGCTCCAATACATTGATGGGGGTGTGAGCCTCCTGGGGACCCCACACCCCGCTGAACTGATGACTCTTCCAATAACCTCCCCAGCCCGACAGGCTGGCATCCGTGGTAACCGTCTCCCAACAAGGGACCAGAAAGGATCTGCCCATCACCAGATTGCTCGAGTCCAGCCACCACCGAAGGGACTGCCGAACCCTGGGAGACATCTTGAAAGGTTGATCCAATGACTGTGGGCTCCTGTCCCAATACCTCAATAGGAGAAGTTGAAGAGATCTCATGTGAAACTGTGCAAACGGCACCGCCTCGAAGGAGGACACCATGAGACCCACCAGTTTCATCCCCTGTCGGATAGAGGGACAAAGACTGTCCAGAAGAAGACGGATCAGGCCCTGAATCCCCTGCACTTTGGCCTGGGGCAGAAACACTCTGGCCCGACTGGTATCCAGATTCATGCCCAGAAATGAAATCACTCGAGACGGGAGAGAGAAGACTTGGTGCAGTTGATCACCCACCCGAACCTCTCCAGGGTCGACACCAACTGATGGGTGTCCAGTTCCGCCTGCTGAAGGGAAGAAGCTGAAATCAACAGATCGTCCAGATAAGGCACAATGCGAATGCCCTGAGATCTGAACAGAGCCATTACGCCCGCCAAAACCTTGATGAAGACCCTCTGTGCCAAGCTCAGACCGAAGGGCGAGGGCGCCCCTTCATTGCTGAGCCGGTTTAACGGCAGGCTTGGGCTTGGAACCCCAGGCAGCCACGGGACGTGCCCGACCTCTGCCTCTGTTCCAGGACGAGCCCCTGACACCTGAGAAGGCCAGACCCCTAGAGGCTCTGGCCCCTCTAAAGGAAGGAGTGAACGAGCCCGCCCCCGAAAGGGACGGCGCTGCTTCCTCCGCTGAGGTAACTTACCTCCTTTAGCAACAGCATCCAATTTATCTCCAAACAGCCGCGCACCCAAGAAGGGGAGAGCTGTGAGCGACTTCTTGGCTCCCACGTCCGCTGTCCACTGACGGAGCCAGACCAGTCTGCGCATGGCCACCAGTAAGGCTGACGTCCTACTACACACGACAATGGAGTCTTCCATCGCAGCCATGACAAAATCCATAAACAATTCGCACTTCTTAAGTATAGCGAACTCAGCGCCATCTGGATCAAGCTGAGCGTTATTCAGCCAGTCCCTGATAAGGGACCTGGTAGCAAGCGACACCAGGGCAGATGCACTAACCGGCCGCAGGGCCGAGCCCACGTTGGCAAATGTGTGGCACGCCATCTGATCAAGGCGCTTATCCTCGCCATCCTTAAGGGAGGTGGCGTCAGGGGTGTTCAGCACAGAAGAGTTGGTCAAACCTAAAACAGGCGCGTCAACCTCGGGAGGAGAAGACCAGCGCTTAACCGCCTCCACCGGGAAAGGATATTTCTTATCCCATCCCTGAGGCACACCAGGAAGCCGGCAGGGCCTCTCCCATTCTCTGAGTATCAGCGCATCAAAATGACCCTGGGTAGGGAACTCCAGACGGGGCTTGTAAGCCCCCCAAAATTCCCCCCTCTTAAGAGGGGGCGCCTCAGGTGGATCAATATCCAACACCTCCAATAAATATGACAAAACAGTGGCCGTATCAACGGCATCTCCCGGCGCCTGCCCGACATTGGAATTCCCAGGCTGACCATAGTCAGCCTCTGAATCCTGATACAATTCCCCCTCCTCTAACGGGGAATAATCGGACAATTCAGCGGACTCGTCGTCAATATCCCACAAAGGCTGGGCTGACAACAACTGTCTCTTTTTAGCCTGGGACTTCTTGCCCACCGTGCTAGCAATCATTTTCTCTATGCTGGCCAACCGAGCCCAAACATGAGAAAGCGACTCCCCACTGGTACCAATGTCACTTGGGGTACGGATCAGGTGGGGAGGGGAAGGCGATGAAGCGGGAGGAGCCGACCCAGAAGGCTGGGTACCAGACTGCCGCGTTATGGCCTTGGTATACAAATCAGGACATTCTCCCCCATAAGGGATACCCCACACCCCACACATGGCCCAGATTGTCCCAGAGGGATCCCGAGCCCGGTATCCTGCAGAGCCTCCATATGGTGAATTTTTGTGGTCAGTCGCAAGATCGCAGGGAATTACGCATAAGCAACCCGGGATGCCCCTTAAAAGTCCCGGTGGGAGGATTTTTGGGTGGACAATTTTTATATATCTAGGGACCCCAGGACCAGGAGGGACCCCCTAATATGCACATATACAAGCCCTGTAACACACAAAATAAGCCACATAAGAGCAGAGCAGTGTAAATGCAATATATGATCTAACAGCCACACATGGAAAAATATAATATTTTATAGAATAAGCAAAATTGAGCACAGATCACATTTGACAACACACACTGAAAAGTTATGCCCTTGCATCCACATGATGTTCCTTTGGTCTCACCCTTGTCTACTCGAGCTATGAGAAGGTCAAGCACCTCCAGGACATTCATCTGTTTGATCTGCAGAGATTTATCAAACACCGAGATCTCCAGTTGACCATCTGTGACAAAGCACATAATAGAAATTAGTCCCTTAGCATGATCGCACCATACAAAGCAATTCCAACAACATCTCTTGGAGGGATGAAGGTGCTGAGGTGATCAAGGACAGTTTTGCCTCCAGTTTTCCCTTAAACAATCAGACATCATTCATTATCCCCCTCACCCGAATGGCCCAGGTTTTCACTCCCTATACAGAGTATTTTGTTCTCTCTTTCTATCCTGAGCTGGCAGGGAGTTTGGGAGTTGGCCTGGAGGTTAGATTGGCATTAAGAGACAGGTGCCCGTACTCTATGTGAATGCAATCCATGTCTGCATGCCTGTGGTTCAGACGGCAATAGGCTGGAGTTTGGAATGTAAACTGTGGAGGAATTAATCTTGACTTTAGCTGCCTCCAGCGAGGGAAATGCTGACATCTTGCTTGGCTTTGGGCTTCTCCAGCTAAAAATAGCGGCTAATTGGCGCTGGCGCATTCCATTAATAAAACAAGTGAAATAAATGAATTAATAAGGAGGCAAATGGCTTTAATGAGACTGTAAGCAGCAAGATCTCACTCCCGCCTGGCTGAAAGCTACAGCCCCACAATTAATCCCCGGAGAGCTTCTTGTGGGTTTATTACACAAAATGCAGGGCTTTATGCCACACGCTCGCCCATTATCCCCGCTGTCCCCTACCAACTGATTGACTTTCTGTCCACATCATATCGCCTACGAGATTAAAACATGAGAGGAAACCTGGAGCCATCAGATTGAACCTCAACTTTCAGCACAGAGTGATCAGACCGAGTGGCATAACTAGATGTGACAGGGCCCTGATGCGAACAGTAAATGGGGCCCTTTCAAGGGTCATTGAGTATTTTTTTTCTGTCTTTTAACTCGTTGGATGCTGCTACACAACTAAAGACTGAAAAAGCAGAGACAAATGGTGCTTCCTTTCTCTAAATGATGCCAAGTGAGCACAAATATGATAAATAAGGTGGAGGAGCAACAATGATGGGGCCCCCTGACCTCCTGGGCCCCAGTGTGGTCACACCCCCTATAGTTAAGCCCCTGATCACACCAATGTAAGATAGATGAGAGTTGCTAGAGAATAGACGCCAAATAAAAAAGCATGAGCACTCTGTCACCCATCAATAAGTCCTATAATCTTCCACTAAAATCTAGTTAAAAAAAAGGAATCAGGAGTCAGTAACAATCAACTACAGCCCCTAATCTAATTTAAACTATAAAGAGAGCAAGAGGCTTCACTGTAAGTGCACCCCCTAAGCAAATCTATGAGAAACCCACATTTGGTACATAAACAGACATGGATAAACTGGGAGTTGGCGTTAGCTTAACTAACGGTGCCCATATACCTCTGGTGCTGCACATGGGTTGAAGCCACCTCATACAGCTAAGGTCTGTACACTTACACAGAGGTGCTTTGATGAGGTATGAATATTCTACATGATTTCGCAAGTGTGTACAACCAAGACCTTGGAAACAGAGCTATAGGGCTTGTTGCTGCTTGACAGGGCTTGAATGCTTAATTGCTGGACGCCTATTTGCCCTGCCCACATACCACAGGTTAGTCATAAGTTGCCATTGTTTTAATTTTGGTTGTTATGACAAACCACAATTCACTTTAAACATCCAGGAAGTGGCATGGAGTAACATCAAAGGGTTTAGGTAATGCAGATCTCACCATCTATTAACAGCACCCCGGAGTCGGTGGACACAAGAAGTGATTGGCCCCAGGAATCTCCAATGATAGCTTCATGACAGAAGTTGCTGCAGAAACACTGGGACTCCCAGGGCTGAGAAAGGAAAGACATCTATTATCCAGTTCAGGATTTATAACATGAATCCCAATATGTTCAAAGGACATTCATGTTGTGCCAATTATGTAAACGGTAAGGATGTCACCCAAATTGGAGGCAGCACTAAAGGAGACCTATGTAAAGTGAAAGCAGCACAGGACCACAGGTTTTTTTAAACAGGCAATCAGTTCCAAATACAATTCTGTGAGACACTCACCTGTAGAATTGGTATTATACGTATACAGTACGTCCTTCTCCAAATATAATACTTACACTTGGGTTATCCTCCGACCAGAGGGCGCTGTGCACTGCAGACATGCAAAAACAGGCTCCTCCCGGCCCTTCATATACCCAGGGACCTCCCACAAATCCCCAGCATTGAAAAGCAGTGAACCAGAAGCCGGGAGAAACCAACCACCAAAACCACTGGTAATGATAACAATAACAAAAATCACCATACAGGGGATCCAGAATAATGCAAACCAGGGTGGGGTGGAGCAGGACGTACTGTATACGTATAATACCAATTCTACAGGTGAGTATCTCACAGAATTGTATTATTCTAAGTCTACAGTACGTCCTGCTCCAAATATAATACTTACACTTGGGACATCCAATAGCAGTGTCCATAAAACAGGGTGGGATCCCCAATAAATAAGGCAACAGCAGACAGTTGAAAGCACTGTCACCTGCAACACCTCACTACCAAGAGCGACACGAGCAAGGCTCTAACGTCAACATTAAAACAACCCTTGGAGGGTACGAACAAGAAACAAGTAACGTTCAAGCAACCTGTTCAACAAAACTTGGTGCTGAAAGACCTAAAGATACCAAGGCACCAGTGTAATCAGAATATAATGAGAAGAACTCTTCCCCTTAAGGAATAGGCGTGAGTGGAAGCCTAACAAGAGACAAAACTAAAAGTAGCCCAGAAAGAAGCCAAGCCTTCCCCAGGACCAGAAAGGCCAGGCCCAAGGACGCCTAACCCCTAGAGGCAGACGAGATCAGGCACATCCAGATGTAGGTGCCCACAACCCCAAGGAGCAATAGTCCCCTAAGGGATAAGAGACAATCCGGGAAGAGATTTCCGCACCTATTTAGGGGAAATAGGTTCCATTGCCTCAGCATTACAAGGAACAAATCCCAAAGAAGGAAAATGTCTTAATACCTGAGCCTAAGATACCACCTTAGGCAGAAGAACCGGCGTAAGGCAGAACACCGCCTCATCTTGGTGAATATACAGTAAAGCAAAGAGGGCTAGCTAGACAGAGCCACACACTCAGGCACACAGCCGACTGAGGTAACAGCCCCATAAGGGCAACCTGTAAGATAAGAACAGCCAGACAGCATCCGGAGTAGAGCCAAAGGGAAACACCCCACAAAGCAAACCTAATAGGATCAATCCCAACAAGGACACTAGAATTACGAGGGGGATGTCACTGAGCAATCCCTGAAAGAAAAGTCAACCCAGGCAAGGAACTGAGTGAAGACTGCTGCAGAAGACGGACAGGGCAGAGCCGGAACCACCAGGGCACCGAGTAGGAGAGCCAACTCCAACCCATGCTGTAATAACTTAAAAACCCTGGGAACAGAGCTCGCCCACAGGGAAGAGCCAAAAACTCAACCCAATCCATATGGGTAAACAATACCCCACAACAGACGGAAGAAGAGGCAAAAGAAGCCAAAGCCCTGTCTTCCAAAAGTCACAGACACTCAAAAGGTACACCCACTTCCATCAAGGTGGATGAACCAACCATCAGACCATCCAGACCAGAGTCTGTAGATAGGGGTGAAATAGAGACGGGGGGCCCGAGTGAACAGGCCAGCACTCCTGATGGGACGTACAGATCGCTGTCCACAGAACCACATCTGCAAACCACACTCCACTAGGCCAATCAAGGGCCGTCAGTATCACAGGTTCCCCCTTCCAGAGCAACTTGCACAGAACCCTGTCAAGCAGGGTGAAGGAAGGTAAGACATACGGAACAGAATGTTCAGCATAAAGTTATGAAGCCTCAAGACCAAGGTCAGAGCAATCTGAGACAGGGAAACAAGGCCTAGGACCCAAGATAGGGACGGGCCCAGAAATGATCCACACTAGACGGATCACATGGAGACCCAAGAACAAGCACATCCTATCGCAGAAGGACCTCCAAGGAGTGAATATCTTAGATATGCAGGGAACGCTGTCCTTCACCTGGATCAGGAACAGATACCTTCCTGGGGGATCATCCTGTTTCCTAGCCCACACAGATAATGATCCCGCAAGGGAGGAGTCCAGCGATATAGAGCCAACCTGAAGGCCTGCTGCTTCAAAATTAGACAGGTGGATGAGCCCCTAAAGGTTCCACCTCCCCCGGAACCACAGGGGGATTTAGAAGCAAAAAGTCCCCCCTCCGCCGTCCTGATAGATTTGATATCCAAATGCAGGAAGACGCAATGGAAGGGGGCACCCCCTGACTGGTACCCCTAGTACAACAGTCTCAGGGGAAACCATCGTGCCAAGGTGGAAGGGTACACAGACCCATCTTCAGGGAAGCTGGAAACCCGTCCAGCATTTACAATAAGAGTAGCAGAAGAGCCCAAGGGCTCTGAGCACAAGGGACAACCTTGGAACAGCCACCAATGGGCCCACCAGCTACAATCCAGAACTGGAGAAGAGACGGGGACAGCAAGAGGGACCGAGCCCATGCAACCAGATTGTCCAAGTATAGGCAAGGAGGCAGGTTCCTGTCTTAACCGAATCCAGGTCCAACCCTAGGAACGGAGATACCACTAGGGGAAAAAGAGAAATTGAGGTGATTGAGCACCCATCCAAAGACTCCCAAAGGACACCACCAACCGAGTAACAACTCGGTCTGACGCAGGAATTGGTAAGCAAAGAGGGACGGCCTGGCAGTTCCTCGTGCGGACGCCCCCTAGGTCTCAGTAGAGATATCGCCCCCCGTCATCGCCTAGACGATCACTCCGGGAGCAGAACCAAGGCCAGATAATAAGGCCACAGCAGCAGAGTTGGAGCGCCAACAACTAACCTGTAAGGTCCTTGGAGCCCAGATGGCACAATGGCCATGAAATAAGTGTTTTAGGTCCCTACCGACGGCAAGAGGTCCCTGGACACAGGGCACTGGCGGCCCAACTCAGAGGAACCATGCAGTAAATCGCCTGTGAATGTAAGTTGCCTCACCTATGGAAGGTCATAATGGACAGAGTGTCTCATCCGTTTGGAGGAATGTGGAAAGGTTAGTGTAGAGGCCCCTGCCTCTGTCTGTTAAGGGCAACCAGCAGGTGACCCCAGACCTCGCAGATCGCGCGTGACCTGCTCCAACACAAGAAGAGAGGCAGGGACCAGAAGCATCCTGAATATCTCGGGAAGGGGCCGACCAGCAGACATTATCCTGCATCCAGAGGAAACTTCCTCCTGACTCCATCAGAACGAGGCATGCAGCCTCCTGATAGGGGCAAGGTGCTGCGGCCATCCCCTCATGCTTGGGGGGTTTTGGTAACAGGCTTGGACTTAGTCCTGCCGGAGGGACCAGGGCATTGTCTGCCACTCCTGGGGCAGGGATCTATACCAAAAAGCTGGAAGGACACCACTGGTTCTGGTTTGACGTTAACATAGGGGGGTGGAGGGGTGCCCCTGCCTCGAGAAGGCCGGGGCCGCCTTCTGTAAAGGGGTGTTTTGCCCTTTTTTCCAAACGCCTTCTAAAGGGAAGCCAAGTAAGAATCTTTTCATAGCATCATCAACACCCCACTGTCGCAGCCAGACCAGTCGGCGTATAGCTGCGGCAAGGGCGGAAGTTCTAGCGCACATGCTGATGGTGTCATCCAGCGCCAAAAGGATAAATCTTACAAATACATCACAACTGGAGAGTGCATTAAACACCTCCCAGGGGAGATCCTCCGGTTGATGATCAATCAGCTTTCTGATGAGGGTTCTAGCGGCCACTGCAGTAATGACCGCGGCACAGACCGGGCGCAGCGCCGTCCCTGCACAAGAAAAGGCGTGGGAGGCCAAAGATCAATGCGCCAGTCCTCAGCATCCCGAAGGGTACTAACGGCAGGGGCTGTAATAAAGGGGGTGTTAGGAACCCCTACGATCGGCGCATCCACCACTGCAGTGATGGCCGCGGCACAGACCGGGCGCAGAATCGTCCCTGCACAAGAAAAGGCTTGGGAAGCCAGTCTATCAATGCGCCGGTCCTCAGCATCCCGAAGGGTACAATAACTAGGGGCCGCAATAAAGGGGGGGTTAAGAACCCCAATGATCGGTGCATCCACCACGGGAGGTGATGACCAGTAGTTAACCACCTCAGGGGGAAAAGGGTATTTCCAATCCCAGTCCCCTGGAACCCCTGAAAGTTTGCTAGGGCATTGCCATTCTTTGAGTACAAGAGCCTGGAAGTGATCCTGCTCCAGAAATTCCAAACGCGGTGGCGCTGTATGGAAACTCTCCCTTCTAGGCCTAAAGGCTTCACCAGGGATAGAAATAGACAAGACCTCGAAGATCTTTATCAGTAATTCGTTGGTGTCACACAGGCCCCAAGAACAGGGGCCGGATCATCATGACTCCTCAGCCCCTCGTCCGAGGAGCCCGAGTCAGAGAATAGCCGACCTTCAGCATAAAGAGCAAAACCCTGCTCAGTAGTGAACTCTTCAGATTCAGAAGGAATGGGCGAAACCAAAGGCGTCAGGGACCGCTTCTTACCAGGGCCCAAGCGCTCTGCCAGCTTCGAAATCACCTGCTCGGCCGTAGGCAGTCTGCGCGGCACGACTTGCTGTTCATTCCCGCTCGAGTGCTACTCATCAGGAGTGAGATTTAAGCACGGGGAGAGAGGTGTATTGAAACGAGGCGCAGCCACTGGCAACCCTGATTGCAGGGCCAGTGCTCGTTCAGCACAAGGTCCGCAGACCCGTGCTCTGTCCGCATGAGTGTGGGGCAGTCCACACACTGCACACAGCCGGTCTTGTCCCGGAGGGACCCCGGTCACACAATTCTGAGATGCCCCCATATGGTGATTGTTAATGTAATATACCAGTAGGGATTTACGCAATAGGCCACCCTGGATGTCCCAAGACCCGCTATGTTAATGTGGGAGAATTTGTAAGCCCACTACAATATATGTTAGGCTGGGAGAAGCCCCCGGAATCCTCAAGGTCTGAAAGACATAAGGGGAACAAGGGGTGTCAGGGCCATGCGCCACAAAAAGAGTACTAATAATGAAAACGCCCGCGAGGGCACTCACCGACCTGGGGAGGGGAGGGAGACCGCCAACACGCTCGCACGTGGGGATAAAAAAATGGCGCCAACCGAACCTCGGAGGGCGGATCTAAACTGGGCGTGAACCGGAGCGCACCACGCCGGGTCCCCGCCTCCCCCAAAGAGCGCGAAACTCTGAAGCAGCCGTGTAAAGGCTCGGCAAGCTAAGCATAGAGTGTGCCAATAAGGACATCTGCTAGTGATACTCATGAAGTCTCAATACACCGCCACCATTCTAACGCCCGTAGGCGTACGAAAAAATCAGTTTCCTGCCCAAGATGTAGCATAATAACGCAGGACGTGCGGTAGACTATTGCAAGTAAAATTGAGAGGGTCAAACTAGAAAGGCAGCGCGGCTCTCACACCCAGTTGTCGATCAGGGGCAAAAGCACGGCCATAAGCGTGACAATACTGTACACTGAGACCGCCAACGAACTACACACACACACACACACACACCCCCTTCTTTTCCCCCGAAGTACGGGGGAAACGAGGGAGGACGGCGACCCTGTACACAGGGTCCACCGCTACACGGGCATGGGAGAAGAATGCGGGAGGGACATCCACTATAAGGCTCACCATCAGCCTAAACCGCCTACCCTATGGTGGGGGACTGCGGTGGAGCATGGCTCCGTTAAGCACACATGGTGCTGCCTACCTTCACCCGACCAGCGCAGCTCAGGCTGGGAGGCACATCATCAAGGAGGACGGGTGGGAATAGTCCAACAGGGCCGCAGGCTGTAATAGCCCCGCTCACCTGCGAGAGAGTGATACTTCATGTCTTCGCAGTCAGCACTGCAGAGAAATCTGGGGATTTGTGGGAGGTCCCTGGGTATATGAAGGGTCGGGAGGAACCCGTTTTTGCATGTCTGCAGTGCACAGCGCCCTCTGGCGGAGGATAACCCAAGTGTAAGTATTATATTTGGAGCAGGACGTACTGTATACTTAGAATATAAGAGAATTCTGCTCAATGAATGTTTCCAAAAAAGTTTTTCGCCACTTAGGGATACCTTTGAATGTATTAGCTGTATTTCGGGGACATCCTATTATCTCAGTTTTCAACTTCTGGTTAGGTGCCCCTATCTTTTCTCTTCCTTGGACCAATACCCCTTCCACGTGGCGCCTCAAAATGGGCTGCCAGGAAAGTGTCTCCTAGTACTGGTAAGGGCATTCGCCTGCTCCTCTACTCAAAGTGGATTTTCCTGTACCATTGCTAAGATTCCCTTTATATTGACTTTTTTAATAGGTCCTCAATATCACTTTACCATAACATACAAAGCAAAAACCCACCCTGTTTCTGGCAGTTACTCACCTCCACACAGGTAAAAACATGCCAACTAAAAGTAAACCATATCCAACTATATTATTGAGGCTACAGTTGAGCAGGTTAATATGGTGAACCAAAGTGCCAGTTTGCAATGCTTTGCCTAGATGCCCCCTGCTTAGACTTCCATGAGCTAGCCCCATGAATAGAGCAGACAATGCAAGAATACTACCCGAGGTGTTCTCTTCTAAATTTATATCTTTTGTAAAATAATTATTAGATTGAAAGTGGACCAAAACTCAGGCCCGACAGCCCTGTAATCTATAAGAATTCCTTATGCCCCCAGGGCATTCAGATTCAGGATACCCGTTGATCCAACGGCGCATACGCGAGCAGTGGCTGCTCTCTGCTATATCTTTAGCAGGGTGCGCACCCACACCAGGCATTTGTGAATGACTTGGGTCCACTCGGCTACACTTAGACAAGTGCTGGATTTGAGGCTGCTTTTCCTATCTTCACCATTATACAAGCAGAAAAAAGCAGTGCATTTTATAATATGCTGTATTTTAGACAAAGTATATCCCATTGGTTTAGGTCTGCATTCACTTTACATTTTTAGCAACAGTTGGCAATTGGGGGATGATAAGAGGATGGTGTCCCCTGTCAACATTGCATTCCTCTGTGAATTGAATATATTTTGGTGCTGGAATTCCCCCTGCTTGTCTCACCTCCCTCCGGTACAGCCCTGTTGTAGCCAGGCTGGTTGGGGCATCGCCCCTCACGATGGTCTTTAGCTTCAGTGCCTAAAAACAGAGAATGGCAAAAATAAAGCTTTCAGCCACACCTCTGTCAGGTTTTACATTCATGCAAGTGAAATAATTACAGACGTGGATGCACCATCTTTAGTCAGATTAGCGTTCAATATGGCTGACAGCACAACAGGCATATACCAACCTGACCGATCCGGACAAACTCTGCTTGCCGTGCCTCCTCCTTCTTCCTGGCAGATTTTGGTGACTCTGGCAAAACATCACTGAATGATCTTCTGTTAAGCATGTTCTGTAATCACAATAGCACACACAGAATAAATGCCTCACCAAGCCAACTTTCCCATCTACTTCCTGCAGGATCACCAGGGATACTGACAACTATCAGACAAGGGAAGATTACTAAAGCCTACTACTATTGTCACTCCACTGGCAGAACTTAAAGAGAAACTATGGTCAAAAACCACCATAGTTCCTCTGTACTATAGCAGTGGGGCAGCCCCGCTACATATAAAACAATAAACCAGCCGTCCTGATACTCAATGCTTAAGGGTCCTCTTCTCTGGCTGCCATGGAGCAGCCTATCTATTTTCAGGGCCAGCGTCGGCCATGGTTGATAGACTCGGCCCCTGGGCACGCTGATAGGCTGCTCTATGTCAGCCGTAGAAGAGGACCCAGAAGCGATGAGTATCCGGGTGGCCGTTTTTTTGTTTTATATGCAGCGTTGCGCAGTGGTAGTTTTTGACCATAGTTCCTGTTTAAATGGATCACTAATGATCCTAACACCACAGCAGCTGTTGAAGAGTTCGCAGCTTCCCCTCTGATTCTAAAAATACAATTCTGTGAAACTCACCTGTAGAATTGTTTTTGAGTATATCCAGTCCAGGTCGTCCCAGTGATGACATGTGGGTATTCCGCCCCCAGGGGGCGCTCGACTGCAAGATCAAAAGCTGACGCTCCTCCCGGCCCCCTATAAAGGCAGGTGTCCCTCTATCATTTCCCAGTAGTTAAAAAGCAGTAAAAGAGGAGACAGGCCGGGAGGCCAAGAAACCATGTTACTTCACATAGCTTCAGCTTGTACTCTCTCTAAACAAAACTTAAAGTGGACCAACACCCAGGATTTTGACTATCATGGGTTTTGGTCCACTTCAGGGGGGCACCCCGATTAAGGGTGCCCCGCTGTTTGAAACCCCCCAGAAAGCCCCCAAAACTCACCTCACCACGCTCCCACGTGGCCGCGCTGACCAATCACCGCCGACGGACAAGCGGGTGACAGCGGCGGACAACACAGCGCGTCCGCCGCCGCCTCCTGTGCGCCCCTCTGACAGTGTGCGCGCCCGCGCCGGCCATGCACAAACGGCCGGCGCGGGCGCGCGCATGTCTAGAGGGGCGCACGGGAGGCGGCGGCGGCCGCTGCCGATGCGCTAAGTTTTTGGGGGGTTTTGGGGGGGGGTCCCTCACCGCGGGACATCCCGATCTCGGATGTCCTGCGGTGAGGGAGGTGATCGGCCCGGGAATCTTATAGATTCCCGGGCCGATCACCCCTGGGTGACGGTCCACTTTAGGGCCTCAAGTCCAAGATTAAAAAATGGTATCACCATAACAGGCAAACAAGAGATAATGAACAAGGTCGGGGTGGGACGACCTGGACTGTATATACTCAAAAATACCGTTTTGTGAGTACTCACTTTTAAAACGGGTATTATGAGTGTGCCATACACTCCACTTCGATCTTTATGACATGTGGGTAATCTCCAGTAGAGGGCGAACTTCTGCAGAGATGAATATGCAAAAAAGAAAGCCCCCCCCCCCCCCCCCCCCCCCGGTCCATATATACCTGGGACCTCCCACCAATTTCCCAGTGTAAAAAAGCAGTAAGGGGACCAGGAAGAACCAATTATAACCTTAACAATCAAAACCAATGGTTCACCATATAAAAACCCCAGAATACCTGAAAAAAAGGGGTGGGGCGAAATGGAGTGTATGGCACACTCATAATACCCGTTTTAAAGGTGAGTACTCACAAAACGGTATTATTCTAAGTGTGCCATACACTCCACTTCGATCTTCATGACATGTGGGACATCCAATAGCAGTGTCCGTCATGGGTGGGAACCAGAAACAGTAAAGAATGTACCAACTCAAACCACTGCAGCTTGCAGAACCTTGCAGGCAAAAACAGCATCCGCTGAAGCCCACACATCAACCTTGTAAAACTTGGAAAAAGTATGAACGGAAGACGTTCGGAAGAACGGAAGAAGTAGCAGCCTTACAAACTTGTTCAACAGAAGCCTGGTGCTGAAAAGCCCAAAACGCACCAACCGCATGAGTAAAGTGCGCAGTGACCCTAAAAGGGGGAGTCCTCCCCTTAGCAGAATAGGCCCGAACAATGGCCTGACGAATCCATTTGCTAATCGTAGACTTAGCAGGTGCCAAACCTTTCCTGGGCCCACAGGGCACCACGAAAAAAGTGTCAGTCTTGCAGAAGGAAGAAGTAGTCACCAAATAGTACTTCACACAGCGAACAACATCCAAATTGTGCAGAACCCTCTCCTTGTCATTGTTAGGCTTAGGACACAAGGAAGGGAGAACAATATCCTGATTGAGGTGGAAAGCAGACACCACCTTAGGAAGGAAATCCGGCTTAAAACGAAAAACCACCTTATCCTGGTGTCTCTCAAAGTAAGGGGCCTGAATCGCCAACTCGGAGAGACGCCGAACAGAGGTAATAGCCACCAAGAAAGCAACCTTCTGAGTGAGAACCGAAAGAGCAATATCCTGTAGCGGCTCAAACGGAGGACCCTGGAGAGCCGAAAGAACCAAATTCAAATCCCAAACAGGAACCACAGCCTTCTGAGGAGGCCGCACATGCGCGACCCCTTGAAAAAAGGATTTAACCAGCGGGTGTAAGGCAAAAGACCTCTGGAAGAAAACCGACAGAGCAGAAACCTGTCTTTTCAAAGTACTAAGCTGGAACCCAAGATCCAGATTATGCTGAAGAAACTCCAAAATCCTGGGAATCGAAAACACCCTGCAAGGCAAGGCCCTAGCCTCACACCAATCAATATAGGACCTCCGAGTCCTATAGTAAATGCCAGAAGAGGACCGCTTCCTAGCCCTAATCAAGGTCTGAACAACAGCCTCAGACAAACCTTCTCCTTTCAAAATGAAGGTTTCAGCAGCCAAGCATTCAAAGCCAGCGTTTGTAAATTGGGGTAAAGTAGTTGACCCTGAGATAGCAGATCCGGTAACAAGGGAAGCCGGTACTGATCTAAGGCCATCCTTACAACGTCTGCGTACCAAACCCTTCAAAATGAAGGTTTCAGCAGCCAAGCCGTCAAAGCCAGCGTTTGTAAATTGGGGTAAAGTAGTAGACCCTGAGATAGCAGATCCGGCAACAAGGGAAGCCGGTACTGATCTACGGCCATCCTTACAACGTCTGTGTACCAAACCCTTCATGGCCACCTTGGAGCCACCAGAATCGCTGGTGCCCCTTCTAGAGCCAGTTTGCGAACTACCTTGCCCAGCATGGAGATGGGCGGAAACAGGTACAGAAAACCCAGCTCCTTCCAAGCAAGGGACAAGGCATCCACTGCCAGAGACAGAGGATCCTGAGAAAGAGACACAAAGGCCGGAAGTTTGTGCCTCGAGGCAAAGAGATCCACCTCCAGAGTCTCCCACTTGCGGCAAAGATCCAGAAAAACCTCGGGGTTGAGAGACCACTCTCCTTTGGGAGAGGATCCCCTGCTCAGGGAATCCGCCTCCGTGTTCTCCACTCCCGGAATGTAGACTGCCGAAATGCAAGGAACATTGCTCTCCGCCCAGTGCAGGATCAGAGAGACTTCCCTGAGGGCACTCCTGCTGCGAGTCCCTCCTTGGTGATTGATGTAAGCTACCGCCGTACGGTTGTCTGGACGAAACTGAATCGGTAGACCCTGTAAATGTGAGGTCAGCCGAGCCAGAACCAGTCGGATGGCTCTGAGCTCCAAGACATTGATGGGGGTGTGAGCCTCCTGGGGACCCCACACCCCGCTGAACTGATGACTTTTCCAATAACCTCCCCAGCCCGACAGGCTGGCATCCGTGGCAACCGTCTCCCAACAAGGGACCAGAAAGGATCTGCCCTTCAACAGGTTGCTCGATTCCAGCTACCACCGAAGGGACTGCCGAACCCTGGGAGACATCCTGAAAGGTTGATCCAATGACTGCGGACACCTGTCCCAATGCGTCAATAGGTGAAGTTGAAGAGATCTCATGTGAAACTGTGCAAACGGTACCGCCTCGAAGGAGGATACCATCAAGCGTACCAGTTTCATCCCCTGTCGGATAGAGGGACAAGCATCACAAGGGTCAGAAGAAGGCGGATCAGACCCTGAATCCCCTGCACCTTGGTCTGAGCAGAAACAATCTGGCCAGAATCGTATCCAGATTCATGCCCAGAAATGAAATCACACGAGACGGAGAGAGAGAAGACTTGGGGCGGTTGATCACCCACCCGAACCTCTCCAGGGTCGACACCACCTGGTGGGTGTCCAGCTCCGCCTGACGGAGGGAAGAAGCTGAGATCAACAGGTCGTCCAGATAAGGCACAATGCGAATGCCCTGAGCTCTGAGCAGAGCCATTATGCCCGCCAAGACCTTGGTGAAGACCCTCAGCGCCGAGGTCAGTCCGAAGGGAAGAGCTACAAACTGAAAATGTTGATCCTTCACCGCAAACCGGAGGAAACTCTGATGTGCCTGAAATATCAGAACACGCAGATACGCATCCTTGATGTCTATGGATGTCATAAAATCCCCTTGGTGAAGGGAATTGATAGCCGAGCACAGAGTCTCCATGCGGAACTTTTTGGCTCTGATAAACCTGTTGAGAACCTTGAGATCTAGAATGGGTCTCACCGAACCCTCCTTCTTGGGAACCGTGAAAAGGTTGGAGTAGTAACCCCTGCCTCTCTCCGACGGAGGCACCGGGCATATAACCACCATGTCCAGAAGGTTTTTCACTGCTAACAGGAGCCCCTGTGCAGCCTGAGGGTCCGAGGGCACCCGAGACCTTAAGAATCTTGGGGGCGGCCAGTACTCGAACTCCAGTTTGTACCCGGAGGAGACCACTTCCAAGATCCAATTGTCTGTGACCTCCCGGGTCCAGACCTGGAAGAAGAGCCGCAGCCGCCCCCCCACCCTTGCGGGTGAGGGCGCCCCTTCATTGCTAAGCCGGTTTAACGGCAGGCTTGGGCTTGGAACCCCTGGCAGCCGCGGGACGTGCCCAACCTCTGCCCCTGTTCCAGGACGAGCCCCTGACACCCGAGAAGGCCAAACCCCTAGCCGCTCTGGCCCCTCGAAAGGAAGGAGTGAACGAGCCAGCCCCCCGAAAGGGACGGCGCTATTTCTTCCGCTGAGGTAACTTACCTCCTTTAGCAACAGCATCCAATTTATCTCCAAACAGCCGCGTACCCAAGAAGGGAAGAGCTGTGAGCGACATCTTGGCCCCAAAGTCCGCCGTCCACTGGCGGAGCCAGACCGATCTACGCATAGCCACCAGTAAGGCTGAAGTCCTACTACACAGGACAATAGAATCTTCCATAGCAACCAAGACAAATTCCATGAACAATTCACATCTCTTAAGGGTAGCGAACTCAGCGCTAACTGGATCAAACTGAGCGTCATTCAGCCAGTCCCTAATAAGAGACCTGGTAGCAAGCGACACCAGGGCAGATGCACAAACAGGCCGCAGGGCCGAGCCCACGCTGGCAAATGCGTGGCACGCCATCTGATCAAGGCGCTTATCCTCGCCATCCTTAAGGGAAGTGCCATCAGGGGTGTTCAGCACAGAAGAGTTGGTCAAACCTAAAACTGGCGCGTCGACCTCAGGAGGAGAAGACCAGTGCTTAACCGCCTCCACCGGGAAAGGATACTTCTTATTCCATCCCTGAGGAACACCAGGAAGCCGACTGGGCCTCTCCCATTCTCTAAGGATCAGCGCATCAAAGTGACCCTGGGTAGGGAACTCCAGACGGGGCTTGCGGACCCCAAAAAATTCCCCCTTCTTGAGAGGGGGCGCCTCAGGCGGTTCAATGTCCAACACCTCTAATAGATGTGACAAAACAGTGGCCGTATCTACGGCATCCCCCAGCACCTGCCCGACATCGGCATCACCAGACTGAACATAGTCCGCCTCTGTTTCCTCATACAATTCCCCCTCCTCTAACGGGGAATAATCTGACAAATCAACGGAATCGTCGTCAACATCCCACAAGGGCTGGGCCGACGACAAATGTCTCTTTTTAGCCTGGGCCTTCTTGCCCACCGTGCTAGCAATAAATTTCTCGATGCTGGCCAACCTAGCACAAACATCAGAATGCGACTCCCCGCTGGCAGCAATGTCACTTGGGGTACGGATAAGGCGGGGAGGGGAAGTCGATGAAGCGGGAGGAGCCGACCCAGAAGGCTGGGTACCAGACTGCCGCGTTATGGCCTTTTGTGCGCATGGTATACAGAGCAGCACATTCTCCCCGTAAGGGATACCCCACACATGGCCCGGATTGTCCCAGAGGGAGCCCGAGCCCAGTATCCTGCGGAGCCTCCACCGCAGACCGCAGGGAATTTACGCCTAAGCAACCCGGGATACCCCTTAAAAGTCCCGGTGGGAGGATTTGAGGTGATCAATTTTACACTAGGGACCCCAGGACCAGGAGGAACCCCTTAATATGCACAAACAGGCACCATAAGTGCAATCCCCTAAATATATAAGGCAATAACACATACATAATTATATATAAATATATATATATATATATATATATATATATATCCCAGCTCCAGACATGCAATAACTAAAAGCAAATAGACACACACACATGCCTGCAAATCAGTGGGGGCCCCCCCGCTAGAGAGGGGCCCCCACATAAGCTAAGGAAGTGGCCATCCGGCCCTTACCACCAGGAGCGCAGCTCAGCAACAGAAATCCAAAATGGCCCCCGAGCAGTGCCTCATGCAGAAAGACAGGAGGAGAAAGGGGAGGGCGGGCCAGCGCAGAACGCACGCTCGCCAGGCCACGCCCCCAGCAACGCGGATCCCAAGGGTTGAGCCACAGAATCGCGCCCCTCCCTGAACACAGCCTGAGGGGGAGAAGCTCCCCAGGCTAAATCAAAGGCACCAGATATGCAACAATGAAAACTATGGCCCTCAGAAGTGAAAACATCCTGTCAGTCATCTGATCAAGGCGCTTATCCTCGCCATCCTTAAGGGAAGTGCCATCAGGGGTGTTCAGCACAGAAGAGTTGGTCAAACCTAAAACTGGCGCGTCGACCTCAGGAGGAGAAGACCAGTGCTTAACCGCCTCCACCGGGAAAGGATACTTCTTATTCCATCCCTGAGGAACACCAGGAAGCCGACTGGGCCTCTCCCATTCTCTAAGGATCAGCGCATCAAAGTGACCCTGGGTAGGGAACTCCAGACGGGGCTTGCGGACCCCAAAAAATTCCCCCTTCTTGAGAGGGGGCGCCTCAGGCGGTTCAATGTCCATCACCTCTAATAGATGTGACAAAACAGTGGCCGTATCTAAGGCATCCCCCAGCACCTGCCCGACATCGGCATCACCAGACTGAACATAGTCCGCCTCTGTTTCCTCATACAATTCCCCCTCCTCTAACGGGGAATAATCTGACAAATCAACGGAATCGTCGTCAACATCCCACAAGGGCTGGGCCGACGACAAATGTCTCTTTTTAGCCTGGGCCTTCTTGCCCACCGTGCTAGCAATAAATTTCTCGATGCTGGCCAACCTAGCACAAACATCAGAATGCGACTCCCCGCTGGCAGCAATGTCACTTGGGGTACGGATAAGGCGGGGAGGGGAAGTCGATGAAGCGGGAGGAGCCGACCCAGAAGGCTGGGTACCAGACTGCCGCGTTATGGCCTTTTGTGCGCATGGTATACAGAGCAGCACATTCTCCCCGTAAGGGATACCCCACACATGGCCCGGATTGTCCCAGAGGGAGCCCGAGCCCAGTATCCTGCGGAGCCTCCACCGCAGACCGCAGGGAATTTACGCCTAAGCAACCCGGGATACCCCTTAAAAGTCCCGGTGGGAGGATTTGAGGTGATCAATTTTACACTAGGGACCCCAGGACCAGGAGGAACCCCTTAATATGCACAAACAGGCACCATAAGTGCAATCCCCTAAATATATAAGGCAATAACACATACATAATTATATATAAATATATATATATATATATATATATATATATCCCAGCTCCAGACATGCAATAACTAAAAGCAAATAGACACACACACATGCCTGCAAATCAGTGGGGGCCCCCCCGCTAGAGAGGGGCCCCCACATAAGCTAAGGAAGTGGCCATCCGGCCCTTACCACCAGGAGCGCAGCTCAGCAACAGAAATCCAAAATGGCCCCCGAGCAGTGCCTCATGCAGAAAGACAGGAGGAGAAAGGGGAGGGCGGGCCAGCGCAGAACGCACGCTCGCCAGGCCACGCCCCCAGCAACGCGGATCCCAAGGGTTGAGCCACAGAATCGCGCCCCTCCCTGAACACAGCCTGAGGGGGAGAAGCTCCCCAGGCTAAATCAAAGGCACCAGATATGCAACAATGAAAACTATGGCCCTCAGAAGTGAAAACATCCTGTCAGTCAACACACACACACACACACACAGTGAAACTCACACACCAACACACACAGGGGCATAGGAGAACGAAACCGAAAATAACCCCCCCCCCCGGAGGGGAGTAAGGGGCCCAGAAGGGGGGGAACCCTGCCAGAATCCGGCCATAAGCATAGAGGGACGGGGCATCCCACACCAGAATCACCAAAACCTGGGTAACCGCCTACCCCTGAATGAGGTCTCACGGTGGAGCAATGCTCCTTCCGCACCCATAGGGTGCTGCCTACCTTTACCAGGACCCACAGCCTAAGCTGGGAGGCTCAAATAGGGGCAATTTAGAAAGGGTCCTGGCAGCAATAGGGACAATAAATGGCCGGGCGCGGGCCCGGCTTACCTGTAAGTAGAGAAGTCTTCATCTTCTGTCTTGTCGCCTTCACTGCAGAGAAGGAACTGGGAAATTGGTGGGAGGTCCCAGGTATATATGGACCGGGAGGGGATTTCTTTTTTGCATATTCATCTCTGCAGAAGTTCGCCCTCTACTGGAGATTACCCACATGTCATGAAGATCGAAGTGGAGTGTATGGCACACTTAGAATAACAATTCTACAGGTGAGTTTCACAGAATTGTATTTTTCCCTATATCCAGTCCAGGTCGTCCCAGTGATGACATGTGGGACATCCAAAAGCAGTGTCCATATAGGGCGGGATCCCCAGTGCGGAACAGCATGTAGTTCATTGCACTACCGCCTGAAGCACCTTTCGGCTAAAGACAGCGTCAGCTGAGGCCCTGACATCAACTTTGTAGAACTTTGTAAAAGTATGAACTGAAGACCAAGTGGCGGCCTTACAAACTTGTTCAACCGATGCCTGGTGCTGAAAAGCCCAAGAGGCACCAATAGCTCTGGTAGAATGAGCTGTGATTCGAAAAGGGGGTTCCTTATCCAGGTAATACTTAATGGCTCTGACCACATCCAAGGCATGGAAGGGTCCTTTCCTTAGAATTAGTCGGTGCTGGATACAAGGAAGGCAAGACAACATCTTCATTAAGGTGAAAGCGAGAAACGACCTTAGGCAAAAAAATCAGGTTTAAAGCGAAAAACCACCTTATCCTTATGCCACTTAAAATAGGGAGGCTTCATACAAAGCGCGGCGAGCTCTGATACGCGACGCACCGAGGTGATCGTTACCAAAAAGACCACCTTGAGAGTCAAAATAGGCAATGCAGCATCACACAGAGGTTTGAAAGGGGGACCCTGAAGAGCAGACAGTACGAAATTCAAGTCCCACACCGGTAATACTGACTTACGCGGTGGTCGGACATGGGTGACTCCCTGGAAAAAGGTCTTGATCAACCTATGGTTGGCAATGGGTCTCTGGAAGAAGATGGCAAAAGCCGAGACCTGGCCCTTGAGGGTGCTCAGCTGAAGACCCAAGTCTAAGCTGTGTTGCATGAACTCCAGAATCCTAGAAATAGAAAATGTGCGGCAAGGGAGACTCTTGGACTCACACCAAGCAATATAGGCGTGCCAAACTCTGTAGTATATCATGGAGGAAGACTTCTTCCGTGCCCGAATCATGGTATGTACAACCGTGGCTGACAGCCCCTTTTCCGTCAGGATTGAGGTTTCAATAGCCAGGTCGCAAGCCAGCGTCCGTAAATTGGGGTGCCGCAGCGACCCCTGAGTGAGAAGCCCTGGGTCGTCGGGCATGATGTAGCGATCCACTGACATCTGAATTATGTCCGCAAACCAACTCCTTCTCAGCCAGCGAGGAGCCACCAGGATGGTTGGTACCCCTTCCTAGGCTATCTTGCGCAGCACTCTGCCCAGGAGTGGAAACGGAGGGAATGCATAGGAACTTGAACTCCGTCCAGGGAATTGCCAGAGAGTCTGTGGCAAAGGCCAGAGGATCTCTTGAGAGGGAGACGAACCTTGGGAGCTTGTGATTGTGTCTGGGCGCAAACAGGTCCACATCCGGCTGACCCCAGCGGAGACACAGAGCAAGAAAGGTCTAATTGTTGAGAGATCATTCCCCCAGGCGCGAGGCGCTCCTGCTCAGGGAATCCGCCTCCTGGTTTTCCACCCCGGGGATGTAGACCGCCGAAATGCAGGGAACATTCTCCTCTGCTCAAGTCAGAATCTGGGTCACCTATTTGAGGGCTCGCTTGCTCCGAGTCCCGCCCTGGTGATTGACGTAGGCGACAGCCGGCTGATTGTCCAAGCGAACCTGGATCGCACGACCCCTTAAATGGGGAGTCAAGCGAAGAAGCACCAACCGGATCGCTCTCAGCTCTAAGAGATTTATAGGTAAGCGGTTCTCCTGCGGACCCCACTGACCCTGGATCTTCTGAGTCTGCCAAACGCCTCCCCAGCCGGTCAGACTGGTATCCGTGGTAAATATCTCCCAACGGCGAGTCAGAAAGGACTTGCCCACCAAAAGGTTCCTGGAGTCCCTGCCTGGCCAGGGGGGACAGCGAAAATCCCTGTTCCAGCAACTCCTGCATCCGGTTCCAGACGGTCAGCAGGTTCAATTGAAGAGGTCTCATGTGAAATTGGGCAAAGGGCACTGCCTCGAAGCATGACACCATTAGGACCACCAATCTCATCCCCAGACGTATCGACGCCCGCTGACAGGACAGCAAGGCCTGCACCTGCGTCTGGAGACCCGAAACCTTTTGCTGTGGCAGAAAAACCTTTATCTGAGCGGTGTCTATCGTCATTCTCAGGAAGGATCTCACTGTTGAGGAAGTGATAAAAGACTTTGGTTAATTGATTACCCAGCCGAAGGCCTCCAGGGTTGACAACACCGTCCTAGTATCGCTCTCGGCCTGCTGCAAGGACTGGGCCGCAATCAGTAAGTCGTCCAAATAGGGCAGCACACGAATGCCCTGGCTCCTCAGGATAGCCATGATGCCTGCCAGCACCTTGTTGAAGACACAGGGGGCTGAGGATATCCCGAATGGAAGTGCCACAAACTGGTAATGCTGATCCTCCAGAGCAAACCTTGGGAACTTCTGATGCCCCTGGAAAATCGGGATGTGCAGATAAGCCTCCCTGATGTCCACCGTGGTCATGAAGTTGCCGGGCCAAAGCGAGCTCACCGCTGACCATAAGGTTTCCATGTGGAAATGTCTGACTCTTACAAACCTGTTGAGACCCTTCAGGTCCAGGATAGGTCTTAACGTTCCGTCCTTCTTGGGAATCGTGAACAGATTGGAGTAAAAACCTTGACCCTGTTGCTGACGAGGCACAGGGCAAACCACACCTAACCGCAGAAAGTGTTGCACGGCCATTCTCAAGCCCTGTGCCTTCAATGGGTTTGGGGATATCCGAGACCAAAGAAATTTTGTGGGCGGCCTGACTGCCAGCTCTATTTTGTAACCGGAGGACACTACCTCCTGAATCCACCGATCAGAGACGCGCCGTCTCCAGATTTGAGCAACCAGCAGAAGCCGTCCCCCCACCTGGATGGGTGAGGGAACCCCCTCATGCCTGAGGGGACTTGGCAGGGGGTTTGGACTTGGCTCCCCATGCGGGATTGGGCCGGCCGCGGGACCTGCCTCTACCCCAGGTATCTCTGCGGCCACCTGAAAATGAAGAGCCTCTTCTCCCTCGAAAGGAGCGATAGGCAGAGGGATACCGAAAGGGCCGAGCAGGCCTCCGTCTTTGAGGGAGTCTACCATCATTGACCAGGAGGTCCAGGCGTTCCCCAAACAACCCGTACCCCACGAAGGGGATACTCGTAAGCGACTTCTTGGCCGCGGCATCAGCCGACCATTGCCGCAACCAGAGCGAGCGGCGAAGGGCAACAAGCAGGGCCGAAATCCTGGCACCAAGCCGGACACCATCGTCCATGGCAGAGACAACAAAGGCAATGAAATCCATGCAGGCCTTGAGGCCTTTATACTCCTCCGCCCGCTTGCGAGCCTTAGCTCTACCCACAAGATGTCCGCCCATCACTAGAGCGCTATTAGCTCCCACTGAAATGGCCGCCAGAGCCAGGAGGCAAGGCGGCCCGGCCGCGGGATCCACAGCGGCAACACAAGACTCCGCGCAGCGCGCGCAACCCACACGCCGCTGCCTGTCATCGCAGAGCCGTGCGAGCGGCGTCCTCCCCCCAGCGTATGTGACGAGACAAGATGGAGGGGGGGAAAGAACCGCAGCTCGTGAGGAACTGCGAGGGAAGTAAGGATGAAAGCTCCACAAGAGCAGAGCCCAAGTAACGGTGCACAGTCAAAAAGCACAGCACACATAATAAAGCTTGTGGGAAGGGAGGGATATACAGGCAACATCTAGCCCCAGCATGTGGTCCCCCCCCCCCCAGTTAGGCTCACCATCAGCCTATGGCCGGCTACCCATTAAACAGGGTCTGCGGCCCAGAGCCAAGCTCTGCCAAAAACGCCTGACCCCGGCGTTCTCTCTACTGTCACGATCCCGAGGCAGCCAGCGGCTGGGAGGCAAGAGTGGGTCTAACGGGATCAATGGGAATAGGGCCCGTAGCAGCCGACGGGCTAGGGGGCCCCGCTCTGCTGCCAATATCCGAGAGAGAGTATCCAACGATCTTCAGCAGCCAGACTGCAAGATGAACACTGGGGAATGATAGAGGGACACCTGCCTTTATAGGGGGCCGGGAGGAGTGACAGCTTTTGATCTTGCAGTCGAGCGCCCCCTGGGGACGGATTACCCACATGTCATCACTGGGACGACCTGGACTGATTATATAGGGAAAAATACAATTTTGTGAGTACTCACCTTTAAAATGGGTATTGTAAGTGTGTCATACACTCCGCTTCCATAATCATGACATCTGGGTAGTCTCCAGTAGAGGGCGTTCTTTAGCAGAGATTAATGCAAAGAAAGGAGCTCCTCCAGCCCATATACACCCGGGACCTTCCCAGTGTATGATAGCAGCAAAAGGACCAGGAAGAACCCATATATCAACTACAAAATTAACAAAGGTTCACCATATAAAGGATCCGGAATACCACAAGGGGGGGGGGGGGGAAGCGGAGTGTATGACACACTTACACTACCCATTTTAAAGGTGAGTACTCACAAAATGGTATTATTCCAAGTGTGTTATACACTCCGCTTCCATAATCATGACATCTGGGACATCCAATAGCAGTGTCCGTCATGGGTGGGAACCGAAAACAGTAAAAACAATGCACCAACTTAAACCACTGCAACTTGCGGCCAAAAACAGCATCCGTTGAAGCCCGCACATCAACCCTGTAAAACTTGGAAAAAGTATGAACAGAAGTAGCAGCCTTACAAACTTGTTCAACAGAGGCCTGGTGCTGAAAAGCCCAGGATGCCCCAACAGCACGAGTAGAATGCGCAGTGATCCTAAAAGGGGGAGTCCTCCCCTTAGCAGAATAGGCCCCAACAATGGCCTGACAAATCCATTTACTAATGGTAGACTTGGCCGGAACCAAACCCTTTCTGGGCCCACAAGGCACCACGAAAAAAACGTCCATCTTGTGGAAGTGGGAAGTAACCACCAAATAGTACTTCACACAACGAACCACATCCAAAGAATGCAAAACTCTCTACTTGTCATTGCTAGGCTTAGGACACAAAGAAGGAAGAACAACATCCTGATGTGGAAGGCAGAAACAACCTTAGGAAGGAAATCTGGTTTGAAACGAAAAACCACCTTATCCTGCTGCCTCTCAAAGTAAGGCGCCTGAATAGACAAAGCCGCCAACTCAGAGACACGCCGGACAGAAATAATAGCCACCAAAAAGGCAACCTTTTGAGTGAGCACAGAAAGAGCAATATCCTCAAAAGGAGGCCCCTGTAGAGCCGAAAGAACCAGATTCAAATCCCAAACAGGCAGCAAGGCCTTCCTAGGAGGCCTAACATGAGTATCCCCCTGGAAAAAAGTCCTGACCAGTGGGTGCAAAGCAAAAGACCTTTGGAAGAAAACAGACAAGGCAGATACCTGCCCCTTCAAGGTACTAAGCTGAAAACCTTGATTCAGACCGTGTTGAAGAAACTCCAAAATCCAAGGGATAGAGAACACCCTACAAGGTAAGGCCCTGGCCTCACACCAGTCAATGTAGGACCGCCAAGTCCTATAAAAAATACCAGAGGAAGACCTCTTCCTAGCTCTAATCAAGGTCTGAACGACAGCCGCAGAGAGACCTTCCTCCTTCAGAATGAAGGTTTCAGCAGCCCAGCCGTCAAAGCCAGCGTTTGTAAATTGGGGTAAAGAAGATGACCGTGAGAAATCAGGTCCGGAAACAGAGGCAGCCTGCAATGATCTACCGCCAGACTTACAACGTCTGCGAACCAAACCTGTCTTGGCCACCTTGGGACCACCAGAATCGCTGGTGCCCCTTCCAGAACCAGCTTGCGAATCACCTTGCCCACCATGGGGAAGGGTGGGAACAGATACAGGAAACCCAGATCCTTCCAAGCCAGGGACAAGGCATCCACTGCCAGGGCCAGAGGATCCTGAGAGAGAGACACAAAGGACGGAAGTTTGTGATTGTGCCTGGAGGCAAAGAGATCCACATCCGGAGTCCCCCACCTGTGACACAGGGAGCGAAACACCCTGGTGTTGAGGGCCCACTCTCCTCGGCGAGAGCAGCCCCCGCTCAGAGCATCCGCCTCCGTGTTCTCCACTCCTGGAATGTAAACTGCTGAGATGCAAGGGACGTTGCTCTCCGCCCAAGTAAGGATCAGAGAGACCTCCCTGAGGGCACTCCTGCTGCGAGTCCATCCTTGGTGATTGATGTAGGCCACCGCCGTTCGGTTGTCCGAGCGAAGCTGAACCGGTAGGCCCTGTAAGTGTGGAGTCAGCCGTGACAGAACTAGCCGGATGGCTCTGAGCTCTAGGACATCGATGGGGGTGTGAGCCTCCTGAGGACCCCACAACCCCCTGAACTGACGATTCTTCCAGAAACCTCCCCAGCCCGACAGGCTGGCATTCGTGGTCACCGTTTCCCAACAAGGGACAAGAAAGGATTTGCCCCTCAACAGATTGCTTGACTCCATCCACCACTGAAGTGACTGGCGAACCCTGGAGAGACATCTTGAAGGACTGATCCAAGGACTGCGGACATCTGTCCCAATGCCTCAGCAGATGGAGCTGAAGCGACCTCATGTGGAACTGAGCAAAAGGTACTGCTTCAAAGGACGCCACCATCAAACCTACCAGTTTCATCCCCAGCCGGAGAGAGGGGCAACGAATGGTCAGGAGAAGGCGAATCAGATCCTGAACAGCCCTTACCTTGGGCTGAGGAAGGAACACTCTGGCTTGAGTGGTATCCAGAGTCATGCCCAGAAATGAAATCTTCCTGGAAGGAGACAGAGAGGATTCGGGGTGGTTGATCACCCATCCGAACCTTACCAGAGTAGACAGGGAGGGAAGAGGCTGAAATCAGTAGGTCGTCCAGATACGGCACAATGCGAATGCCCTGGGCTCTGAACAGGGCCATTATGCCCGCCAGAACCTTGGTGAAGACCCTTGGAGCTGAGGTCAGCCCGAATGGTAGGGTCACAAACTGAAAATGAAGATCCTGTACCGCAAACCTGAGGAATCTCTGGTGCGCAGGAAATATAGGAACATGCAGGTAAGCATCCTTGATGTCTATTGACATCATAAAGTCCCCTTGACGAAGGGGAATACTCAGACCAATCATCATCATCATCAAACTCCAAAGCCGGCCCTGCCGGCGACAGGTGTCTTTTCTTAGCCTGGGCCTTACAGCCCACAGTGCCAGAAAGGATCCTCTCGATGCTGGCCAGGCGAGCACAAACATCAGAGTGCAACTCCCCACTAGTGACAGCGTCACTTGGGGTGCGTAACAGGCGGAGTGGTGTAGGCGATGAAGCAGGTGGTGCTGGGTGAATGGCAGAGCGCAGGGTCTCCATGCGAAAATTCCTTTTTCTGATGAACCTGTTGAGAATTTTTAGGTCCAGAATGGGTCTGACAGAACCATCGTTTTTGGGGACCGTAAAGAGGTTGGTGTAGTAACCCCTGCCTCTCTCCGAGGAAGGATCAAAGCGTCAAAATGACCCTGTGTAGGGAACTCCAAGCGAGGCCTGGCGGCCCCAAAGAATTCCCCTTTTTTAAGAGGGGGTGCCTCAGGCGGCGCAATGTCCAAAACCTCAAGGAGATGGACCAGAACCTTGGAGGTGTCAAAGGCATCCCCCAGCGCCTGCCCAGCATCACTGTCACGAAAAAACACACCCTCAGTATCAGATTCTCCAAACAGTTCCCCCTCCTCTAGCGGGGAATACTCAGACCAATCATCATCATCATCAAACTCCAAAGCCGGCCCTGCTGGCGACAGGTGTCTTTTCTTAGCCTGAGCCTTACAGCCCACAGTGCCAGAAAGGATCCTCTCGATGCTGGCCAGGCGAGCACAAACATCAGAGTGCAACTCCCCACTAGTCACAGCGTCACTTGGGGTGCGTAACAGGCGGGGTGGTGTAGGCGATGAAGCGGGTGGTGCTGACCCAGAAGCCTGGGAACCGCCTGCCGCGTTATGGCCTTTTGTGCACAAGGAATACAAATGAGCACATCCTCCCCCGTAAGGGATACCCCACAACCAACACACGGCCGGGATTGTCCCGAGGGAAGCCCCAGCCCGGTATCCTGCAGAGCCTCCATATGGTGATTTTTTGGGTAGTCGCAGTGACCCTAGGGAATTAAGCTGGTAAGCAACCCTGGGATGCCCCTTTAATGTCCCTGTGGAAGGGTTTAACGGAAAATGCTAAGGAAGGGCCTAGGACCGGGAGAACCCCCTAATATTGCAACAGGGGAGTCCTCCTGAAAGACACAATAAGGGAGGCCCATAAGACAAGCACACAAAATGATATATATATATATATATATATATACCAATGCATACAATCAAGAGAAACCAAGCAGCCCCCCTGCGGAGAGGCCTAAGAGAAGAAAAGGGGGCCCACTGGGCACTCACAAAACACACAGGTCCGCAGTAGGATCGGCGGCAGCAGCAGCACTTCTAAGATGGCCACAGGAGTCCAGCACCGCAGGAGAGAGTGAGGAAGAAGGGGGGCGGGCCAGCGCAGAACGCGTGCTCGCTAAGCCCCGCCCCCTCCCTGCCAGACCAGAAACGCGGATCCATGGGCTGGGACTCCAAACGGCGCCAAAAAGAGGGGGAGGGGCGGGCCGCGGCACGTGAGGGCCCGCCCCCCCCCCCCCCAAACGCAGCCTGAGGGGGAGAAGCTCCCCTCATGAAAACTGCCAATGGAGCAGGCAAGGCACATCAGCCACATGTAAAAGCATACACACACACACACATACAATAGTGAATCAACAGACACTGAAAATCAGTAAGGGACAAGCCAAACCCCCCCCCCCCGAGGGACACGGAGGGGACTCAGAAGGCAGGGGACCCGCCACCCAGTACAGGGGAAGCGGATAAGGCTGAAGGGACAGGGCATCCCAAACCGGGATCACCAACCCGGAAACCGCCTACCCCTTGTAATGGGGTCTCACGGAGGAGTCATGCTCCTTAAAACACCTATGAAGGTGTTGCCTACCCTCAACCAAGACCTACAGCCGAGGCTGGGAGGCTCATAAGGGGACATGTGAATAAAGGTCTAGGCAGCAATAGGGACAAAAATGGCCGGCTTACCTGCAAGGAATAGAAGGCTTCGTCTTCTAACTTGCTCGTCGTCTAGCAGAGAAGGAACTGGGGAATTGCTGGGAGGTCCCGGGTGTATATGGACTGGGAGGAGCTCCTTTTTTTGCATTCATCTCTGCTAAAAATCGCCCTCTACTGGAGACTACCCAGATGTCATGATTATGGAAGCAGAGTGTACGACACACTTGGAATAAGATTGTGGCGGTAAGATGATTACTTTTTTAAATCTATGCCTTAGAAGGAGGAACTGAGAGGGTTTCTCAATCTGTATTGGGGACCTTCTTCTTAAAGGAGCAGTATCGCGAATTTTTCTTGGTGACTTATATTTAAATGGTACTTTGAATGTAGGTAAGTGTTGGAGTAAGAATTACAAATGTAGAAAAAAATTATGTCTGTGTTGAGCAGCTGGAGACTAATAGCTCATGTTTATGTCTTGTCAGTGTTGGGCGCCGACACTCTGGCCTGCTCCACACTGAGGAGAGGGGTGCAACAATGTATCGGTTCCACGCTAAGGAGAATGTATCAAAGTCTCAGCTGTTCAGTGTTGGCAGCCGTCCAGCATCAGATAACATTGCAACATTGCCTGGCCAGAACTTATATATCTAAAACAGAGAGAAAAGCTCTAGAAGTCATTTAGCTGATTTTCACAGTTTTCCCTTCATGTTGGCTCTGCTGCAAAATTGTTCAGTTTACCATTTCCTCTTTTTTTTCCATATGATCTTTCTTTCAGCTTTGTGTGTTTTGATCAAAGCCCAACCCAGGATTTTCACTATCTGGAGTTTTGTTTTGTGCCCCTAGGGGCATCCCGACTTGGGATACCCTGATATGTGAAATCCCCACGTTCGCCTGTGAAAACGTACCTTTCCCTGTCCCACAGCGCATGCGCGGGCTCTCATCCAATCAGCGCTGTTTGCACGCAGATGGGGAGCCTGAGCAGTAACCTTCCTGGCCGCCCAGCCTGTCTAAATGACTATCTGCGTGCGCGCTCCAGAAAAATGGGGGGATCTGTGGTTATCCAGGGGTCGTTTCACACAGTGGGTATCCTGATTTAGAATGGGGTTTTGTTCCACTTCAATACTTTTAGATTTTCCTGCACAGTTATTCAAAGAAGAATTTCAGTCGTTTTCAGTCAGTTTAGTTTATTTTGTATAGATTTTACACATTTGAGTCACCTGGTCTCATAACAAAAGCAGCATCTCACACACACACAGCCGTTACAGTGTCAGCCTCTGAGGTAAAGTGTTGCTAGGAGACCAGTGGGCTAAATGAAGCAGCTCACTAAAAACAACCCAGCAGATCCCCCTATTCAGCAAATGGACTGAGCTATTATAATTATACAATTTAAAAGAGAGGCATATATTTTTTTCTTTTTCTAGCGCCAGATTATTTATACACATGTTATAAGCTATTGTATGGCTATTTAATTATTTATCTTTTTTAATGCAAATTTCGCGATACTGCTCCTTTAATGCTGCACCCAGTGCCATTTGCCAGTGTGTGTCTGCAGAGAGTATAGTGAGCCTGTGCATTACTCTATAGAGGCCACACATGATATAGACTACTGAGACTGCACACTGTATCTCTGTCAAAGTTACCTTGTGTAAGTCTGGCATGAGATCCTGATAGAGCGAGCGAATCAGCATGTCCAGCGTGCGCTGCCGCTTCTGAGCAAAGGTTGGAGTTTCCAGAGTCGCCTTCTCACCATTTATTACTATAACAATCAGAAGAAAGTTAGAGAGTGCTACTGAACATTACAGCTTCAGTCCTGAAACAAAATGCACCTTCCTGACACCTATATGTATAGGTGTATATGTTGCCCATTACAGCACCTCAAAAAGGCTGTAATTTACTAGAGGAATGATCTAATGACCTTTGATGAAGGAGGGACCCAGAGGTTTCAGCTGGGGCCCACAAAATCCTATCCATACTCATCATGTTATCATACCACACAGTTAATTTAAATTTTCTAAACTCCATACATGTGTCTATGAGGCGTACATTTTACCAGAAGAAAATCCCTGAATTCCTGGTGGTCGGTGAAGACGGGTGGGGAGGGGAGGGGTGGTCCAAATAACGGCACGCTTTCTTCTGAAAATATCTTTAACCTGCCACATGTCAGAGGAAAGAACAATAAATACATTACTAATAATCTCCCCACACAGCAAAAATACAATTCTGTGATTACTCACCTGTAGAATTGGTATTATGAGTATACAGTACGTCCTGCTCCAAATCTAATACTTACAGTTGGGATATACTCCACCAGATGGCGCTGGACTGCAGAGACATCGAAAATAGGCTCCTCCCGGCCCCTCAAATACCCGGGGACCTCCCACAAATCCCCAGCATTGAAAAGCAGTTAATAAGAAGCCGGGAGAATTAAACAATCCAAACTATCAACTATAACAATAATAACAATCACCATACAGTGGATCCAAGATAATGCAACCAAGGGTGAGTTGGAGCAGGACGTACTGTATACTCATAATACCAATTCTACAGGTGAGTAATCACAGAATTGTATTATTCTTAGTATACAGTACGTCCTGCTCCAAATCTAATACTTACACTTGGGACATCCAATAGCAGTGTCCATAAAGTAGGGTGGGATTCCCAAGAAAAATCAGCAGCAGGCAGTTTAAACCACTGCCGCCTGCAGAACCTTTCGGCCAAAAGCAGCATCAACTGAAGGCCCTAACATCAACCTTGTAAAACTTTGAAAAGGTATGAACAGAAGACCAAGTAGCAGCCTTGCAAACTTGTTCAACAGAAGCCTGGTGCTGAAAAGCCCAAGAGGCACCAATAGCACGAGTGGAATGAGCAGTAAGGCGGAAGGGAGGATTCTTCCCCTTAGCAGAGTAGACCTGAATCACAGCCTGACGAATCCACTTGCTGATAGTAGACTTGGCAGGAGCCAAACCCTTCCTAGGAACAGAAGGGACCACAAAAAGAGCATCAGTTTTCCTGAAAGGTGCAGTAGCCACCAGATAGTACTTCAGACACCTAACCACATCCAAAGAGTGCAAAACCCTCTCCTTAGCATTGCTAGCATTAGGGCACAAAGAAGGAAGAACAATATCCTGATTCAAATGAAAGGCAGACTACTACTAGTAGGGGGGCTGAATGGAAAGCGCCGCCAACTCAGACACACGCCTGACGGAAGTGATAGCCACCAGAAATACAACCTTGAGCGTAAGAATGGCCAAGGCAGCATCCTGCACAGGTTCAAAGGGAGCACCCTGCAAGGTTGACAGAACCAAGTTCAGATCCCAAACAGGCACCATAGGCTTACGTGGGGGGGCGCACACGAGTGACCCCCTGGAAAAAAGTCCTGATCAGAGAGTGCTGAGCAAAGGAAAGGAAGGAAGAAAATAGCCAGGGCAGAAACCTGACCCTTCAGAGTACTGAGTTGGAGCCCCATCTCCAACCCATGCTGCAGGAACTCCAGAATCCTGGGAATAGAGAACACACGACAGGGAAGAGCCAAACCCTGTAATAAATGGAAGAGGAAGACTCCTTCCTAGCTTTAATCAAAGTATCCACAACCGAGGAAGACAGCCCCTTCTCCATCAAGATGGAGGTTTCAGCAGCCAAGCCGTCAAAGCCAGAGTTTGTAAATTGGGATGGCGTAGTGAGCCCTGCGTGAGCAGATCTGGCACCAAGGGCAGAGCGTACTGATCTACTGCCAGCTGTACCCCGTCTGCGAACCACACTCTTCTTGGCCACCTGGGGGCCACCAGAATTGCTGGCACCCTTTCCAGAGCAATCTTGCGCAGAACCCTGCCCAGCAGGGGGATTGGAGGGAAGACATACAGGAACTGAAAGTCCTGCCATGACATTGCTAGCGCATCTGAAGTCAAGGCCAGAGGATCCTAGGAAAGAGAGACAAAAGCTGGGAGCTTATGATTGTGGCGGGACGCAAACAGATCCACATCTGGTTGGCCCCAACGGTGACACAGAGATTGAAACACCCTGCTGCATAGGGACCATTCTCCTTGGCGAGAGGTCCCCCTTCTCAGAGAGTCCGCCAGGGGATTTCCCACCCCCGGGATGTACACAGCTGATATGCAGGGGACATTGGCCTCCGCCCAAGTCAGGATCAGAGACACTTCCTGGAGGGGCCCCTTGCTCCGGGTCCCTCCCTGATGATTGACGTAGGCAACTGCCGTCTGGTTGTCCGAGCACACCTGAACAGGCAGGCCCGAAGGTGAGTAGTCAATTGAGCCAGAACTAGCCTGATCGCCCGCAGTTCCAAGACATTGATAGGTGTGTGGGCCTCCTGAGAGCCCCACCTCCCCTGGAACCACAGGGACTTCCAGAAACCCCCCCCCCCAACCTGACAGACTGGAATCCGTGGTGACCATCTCCCAGGAAGGGGCAAGAAATGATCTGCCCGCCAACAGGTTCCTTGAGTCCATCCACCACGAGAGGGATCTCCTGACCAGGGGGGAGAGCACACAGACCCTGTCCAGGGACACTGGGTCCTTGTCCCATACTGACAATAGGTGAAGTTGCAGGGGCCTCAAGTGGAACTGAGCATAAGGGACCGCATTGAAGCATGCCACCATCAGGCCCACCAGCTGCATCCCCTGCCTGATGGAGGGATGGGGACAAGCGAGGAGGGACTGAGCCTGTGCAATCAGACTGTCCACCTTCTGTTGAGGAAGGAAGATCCTTGCCTGAACTGTATCCAGATTCATTCCTAGGAATGGAGTTACCAAGGAAGGGGACAGCTGAGTATCCAACTCTACCTGGTGTAGAGACTGAGAAGTGATGAGAATGTCGTCCAGACAGGAAAGCACGCGGACGCCCTGACATCTGAGCAGAGACATCACACCAGCCAGCACCTTGGTGAACACCCTGGGAGCTGAAGTGAGGCCGAAGGGCAAGGCCAGAAACTGGTAGTGTTGATCCATCAGAACGAACCTGAGGAACCTTTGATGACCTGGGAACACAGGAATATGAAGATAAGCATTTTTGATGTCCACAGAAGTCATGAAATCCCCTTGGCGCAGGGAACTGATGGCAGAGCGCAGTTTCCATGCGAAAGCGCCTGCCCCTGAAAAACTTGTATTAAGTCCAGGATGGGCCTGACTGCACCATCTTTTCTGGGTACTGTGAATAGGTTGGAATAAAAGCCCTTGCCTTCTTCTCTTAAGGGGACCTGGCAGATGATCCCCAGCTCCAGGAGGCCTTGCACTGCTTGCACTAGCTCCTGTGCTGACCCAGGGTCCTGAGGAATCCGGGATCTGATGAATCTTGGAAGGGGATCGGTGGCAAACTCCAACTTGTAACCGGAGGACACTACCTCCTGAATCCACCGGTCTGAGACATGAAGCCTCCAGACGTGAGCGAAGTGCTGCATCATGCCTGGGGGGGCTTGGGAGAGGATTTTGCTTTGGGACCCCAGGAGGAGCCAGGATGTCCACGTTCTCTGCCTCTACCCCAGAAATCTCCCCAGGCCCCAGGAAAGGAAACCCCCCTTCCCTGTCTTGCACCAAGGTAAGGGGAGGAGAAGGAACCCTGACCCCGAAAGGGCCGAGATTGCCGCCTGCGCTGGGGTAACCTGCCTCCCTTAGAAAAAAGGTCCAGGCGATCCCCAAACAGGCGTAGTCCTTTAAAGGGAAACCCAGTGAGGGCCTTCTTGGCAGCGTTGTCAGCAGCCCACTGGCTGAGAGGACAAAATTTACAAAAACATCACAACTGGAGAGTGCATTAAACACCTCACAAGGCAATTCATCAGGGGCACTATCAAGCATATTTCTGATAAGGGTTCTAGTGGCCACAGCAGTAATGGCAGAGGCACAGACTGGGCGAAGCGCCGTCCCTGCACATGCAAAGGCGTGGGATGCCAGCTGGTCAATGCGCCGGTCCTCAGCATCCCGCAGGGTAGTAGAGTCAGGGGAATGCATGACATAGG